>JAWWNJ010000148.1:0-583443 GCA_037176885.1 Favolaschia claudopus | reverse complement strand
GAAGGTTGTCGTTTACACATTGACATACAGTGTTTTGCGGTGTCCCGAAAAATATTCGTGTTTCCATTCTGGTCAATGTACTCGGCAGCCCTCCATCCAGCTTAATACAGCTGCATCGAAATAGTAGCTTTGTGATTTATATGAGAGCATTGGATACAAGTCTGTTACATTCGGAATGGTAATATAGCTTTAGTGTGGTACATAGGCGCTGAGGATCAAGGCACAGTCATACATCTTACAACAGATGAGCTCGAAAGGAAAAGGTAGGAAGGGCAGCTTTGCAATGATATGGAAATATTTGTATCTAAATCAGGTTTGCATTATTGAGGCGCCGAATATCGAAAGCACACTATCACGACCACAAGCACGCCTTAGCCTTCATCGCGGATACAGTATATGTTGAAAAAGCCCACCTATCTCGTTGGAGTTTGTTGACATTTAACTTGACAATGCAACAACAGACGGTCCCCCCACTCATGCTCAACATCGTAAGCGGAAAGGGTGATCGAGGAGTAATCAATTTCTTTGGTAATCGACATCGAACCGTCCTCCCGAACCTCGCCAACCTCGACGGCGTCTGTTTTGAGAATCACCTTGTCCCCGGACCGAATTTTGTCGCAACGACGCATGTGCTTCAAGGGGACACTGATTTCTGTGCCGTCTTCGTCAAACCGAACGATGTAGTTGGTAGCTCCGGAGCGCTTTTGCACCACACCGGAATATAGTGTTGATTTTCCGGCCACAGCGCGAAGACGCGGGTGCCCGTGATCAAACCCACAGACGACCTTCCGGGACCTGGTTTTTTCTGGCTTCCTTGAGGAATCAACGGATATAAGCCAAGTTGAAAAATGATTGAAGAGTCTTAGAGAACTAGATACTTACCTCTGGGGGGAGGTCGTGTTGGTTCCAGCTCGATGACTTCTCCGGCACGGAATTTGTTCAGCTGCTCGTGAGTCCGAGGACCGCAATCGGCGTGCAACCAGAATTGCTGAACGGCATATTGGCTGCCTTTGAAAGACTCGATTGGCTCCCAGCTGATACAGATTCTGTGAAGCCGAAGGCTGACACTGAGAATGCAGAACACATACGTTTCTTCGGTTGGCTCATAGCCCTCCCACTTTTCGTGTGAGACATTCAGCAATTGACCACTATCGGTTGCATCACGGCAACTCACTTGGGTAAGGTAACGCTTTCGAAGATCACTCAGCCAAGATCCGCTCAAGAGAAAGACCCAAACGCACCCAAGACTTGACGATCTTCCGGCCTGTCCCCTCAATGTGAAATTTTGCTTTGGTGATTTGTTCTGGGAACACATAAAGCTCCTTCGTCGTGATACTGGGCGAGAGCGCACTCACTGACGAAGAACAGTTCTTCATGAACCCCGGAATAGGCCATATCGTATGTTGAGGAGAAAATTGAGGGAATCAATTTGCGGACCCGCTGGAGGCTTGGGAAACTACGATCGAGACTGCGCAGTTTTCTATGGGGAAGCTCATCAAATTCTGGCCTGACTTCTGCGTTCTTCTATTCCAAGAAAATAATAGAATACTGGCGTCGGATTTTTTTTTTCGAGGCCAGATACCAACACAATTGAATCTCGACGGGTTTGAACGGAATCGAACGGTCATTTGAGCAACCAAATATAGACAGCAAAGGGACTACGTAGCACAAAGCGCAAGTCCGGGATCCGATTGAGAACTAATCAGCCGGGGCCAGCCCCAAACAAATTTCTACCTGCTCCGAGCAGCCTCAGCTATAACAGCGCAGTGAGCGGTCAGCGGCCTGAGTTTCCGTCGCCAGAGTCTCAGACAGATGCTGGCAATTGCTGCTCGGTGCGCGCTTGCGGCGTCGAAGGGGAAGAAAAGCGAATCACTTATGATTGACCTTGATTTGTCCGTTACGTACGTATACGTACAGAACACCGCGACGCGGGGCGTCACGGTCCCGTGCTACTTACAGCGTACAAGTATAGACGATACTGACTTTCTAGCGCGCTTTGCAGGTGACGCTTCATCAATCAAAGTAATATACACGTGTCGAGTTTGTGCAGCGAAGTACAGAAGGCGAAAAAAAAAATACAAAAATACACTGACTTATAACTCTTCGGACTCCCTCCCTTTCGTCTGAAAACAAGACTCCCGTATCTCGTCCGGTGACTGAGGAGCTAGTATTGGTTTTGCTCCTCGAAGTTACCGCTTTCTGGTCCATCCCACTTAACTCGGTTTCGTCTAGCCGCTGACTGTCTGATGCACCGCTCGAGCCAAAGGTAGGCAATGTCGTGCTGATATTCCGCGTGCCCGCAGTAGAGTCATAGGCACTGAGGTTAAATCGTAATTGCAAGGCGAGAAGAATTGGGACAATTCCTAGGACTGGAGTCGCGCCTCAATGTGAGTATCGCATGAATATACATTGCGGAAAAATCTCCTGACCTTGTGTATTCGAGCCCGATACAATCTCGAGCCCATTGTTCTTCAACGCAAAGAAAACGCCCTCTATGATGAGGGCGACGGGATAAACGAGCCCCGATTCCACAGTGAAGGCAAGGAATTGCGAGTAAAAGGAAGTCGATATCCCTGTGGTCTTCAATCTTCGCATAGCGAGCCAGATGCGAAGAAAAATCATTATCGTGATGATGACGTTCGTAATGAAGCTCATGACGAAGGAGATAATCGCTAGCCGGGCGATGGAGTGCGTAAAAAGTGTGGTTCCATGAGCCTGCTGAGAGTATGCGCGGATTAGAAGCTATCCAGGCAGCTTGTCCACCACATAGATCAGAAGAACAGCACGGAAGTAGAATCGCTGGGGGTAAACATACCAAGAGTCGCCGCAACGGACCAAGCATGGAACGACAATGACTAGCCATTTGCCGTTAAATATGGTATATGCTCGGTATATCTGGGAAGTAGCGGGGTCAGTCTTTGTGCCTACATCATGGTGAAGCAGATCACTCACGAGAAGACTATCTGCCACTACGGTCGCAGCCGCGTATACTGCCTTCCCTATCAAGTCTAAAGGTTGGGTATGATCCAAGTAATAGGTATCTGGCGGTAAATCCTCGACGAAAAATGCGATGTAGAGACCCCGCATTCCAATTGCCTGTGATAGAGGTTGTTAAGTATTGGCAAGCTCACTCGCTGGGCAGTTGCCGCTTGCGTGCGTACCAGATGTGCCGCGCACAGAGAGAATAAGAAACATATTGCAATCAAACGAAGACGCTGCGAAAGGCTCTTTCTCTTGTCTTGGAAGAAGAGGTACAGAAGAGAGACGAAGAGGATGAAGTTAATTCCTAACGAATTTTTTTTATCAGACCTCGCCGAAGACTGCTATGAACCTAAAGGCTACCAAAAAGAATGGCTTCATACAAGACACCAAAAAGGCGGCCCTGGGCGAGAGTGAGGGCTGGCCATGAAGGGTGGGGTGCGAGCCAGAACCTGTATTGCGGGTGGGCATATATGAAGCGACGGAGAGAAGTTCTGCGGTGCCGTGCAAAGATCCGGATCGTATCAGCAGCCTCGGCGACGGTCGCATTGACCCTCATTGAGCGGTGGGGCGCGTAGCGTGGAAAACCACCGAGCATCATTTGATCAACTGAGATCACAGCGCAACAAATCTGTAAAAATAACTTGGGACAGAGCCATCGTCAAGCTCGAACGCGACATGCTGGGATTCGACCGCTTGCCAGTATGGGCGGTACGCTTTCGAAGCCAGAAAATGACAGGGCATCTCGTTTCAAGGAATTCCGAGTCGGACTCGTGATACCGTCTCTTTGCGAATTTTCAAGCCGATAACGCTAGCAGTCCGGACTCTGGAAACCCCCTAGGACGTGTTTTGTACTTGTTGAACCAAAGGATTACCCTCAGCTGTAGCCTGCGGCGCTTCCGACGCCTTTGGCTCCGGGTCGCTCCTCGCAATATTGAATAATATGAATTCGACTCAATTAACAGCGGAATAGGTCTTAAATCGCTTGCTGTCTGTTGGGTTGCATGTATGGTCAGCGTTTCTGGATGCCACGCACTGCACTATAGCACTACTCACGTTGCAGATGATCAGGAAATGGAACATGCAGCAGCAGAAAAACAAGTCTGTGAATTGATCGGCTCGCTTGATCCGCCATGCAGGGCAAGTCGGCCTGTCGGCCCCAAGTCGGCTTGACTCTTGGTCCCACTCCACGATCACGCTGGCTTTTTCGAAGACGAGTTCGCGCACAATGACATGAATCCTTTCAAATGACGGGGACTCCGAGTCTCCGACTGGCTCTGAATGAACGACATGAGACTCAGACGACAGTATGCGGAGTTGCATTTGTGGAATCTGTCTCTTGCATAGACGCACGACTCCTACAGAATCTAGTCAAGTGACCCTTATTTCGCATGAGAGGGCCTTCGATTCCGAAGAAGCGCAAGGCTTTCGTATAAAACCTCCGCCACCTTCCGGAAGAACGCGGTTCCGAAAATGCTCTTGCCTCTCTCTGTCTTACTAGCACTCCCGCTATGCGGAGCCCTGGCGCCAAAAGGACCTTGGGATGCCTTCAACTTTGCACCCACCTCCAAGATCGTGAAGCCGGTGTCTATTCGCTCCGTCAGCGGAAACGTTCGCGGTGCACAGGGTCTCGTTCAAAACTCTGCCGCTCAGGCAACATTCTCTGGAAATGGATCTTTTGTCGTGCTCGATTGGGGGAAAGAGGTACGTCTTATAACATCCTCTCCGAGTTCTGGCGAAGAGTCATTCCCTCACCAGGTCGGGGGAATTCTCTCAATGACCATCAACGATGCAACACCTTCATCTCGATTTTCGTTCTCATTCACGGAATCTGCCGAGTTCATCAGTCCAAACCAATCTGACGATTCTTGCCGCTCGGCTGCTACGCAAAACGCGGATGGAGTGCAGTCTTTCCTTGCTCCGCTCAGGAAAGGACTGCTCACGCAAACCATTGGACAACAACGAGGGGGTTTCCGCTTTTTGACCATCGTCTCCAACGACGCAGATCCTCTAACCATCTCGAATATATCTCTGGCCATCACTTTCATGCCTCATTGGGACGACCTCAGAGCGTACCGCGGGTATTTCTTTGCACCAGATCCAGGATTCCACGATGTCAATTTTCTGACAAAGCTTTGGTATGCCGGTGTGTATTAATCCTTTTTAAACTCGGAAACATACCAACTGATTCTTTGTTCTTTCTTCGAGGCGCGTACACGGTTCAGACAAACACAATCGATTCCCACCAGGCAAGAGGACCATGTACACCTATCGGTTCGTATAATATCCTTTCGTAAATATTTCGCTTTCTCAAATAAGCATAGACGGATGGGCGAATAACGCATCCGGCGGACCTGTCGATGGTCCGATATTGGGTGGACGGGGCAAAGCGGGACAGGTGAAACCTTTCCAATCTCTCAGAACGTCTGGACTCGGCTGACCGTATGCGTAGAAATATTTGGCCTGGTGAGATTGACTTTGGTAGTTCATCGCCTTATGCAGTTTATTGATCCATTCACAGGGGATTGCGGTATATCCACTCATACGGCGCTCGTCGCCCTCAACGATCTTCTGCCAACCAAAAACGCACTAACCGTCATGTTTTCAACGCAAGACCCCGCGACCGGTGCCCTTCAATATTCCGGACCTCCCATCAACGCTCATGGCAGCGACACCTACATTGCTGGTCTCTCATTGGGACGCACAATTACTATTTGTACACAGGCGATTTAGATTTCGTCAAGTTTGTGTGGGCCAATTACACCAAGGCGTTGAATTTCCTCGAGAGCCACGTGGACGAAACGGGGTTGGCGAATGTGCCTGCAGCTTTCCAAAACGATTGGGGTAGGGACGGTGGGGCGGGTCACAATTCCGCTTTTAATGCCCTTCTTTATCGTGTTTGTCACTTCTTTTCTTGTGTCGTCTATGCTACTCAATTCACCTATTTGCAGACATTGATCACTGCTTCGGACTTGGCCACGCAACTCGGAGATCAATCGCTCGCTGGGGCATATCTCGTCAACTCGACACTTATCAAAAGAGCATACAACAATCTACTGTGGGACTCCGATGCAGGGATGTTCCGAGACAACGACATGGCGAACAGTATTCATCCGCAAGACGGGAATTCACTTGCAGTGCTCTTCAATGTCACTACGTCCGCCACTCAAAACAAAGCCATCAGTAAGGGATTGACCAAATTCTGGACGCCCATCGGGCCGTTGAGCCCCGAATTGAACGACACGATTATTCCCTTTGTCGGCGGATTCGAGGTGAGAATACTTCCTTGCGTCATTTTGAACTCTCGACTCAAACGAAATATAGATTCAAGCACATTTTATCGCAGGAGAAGGCGCACGTGGGATCGATTACTCGAAAGGAGTGGGGCTACATGTTGTACACGAATCTGAGCGTGCAATCGACTCTCCTCGAAGGATTCACAGCTAACGGGTCACTGGGGTGCGTAAATACAGACGTCGAACCGCTTTGAACATTACTCAGAATGATTGCTGCAGATACCGAGCGGCAGCCGGCTACGACTTCGACCATGCCTACACCAGCCACGCTCACGGGTGGGCAACAGGTGGGTCTTTCTTCAAGAAAGTGCACAGTTTGGTATCTTACTATTCGATCTTCAGGTCCGACCCCGGCACTTACATTCTACGTCGTTGGAATCCAGTTAACCACCGCGCAAGGCGCCTCGTGGAAGATCGCCCCAGTGCTCAGTGGTCTTCCCTCAGCCGAAGGTGGATTATCGACGGGACTTGGTTTCTTCGGCGTTAAGTGGAAGGGTCACTGGTCAAACATTGTCTCTTAGCCTCGAAACGCCTGCCGGGACAGAGGGTGAGGTGACTTTGCCAGGGACCGGCCCGTTGACGGTGGATAATCGTGTTCAGCCGACGTCGAGCAATTCTGTGACATTGAAGGGTGGGAAACATACAATCACTCGACGCGCTCTGAGAACTAGGTTCATGTACATAGTATCAATTTGTATTTGTTCAACAGGTATGCGATAGTTAACGCCTTTCCAGAAAGGGAAAATGTTTTACTCGATGGGGAAGTATGACGCGGTTTCGTGACAGGCGAAATTTCCTATGACATTCTTGAGCGGCAAGGAACTCGCCTGTCAAGATTTCTCTGGATTATTGGTTAGTGCGCTGTTCTATTTGCTGCATCGAGCGTCTCTTCCAGGTGATAGTATTATTATGGTACCACCACTCCCTTCGCTTCATGTCCTTGCTGTTTCTACGGTATTTATCTGATGCCCGGAGGGCCTTATGAATTATCGGCTGTGTAAGGTATCGAGTTCGTTGTTAAGCTTGCTAATTCATCTGAGCTCGAACATTAACGCTGATTTGTCTGCAGAGTATAAGTTTACGGGACCATGTTAGATTGCCGGTGAAATCGCCTTATTTGGAGTATTGGAGGTGATGTGGTCTGTTGATTGATGCCGACGATACTTGCATCGAATATCTCCAGCGGCGCTTGTCAGTTGCTGTAACCAACTAATGTGACGAGCATCAACGCTTCACTACATACGATGGTTATCTTTCAATCAGAATCATATTTTGTAGAAAAATGCAAGAAAATTGTCTAGTTTTACAGACTTCGACCGTGCCTAGGCTCAGTCTTGGAGGCCGGATTCAGTTTACAGTGAACGGGGCCGGGTGGACGGCGTTCTGAGCGATGGCACTGCGAAGGAGTCCGGTTCATCTGAACAATGAAAGCACGACTCAACAATAAATGCGTACCTCTTAGGGGGCCTCCAAGCCAATCTCGTCTCCGTTGTCGTCTTTCTTCGCCCTGACGGCCCAGAACGGGAACCCGGACTTCTGCCCGCGGCCGTGCCCTTTCCTTTGATACATCCACGAATGTGACACGTTGAAGGACAGGAAGCCCTCCCAGATCTCCGCCTCCTTCCATCACGCTCGCCGACCCAGCGCGCTGCATCCGAAACACTCCTTCAGCCTCATCCACCCCACAATGATCCGTCGCAAGCTCCGTCCGACCATGAATCCCCTTACCACAATTTTTCTTCGGAGGAGTGAGAAATTTGTGGCGTTCCTGTTCAGTAAAAACGACTGCGTCGACGACTTCAAGATCCGTCAGCGCAATCTCCCAGGGCATCTCTTCCATGGGATCTTGCATGTCGACGCTCTCTAGCCGCCCATCAAGGAGGTACTTGCTAGCTTCGCTGGGAATCACGCAGCGGCCGGAGAAGTCCGATTTGGCCTGGAGTGGGACGATGGTGTCGTATAACGCCTCGAATTGCGGGGCGTCAGTCGTCCTGGCTGGAGGAAGATACACCTTCTTTAAGAAGGGAAGTTCCATCCTGTAGAGATCGAATTTCCCGGAGGGGATTGGGTCAACGTCTTGGGGAAGCTGCAAAGCATTGTGAGTGGATGCGCTGTATGGGGACTCACACCTGACGCACCTCCGATTCCTGGGTAGTTTCCTGTACGACGATCAAGATCAGTACTCGAGGAGGAGGATGCGAGGTATCGATAGCGCACCTGAGCCTCTGAAGCTTTCCTGGCACGTTTTTGAGCAGGCTCGGTAGAGGATTCATCTTGCGCGGCGTCGTTATTGGTCGTTGTCCCCTCTTCCTCTTCAGCATCGCTGGAGCTACGAGGACGCTTCCCAGTATGAGCGTCCGCCTTTTTGGGAGGCCGCGGTGGTCTTTTTGGTCTTAGTTTGCGCCGAAGTCTTAGCTTTCCGGCTGCGCCAGTCTTCTTTCTCTGTGACGAAACTCAGGCATGATCAACGGTGTCCTGAGGCAGGCTGAGAGCAGCTTACAGGCGGCATCGCAATGTGAGTTTATATGTAGGGCACTGGCTGAGCCTTGGAGGAGTGCACGAGAGAACCTTCGGAATCGGGGTGGTAAAAGGTAAGTGAAGAAAAAAGTTCTAGGGCTTCAACCCGTCCGTTCCGTCCGTTTCCGGCCAGAAAAACGGGAAAAACGGCACCCTGCCGTCCGAACCCGTCCGTCCAGCACCTCTCCGCAACCTCAGACGGGACGGGTGCCGTCCGTTCCGTCCGTCCGTTTGACGGGAGTACGACGGGTGTAACCAGGTCAATTTCGAGGGTGTGATGTCAAATACTGTCGGAATCGACGCGAATCAGCAACAAGAGTTGATGGAAAGCAACGGCCGACTCTCGGGAAGCTTTGCCGCCGCTCCAGGCACGCACTGCTGATAAGCCGGCAAGCGATACCCGTCGACGGCTCAAACCCGTCCGTTCCCGTCCGTCTTTTCGATCGTGAAAATCTTGGACGGACGGGTTCCGTCCGTCCCGTCCGTCCGTTTTTTCCGTCGAAAGACGGACGGGTTAGAGCCCTAGAAAAAACGTCGACGCGTGACATCACACTCACGTGTTAGTGTCACGATGGACTGTGTCACACTGTGACCTCGCGAGATTTTAAAGCTGAGCTGAGGAAAAAATTCGCTGTGAAACGTATATGGTTCTTTGTACTTGTTCTTTTGGTCATTCCAAATTCAATTTCCGTTCACACTGACCTTTCCGCGAGACTGATAGCTTTCAAGTTTTTTGGACTGAGAGTCAGAGAGTCTTCAAGTTGGCAAAGTCTTGGGTCAGTCAGTTGCCGAAGAGAACCTTCACCGATGTGTCATGCTTTCAAGTTTTTTGGACTGAGAGTCAGAGAGTCTTTAAGTTGGCAAAGTCTTGGGTCAGTCAGTTGCCGAAGAGAACCTTCACCGATGTCATGCCTCCGAGTCGTGGCCGTGCCTCGTACGATACAAGCAATAAAAACGAGTCATCACGATAGTCGCAGCATTCGATCGACGTGGATTATGGGGCGTGTCTTCAACAACTCTCCCTTGAGTGTTCGTTGATGTTTTCAGACCCACAGCCTGGCGACGTGCTCGATGCGATCTTGCTTAACTGTCCTCATCTCTCGTTTGTCGTCTTGACTCGACAGATGGAAGACGCTGGGGGTATATTATGACCGCGTTAGAAGTCTTCCCATTGAAGAATGAGGCTCCTCACCTCGGTGTCGACAAACTGTTTAGTCGCGTATGGCGCGGCGCGGCGCGACTCCGTCGTGGTCCATATGCAATGTATCGGCTTCTTCCATCACGGTTGACTGAGTCCAAAAATATTAAAGTAGTCATTTCGCCGTGACTTGAAAGGGAAACAGTATCGCGCTTTAGAGCGGAGAAGAAGAATGACTCATACAAAGGACGAAGTCTCCGGAATCGATGCGGTCTGAAGGCTGACTGACTTCGGTCATGGAGTTGCAACCCCAAGTTCCACAAGGAGTTTCGTCGTCTAGGACTCGTCTTCAAGTGCGTTACCCCCGGCCTGCTCAGAGCCAAGGAATCCGGTAGCGCGTACCGTTGTCGGATGACATGCCTCTGAGTCTTCACTGGCAGTACGAGCCACCCACCTTCGTTTGCTGGTTCATGATGGGAGGTGATTCGCCACTGACAGCTTCTTGCCGTTCTGTGTATCTAGCAGTAGAACCCCAATCTCTTCCTCTTCAATGGAAAGATTGAAATTCGGCATCTGCTCAGTGACTCCGAGTCGGAGGCGAGTCGGACATGAGCGGTACAGATGCTAAGCTTCCGGTAATGCTCGTCGCTACTTCAAAGTTCTGACCCTCTTGAGCATGCGTCGAAGTCAACCTAGGATAGGATGGTCAAGCTCCCAAGGGATCGTGGCAAGATCGTGGAAGAGAGTAAGGACTGATGACGCGCGTGGGAATTTATCAAATGCGGATCTTTTCGATCAACGGCAGCCATCCGTTGCTTTCCCCTCGCAGGCCGTTCTCCTGGCAGAGCAGCGCTGATACAGCGGTTGCCCGTCGTAGCTCAGTATGGACTGTTCTTTGCTTCATCTTTTGATTCGACAACCATTGGATCGAATCTGCACATGGGCTTTTGCCAGCAGGTTCGGAATCGTATCTCACAAGCTCACAACTTTAGCGCCCCGGCCCCCAACGGTTGCGTTCATGATTTGGCTGTGCGAGGTGGAGGTGCAAATAGAAGCTGGGGAAGATGATTTGTGTTCATCTTGTGTCGTGTGAGTGAACCTCAGTTGCTGATAGCCACGGTACAAGCGGGCTTCGTCTAGGACTCTTCTAGAAAGTCATCCACTTTCCTGAGCCCATTGCGTCCATAGTTGATTCCTTCGCAACTTTGGCAGCATGTACGTTCCAAGCATCTCTCTCTCGAGCATTGCGACTCCGCCATTTTCCAACAAAAGTTCTTCCCGACCCGACCCGCCCGGATATCTATTGAAAAGAAGTCTTCGTGAGCATGTCCTTCTCGGCGAAACGCCATCCTGTGCTCAACTTGTTCATCGTTTCGCATGGTACCGCCTCGTGATACATCTCCCCATTCTCTTACGCAGAGTTTACTCAGGTTTACTCAGTGTTTACTCCCACATCGCGTCGACGCTCCACCTGACGTCGGGGAAGTCGCTTATTTATATTCCTGCACATCGCGTTATAAATGAAACGCATAGACCCCCACGTCCACATATTTCGAACATGTCCTCTTTCCATATCTGATTCGCCTTTGTACAGTAGCTGCTACTGCACTTGCAGCGGCGGCACAGGGAGCTCCCACTGTTAACTTGGGATATGCCCAATATCAAGGTGCAGTCAATGCTGCGAACAATATCACGCATTTCTTGGGTGTTCGCTATGCTGCCGCGCCGTTAGGTGAGTTCTTCGGTCTGCTCAAGCTCGAACGTTTTAACGCAGCAACAGGCGATCTACGTTTCAGAGCCCCTCAGCCTCCGGCCACGATGTCTGGAGTGCAACAAGCTACTGCGGAGCCAGCTCAATGTTTCCAAGCTCTTCAGGAAGCTCTCCTACCAATCCACTAGCCCCACGTCAGACTATCCCTCAATCAGAAGATTGTCTTTTCTTGAAGTGCGTCACGAAGGATCCGTGCGATCTGATGATGAGTTCTGAGAGCTTGAATTATCGTTAGCGTGTTCTATCCCAGCAATGCCGCCGGAGCACCGCTGAAAAATCTTCCGACTTTGGTTTGGATTCATGGAGGAGGGTACGTTCTCAGACTCGCGCGGGCATGACTGTACATTGACTAGTTCGCCGTAATCAGCTATCTTGCAGGTTCAGCGAACGGTTTTAATGGCGAGGACATCATTCGTAAAGCAACAGAGGCGTTGTTGTGGTCGTCATTCAGTACAGGCTTGGTGTCTTTGTAAGTTTCGATGCTAACTCAGAATCTTGTCTTGTTTGACGAACACATGTCGTAGGGATTCCTTCCCGGTGCTGCGGTCAAGAAGAGCGGTTCATTGAATGCCGGATTGCGTGAGTGTTTGAAATCGTCTCTCTTACTTTATGTCTGAAGATTATACGGCAGTGGATCAAGACTTTGCTTTACGATGGGTGCAACAGCATGTGAGTCGCGTAGCATCATTCTTAGAGCTTTGATCGACTTTCTGCGATACCCAGATCACGAAATTCGGAGGCGATCCAGCAAAAGTGACAATATGGGCGAAAGTGCCGGTGCTGGATCGGTTCTTCAGCACCTCGTTGCAAACGGCGGTCAAACCAAACCTCAGCTCTTCAGAGGCGCAATCACAAGTTCGAGCTTCTTGCCTTCTCAGTACCAATTCAATGACCGCATTCCTGAGGTGAGAACGATATCTTTCACCGGACGCTAATCTTACTTAATGTGAGTATCCATAGCTTCTTTCAGCGAATTTGTGAACCAAACTAAGTGCGTTAACGTTCGCTTCATCCCTCTCCCAGCCTTCATTGACCCGAATCTCATCCAAGCTGTGCAACTGCGAACGACGCTCTCACCTGTTTGCGTGGTGTTGCTGCGACCACGTTGGAAACGGCGAACACCAACATCAACTCGGCTGGATTTTTCGGAACTTTCGTGGTCGTGCCTGTCATCGATGGGCGACTTTATCAGGCAGCGACCGACAGTGTCTCTCGCACAGCGCAAAGTTAACGGCGTAAGACAAAATTCTTGTTTCGTCGACTGCATTCTGATTGGTTTTCTCATGTTGATGATATACCACAGAAAGCTCTTCTTGCCGTAACCAATGCGTTTGAGGGCACCGTCTTCGTTGATCAGAATGTTATGACGACTGCTGCGCAATATTCTCTCAACCTTTTCCCAACTTTGGTACACAACAGGCTAATACTGTCGGCGCTTTGTACGCTGGCCTTGGCAACCAGCAGTTCCAGGTCAATGCCGTTCAAGGAGAATGTATTTTCTGTCCTTGCTCCCCAATGCACTGAGGTTGAAATCCTTGTCTTGTAGCAATTTTCATTTGCCCCTACTTACGATCTTCTGAATGCCTTCCCGGGACGCTCGTTCAAGGTAAGCTTTGTTTCGTCGTTCACATTTGACGTTCAATTCATGATACCATCCCAGGGCGAATTCGCATTCCCCCCGCCCTCCATGGCAACGATGTTGCATACTATTTTCCGAACGGCAATGCTCCGCCGTTCAACAACACCGCGTTCATCAATGCTTTTGCCCAATCCTTCACCTCGTCATCATCAACCTCGATCCTAATGTCAAGGTCGACCCGACCACGATTACACCTCATTGGAATACGTTCAGTATTGGGAATACTGAGATGCTTTTCAACAAAACGGCTGATACGAATGAGCCTGTTGTACATCAGATTACGACGGCTGGCTCTCTTTTGCAGCGATGCAGGTATGTTCCACTAAACGTTCCTATTTGGCCAATCAAAAGAACTCATTTGTTATTATAGGTTCTGGGACAGTGTTGGAAATTTGACTGCTCAGTGAAAGCAATAGCGACATACAGGATGTATCAAATGTACTCCGTTCGAACAGAAACTATATAAGAATTGGAGTGAAAACTTAGGTCTTTCGGCGCCTTAATATGGGCGGTATACTGTCTCATAAATACCTGCTCTGAAAACACAACGACCGTCTGTTCAGCGAAAGGAACAATCACAATTCATAGTCAAATCTTCCCGCGAAAATTCACAATCCGCCTACGATGTTAAAAAACCGCAATGTGAACTTGTAACTTTGGAGATAGCTCGGCAGAGCTTCGGCGTAAAGCTGATCTGATGTACCGATGATTCTCGCTCAGCTGCTTCAACTGTGAGCAAGTTCAACCCGGAAATGTAAGAGACATACTCACTGTGGACCCCAGCATTATGATGGAGCTCTGTTGGTAGTTTGAAATTCACTCGAAACTTTCCATGTTCTCTGTTCAGGAGAATCTTTTGTCTCGCTATATTCAGAGTTACCTTTGCATTTTCCTATGTAGAAAGAGTTGAATTGTGGAGTATAACCTGTGGAGCAGACTCTCAAAATATTCTTACCCTCGGTTGCAACTTTGCAGTATTCTAAACTGTTGCCGAAAGTGGCGCCGCCTTGCAATCAAAATGTAGTCGATCCCAAAGTGATAACACCGGCATAGTTGGGCAAGTTCGCATTCGGTATTCTCTTAATTTCTTGTCGGGACAATTGCATTGTCTTTTGGGTGGCTGAAGGACCATTAATGTTGCTTTCTGTGAGACCAACAATACATTGTGTTTTCTCTGGGACGAAAACTGTCACATTGTGTTTTTCGAGGCGAAAATCGTGCACATTGTTGAAAAGATTCGCAAACCACAGCACATTGTTGGGTTTTTTAATTATGAGACAGTATGTGTGCCATACCTGAAGCTTGTAATGAGCTTCAGCCTCAAATATCGGCGATTCGGCTATTCCGTCTTCATTCCGTCGCTTTGGTTGTTCAGCGTCTACGATTCAGTCTGTCAGCGACCAAACGAGTTACTAATTGTGCCTTTTTGTTTATTAATCCAGCGATAATACAGTGTATAAAAAGACGACCTTCTACAAGCCAAATTCAGAAAGCTCAAACAATGGCACCTCCTTCCGTTCTGGTCATCGGTGGCAGCGGAGCTGTCGGGCGTCCACTCGTTCAGGAATTCGTGAAAAGGAAGGAGAAATTTGGACGCATTGGTGTCTTAGCCGATGCTCGCAAGGTCTCGAAATTCTGGGAGCTACCGAAGCAAGGCATCGGTGGTGGTTGGATCGTTTCTCGAGGCAGCCTCGTACAAAGGTGCGATTTATTCATTTTAATCTTACGAACATTTCGAAATAACTTGCACAAGGTTTCGATACGGTTATCTGCGTGTGCGGCAACGCAGCCATGAAACTGCAACCTGGGATAATTGACGCCGCCATTGCTGGGGGTGTGCGCCACTTCTACCCCACCGAATTTGGAACGGATCTTTCCTACGGGCACGAGGGGCAAACTCCGATATTTTCGTGACAAAATTATAACGCGGGAGCACCTTCGGGAGCGGGCCAAGGAGAATCCGGAGTTTCGCTACACGATTGTTCTGACTGGATCGTTCACGGATTGGACGGCATCGGATTTCAACCAAATTGATTTGAAGAAGCATACCGCGAGACCGTACGGTACGGCGGACGCGTTGGTCACGGTGACTGCCCTGGCAGAGTCAGTTTGATCATTCTGTCTGAAAGACGCGAACTGACTGTATTTGACCGCCAAAAGTGTCGTGAAATACACCGTAGAGTCGGTGCTCTTGCCGTGGGAGGGAAATCAACAGCGCAGGGAGCTGCGCTTCGGTGCTGAGACTCTTACCTGGAAGGCGCTGCTGGAGACGCTCGAGGAGGTCCAAGGGGTGAAGTACGACACAGTTTATCTTGACCCACATGAGGCAGAAGCCAAGGAGGAGGAAGCCCGCGTGAAGGGAGACGTCGAGGCGGAGGTTTCGTGGTGCGCGTTAAAACTGTTGGGGACTGGGGTTGGGCATATGCGTGGACCGTTTGACAATGAACGGTTCTCGTTCAAACCTGAAACTGTCAAGGAGACGTTTCAGCGTCTACATGGGAAGAAGTAGATTGGATGTGAATGAATTTGGGGGGTCAATAGTGTTGAAATGAGACGAATTACTCGAAAAATTGTCGTTTTTTACAGCTTATTGAATGGAACGGGCAAACTCAACTCCATAGATACGTCTTGCCTCGTCTTGCGTATTTACATAATTGCTATGAGTTGAGACGAGACAGGACGAAGAAGCTGCAATAGAAGCCGCGGATGCAGATCAAGATGTTGGACGTCGGGAACGATTTCTGCATGAGAATGAGAACGGGTCCTCTGAGTCTTCAGATTGGAATGGTATCACCGCCGGCTGCGTGCCCACAGGAAGTGTCGGCGGTTGGATATATTCGCGAGCAGATCGCAAAGTGTCGAAAGAAAATAAATGGGAGGGAAAGCTGCGATCGGTTTGGGAATACTGAGGGCAAAAAAAAAACTTTGAATCGGCCATTGAATCGGCCACCGGCAGCATCCGGACGTGGCACCATAATAGGATCCAAGAATGCTCGCGATGTTGCAAGGTCTCTGCTGGCCGACTCACCTCGACTCACCTGTTAGAAGCATTTGAAACTGACTGCTGTAGCTGATACCACAATAGACCAGGGAAACTTTGGACCAATTTTGAACTCGGGGTTGTGGCCAAAGAAAACGCTATGCGTATCCGTCCATTATGAGTGTCAATTGACACGATACTAATGCAGAGCAGAAATCATAATGTGGGCGATCATCCAATTATCGCGGCAGAGCGCGAGACGAATCGCTTCTTGACCGGCGAAGACCAGTGGTCCGTGTCCGCGATGTCAAAGATTACGTCCACCAGATGGGTCACGCTGAATGCCCCATTAACACCCCAGCCGCTGCGGATTCGGTGAATTCGAAGCAGAGGACGAGAGGGTCCGCATGACGCACCACCCGCGAAAGTGGTCGTAGAGGGAAAAACTCTGAAGACCTATCCAGCATACGTGGATGCGTTGCATCGTGGAAGATCAGTCCGTCACGCTCTTTCATGGCGATGTACAACTGTGCATTGCCAAAACAATATCAAGCAGAGCAACACTTGAGCGTGGGGTCTAAAGCTTAAGAAGAAAGATAGACGTACCACGCCATTCCGTAGACACAGCGATGCATGCTCGCGACCAAGGGCTGTTTGCCCAGAAGGAACCTTCAAGTATCCATTATCGGCTTCGTTACTACGGCTGACGCTTTTAGAACTAGCTCGGCCGAGGATGATAGGATCGGCGCCTTCCACTAGATAGATTGTTTTAGGATCGAACTGGGCGTAAGGTTTGCCATTTTGATGCAACTCGTCCTCTGGCGGCGGTGCGAGATGGATGTACTTCCCACTCATCACGATGGAAGGCGACCTATAGCAGCTAACTCTGCGTAGCTGTGGTGTCGGCACTGATCGTACAGAACGGAGGCTCTCCTTGACGCGTCGCCAGTGAGCGGGCGAACAAAGGCAGGATGGGAGGCGGACACGGTCACGGTGTACCAGCTCTTTGTGCGGTGTGGGCGTCAAGAACAAAGCAGGCCGCCTAATCGATCAATCAAATGTGATGTGACTAGGTCACGCCTGAACGCAATGTCGGACGCTTTCTTTCCTTCGAATGCGAGTATTCGTAGAGGGCAGACTACAAGGATTACAACGCAATACCTAGACCTCAAATTTAGGTTCGAACCTTGGCTTAATTTACTCCAAGTGGCGCACAATCACGTGATACTCACGTGGCCGTGACGCACCAAACCGGTGCCGACCGTTTCCGAGCACTGCCAACATTCTCCCGTCAACCCCCAGTGAGTGGGATCCCGTCACTTGCCCTTCATAACAAGTCCTAAATGAGTATACTTTGTCCGTCGATTTCCAGACATCTAGTTCGACGCCCAAAGCGTTATCTACACTGGTCAGTTCTGAGACCAACTGGACTCCATCGATTGCTAAATTGGCAAAAATTGCAGTGGCACTTCGCTGGCAGCGACTCGGACTCGGACCCGCAGTATCGTATCTGCGCTGGGCTACCGCGTGGTATGGCGACGTCCGAATGGGTCCGAGTGAATGCGCTTCGGGAGGCAACCAACTGCGCTCACAGCTGGGCTGCATTCCGCGGCGGCACTGGGTTCAGAGCGACAACTCCACAATAATTTATCACTACATCGGCGCCTCTGCTGAGTATACATCGACCGGCTTCCGGCGCAGTCTGGTCTCAGCTACCTCTATATATGGCTCATTGCTGTATCCTTGATGGACGCAATTCTCACGAGCGAGGCACTTCCGTCTGGCAGTCCAATCGGTTCCTAGCTTCTAATTTGCCGAAGCCTTGCCTTTTTCAGCCTACTGCGGTGCACCCTTCTCTGTATGCGGCACGAAACAAGAAGTTCCAGAAACCTCCACTCGTCAGCTGCTTCTAATTAACTGCTTCCACGGAAAAATGGCTGTGGTGGCTTGTCTATATGACTGCTGTGCTAATGTATTTCAACGGACTTCATAATGACGCGGGGAAACGAAATCCGTCTGTGCCATTCGTTGTCTCTCCCCTGGTACCCTCGCGCTGGCATCCCCACCGATATGCGTCGCTTCTTTGGTTTGGGCCCTCCTCGAATAGCTTTGCAGCCTACTCCGTTCTTGCGGAGGAGTCCGGTACGTTTTCCCGCAACGCTGTCTCAATGGATTCAATGTTAATGTCTTCTGCTCGAAGGGGGATGCATGGACCGCACAGGCAGGGTCTTCCACCGCTCAGACTACCGCGTCCCCCGTGTCGGCAAGTCAAACTTGGGCACCGGTCAACACTGTCTTCAACCAGGACGACTGGTACGAGCTCGTCAACAAGATCAGTGCGTTGGATACCTGTAACAGTTTCGATGTAAAACTGACAGTGATCGCTTCAGGATTCCTCAATTCAATGGGCGCCGAGGACCGTCCTCTGATATTGGAGGGTCTGCGACCGAGCGTCGACCGACGCGACTGCTCGGGAGGCCATCAAAGCACTGATGCATGAATTGAAGTCAGTCCGCTCCATCACCGTACCAGAGTTTCATCAGCGCTGATCATACACAGACATGGATGTGCCGATGCTCAACTCTCCGCTGCTCGCGTATGTTTAGTCATCCTACCAGTGGTCTTATGTTTTTCTGACATTTCCAAGCTATGGGCGATCCTGCTGCGCAATTCATCTGCTGCATTCATCTTCCAGTCAACTGCGGTGGATTTCCTGGAAACTATCGAGGAACTCATTTCGTCCAATACAACGTCGCCGGTCGTTCGCAACAGAGTGATTAGTGTCCTCGGAGACGCAGTTCTCAGCAACCCAGCCCGTGGGTTGACAAGCTCCGCTGAAATGTATACGACTGATGAATATCCCTCACAAGACGGAGCCTTTCGTCGTTTGTGGATGACTGTAAAACCGCCTGGAGCGCCGGATCAGGTACGGTCAACGGATTCATTGAACCTGACGTTGATCTCAATCTGCCGCGTTAACAGGGTGCAACCTACAATGCTCACGACGCCATTCTACGCCCAACGATATACCATCGGCCACCGGTTCTTCCCACTATCCTAGACAGAGTGAACCCTCCGGTATTTATTCATTTATCTTTCCCTCCTTGAATAAGCAGCCGAATAAAACTGTATAGATTTCACAGCCTCGATTTCCTGACAACCGATTCCCTCGGGCATGGGAAAGCGAAGCTCCACCACCCTCTTATGAGACGGCCACAAGTATGGTTGGAGACGTTTCTCGTCGGGTTTCGTATGCGTCCAGTTACGAGGAGATCGTGTCAGACATTGTTTCGGCACAACACGGGACGACACTGAACTCCCCCTTCGAAACTAATAGCCTACCAATCATAGTGGAACCAACGGGCTCGATTGACGCTCAGAACGAGAATCCGTCGCGCGATCCTCCCCCGTTACAAATCACGCCGCTTCGTCGAAGATCCGCTACACCGTCAAGCCCTGTGGACGACTTCTCCGATCCGGTATGTTTGCGAAAAACACTAATTTTGCGCCCGTAACAAAATTTTCAGGAAAAAAATTCGGCATTGTTAACCCCGAGACCAACTGCAATTCGACGTCTTCGTAAGTTCCACAATTTTCAGTCGAACCATGGCTCTGATTCGATTTAGCTTTCACTCAAGCGCAAAGCAGGAGTAATCTCAGCCCACCAGGCACCTCGTCTTCAGGTCAGCAATCCATTGGGCCTCACGTTGGTCACATTCGCAGCACGAAGCACATCTATTGCGTAAATAAATTTCTCCGCTCTTCACAAAAATGGAGAATAAATTGTATTTCAGCAAGCCGTAAGCTACCTCATCGAAGTTGCGTCGACACACGATCGCTCCGGGTCAGCTCGAATATGTTTTCTCTGTTTGAATCTTTCGTTTGACATTGAACAGAGCTCTGAGGAGTCTCCATGTTTTTCGAGAAGAGATGGCAAAATTGAACAGTGTCCGTTGTCTGGTTCATGCATGAAATATAAGAACACTCTCATACAGGTTAGTTCATCTCCTCACTTCTCAAACAAATATTTGAATTTCCACCACAGATGTCCTTGGATCTCGGTGTTCGTGATCATTCTCGATTCAAGACAGCATGAGAAGAAGACCAGTCTGCCCTTCGCGAGAAAGTCATGGACGTATTGTATTGTTCAGATGACGAGCAAATAGTGCTTTCCCTGGAAGACAGCGATGCCAATCGCTATTGGATATCATCCAACTTGTATGTTTTAATGACCAAATTATATGCTATCGTCTCATTGCATTCTCAGATGCTTGACAACGCTCTCCTACACACCCGAGACGCAACCTCCAAAGCACGTCGGCTCATCGGGAAGCTGTCGAAAGCATGCGACAAGCTGCCTTCTTCGCTCATTATCTCCGGGGTCACGCAGCGAGACGAACACGCCACGTTCTGCGGCGGGTTTGGGGACGTATTCAAAGCTATGTATCAGGGGAAACCAGTCGCCTTGAAACATATGCGCATGTTCCAGGGAACTGATCAGCGAGATATACGTCGGGTGCGTCAAGAAGTAAATATGTTGCAACGTTGAACTTACGACCAGGATCTTGATAAAGAAATTCTGCCGCGAAGCGCTCGTATGGCAGCGTTTGCGTCATCCGTATATCGTTCCGCTAATTGGAATTGATACCGAGAGCTTTCCCTCCTCGTTGAGCATGGTGTCGCCGTGGATGAAGAATGGCACAGTGATCAAATACCTTTCGAGGTTCTCGGATTCACATGCACGAGTTTCGGCGGTGGATGGTTTGGTGCGTTAGAACTGCTATTGTCAAAGGGAAATAATTTCATCCTGTCTTAGATTCGAGAAATAGCTCAGGGTCTCGCCTTTCTGCACGACCAGAATGTTGTTCATAGGGGACTTGAGAGGGGTGAGTCAATGTTCGCTTTCGCTTTCATCAACAATTAAATTTGTGTCTTTTCTTCAGTCCAACATCCTGGTCGACGATTCCGGCCGTGCATGTCTGACTGACTTCGGTCTCACCGTCTTATCGGACGCCACAGTCACCCAAACAAACCACGGCGCCGGAAGCGTTCGATGGATGGCTCCGGAAACTTTAGACCCGGGTGCGTGCGGAGTAACCGGTTTTGCACGCACGCCTGCTAGCGACATATATGCCTTTGGTTGCGTGTGCCTGGAGGTTCGTTCTTTTAGTTTTGTCGTAGTCACGTTCAGTGCCAACCCGAGCAAAATCTTGTAGCTCTATACGGGATTTCCTCCGTTTCACCAAGCCATCCTTCATGATGCCCCAGTGATGTTTCAAGTCATGGCAGGGTTCAGGCCGCCACGACCGCCAGGAGATCTCATCCCCGATCCGATTTGGAACATCATGCAACAATGTTGGGCTCATGACTTGGCTGAGCGGCCTAGCATCCTCGGGATTGTGTTGGAACTGGCAATGTACGAACGTCGATTAGGTAAGGCGCAACACTCCATTGGTAAAACCCCTTTATTCACATCTTTGAAGCCGATGTTGCGGCGGTCGATTTGAATATTCCGATCTTAAGTGCGGCGCACGATAGTGGCTCAGTGACCAATGAAGACTATGGAGGCTGGGTCGAATCAGTTATTGCACCGTTTGCGGGATTCATCGACGTTGCTGTGAATCCACGAAATCACTATGTCGATTTGAAAGAAATGGCCGACGGCTCCGAAGGCGCAACTCTTTATGTCGCTCGTCTGGCTTCTGCCGATCATGACTTG
Organism: Favolaschia claudopus; assembly: GCA_037176885.1. Classification (NCBI taxonomy): domain Eukaryota; kingdom Fungi; phylum Basidiomycota; class Agaricomycetes; order Agaricales; family Mycenaceae; genus Favolaschia; species Favolaschia claudopus. Next base: position 561,404 of record JAWWNJ010000148.1, on the reverse strand, counting down.
CTCAACCTCCCTGAAGACGTCCGGCAGCGTGACGAGAATGACTTGCGTGCGGGACACCCGACGTTTGTCGCCATCAAGAGCATCCCCATAGTGCCCGGGGGAAATGCAACATTGAGGGCAGTGTTGCGGGAGAGGCACATCTTGTCCGAAGTACAATGCCAGAATATCTTGCAAATGGATTCACTATATGTGGATCCGGCTGAAGATGCGTTGTGGATCCGCATGGAGCTCATGGATCGGACATTGTCTAGTATCGTTGATCTGGCTAGTGTCGGATTAGTGCTATCGGATCGCATAATTGCCGGATGCGTCAAAGATGTGAGTTCTTACATTAATATTGTTCTTACTCCAGAGTCACTCATTTTGAGTAGATTCTGACCGCTCTTGCCACATTATATGAGAAAAATATTGCACCTCGAAATATCTGCTCCAGCAACATACTCGTCAATTCCCAGGGTGTTCTGAAGCTTAGTACGTCCGTTTTTATTGCGTCTATGTCGTGTTGAATATGTGTTTCCAGCAAATCTATCGAATGCCACAAAATTCTCTGTGGGGTCTTCGTGTTTGTCGCACTTCCGAAGGTAAGTAACCGCCACTCTGAGTGAATTGGTGGCGTTAATATTCTCGCAGCGATGCAAAGGCATTGGGTGCTCTCGTATGGGAGTTGGCTGTTGGGAAGCACCAATCTTTACAAAATCTCTCAGCGGAACAAGAATGGCCCCCCGAAATCACATCCCGAACACCGGCGTTCCGAGAATTTATCCGCCTGTGTTTTGACCCACTATCAACACAGTTTGGATACGACCAACTAATAGAGGCAAGCACTCAGATTCCTCTTTTTAGATGCGGACTCGCCGATCTCTAACGCTACCATAGAGCACCTTCATTCGGGAAGCGTGAGTGATCGCGCGGCACTCGCACAGGTAATGGTGCAGTGTTCAGCCTTCGAAAAGAGGCTTCGGTATCAACGACCTTGACGAACGCTGATAAGTAGAGGGACGAAAATAACGGACACGAATACTAAATCAGATTAATGCATACTAATGTTTTTGACACGAACCATTACATACACACTCGAACTGGGCATTTCTCAGAAAAACTCAACCGTGGGAAAGTCAATGATAACATCAAAGCATGGGTATAATCCCCGCGAGATCGTTCAAGTCACAATCCTTTCTTTCATCTCTGGCATATATGACTTGCTTGCCCTCAGCTGGATACACCAAATTAAACAACGCAAAAAGGTTACATAAAAGACCGATCGACTCGTCCTGAACACCGCTTGTGATACTCATTGACAAAATTTGATTCGTTGAAAGAAACTCATCTCTATGTTATGGCTCCATATGCTCCATCCCCAATGAGAATTGCATGACAAAACTGAGAAACTCAGAAATTGAACTTACCATCAACTCTGGTTGAATTCTGAAACACGATCAAACTGATCGCATCAGCTCTGACTAAGGCAACCGTCCGTGACGCGTACCCAATAGGGGATTCCTTGCTTGCTGTTGACCTCCTCACTGCGTCGCTCTGCTCACCATGTTCGTTACACAAGTTTCTTCCGGTCACCCGCCTATCAAAGCTACAGTTTCCGAGCCCTTCAGCACCGTTCATCAGATAAAAGATCACCTCTCGCTCCTCCACAAGTTCGCAGAGCTCAGGGCCGCTGTCGAAGGAATGGCAAATATGGAATGTGTTTTAGCTCCGCACGACGCCGAGCGCGCTGGCCATGGTTTGTTGGGCTTGCGGTCGAAAGGTTGGACTCCAGTTTCGCTGCTTTCGGGCTTACACCCCCCACCCGCAGATTCGAGAAGTGGTGCACAGCGCTCAAGCCGTCACATACCGAGCAGGGACTAGCCTCCATATTGCCGCCTCTAGATGTCCTCATGGTAAGCATTAAAACAAGCAAGGTTTCCACTCGTCACCCAACACGTTCAGGTGTGGCATGCATATTTGTTGAACCCAGGGTGCCGTTGCTACGTCTTCCATCATTCTACAATCCTCACTGTCATTTTCAGCTGCTATGCGGAGGACGGAATTCGAGTCAAAGCGCTTGAAGGGCTTCAACAGGCTGGGGAAGACCTTGCGGCGGCCCTTGTAAGGATTGATGTTACCCCTGAACAATTGCTCACCTTCCCATAGGGCCATGACTCTCAGAGTCGATATCCGCCGACCCGTCGAACACTCGCATACACAACTGGGTCGAGATGACTTCGACTCCATTCGATCCTTTTCAATCCGCTGAGCACTTGATGTCCCGGGACATTCTTTGCCCAAAATGCTCGACGACTGTTCAAGCTCGTGCGTAGTAACTCTTTGCCCACATATCAAATGTCGTCTGATTCACTGAAGCGTACATGACTGTGGAGGGCACTGGATATCTCCAGCCCGGGTTCTCCTTGACCTGCACCCGAAAAACCTGCCAATTTACGATTACACGTGGCGCACTGGCACTTCGCAAACTTGCCAACGATCTGGCTAAACCAATCTCGAAGAATTCTTATACCGACCTCATAGCGTATGACCTCTGATCTTACTTCTTTGTTCTGCAATGAACTTTCTCCCAGCGAACAATTCGCACACCGACAAACGGCTTCGATCAGCGACGCGGACAAGTGATCAAACGTGTTATATTACGCGCCCTTTCGCTTCATCTATCCGAGTCGCCGCTATCCGAAGCAGCGCGCTTTGATTCTGTCATGACATCCGCAGATTACAATATGGACGCAGTGCGCCAGATGTTGACTGTAAGTATGAACGATGGCAAATTGTGGTTTTCTTCACTTTTTGAGGCAAGAACTCATCTCAATAAATGTCCAGCATTGACAGAATAATGAGTGCCTATGTAGATGACAAAATCTTTTCTGTGGAGCTTATCGGGGCCGTAAGTCGTTTCTTTCGGAATCTGCATCAAACTCAGTGCTCGCTTCCATACATAGGTTCTTCGCCAGGGGTCATTTGTGACCAAAATGCACAATTTTCAATGGACGAGGCCTGCTTTCTTCGACAAATTCGAGGAACAAATTGCGCTGCACCATATCATTGCAAGATATCATGCGTTTGTCTTTGTTCGCAGGTTTTAACCCCTCGTTTAAAGTGTGAGCATTTTGCAGGTTCATGGAACTCATGTCCTCGTCACCGGGGACGTTCCTTGTTCCGACTCTAGATATCGACCTTGCGTGGCACACTCACCAGCTCATGGCGCGCCAGGTAATAAATCTTGGCTAGCTAAGTCGCTAGGAAATCCAAATTAAATGAGTCTTTGGGAAGAGGAGCCCCGGAAACTTTGGTTTCTGGGTTCTCTGTGAGTGAGGCTTCCGGATGAGCACTAACCCTAGTGTCAACCAGAAGCCAAGACTCTGGGGTGTGGTGGGCGGGCCGAGAAAGCATCGAGAGAGTGGAAGGCAAGAGAGACGATCAATCATCAATGATCTGATCGGCATCTTTCCTTCTCGCTCTCTTAGCTAGCCGGCTATGTGCTCTGGCTCGCGGTGCTCGCTTTGAGCACACGCTGTCAGCTAGCTAAGTCGCTAGGAAATCCAAATTAAATGAGTCTTTGGGAAGAGGAGCCCCGGAAACTTTGGTTTCTGGGTTCTCTGTGAGTGAGGCTTCCGGATGAGCACTAACCCACAAAACCCAGGGAACACAGAGACCGGACAGGCGGAATCCGAGAAGACGACTCCCCCAAAGAGATTTCAGTTGACTCGGATAGAACATCAATAGGATGACAAAGAGATATTGGCAAGGAACACTGTACGCAAACTGTACGAGTCGACACAGATGCTCACTTGATCCAGGACATCTTGAAGACACTTCAAGAATGGACACAGCAAGGACAGGCAAGGACACAGCAGCTGAACTCAACGAAGGTTCGCAGCAAGATAGTAATTGTATGTTTCGTTCCTTGATTGTGTGCATGGAATGCGCAGGTCACCGAAATCATACAGAGACTTGAATGCAGAAGAGAGAATCAGGACGAAATCAGACGGTGATTGTTGCCACCGATTAAACTGAGAGATCGAGTCAACCAAGACGATTTTTGACTTCGTTTCACGAGGAGAGGGAGGTGAGCCAATTGTAGATAAGGGAAGGGAAAGGATGGAGTAACATTATATAAATAATGTCCCATGACCAAAGCTGTTGTATGTGCTACGGTAGAGCAAGCTTCAAAGTTACGAAGCAACTTGAAGGTGGGCGAAGCAAAATAAACACAGAGTATAAACATCTGTTTCGTGAGAGGACAACATCGCATAGTAGAACATTTGCAGCGCGAGAGAAAATGGACACCGATCAATCGGGTGAATACTACAATTTGTTGTGACGAATCCGAGTAGCTAGCAGAGCAGAACAGCAGTGGAGCTCGCTTGGAACTTGCACACTGTCAAGTCATAAAGTCCCAAAGGAAAGGAGCTAGAGAAAGATACCGGGAAGTACAGCAGAAATCAATGCGAGAACGAAAATGTGAGCCCCTCGGTAGATGCGGTAGGAAAAAGGCAAAAACGGCAAGTAAGAACAGGCAGGCTGAATTCAATTCGACCTGGCAAATGGAAGTTACTTTAACCTCGGCTGAGACAGCCTAAGCGCGCAAGGAAATAATGCGACATTTTAGGCAGGGGGATGGAGCGGGACTCCAATGAAATCACAACGCTGCAACACATTCAAATGCCGAAAATGCGAAGCCTAGGTAAATCAGATTTGATAGCCTCGCCAATGCGCATTGGTAAATATATGCTTGTTCTCGGATCCAGACGGGATCACATAGTAGTATCAGGTGCAACCAGCGACACGGAAATTTGCGCTATGAAGAACGATAAAGCGGAAGCAGCATTTGTTCAGAGAACAGACTTGGACAAAGCGGCACAACGGCCAAACAAGGAACATGATAGAGAGAATGGTCCGCAATTGCAGCTAGCACAGCGAAAACTGGAAACAATTAATAAGGCATGGAAAAGAGATACGCACCTTCAAATTAGAAAAAAAGGACGAACAAATCGTAAGTGCAGGGAAACCGTGCCGAGGGGAAGAAAGTGGGATAGAAGGGATAGTATAAGCACAATTAATGTGCTGAACTGGCGCGAAGACAAGCGACCAAGATCTTAGGTCACAAATGTTACGGCCGGAAAAGTAGTACAAAATTCACCATACCGGTTGAACAGAACATAATGAACTGCCCGGAAAAGTAGTACAAAATTCACCATACCGGTCGAACAGAACATAATGAACTGCACCGGCATCGACGGAATGCGAACAGCCAGAGCAAACAGTCAAGTCACAAGCTTACTACTGAGAAAGATAAAAGAAATGTAGCGCGAATGAGGCAAAGATCAAGTCACGCTCCAAAATTCCGTCACGCAGGACATGGCAGCCCCGCAACAGAAGATACAAACTATAGCATTGCAGCGCAGCGGCGCAGAGAAGAAATGACACTGCTACCGGAAACTCACGGGAAATTCAGTAACACAGTTACCGTGCGCGAATGAATTGCAAAGTCGCAGCGGTGGCCGGCCCGCGGCGGGGCATGCGGACAAAACAACATGCGCTGCAGCACAGCGGCATACAGACAGAGATACTGCACCCGAAGACCCACGGGAAATTCGGCGTACAGGCCGCAGCGGCCCACAGCGGAGCATGCGGGACAAAATAATATGCACTGCAGCACAGCGGCATACAGGCAGAAATACTGCACCCGAAGACCCACGGGAAATTCGGCGTACAGGCCGCAGCGGCCCACAGCGGAGCATGCGGACGAAATAGGCACTGCAGCACAGCGGCATACAGGCAGAAATACTGCCCCACCCGAAGACCCACGGGAAATTCGGCGTACAGGCCGCAGCGGCCCACAGCGGAGCATGCGGACGAAATAGGCACTGCAGCACAGCGGCATACAGGCAGAAATACTGCACCCGAAGACCCACGGGAAATTCGGCGTACAGGCCGCAGCGGCCCACAGCGGAGCATGCGGACGAAATAGGGCACTGCAGGCACAGCGGCATACAGGCAGAAATACTGCACCCGAAGACCCACGGGAAATTCGGCGTACAGGCCGCAGCGGCCCACAGCGGAGCATGCGGACGAAATAGGCACTGCAGCACAGCGGCATACAGGCGGAATAATGCTGCAGAGGCACGGAAATTCCGGCGTACAGGTCGCAGCGGCCCGCAACGGAGCATGCGAACGAAATAGGCACTGCAGCACAGCGGCATACAGGCGAAATAATGCTGCAGAGGCACGGAAATTCCGGCGTACAGGTCGCAGCGGCCCGCAGCGGAGCATGCGGACGAAATAGATGTCACTGCAGCATACAAATCGCAGCATACAGATCATCGCTTCGCCATATTAACCTGGAAACAAGACAACAGCAGAAGAAATTCCAAAGGCGACGGATAACGTACCAAACAACACTGAGTCGGCGGCAGGAAGGCACAGGATAATGGCGGCAAAGATGCGCGACATGATATAGTACGGAGGGACGAGATGATATGGTGCAAAGGCACACGAAATGACCGGCGCAAAGGCGCACGAAATAAATTGGCACAAAGATGCACAAAATAAATTGGCGCAAAGGCGCACGAAATAAGTAGGCACAAAGGTGCACGAAATAACTTCGCACGAAGGCGCGGCATAATGTAAGATGGAAGCCGGAATCGACAACCAGATGCTCAAGGCAATTCTGGAGAAATGACAGTACCAGGAGATGAACAAGACAATAGATCACTCACATCAAACACAGATACCACCAAGGTTTCGTTTCCGAGATGCCTTCTGAATGATGAAGTCTCGAAAAACGCGGATGTATGCTGGACAAGACGACGGGAATAAGAGAGTCTTGAAATATGCTCTGTCGGTGATAACTTGAGGGAAATCGTATCTGGGCGGCCGCAAAGCATAACGACAGAGTCCAGATAAATATTGCAATGAGAAGATTCCCGTGCTGAAGGCGGGTGGGAGGAGAACCTTAGAGAATGCGAGTCTCGATGGGATAGGGGCAAGAGAGCACATTGACCATTCGGACTGGTTGGGGCCAAGGACCAAGGAAATACGCCACAACATTAAGCCACAAGAAATGCCGAAAAGAGACAACAAAGCCCCCCCAGACAACGCAGTTCCAAAACCGAGAAAGCATCGAGAGAGTGGAAGGCAAGAGAGACGATCAATCATCAATGATCTGATCGGCATCTTTCCTTCTCGCTCTCTTAGCTAGCCGGCTATGTGCTCTGGCTCGCGGTGCTCGCTTTGAGCACACGCTGTCAGCTGATGATATGGTACGTCGCCTGATTCATATTTCGCTAGTACTCAAAGGACACGACACCTAAGGCACATACGTTTTGGTGCCGTAAACGACCTTTAAGGTGGGGTTCTTTGTAGCACTAAAACGGCTTATGTACTATGTCTGTGGTTACGGAGAATTAATCAAGTTTTCAAGTTGCAGAAAAAGAGAAAAAAAGAGGGGAAAAGAGGAGAGATTGTGAGATACCTTGGCATGAATGTCCTCAAATTTCAGAGCTTCAACTTTGCTGCAGTGAGCGCAGTCTACAATTCGGCATCTTGATTTCATCTTGATTCTGTTGCCATATCGAGTAAACATCAGGGAATTCAAGACTATGTCTATTCGGGTTTGCGTCCCAAAACGACATACACTCGGGAAAAGCCGTAGTTTAGGACCGTCCTAAATCAAACGAAAAACTTAAAGTTTCGGCATTGAATTAAGTAGACCCAAAACTGTTCCAAAAATGTTAAGTAAAGGCCCAACAAAAACTGTTCCCAAAACATTGAGTTTTGGCAACAGTTTCTGAAGGTCCGAAACAAAAAGATTCAGACATACCTAAACGGGCTCCCAAAACGATTCGTTTTGGGAAGGATTTTGGTCGCACCGAAACAATAAGTTTCGGCAACAGTTTCGGCGGGTGTTGCCGAAACTTATTGTTCTAGACGGCCCAAAAGTCCTTTCAGAAGCACCGAAATCAAAAGTTTCGGCAACACCGCCGAAACTGTTGCCGAAACTTATTGTTTCGGAGCGACCAAAACCGTTCCCAAATCAAACATTTTGGAAAGCGTTTAGGTGCGTCTTATTCTTTTCCTTTCGGACTTTCGGAAACCGTTGCCGAAACTTGATGTTTTGGGAATGGTTTTTGTTCATCCTTTACTTAATGTTTTTGTAACATTTTAGGACCCAACTTAATTCGTTGCCAAAATTTAAACTTTTTCGTTCAATTTAGGACGATCCTAAACAAGCGGTTTTTGCGGAGTGATAGGACGCAGCGAATGGAATTCAAGATTCGTAAGCTTTCGTAACACGGCAACTCGGCCTCTGGGCGCTCATCTGGAAAACAACAGATGTCTGTAGAGGTCTGCGGCAGACACCACAGACACCGCAGACCCACAGACTTCCCCCTGTCTGTGCTAGAGTGGGGCAGACACGCCGTTTCTATGGCAGACACTCGCAGACCGATAGACACAACTTAGCCGATAGACACACAGACCATTAGACCGATAGACAGCAGTCGCGTAAAGTATGTCCGGGTGATGTATTGATCAAAAAGGTCCCGAACGGGCCGAACCTCGTTGGATTCTTTTGCTTTCGTTGGTTGAACCAGGTACGCGACACAGGACTGAGAATATGGTAAAATGATAATATTCAATGCATATTACTTAGATACAAGCGGTAGGTAGTAAGTACAGGTGAGGTACGGGTCAACTCTATAACATCGCAATATTGAAGTAATACGTGACAATGGTCGACGAGGTCGGAAAGCTCGTGTGTTGATGATAATTGTTACACTGAAACAGTTGAAGACAAGAATACTAGTATATACTGAAGAATAAATTCTAACGCGCGTGTTGCTGTTTGCCGGAGAAGGATGTGGCGGGAATCCTTGAAAAGGAGGGGGAAGGGTGGTGAAGAGGAGAAAAGAGACTGATGACAGCAGCGTATAGGGTGACGGCTTTTAAAGCCTCAGCCAATGGACACGCCGGCAAGGGACTTAGGAATTTTTTGCAAGTTGTAGACGTCCGAGCGGTGGTTTACGGGTGCCGGATCAAGAGGTGACGGCAGCAACGCCATGTGGCACCCGTCCCTCTGTCGCTTAACGCAGTGTCTACGGTGGTCTGTCGCTTGCGTCCAGCCTACAGTGGTCTGGAAGCGTCTGTGCGTCTGTAAGTGTCTGCGGCAGACATTGTGTTTCTATTTTGCGAAAATGCGTTTCCAGATGCTAAACGGGCGCTTGTTTCGCAAAGCCTTTGCTCTCCGCCTGTTTTTACCTTTCGTCACTACGACTTTCAGCCCACAAGATCCCGCACAGATATTTCAGTCTTCAGATCCCCACCGGACTCTTTAGCGACCCCCGGGCTTCAAATGACGCTTTGCAACACTCACAGTTACTTCTTGGTCCATTTACTCGTGAATTTGCATGTTTCTTTGACTGTCCGCGTCCTCGATGACTTCTAATTGTGCCGGAAATCTGTATTGTATAAAGAAGGAACACATCTGTAACTCTCTGAGCTTGACATACGTGACCGCGGCTTTTTCATTTGACTCTGCCAACAAACGCCTCGAGGAAAGTGTCTACTCATGTCAAGTCAAGTCTCAACTCCTTCTTTGAGTCCTGGGACACGGAGTATGATCTGACACAGTGCCTTTGGCTGCTGTGTCGCTCCTTACATATTTCCTCTCCCGCTGAAGTTCCGATGATTCAGATTTGTCAATATCCCATCCAAACCACTGTACGAGACCACATTGTAGTTGGACTGCCCATATTCATTTGGAACCCTCGTCATATGCTAGTTATATTCCCAATACATAGTATGTCTGGAACTCCACCGGTGTATAAAAACATATCAAACAATTTAACAGTCGCACTCTTTCGTTGAACAAAATCTATATTAAGTCTGAAAACAACAGAATATATTGAGAGACGGTCACAGAAACAAAGATAACATGTTTCTTTGGCTCAATTGAGGCCGTCCCAGCTGGAGATTAACACACAGGCAAGTCCGAGTTGAACCAAGGTTAAACATTCAAACTGCTATGTAAATCTCAAGCTCCATTTTCGAAATTTCTCGGGTAATACTGATGGTGGTAGATTTGAGGGGCTTAAGTCATGCGTAGTGGATACTTCTAGAGGAATAGTCAATCATATTCCGTGGCCATGGAATTGCGTTCCTGCACACTGTGGTTGAACGGCAAATGCCGAAATTGACAGCAGGGATCAACCGGAAGAAGCGGGGATCAACCAGGATCAATTGGCTATGTCTAGCCGAGACATAGCCAACCACAGGCACCGTTAATGAGCCACTAAAACCGACCTTAAAGGTCTCGCCTCCGCGGGAGGCTTATATAATATCCCGAGGTTTCTGGGGCTTAGCCTGGCCTAGCCTGACGGACTTTGCCGTGACTGCGTAATCTACAGTACCTATCTAATCGTACCTGGATCACGATCAGATTAACGTCACGGCGGTCTCCCAAATGGGAAAAGCCTCGTGTTCTGCCTACCTACCGCATCGCGCTGCGCCCACACTCTGCTGGTGAATGCTTTGGGCTCGCCGTCAGCTATGGCTTACATACCGCTGTATTCTCAAAGTTCAATATCTGATACCTCCGCCCACACGCCTCCGCCAACACTGGCACCTCCGCCAATATCTACCTCCGCCAACACCGTGACACCACCGCCAATATTTATACCTCCGCCAATACTTGCACCTCCGCCGATACAATACGCGCGTCTCAATCTGCGTTGCCTCGAATTGCGGTCAAACGCGTTGATTTCTCTTTCCTTACTCGCTGAATTGTATGCTGCGCTGGGTATTCCAGTTGCGGGAGAATGGACGCCTACCCTGCACCTTCTGTACCTCCGCCTCACCCTTCCTCGAATTTCTTCGTTTTGATTCTTGTTTTGTAGCTATAGACGCCTCATGAGTGCTCCCTAAACCCTTCAGCAGTCCCTGTTTTGGTGTTTGAATGCCTGTGCAACAACGAACGAATCAATTTTCTTGAAAAATTCGGTTCAGCCTTGATCTACAAAAGTAGGTTACATCTCTGTGCCTACGAACGACTCCCGAGCATCTTTGCAACACTATAGATAGTATATCAAATACTCACATTGTGGATGGGAGGTACATTTGGTGGAGAACGCCTCCGCCGGTGCCTTCGTGTCACTTTTGCAGACTTTCCCGATGCTGTTTTATTAATTGGGTGTGTGCATTATCCACTTTGAGTGGATTGACTTGCGCTGGCTTATCATGCCACAGTTGATTGGATTCAGCGCCTGCGAGAAAAACTGTCGCGAAGCCTCCGCAGACGCCTTCGCGGAGGCTTCGCCAAACCTTCGATGACTTCATTGTCTTCGACTCGACCCAGTTGGCTCAAATCAGGCTCTTGACAACTGACAATTCGCTATGGGCGCATGAGGATTGTACCAAACATAGTGGTTCGGCGGAGAATTAGAAAAATTTGTCCACCCTCCCCCACTCATAACCTCCGCGCACAACCTCCGCCACGCCACGCCTCCGCCACTCGGGGACTTAGTACATAATCGGTGAGTGCTTCGGCCCTCGGATGACGGCACTCATTCCACCAATAGGATCCATTATAAACATCCAACTTTGCGGTGATTTTTTCTGTAGGACAACTGTTTCTCAAAATGGGGCAGTTTTTCATTCGGAAATTGTTCAAGTATCTTGCCCCTATGTCCATGAATTTGATTCGTGATTTTACATGCTCGTTCAAAACCGGTGCACGAAATAACCCGAAAGACGACTAAGTTCCCCTTTAACATTCTCAGCTTTCGCACCAACATGAATTATATCTGGGTATTTAATTTTTTTTTTCCACTGAGTTAAGGGTGTTTGATTGTAGCTAATACCTTCCTGAAGGACACTTACAGCAACTCTGTTGCTTCAGCTTCGATCTCCCTGGTTTCAAAACCTCTCTGTTCTCTGATGTTGAATTTTCTTAACAATGCTGAAACACATTCATAGCCAAAGGAATGTTAATGGGTTCAACTTGCTTTCGAGATAGTAATTCACTGATTTTGCTGTGCTCTGATTCAGGCAGTATTCGCGCTCAATGTGCGCGCGATAGGGGGGAAGGAGGAGCAGAGCGAGAATTCAGTCAGCTGAAGTAGACCAACAGCCTGAGTACTCATCCAGCAAGTTCGAGTATTCGAGAACATTCAGTCCAACCCGAAACTCATAACAGAGACACCACTCTACTAGAGTGGTGTCTCTGTTATGTGGTAAATTCCGAGATGTATACATGTAGCTGTACTACTCACAATAAATATCATATGTAGCGAATGTGTGGGACTGGGGACCGTTTTGCTCAGGTGAAGAACAAGCTCAAAATGTATTACAGAAAGGCGTCACAACGAAAACAGTTCAGCTTGATTAGCAGGAAATTCTTGGCGGAGGCACTGGCGGAGCCTCCGTGAAGTCACATCTTGCTACCGGATGATGCCGACGTGCTGTACTGTGTGTAGAGCAGTTAGAATCTCAATTGAACAATATGGAGATACGTACAGGCCTGCTCAAGGCAGAGAATGTTGCGAGAAAACGACTCGCTGAGTACCTCCGCCGAAGGCTCCCGAATCACTAAGGACCTCCGCCGAAGCCTCCGCCAAATCGTACCCACATATAAATTGATTCAACCAGTCGCGCTGTTGGGTGGAAGGCAGGCTGGAACTCCGGGAAATACGCACTGGATATGCTGAAGGGCTAGCAAAGTAGAAATTGAAGTAGTGAGCGCCTCCGCCGAAGCCTCCGCCAAATCATATCTCTCTATAAATGGTTCGATTAGTCACTGTTGGGCGGACTGGAGATGGGTTTGACCTGCATATATCAGTCATAATCGAAATGGAACAGGGAGAGGCGCATGCACAGAGGTGAGAAGTCGAGGAAGGTTGCAGCAGAGGCTTGGCGGTGGCTACGGTGGAGCCTGAATTGTATACGGAGTTTGGTGAACGAGAGTGCCGGGCCAATTCAAGACATTTTTTTTAGGTCTCCGTCGTCTCTCACACAGCGAATGGACTGAATTAGATCGAATGGCGGCGCTGTACAGGGCGTAGTACCGACCCGGGAAGCCAGCTGACGAAGGCTTTGAAGGTTAAAAAAGAGTAGATAGACTTCGTTTGAAGATGCAAGAGCGACGAGGAGTGAATAGGCAGCACCTGAGAGCGGCCAACCCGCAGCTGGTGTTGTCGAGTATGAAGGCGGTGGCTACCCACGGAGGTCACGCGTTTGCGGCCCAATTTAGCCCTTCTTAATCGAGTATAGGTGACTAACCTTCCGCGGAGGCGAGACCTTTAAGGTCGGTTTTAGTGCTACAAAGAACCCCACCTTAAAGGTCGTTACGGCACCCAAAACGTATGTGCCTTAGGTGGGACACGATGACTTTCGTGGGTCGTTTCGTTGATCAGTAAGTCTCAATAGCACCGATCTGAGTGATTGCGCTCAAATTTGTAGCGATGATAAAGTGGACGAATCTAAGCTCTCGTCATCTTTTTGACCAAACTCGACGTGCATGGAAGAATTATTCGGAGTGGAGTACACACACTGTGGGTGCTCGTTCACAGGAACGACTGTTGGAGAGCGCCTTTCACAGCTCATCGGGCATGGTACCAACCCATCCTATCTTATTGAGCCCGGGAAACTGCGCTCCGGATTTGTGTCGAGTGACCCTGCATATCTCGTCGCTGTTCCGCTCAGCGCGGGGTATGGCTCCGGTTGCGGTAGCGGCTGTGGCGGTGTGTATATTTTCTTTCCAAGGTCGGCGCAATTAGCTCAAGTCAGAGTAGGTGGATGCGGCGGAGGGTGTGGCGGGGGGTGTGGTACGGCTACAGACGGAGGAGCGGAATGTGGATCCGGATGCGGTGGCGGATGTGGTATGCCCAGTCTTCAATTCCTCTCATTTGAACTCACCCTATTTTGAAGGGGGTGGATGCGGAGGTGGATGCGGATCCTCATCAACGACAGCTGCTGAGTGTGGATCTGGGTGTGGCGGGGTGGTTGCGGGTGCGTCGTTGTCTTACGTTCGCACCGGGGTGCTCCAATCGTTTCTAGGTGGAGGGTGCGGCGGTGGTTGTGGTATGCCGTTTTCTTGATCATGCAAATTCAACACAGTTGAGATTAATCTCGCAGGTGGTGGATGTGGAGGAGGGAATTGAGCAATGAATGACAGTGCAACGCGTAGGATTCTACATCTTGCGTTTCCTTGCTTTGTTCATGTGCAATTAGATTATGGGACCTCAATTTGTACAACTCCTGCAATATTCACTTCCTTTTTTCTTCTTCGCGTTTCCGGTTTGTAGGGATCAACAAAGCTGTTCGGCCCGGCTAAGCCCTTGATCCGCATGGTTCAAAATGGTCTCTCAATTCTAACGATGTAAACAACGCAAAGAAAAAGGAACGAAAGATTGATTTCGAATCATAAAACCCAGGTAATAAGTCAAATATATTTACAGTACCAGCTCTCATCACTGATCATCGTATGAGCTCGCGTTTTTATACGGCAATCGACGGACCTGAATACCACACTTTGCTGGCGGTCTGTACTCGAAACTGTTGGGCTTCCCCGCTGCGCAAAGGCGGCTTGGTTATAAAGGTATGTTCTTCTGAGCAAGTTCCACTTACAGTCAAAGTCAATGCGACTAACTTGAATCAAATATGTAGACAAAGGCTTTCCGTATTCGAAGATGCGTCTGTCTCCATCTTGAATGATCAACTGGCAGCTTGACGAATTTTTGAAGGCACAACTTACCTTTGAACTCGAACCCGTTTCGAACTGCATAAGCTTCGATACCCTTCTTCCGCAAAACACTGCTCGCCACCACGGCCGTATGACCGTTGTAAGAATTGATGATGACAATCTTGTTGAACAACTTGGACCGAAGACAGGGTCGTCGGGCTGAAGGCGGTCATTTAACTCGAGCCACTGGCGACGAAGAACCGGGTGGGTTTGTGAAAGGGTTTGGCTCTTCTTTGCAATGTAGGTCCAAGTTGATGGATCGTTTTACTCGCACAGCGTTGAAGTCGACAGAAATCGCGCAGGTCCAGAACTATTGTCGGCTCTGCCAATGGACCAGAAGATTGGAGCCTGGTATACGCTTCCTGAGCGGATATCGTCCAGCTGGTGCCATATGGGTATTGGTCCACTCCGAGCAGTTCGTCGTTGACGATTTTCGGGAACAGAGTCGGAGGCAGTTTGTCGAAATATTCGCCGATGTATTGGAAGGTGTGACGGATCGGCGGTTCGCATCCGCTCACGGCGAGATCTGCCCGTTTCGTCCCCATGACTCCATGTACACAGCCTTGATTTTCCTGTATAAGTAGTTTAGTTCTTGTCGTAGTAGCTTTTCCCTTGGTCAATTTAGTACTTACACCAGTTCTCTCTTGATCCCTGTGTGCCGGAACTCGACTCCCCCTCGCTTCCGTCACATCTTTTGAACTTAACCAAGTCACTAGATCCGTCGACGCTCTTGACTACGCTTGCCCCCGACCTCCTCTGACCCTCTGAGCTCGACATCGACCCCGATGACTGACCCCGCTGGCCGTGCTCGCTACCCTCTCCGCTCTCATGCTCGTGTCCCCGTTCCTGGACCTGGAATGTCTGTGCCGAGACCTGCTAGTACTGCCATCGCCGTGAGTCCCCGTTCTGGGACCCCCCGACCGGAGATTCGTGCCTCTTCGACAAAGCCACGCCCCGTTTCCCCCGACCTATTGTACAGTCGAGCGGTCTCGGGTGGACCTTCCTCTCGTGTAGACCTTCCACTGCCTTCGGGTGGTGAGACCCCATCACCGTTTGGTGGTGAGACTGCTTCGCCTTCGGGCGTCGAACCGTTGCCTCTGGGCAACGAGACTTCACCGTCGGTACCCTCGACGCGTGCGCCATCGGTGACCCCGATGCGTAGCGAGCTCTCTGGGCCCGTTCTGACCTCAGCCGTGGATTGGGGGATGCTCGACGAAGGCCTTGTCACGCCTCGCATGGCAACGCCCGGTCGTCAAGCTTCAGCGGATTCACTCACCGTAGTAAATTCTCAGAATATGTTATCCCATTCCACATCGACCGTATCCCGTGCGATTCAGAACATGAGTGTGAGTGAGCTTGTGAGTATCGCTCGCCGCCACCAAGCTTTGGCCCAGGAAGCTTTGGCTGCTGCGTCAGGGCGCGGGATAACTATCCCGCGTGAGAACACGCCAGATGATGAAATCACGAACTTCATTGATATTGATGAAAGATCGGCAATGAATGTGCCTGAAAATATTGTCAGTCCGGCAATACCATCTGGTGTAGGAACCTCCCGCCAGAAGGGTAAAGGTGCTGACCCTCGCAATTGGGGTGCAGCAAATTTTTCGGATGATTTCTCTGAGCGCGATATCGACGCGCAAAGAGCCGCTTTTGATAATTTCGCCGAAATTCGCCGTGCTGTCAAAGAAGAACAGCATTCACCGCCACCTGGGTTCTTTGATCGGACGCCAATCATGGCTTCTCCCGAACCCCGAACTCCGAGACCTTTGCTGAAGCAAACGAAAGATACCGTCGCCTCTGGCCAGAGCATAGACGAAAAGATTGCTGATTTACAAGCGCAGATCAGCAGCTTGCAACGTTCTCGGACGACGACGCCAAAGGTTGACTTAACCAAGGCGCAGACTGCTGTTAAAAACAGCATTGATAGACAGATCGGTGCGGATCACGGAGCTCGCGGATCCCGTCCCGAGCCCACTCCTGCTAAGCGCGTCGCGCCAGGCAGCTTCATTGAGCGCACCCTGCGCAATGCCGAGCGTGTGGATGGTTCACCCACCCCATCCGAACCTTCTGATTCGTCGAACTCCGACTCTGAGTCCTCAGATGGTTCAGGTTCCGGGAGGTCATACCCGTCACGTCATCGTCGCAAGCGCCGTTCCTCTAGGAAGAAACGGAGTTCTCACAGGAAGAATAAAATGATATTGAAGCCTATACCTCCAAAGGAGTATGATGGCTCACCAGATGCCATTGCATTCCATCGATTTGTTAAGGAAGGATCGAATTATGTTCAACTCGGAAAAGTTCCAACTGACCAACGAGTGTTTTACTTGTCGTACTACTTGACGGCTCGTGCACTTGAATTCTACAACAGTAAAGTTGAGAATGACGAGCATGTTTGGACTTTGAGTGAATTCTTTTGGGGTTTATTCAATTTTTGTTTCCCTGTGAATTTCCGTGAGAAACAACGCACTCGATTGCGCTCTTGTGTCCAAGGCACTAAGTCAGTATTAATTCACAAGGCTGAATGGGAACGAATTTATAACACCATTGGTCTTGAAGCCAACCAAGAGAAGGTTGTCATGTTCTGGCGTAGCCTCAACGCTGACATTCGAAAGGAAATGTTTCGCGATAAACTTGATCCAGAAACCTCTTCTTGGGCTGAAGTTACTGCTGGTGCTGAGAGCGCCGAAATTATCGTCAAGGTTGACGATGATAATGATGAGATTGATATGGCTGGATCGAGTAAGACTCAATCCAAGCCCGATGACCAGAAACTGGACTCAGATTCGAACGGGAAACGTCGTAATGGAGGGCGCGTTATCTCGGTTTCCAGTGCTGAACCCGAACCTTCAACGACTGGGTCGAAATCTCGCGACAGCGGCAAGCATCTTTCGGTTAAGAAACGAAATGAATACCTTGCCGCTGGTTTATGCTTTAACTGTGGTGTACAGGGTCACCTTTCTCGTAACTGTCCTGAACTCAACACGATGGTTTCGAAAGGAGGGCCTCCTGGTTTTGCATCCCACGCGGTTGATTTTGCGCTGAACGTTGATCACGATGCTCTGTTGGAGAGCACGGAAGTTCTTGAACACTTCTAAATTCGCACAATTTCCTCTCTCGACATCGAAATGGTCGTCGAGGAGGGCGAGGATACCCAAATGGTTTGATTTTGATTTTTCGAAGACCATTTCGAACGTTGAATTGATTTTGAACAAGATTTATTGATTTTTGTATGAAGATTGAGCTCGTCGTGGTCGACGATCTGGAGGGCGGATGTGACGGATCGGCGTTCGCATCCGCTCACGGCGAGATCTGCCCGTTTCGTCCCCATGACTCCATGTACACAGCCTTGATTTTCCTGTATAAGTAGTTTAGTTCTTGTCGTAGTAGCTTTTCCCTTGGTCAATTTAGTACTTACACCAGTTCTCTCTTGATCCCTGTGTGCCGGAACTCGACTCCCCCTCGCTTCCGTCACATAAACCCTAAAGAGGACGAGGGTACAAACGCGTGAAGAGCCCTTCACGCGGCTTACAGACTATATACTACGTTGCTAACGACACTGCCCAACCCGTACCGTTCCGCCGCCACCGCAACACCCGCGCATCATGCGCGTTCCGTACAAGGGGTGTTCAAAACCTGAATGATGGATATCGACTAGGTGGTGGTGATACCCAATCGAGTGTTCGGGTTCCTGGAAAAGAGGTTTTTGATGCCATTTGGACGAGGTTTTGAATATCTCATTCATTTTGTCAGTTATCACTCATTTTGAAGCTTGGAGCACGTAGAGAGCTTCATCTGCCACGCGAATATCAAAAAAAATGTTTTCTTTGGAGGGTAATGGAGGTTCATTGGTAAGATCAAGAGGCGCACAATTTTGATGTGAGCATCAACAAGCATCAATAACTATTACCTCTTTCGGTACTTTCATAGCGAGAGGTCTAGTTTTCATGTAGAAGGTACTTTGGCGAGTAAATATCTTTTTGGTACCTAACTTGACTTGGATTCTGTCCGTTGAAAGTATATTTGCATTCAAACCACCAGTTCTAGTCATTCTCCGATGTATTCCAAGTCAATTCCAAGTGCATTCTCATCCAATAATGACAGGAATACTTTGTGAGCAGATTTTTTTGCGCACCATTTACAACTACGATGTTTCTCATGGATATTCAGCATCATCCAGAGACATTCAGCCTTGCAAGCACGTCAACTGAGCGTCTCGACATTTTCCTTTGGCTCTTGTTACGTGAATCCATTACTTCTTTGGGTATGTCCGAGTGATTGCCGGGTGGTGGTGGTCTCTTGGGTTTCGGGGTCTTGACAGGTGGGTTTTGGGTAGTCGCGGTCGGGAGGTTTTGATTCCGAGTCCCCTTGGTTCCGTATACCCGAATACCGCTAACACGTTACTTTTCACGTGCTCGGCTCCTTGTGTTTTCATGTACTACAAGCTTTAGCTCCCTGCCTCCGGCACGGCCGACTCGCTGCGCTCGCCGGCCTCCCTCCGTTCGGTCACACAGCTTGTTGGGGCTGGCCGCCCCAAACCCCGCTGCGCTCGCTCCGCTCGCGACGTCTAGTACGATCTCAACATCTCGACAAAGACCCCGTGATTTTCTGTCAAAAGTCACGTGACTGATGGCCTGGCCCTCTTTTCAAGTATAGGACAAGCTTAAGCACCCCGCCTTCGGCAGCGCCGGCTCGCTGCGCTCGCGTCCCTACCTACGGGGGGTACACAGCTTGTCGGGGCTCCGCCCCAAACCCCGCCTGGATTTTTTTTGCTGGATTCCTTGCCCGCGGCGCCGCACTGCCGCTCGCTGCACTCGCCGGCGCGCGGCGCCGGGGACCGCGTGTGAGTTTCAACATCTCGACAGCCGGTTGTGTTGTAGGATGTTGACAAAACCCCGTGATTTTCTGTCAAAAGTCACGCGACTGATGGCCTGGCCCTCTTTTCAAGTATAGGATACGAGCTATGGGACCCGTGCCTTCGCCACGCAAGAGTCCTGCACTCACCTTGCTGCTTTCCAGGCCGACGGCGCCGCACTGCCGCTCGCTGCACTCGCCGGCGCGCGTCACCACGGGGATTCTCAGGCTTTGACAGAAAGTCACGGGGTGAATTTCCCTTTCTGGGCGCAATGCTGTGCCCGTTGTGTTTTAAAGTATAGGATTAAACTGCCACATCTGCACAAAAGTTTTGATGGACATACTGTGGACTCAAATAACCGCGGATTCCTGTCAAACCTGGATAGGTTTCTAGCGATACATCGAAACATGTACTCTGATTATCTTCAGGAATTTAAACGAGCCGGGGATGGAGGAGCGAGGATGCCGGCGAGCGAGGCAAAAACGGTACATCTGAACAAAAAATTGGCAGGGGGTTGTCATGGATACTGGTGCGCATTACCTCGACGACGTTCGTCTCTATACCGTCTCTTAGCTACTTATTATTTTGTAAATCCAATCCCCTCGTTCCTTAGTTATGAATTCCCAAATGTAGTTACTATAACTACATGTTGTGTATTTAAAGTGGCGGGTTCACTCGAATATACTTTACTTTTCTCTTTCACAAATCTTTCGCCTCTCACGCGCCCTCTGCGACTGCTTAACCGCCTCGCATTCGCCTCGGAATAGGTAAAGTCGTGCACTTACCTCTTCCTTAGGCATCTTGAACACTTCAAGGTCCCACGAGCCCGCGGCTCGTCGTCTTGTTTGTTCTCGCGTCACGCTAGGGATTTGTAAACGGGTCTCGTCAACTCTGTATATTACTGTTATCTATAACATTGGTGGACACACAGGGAGCCCGTTATACACAACTCCCTTTTTACACCCGCCACTTCCTCTATCTCCGTTATCATGAGTGGAGGACCCCCATCCAAACCTTCTTCCCCTACAAACGGCGATCTGTTTGGAGCTCAGACTTCCGTTGAGGCTCCTATCGACGTTGATTCTGTCAACCCCTCCGTCAAACCACCGGTTGTCAGGATGCCAGGGCGACCACCGTCTCCAACACCTAGCGTCGCAACGACCCAGCCAAGCCTTCCTGAATTGGACGAGCTTGAAGAATTTGCTGGACCTCGAGCTACCAATTTAATTGATAAAGATGTGGAAATAACCAAAGGAAGCATTAACTCGCCAATTTTTGTCTCCATCCACATTATCAAAAGGAAATATCCATCCCTCCTTGCACGTCGTGAAAAGGCCTTGAAACTTGGCGCGGCCGCGTTCGTGAAACCTTTCCTTCGCGACCCCAAAATAGCGACACGGAAGATGCTGGTTGGAACATTCCAGAAAGAGCTCGAGAGCGTCGAAACGGCGATCAACATGGTGGAGGGCGCCCAATTACTGAACGGTGGAGGAGAAGTTTTTCGGATTCAGATGGCCCCCTATTGGGCTCTCGCGAGGTCCCTAGATGATCTACGTGAACGCAGCAGTCAGGCCATCGCAGCGATCGGCTCCAATAGAATGCCGTCGTTACCAACATGGGGAAGGAACGAGGATCCGCAAGGTTTCTATTCGGCAAATGAGTACGAAATTCTTGCAATCTGCTATCGTGCAGAAGTCGAACATTTTCTTGTTTCCATGGACGAATTATTTGACTTTGGAATCAACAAGCTTCGTGCGCCGAGCGAAGAAGCCTTCAGCTATTATACTCGGAACAGTGCTCATCCAGCAACACCGGAAAATTCTGGAGCTCGGATTTCTCCAAGTGATTCGTTTCGCGCGTTTCTTCGACCGGTATCACCTCCCTCTGTGAAACAAGAAAAGGTTGAGCCAGAAATGGCAGAGACCTCCGTTGGACTTGAATATATCTCGTCTGATCACGAAGGAGAGGCAGAAGACGAAGCTTCCGAGGAAGAATCACCTCGGTTTTCTGTCCCGCCAAGCGCCTTTGCGAAAACATCCACGCCACCTTCAGGTTTTCATGCGGCATTTCATAAAATCAGCTTCATGGAGGACGAAGAAGTAAAGCCTCGTCCCGCCAGAAAATCTCAGCCTGCAAGGAAGCAAACAGCGAATACGCATCGGGACAGAGATCCGCCTCCTCACATGTCAGGTCTTGGATTTCGTATCCCAAATCATTCGACAAAGCCGTCTGAGAGCGCTTATGTGAAAAGATCGAAGCCAACCTTCTCTGGTGCAGGTGCACCTGATCCCGGGGGGGATCCTGACGAATCCGATAAAGACAATCGCGGAGGGAAGAAATCTGGAGGGCGGAAACCCAAATCAGAGTCAAGGGGTAGCTCCAAACCACCTCCGAAACAGCCAAACAACAGCGGTGGTCCTCCAGACGATGATCCCTCCAGTTCTGACAATGATAAGAAGGGAAACCATTTCCGCGGCGCATCTAAACCTCGAAAGTCAGGGGAAGATTCCGCGAAGCTGGATCAAGGAAATGACCCTAATCATCGTTGGTTCGATATGCGGTTGAAAGACTCCGATGTACCCAAGTGGAATGGGAATCCCGATACACTGCTTCGATGGATTCAACAGCTCAATTTGATCGCTGAAGATGGACCCAAAGCCTTTCAGCAGCTTGGAACAATTTCAGCACGCTGCTTGACTGGGCCAGCACAAGATTGGTTCTTTGCGTTGGATCCAAATTATCAGCGTAAAATTCGAGCGAATTGGGAAACTATGAGGCAGGCCTTGGCAGATTTCTTCTTATCGAGCAAGTGGCTGGACAAGACGCGAACGAAAGCCTTGCTTGCTGCTTATCGTCAAGCTGGTCATGGCCGTGAAAAGCCTTCCGAATACTTCATTCGTAAACGCGAAGCGATCACGTCTGTCTATTCGTTCGACGATTCGGCCATCATCTCGGAGATTATGAACGGCGCACCTCGATCTTGGGTCACGGTTCTGGATACTCAGAAATACAAGACAGTCACCGACTTCCACGCTGCGATTATTTTCCATGAAGATAACTTGTTGGATTTGCCCTTGAATAAAACCGAATTGGTTGAACAAGTCAAGTCTGAGCCTCGCAACTTGAAACCGTTCGAAAAATCTGATGTGTCTGCTCGAACTCACCTCATCGGGTCGTCCCCAACATTGCCTCCACCAAAATTTCCAAAAGATGACGGCAATGTGTCGAAGAAAGCGACTCCCGCGTCGAAAGGGGCACGTCCTTGCCGCCACTGCGGAAGTGGAATGCACTGGGATAATGAGTGCAAGCACTCCTTCAAAGGAAATAAATTTGCACGGGCAAACCTCGCATCGGCAACGGCCGAAGACACTGAAGCTCAAGAGGAGTACGACAACCTCTATTACGGGCTTGATGATGAGGAGCAGGGTTTTGAGGAGCCCCTTCAGTCTACCGGTCCTGCAACTTTACAAGTCAGCGCTGACTTGAAAGCTGGGGGGGATAATATACCGGCACTGAAGGGGAACAGCGAGCGTAAAAACTCGCGAGCAGCGCGCGTTGAAGAAGTTGAAGATGAAGAATACGAACCTTTTTCTCATTTGCATCCTGTGTCTCCTTTCACCATTCTCGAAGAAGTTGAAATACCCACCGATAATATTCGCAACGAAAGTTCGAAGGATATACCCTCAAATACCCCCAGTCATGCCGAAAATTTCGAATCATCAGACGACACGGAAACGGAATCTGAGGAGAGCACACCTGACTCCTCGAGGCCAACACCGTTCCCAAAACCCGTGTTGAATCGACGCTCTCGTCGTCGGTTAGCTCGAGAAATTGAGGCATGCAACTACCGAGTAGTCAATTCGCCGGATGCTCCGCCTCACGCTCCTTTAATTGAGCTGCGGAAACATATGGCAAGACCACCCGGCAGTACCTTCTTAGGTTCAAGTGCGACCGAGGCACATGCAACCATAGGAAGTTTGACGACCAATCCCATAACAGTCGTCATTGATTCCGGTTCCGACATTACCTTGATATCCCGCAAAGCTTTGACTTCATTAATAAACCAACCTAAAGTGAAGCAAGGACATCAAGTTAACCTGATTCAAGTAACCGGAACCTCGTCCATCTCGGGCTTTGTGAGCTGTGACTTATTCTTCCATACACAAGATGGACCTGTCAAGTTCAACGTTGAAGCGTACGTTGTCGATGGAATGACAACACCATTCATCCTGGGCAACGATTTCGCCGATCAGTACTCTATTTCGATTATTCGAGAGGAAGGATCGACATACCTTCAGTTTGGAGATTCCGGAAGACGGTTATTAGTTGAAAATTCGACATCCCCGTCTCTTGTTGACGACAGTGGACATGCATTCGAGGTCAAATGTGCACATGCTCGCACAAAGAAGAATGCTAAGCAAGCCACTCACCGTCGAAATAAAAAATTCCGGTCGCGTTCTCATCGAACTATACGCGATGGATGGGTTTCCAGTACAGAACGCGTAGTCATTCCCGCGAAAACCAGTCGACTGGTCAAAGTCACCACCCATTTCCCGAAGGATATTGATCAGTTGCTCGTCGAAAAGAATTTAAAGAGTTCTGGAAATTTTGACGACGTCTATGGCAGTGCCGATACTTTCATTTCGAAAGAGAATCCGGCGATTCACGTCGCAAACTTCTCAGACTTTCCTGTCATCATATCAGAAGGACAAATTCTGGGAACTGCTCACAATCCTCGAACATGGCTAGACAAAGCCTCAAAAATGTCACCGGCTCGAAAGGCGCGTGCGGAAGCCCACGCCAACTTCATTCGGCAACTGGTTGAAATTCAATCTCCTGCCAAACCAGCGGATGTCAATATTATTCGCTCAGAATCAAATGTCTCTTCCAAAGCTCACCGAAACGCTACCGGCGAAGACGATCCAGCTGCGGAAGAACCATTGGAAGGAGGACCCAAGATTGCGGAAACTCCTCCCGAACACGTTGATTCCTCCAAGCTTCTTGAGTCGTTGGATTTTTCAAAGAATATGACGCCTGAACAACGCAAAACTTTGGAGGAGGTCTGTGTGAAAAACAGCAAGGCGTTTGGACTAGACGGAAGACTGGGAACATACAAAGAACAAGTCGTTATTCCCATGAAACCAGGCGCCGAACCTGTTTCGTTACCTCCCTTTCCTGCATCTCCGGCCAAACGAGAAGTCATAGACAAACAAATGGATTCTTGGATTGAACTCGGTGTGATTGAACCGTCCCGCAGTCCGTGGGCCGCACCGGTATTCACTGTCTGGAGAAACGGGAAGCCTCGAATGGTCATCGACCTCCGTAAACTCAACGAGATGGTCGTTCCAGACGAGTTTCCACTTCCTCGGCAAGAAGATGTTCTTCAAGCCTTGGAAGGATCGCAATGGTTAACAACGTTGGATGCCTTAGCAGGATTCACGCAACTTACCATGCATCCCGACTCTGCCGAAAAACTAGCATTTCGAACACATCGCGGCTTATGGCAATTTGCGCGTATGCCATTCGGCTATAGAAATGGACCTAGTGTCTTTCAAAGAGTCATGAACACCGTTCTCGCACCTTTCCTCTGGTTATTCGCGTTGGTCTATATTGACGACATCGTAATCTATTCTCGAACTTTTGAGGATCATGTCAAACATTTGGATGCTGTCTTCGGCGCAATTGCGAGCGCAAACCTCACCTTATCACCACCCAAATGCCATATTGGCTATCAATCACTGATGTTGCTCGGCCAAAAGGTTTCCCGCCTCGGACTCTCCACACATAAAGAGAAAGTTGACGCTATTCGCGAGCTGGAAGTACCTAGAAACGTCTCAGAACTTCAGACATTTCTAGGAATGATGGTCTACTTCTCGTCATATGTTCCATTCTACGCTTGGATTGCGCTACCTCTATTCGGACTGTTGAAGAAAGGTGTTCCTTGGGAATGGACGGATTTGCAGCAAGAAGCCTTCGAGCTGTGCAAAACGGTCTTAACCAACGCACCAGTTCGAGGATACGCGATCCCCGGGCTTCCTTACCGAGTCTACTCCGATGCATGCGATTATGGCGTCGCTGGGATTCTTCAGCAAGTACAACCGATGAAGATTCGGGACTTGCGTGGCACGAAGGCGTATGAACGGCTTGAGAAAGCGTTTCGAGCTAAGGAACCAATCCCTCAGCTGGTCACCGCAATCAAAGGATTCGATGACATACCATCTGTTGGTGAATGGGCTGAAAACTTCGAGGATACCACTGTGCATGTCGAACGAGTCATCGCGTACTGGTCCAGAGTGCTCAAATCTCCAGAAAGAAATTACTCACCCACCGAGCGCGAAGCACTTGCCCTGAAAGAAGCGCTTATTAAATTTCAAGTATTTTTGGAAGGAGAGAAAATTGCCGCGATAACCGATCACGCCGCACTCACCTGGAGTCGTACCTTCCAAAATGTCAATCGCCGGCTTCTTACCTGGGGCACAATCTTCGCGGCATACCCAGAACTTCAGATCATCCATCGAGCTGGTAGGGTTCACTCAAATGTTGACCCTGTCTCACGACTACGACGACGAGTTCCATTGCAACTTGGTCCCGAATCGGATGAAACACCACTGTTAACTTTATCAGCTTGCGACCCTCTTCGAAACATGTATGACGAACTTGGTCCACGCTTCGAAGAGCGTTTATTATCCGTTGCGGAGAAAGGAACTAAACAGATGGAAGACCCCGAAGATCTGGATATATTCAAAGCCAATTTGGATTCGTCTCAATCTCATGAACTCACCGGTGAAGACATTGGGATCACTTCCCGCTCTTTCAACATCATGGTTAGTCTACCATCTGATGAGAAGGCTGAATGGATTGAAGGATACAAGAACGATCCTCACTTTTCCAATGTCTTGGAGTCCTGGAAGAAGGAGGTCAGTTGGAATAATCCCTCTTTTCCCCAATACCAGCTAGCGGACGATGGTTTGCTGTACTTTGAAGATTGGAACGGCAACAATCGGCTCTGCGTCCCGGAGAGTCTTCGCCCTAGAATCATTGCGGACATACATGATGGACTTACCGAAGGTGCTCATGCGGGTTTTCATCGGACGTACAACCGAATCGCGTCCACGTACTATTGGCCTCGAATGTCGAGATTGATCAAACAGTATACCTGCACTTGTGATATCTGCCAGAAAACAAAACCTCGAAACCACGCACCCTTCGGACTTCTTCAACCAATTCCCATCCCTTCTCAACCGTTCGAGGTCGTGACAATGGACTTCATTACGGAGCTGCCAGAATCGGACGGATTCGACGCGATGCTTGTTATTGTCTGCAAACTAACAAAGTACGGAATATTCATACCTTGCAAGACAAAGATAGGCGCAGAAGACACCGCAAAACTGTTCTGGGAGCATGTAGTGGCGCACAACGGTTTGCCTTTACAGATTATCTGTGACAGAGACACTCGTTGGCGGCATACCTTCTGGGGAGAATTGACGCGTCTAATGGGCTCAAAACGCGCGTTAACGACTTCTTACCATCCCCAAGCTGATGGCCAGACGGAAATTTTGAATCAGTTCATCGAGACCGCTCTACGCGCGTACATTGGATCAAAGACGGAGTGGAAGCGCTTCGTGCTGGCATTAGGTTTGTCGTACAACACGACACCCCATTCAAGCTCTGGGTTCTCTCCTGCTTACCTTTTGCGCGGGTTCCAACCTCGAACGGCGACATTGCTGAGCGGAATACAACCAGTGGATCGTCATGTCGATGCTGGGGGGGAAGGAGAGAGTGAGAAGTTAGCCGACGTCAACGGAGCGGAAGCAAAATTCGGACCGGAATCAAATTTAGCCGACGTCAAAAATCGGAGAGAGTGAGAAGTTAGCCGACGTCAACGGAGCGGAAGCAAAATTCGGACCGGAATCAAATTTAGCCGACGTCAAAAATCTCACCCACGCAGATCATGGCAAAATCATCGACTCTCCTCCCATCGCAGACGAACAAGCTGGGGCTATGATTGCAGAATTCGAGTCCCTTCGTACCCGAGCCAAGGAAGCTTTACTCCTTGCGCAAGTCTTCCAGCGCAGAGCTTACAACAAAGGACGCCTCATTCGGGAATTTGAAGAAGGCGACTTGGTGGTAATTAATCCGCATTCCCTCAAGCTCCTGAAGGACGAGAAAGGCCGAGGGAAGAAATTGTTGCTCAAATTTGATGGTCCTTTCGAAATTAGCGGCAAACTCAGCCCGGTAACGTACCGACTTCGACTTCCAGTTTCATATGGAATTCATCCCATCATTAATATCGCTCATCTGGAACCCTATAACGCATCGCCCCCGGAGCTTGGCGATCGTCCTACTCGATCCCTCAACCGCGAAGATTTTGAGCAGCTCCCGGAAGTCGAAATTCAAGACATCCTGGCTGAACGATGGAGAAAGATTCGCGGCCGCCGTGTACAACAGTTCAAAGTCCGGTGGAAAGGCTTCGGACCAGAAGACGACGAATGGCTCAGCAAGAAAGGTCTGCGCAATTCTGACAAGGTGGATCGATCAGGGACGCATTGCGGCTAAAGCCTAATGCGCTCCTTTATGTTAAGCATTCCTTACTTATACCCTATCTCTTTCCTTGTTCTTCATTCTTGCGACCTTGTCTTCCCACCTTTTTACCTTCTCTCATCACTCATTCTTATCTTCCATGGCTGCCGTCTGTGACGAGTCTTGCTTCCCGAACCCCTTCTTCACACCTGACGACGTCACTGTCACCCCCAAGGGAACCATTTCCATCGACCTTTCGAATCACGCCCCTATCGACAACGACCAACCCTCGAGTCCTCCTCCACTCCTTTCCCCCACACTAGAGCACGAGCTCTTCGGCAGCGACTCTTCCGAATCAGACGAGGTCCAAGATCGAGCGGTGCTCACCCGGTATGCGGACGATATTCGGCTCGACCCGCCGGTCTTCCCTTACACCATTTATTCCGTCGTGAACATGCTCGCCGCTGTATGCTGGTTCTCACAGGACGATCTGTTGGGTAACCTGTTCGGCTCCCTGCTCGGTGGAACCGAGGCAGACTATAAATTCCCCGCTCAAGAGCTCTGCATCTACCAACTTCCCAACGGGTCGTACACCATCTACACCCACTACCTCGACCTCTTCTACGGGCGATTGCGCACTTGCGCCGGACTCATTTTCACCGCTATGAATAACCACCCCGTCGACATCCGTGGCTTCTCCGCGGACTATATTCCTGTCACCTTGCCCCGTCTCGCCCTCGAACAGACCGGCCTCATCTTCCCTTCCATCGGCCTCTTCCTCGGTCGCAAACACCGTCGCCACGTTGAACCTCGCACGTTTGATTCATTTGACGACGCGTTGGAATTCATCAACCACTTCCAGAGGGCGTTCCGCTTCGGATTGGCTTGTCTTGGGAAGATCAAGGCCACCGCGCTGCGTCTGCGCGAGGCTTCTCTCTGCAATCCGGGTGCCGGGGTGAATATGAGTCTGGAGGAATGGCTTGGGCGGACGACGGGACCGGACGTATGGTCAGTACAGCTGGAGGCGTGGTTGGACCGCTACCTCTCCAACAATCGCAACATCCGTGGGGCTGATTCGTCTTGCTCGTACCTTTTCTCCGAGCAAGGCTTTGATGTTTTCTTTGTGGTTGAAGGCAACGAGAAGGAGTGGCTGGCACCTCACGTCGACATTGGGTTGATTCACGACTCAATCACCGGTCGAATCCATGTCCCGAACGACCAGTATGGCCAGTACCTCGCTCGGTATGGTTTCTAGAGCGGCGACTTCACGCTCGTCGAGTGGGGGGGATATGTCATGGATACTGGTGCGCATTACCTCGACGACGTTCGTCTCTATACCGTCTCTTAGCTACTTATTATTTTGTAAATCCAATCCCCTCGTTCCTTAGTTATGAATTCCCAAATGTAGTTACTATAACTACATGTTGTGTATTTAAAGTGGCGGGTTCACTCGAATATACTTTACTTTTCTCTTTCACAAATCTTTCGCCTCTCACGCGCCCTCTGCGACTGCTTAACCGCCTCGCATTCGCCTCGGAATAGGTAAAGTCGTGCACTTACCTCTTCCTTAGGCATCTTGAACACTTCAAGGTCCCACGAGCCCGCGGCTCGTCGTCTTGTTTGTTCTCGCGTCACGCTAGGGATTTGTAAACGGGTCTCGTCAACTCTGTATATTACTGTTATCTATAACAGGGGTTGGCGGTGCATCAATTTTGATCCGTAAACGACCTTCGATTTTTCTGTGAGCTCAGACGAGCGCGAAATATTCTGAAAAACCGGGCGAACTACTCAAGAGTATCATGGAAATGTGACGGATGCGAAAAGAATCGAGATCCGCCACACGGAGAAGCTTAGTGAGCGAACCGAAATGACTGTTGTAAGCTTTGGATTCACCAAGGAATTCTATCTACTACAGCTCGACTTTTATATTCTACAGCAAGGTAAGACAAATGCGGAATGAAGTCATCCATGAGCAAATAAAAATGGAGGGGTAGGAGGGAAGTGGAGTATGTTTGAGTGAGATACGGTCACGGGATTATCCAGGAGAAATGATATCGTTACATACGCCCTGCAGGTTGTCGCGTAGACAATCTAAAAACAATCCTCCTCCAACAAAAAGTCCTCCTCGGGGATGAAGCCACCCGGGAGCGATATATCACCAGTCATGCGACCCTCCGCAATAACTGGGTCACTGAGCGGTTCAACGGCTGCTTCGCTTTTCCCAAACTCCGCGATACAGCGTGGATCTGGAGGTGACGATTCGCGGAACCAGGAATTGCATGCTCTGGATCATCGCTTCTGCAGCCAGCGTCACGATGCGAAGGAATGGTTTCGCCATGGGGGTGTTCGTGAGGCGTAGACGGCTGGGAAATGAACGGGTCAAACCCGTCGGCGCGGATGATGCAAGAAGTGAGCGGGGTGAGGCGAGTTCGGGAGGAAAATGGTGTCGGAGAGGGAAAGATGGTTGGCAAGGAGTTGGATGAAGTAGAAGATGGTGTGGGTGAGCTGGGATCGACGGCCAAGGCCAGGCGGCTTGGTTCTTCATCGCCGTCCACAGCAAAGTCACGTAATGACGTGCGGGGTTCAATCTCGCAGCTCTGTTCCGCAATCAGTGGCTGTCCGCTTGACAGCTCTTCGACTTCGCTCTTGCCTTTCACCTTCATCTCAACGTCTGACTCGACGTCGACACAATGGCTCAACTCCACATCGCTATAGCACGGCTCGACGCCTGCTATTCCAACGCTACAAGCGCTCACCACAAATGGTTCAAACGGCGTGTCATTGACAACGTCGTCTTCGCTCGAATCAACATAGTCCGAGTCCGTATATTTCAACGGGAAGTCGACAAACCGCTCGAAAATTTCATTTCTGGTACTCTCGCCCTCCTCGACTTCCATTGAGAAGGCGATTGACCCTACATATAGGGTTTCCAAGACGTCCGAAGGAGCATACAAGGAATCATAGTCCAAATTCACCCCGTGAGTTTGGAGCCCAGTTTCTGGATGATTATTCTCATAATCATCAGCGGCTTGTTCATTCGACTCGTCAGAGGCGTTATTAACACGCCCTCCGTTCTCAAGTTCAGGTTTGACTTGAGCTTCAGAGCTATCTTCGACATTATCGTCGACAAAATCCTCGGCATTCTCACTGAGAATACCAGCGGTGTCGCACTCTGAATCAGAGTTCAACGCTACAAGCCTTTCCGCGTCTTCAGCGCCAGCAACAACCTTTCTCCAACTGGAGGTTTCTGGGTCCAATTTTTGATGCCATAATTCGATCTGAACATCGTCACGAAGACTCATCCAGAGAGTGATAACCTTTTCCTGGTTTTCAGGTAGGCCAATCATCGTCCAAAATTGTTCTATTTCAGCAATATGCTCTATTACTGACTTGTTGCCCTGATGACAGCGCGCGAGTTCGTCTCGCTGTCGCAAGCGGAAATCTCTCGGGAAGCAATAATTAAGCAATTCAAAGAAGAATTTGGTTAAGGTCCACTTCCGTTCATATTTAACAGCCTTGCGCTGATAAAATTCAGCAGCCTTTCCTTCAAGGAAATAACTGATGAAGAAGATTTGATCTTCTTCAGGTACTTTGCCCATTTGCACGTACGTCGTGCTCTCGCGAACAAATTTCAGATACAGATATGGATCCACAGATCCGTCGTATTTGTTCGGTTCAATGGGCTTCAACCGCATTCTAGGTTCATTGGATCGCCTAGATTTCCGTTTAGAGGTACGCCGGCTTTTCATTCGCCTCCGTTTTGAACTCGACGATGGCCCTCCGACCCCAAGTTCATCAGCGTCGCTCGACAAATCCGATTCGGAAATGGAATCGGTTGAAGAGGAACTGGACGAAGAATTGGACGAAGATGGCGACGAGTCGTGCCCAGTCGCACGGCGAATGGTCTGCTCGAGGAGTCCTCCGGCAGGAAATCTCCCGGGAAACGGTCCCTTCTTGACCTTGTGCGGGCGAGGGTTGGATTCCTTCGATTTCTTCGAAGCTTTCCCTGTGCGCATGTGTTCTTCAATACCATTGATCACAGCGCGCTTAGCCTGATTCACCTTTACAGGCTTCGACTCGGAATCTAATTCCTTGAGTCGTTTTTGCAAACTCTTGATCTCTCGGGATCGTTCTTTGGTCTGCGCAGACGCTTTACGCTCTCGAGTACGAGGCGTTGAGTTTGAATCTCGGTCTGAATCGGAATTTTCATCCGATTCAACCTGGACATGTTTGCGAGAGTTCTTAGACTTCTCAGCACGGCGAACGCGCAAGCGTTCGATGTCCTTCTTTGAAAGTCCAATCTCATGTGAGCTTTCCTTCTTGTCTCTATTCTTAGCGACAAGATTCTCATCCTTCTTCCCAGAAGAATGTCCACTGCTATGCCTTTTAGCAGAGGTTTTCGGTAACTTCACCGAATTAAATGATGATTTCTCATTGAACTCATCGTCAGATACCTTTGTTGTCAAAGGTTCTGCGTTTGAAATGCCCGAAAGCTCGGATTGAGCTTGGCTCAAATGTTCCGCCATGCGCCAATACTCAAGTGCAATACGACGATATTCATCAGGATTCATCTCCTGATCCTTACGCGTTGCGGACACAGTCGCTTCAGCGGAATGACCAGAATTAATTACATTGTTATTCAAGCGTGAGCTCGCGTTTTCTCGGTGCGTTCTCGCCGTTTTACTATCTACCTGCGTCCTGGGAACTAATTCCTCATCGCTAACATCGATGAGGCTGAAGTTTACGTTGCGCTCGGGCGACGAAACTGGCGAGATTTTAACACCCGAGGGCGTCCGACCAGCAACACCTGTCCCCATTGAAGGAGAAGGCGAAGCGGCAACTACCCGGCTATACAATAGCTCGGGCGAAACGGGGCGAGACCGATGGTCAACGCTACGAGCGGAATGCTCGGGAGACACCACCTCGAGTGAGGCGGGATAACCCACTTCGAATGAAGTAGGGTGCAACTTGGGTAAACCCAAAGTCGAACGCAGAGCGGGATGCTCGCGGGGGACGAAGCGCCCAGGAGCGCGATGCTCCGAAGAAAACGAAGTTTGCTTACTACGTTCATGTCGATTTCCGGAAGAAATAGAATTTTCCTGAGGCGTAGTAAGAGCAGCAGAGGGGCGTCCAGAGTGAGACATTATGAAACAGCTTGATGAAACACTCGAAGATAGAAAACTTGATGAGAGGGTTTGTCGTCGAAGTCGGTAGCGGCGGTTGATCAGACCACGGGAAACCAGAGCAGACGGCGACAGAAGCAAGAGAGTCAAAAAGATGTGACGGATGCGAAAAGAATCGAGATCCGCCACACGGAGAAGCTTAGTGAGCGAACCGAAATGACTGTTGTAAGCTTTAGATTCACCAAGGAATTCTATCTACTACAGCTCGACTTTTATATTCTACAGCAAGGTAAGACAAATGCGGAATGAAGTCATCCATGAGCAAATAAAAATGGAGGGGTAGGAGGGAAGTGGAGTATGTTTGAGTGAGATACGGTCACGGGATTATCCAGGAGAAATGATATCGTTATAGGAAATGTCCTGGATTAATTTGAGAAGCCCAAGCCAAACCGCGATCTCGCCAGATCGAATTTATGCAGATGTAGGTGTTTGTGCAGATGTGGCAGTTTAATAGTATAGCATGTGTTTTCATGTATAGCAAATGTATAGGATGTATTTCGTGGTTGCGGAGGCCCAGATCGGCCTATACAAAACAAAATTAGGCTCGGAGAGGTACACACAATTTCGATTTTTGACCCGAAAATTTTGGCCACAGTATCTTAGTCTATAATAAAAGAGAGTATTTAAAAGAGCACGGCACAGCCTTTGACAGGAAACCACGTGCGCAGCACGTGGATTTACCCACGCCATCCGGCAAGGAATTCACTGCGGGGTTTGGGGCGGCAGCCCCGACGAGCTGTGCGACCGCCGTAGGCACGCCGCGAGCGCAGCGAGTGGCTCCGTGCCGAAGGCAGGGAGCTAAAGCTCGTAAAAGAGAGTACGGGACCGAAGGTCCCGTGACAATTCACGTGGATTTTCAGGTGACTTTTCGCACGATGCCGCCGCAAGCTGTGCGACTGCCGTAGGTGCGGTGCGAGCGCAGCGAGTCGATCGCGCCGAAGGCGGGGAGCCAAAGCTTGTCACATCAATGAGGAAGTGTGGCTCAGGCTTGGGCAACCCTTAGAGAGTCAGGATTTCAATTGCGACATCCCGATGGGGCAATGGTAGATCAAGACATTCCTCCCTCTCTGCGTCATCATTGTGCCCTGCCTTGCTACCCAACAAAAACATCCGGTTACCAACAGTAACAAAAGATTGCAAATCAAGCTCCAGATTCCACAGGTCATGGCTAAGATTGACCCGGAATATCCTCCGCAGCGGGATGGCGTACACCCAGACCTCTGGTACCAGGGTGTCTTCTGGGTGGGTATGAGGCACCCATGTAACAAGCACAACGACCGGAGGGAAGTGCGGTGGTGTTATTGTGTTGGTGAGGTGCCAATGCATCATGCGTGGAAAGTCGCCTAGCGTTTCGGTTGCAGACCGCATTGTCAGCGTGGTAGTATCGAAAAGAACTACTGTAGCCTTCTGTATGACTGAAACGTAACGCGTAACGGAGGGCTGTTTCTGCTGACAAATCACCTATATATGGTAAGTCTCCTTCCTTAAAAGGGTGATTTGTAAGCCGTTTCAGCCGTTTCAGCCTGTAACGGTCCAAAATTGGTTTCAGTCATACAGAGCGGTACAGTATGGTTGCAGCCGAAAGATCAACCGGCTGCACAAAGTTTAGTAGAGATATAGGCCTGAAGCAAGGGTGATCGTGCCTCTGTATTCTTCACCCATCCTTGGGTCAGCACTGTCGGTCGCTCCGTCATCGATGGGGGAAGCTTGGAGTCCATAGCCTAACGGTGGGATTCCATCGGAATGTGCTTGGTCGATGGTGGTCCAAGTCCAATTGAAATGGTCATCTAAAGTTGCGATTGAGAATGTGGATATAAAGGAAGCGTCGTCCTCGTAACGCGTCCTGCCGCCAAACACAAAGAGCCGGTTATTAATTGCGACCATGGTCGCCGATAACCGAGGGAGAATGCGGGGCCCAGTTACAGAAACAAACCGCCAGATGAGCGAGTCGAGATCAACAACAATCAACGCCCTGTGGGTGCTTCATAGAGCTCGTCAAACCCACCAAAAAGAAGCATATATTTGCTGGAATTCCAAGTCATGATAGCGCTGGCGGCCTCGGCAAGCGCTGGAAGCGTCTTAAGCGGCATTGCGCTTGCAGTCCCACCGGAAGCAAAGCGTAGTAAGGGCTGTGTAAGAGAATTTGAGCTGCAATTATGATGCATCCTGGACCACAGAAATACGCACACTGAGTGAGATTGGTCCACGAAATTGACTGTAGATCCAGATAAGTAGTGAAGGTCTGATGTTGGCTGAAAGGTTTTATCGTATGGTCGCACGCCCCCATAGCTGTAAACGTGTTGCGTTTGACTATCGGTCGCATCATTGATGGGACCTGCTTGGTGGTGTTTAGGCCGAGCGCACCATAGATATCCTGAGGGGCGGCAGGGGTTGCCATAGCAAGGGAGGTGTGAGGTCGATGGTTAATGAGTATTCGCGTAACTGATTGGCTGGTTGGGCTTGGAGCGGGCTTAACTTGAAATGAGGGTCAATGGTGATTCCATGAGTATAGTACGCGTCAACAGCGCTCACCAACGCTCGTTGGTCAAGTAGAATATCTCGAATGACGGGAAGATCCGCTGAACCGAACAGCTCATTGCCCTACGCACACCGTCGCACAGCATCAACTGGGATGAATGCAGGAATTTGTAGATAATGAATGCACCAACCTGGTCCAAGAGATTTTCAATGGCGGCCAAGAAGTCGCCGCACACTTGTAATACTTGCCGTTGCTGAGCAGCTCACCCCCTCCCCGGACACGTCACGTGAATTTCCTTTTTCGGTGGCAGTTTCGTCTATGGAGTCATTGCTGGGGGAAAAATGCATAACTACCTCATTTAACAGTTCAGATAGGATAAATGAAGGTTTGAGAGCGAAAACAGCGACGATATGAAGGGTACAATGGTAAAATAGTGTCCGGGAGCGACAACATGGGCTGGTGATACAGCATATGATTTTACACATCCCATGGAGGCGTTTGTCTAGTGGTTGCGG
This sequence comes from Favolaschia claudopus, assembly GCA_037176885.1. Lineage (NCBI taxonomy): Eukaryota > Fungi > Basidiomycota > Agaricomycetes > Agaricales > Mycenaceae > Favolaschia > Favolaschia claudopus. Next base: position 525,115 of record JAWWNJ010000148.1, on the reverse strand, counting down.
AGGTTGCCTCCATATCCTTCTGTTGCGCGGAATGCCCGGGGTTCGATTTTGGCAGGGCGTAGCAAAATTTCCTTTTATGGAATTCTCTTCCCCTTTTTGTCGTGCTTCATTTTCGCTTCGGCAGTCCTACAGTGTAGTAACGCTCGATGGTGATCAGCTTTGATGTTTTTGATCTCTGCCCGGCAAATGTATCGCAAAAATTCCAAGGTTCTTCAGGCAACTACCAGAAGATACAACAAGTCGATATACAATAAAGCTATGGCCAGCTTTAACTTGAAATGTAGTACGACGATCGAAACAAAATATTGATCTTAAATGTTATAATTCTGGCTTCTTGGTGAACGCATGTTACACGTTACTTTTCTCATTTGGCTCGTCCTCCTCGTCCTCATCCTCATCCTCCACGACCGGCAGCTTCGATTTCTTGCCCAATTTCGGCTTCGGGGGCAGGTCTTTCTTCCTCAAACCAGTTTCCTGCAGCTTGGAGCATTCGGAAGTCCAGTTCTCGACCGCAGCATTGTGCTGGTGCTTCATCTCAGCCCACTCCTGCTCAATCTCTGCTCGCAGCTCCTTCCTTCGCTCCCGCTCGACCCTCTTCCCCTCGTTGATCTCATTAGGATGAGGGGGAAGTCTCGATCCGCGGACTCGCGCATGAACTGCACGAGTGCCCACTCCGTGACGATGGGGACTTTTTGCTGCTTTTGGTTTGCTTCTCGAATACTTTGACCACCTTGTACTCGTCGAGATAGTGTCATCGTGTTTGAATGACAATTGCGAGATATTTTTGGGCTTGCCTATGTAGGGTGGCGGGCTTGACGCGCTCCCGCTCGTACTCCGCCAGTGCCGCTGCTACTATTCTTTTCGTCGACTCTTCTCATGGGCTTTGACCCGGTCGGACTTAGACAGCAAAGATTGGCCAGAGAAGACGGAGAGAGGTGACAAACAGACGCGTCAACAAACAGCTGTCACGCTTCCACGTGCATGATCTTGTCCATTTCCGTTCGACCGCATCTTTCGCCAGATCCTCTCACATATGCGCTAGGAAACATAGCAAATATCAAGATCTTTTGACCAGAATTTGTTCTGAGGCAAAAAAGTTCCCCCGTTGCGCAGGATCCCCGATAAGAAAGTCACCAATTCCTTGATTTCTCACGGATTGACACAAAAGAGTAATACTCATTGTCTTTCTGCATCCCAAATTAATACAGTAGGTAGAGTAGTAGTAGGGGTGCTCAATTCTTAGTTCAGTTCGTTCAGTTCACTTTTTAAAAGAAAATAATTTGTCAATCAGTCGATGCGAACGATCTTTATCGGTGTCGTAATGCCCGCCCTCCTGCGCGCCAGCTACTGCTGTTGCCTTTTGTCTCGACCGATGCGACCCCACCTTGCCCATACCCATGCTTCTAGTTCACCCAGGCATTTCGACAACATTTCGATGCTGCAAATTAGTGTTCTATGAATGCATGAACACGGCGGGCGGTGGGCGGCAGTGCGGGTGGTTGATAACGATTGTTTCCATCAAGTTTCCATCAACTGATTGACAAATTATTTTTCTTTTAAAAAGTGAACTGAACGAACTGAACTAAGAATTGAGCACCCCTAGTGCTAACGTGAGGCATAGAGTCCCGAACTAATTGACGAGTCTGCGGTCAACGGGTGTGACGAAAGAAAAATAATCACCATCGACCCCTCCTTCCCCATTGAGCCTTACTACACTGTACCACATGCTATGAGGTTTTAGACACCACGCCTTGTTTCTTTTGGTTTCCCCCTTGATTTCCATGCCAAGGAAGCCAGGTGTCCTCACACCTTAGCTTGAGAGTTTATAGGTTTTAATTCCAGACCTTTTGATGGTGTTATCTTAGTTTTTTCTGGTGATTTCTTTCAGCTTCCGCCTGTACAACAGACTCCTTTATATATGCCAGTTGTTTCCAATCTTCGTAGTAAAAAATCCAATGAACGTCAATATCTGGCTCGATTGGGTAGACTGTCCTGGAAGCAGATTGACACTTAACTGAACAAAACAGAATGAAAGCTGACTTGCAATATGCCGAAGCCGTTTTGCATCTGCGTAAAAGGCAATGCCGCTATTATTATTCAATTCACGAGTCATGAAATCTATGATTTCGCCTGTTGGTCTACATAACTCTCTCGGCCTAAGAGATTTTTTTTCGGCAGATCTACTGACTCAAGAGGCCTTTCAAGTACCAGCGTTAGAGGTAGAATGCGAGTGGGAGTGGGAATAGGGTTTTCCGGATGAGGTAAGCTGGGTCCGATTGCGAGCGAGATGAGCTTCAGAGCTTCAGCGACAATATCTTCACCCCCGTGATTCGGATTATAGGCTGCGAAGGTGTTCCGAGCAGCCTGGATAAGCGAATCAGAACGCTGAAGATCAGAGCGTTCCCAAGCATTGATGGCATTGACCATGGACTGGACATCGCGCTGGGGGGACTCGTGCTGCAGGATAGTGATGATGGGTGAATACGCAGAGGAAAAGACCGCTCAGGATTTTATCCTGAACCATGTGAGCCGGCAGGGTCGCAGCAATGGCGGTGGGACGGTTCTCGGCAGTGACGACGGCCTGGAGAAACGTATCGGCAGGCTGCATGACATTGTGGGAGACCCCATGGAACTTGGACATCAAGGTGGAGCGAGTAGCGGGATCGGCGGTGGTGTAGTACGAATCCAAAGTGGCCCAAAGCAAACGACCTTAACGCCAAGGCTGGCATTATTGATCTTTTCCTTCACGCTCTGGCTCAGGGTGAGATAGAGCATCCCATGAGCTTCAGCATTATTTTGGGACCAAGTGCGCATTTGTACGGCACCGTTTGGAACATTAACCAGGGGATCGACCGCATCCCAAAGACCTTCAGTCAACAACAAAGACGAGGCATCAGCCTTCCAAGTCCAAAAATTCTCCGCTCCTTCAAGTTTCGAGATATCCAATGGTTTAACCATGGTCGACGCGAATCCGAGATGCAGTGAAAGATAGACAAAGAGATTGGTGCGAAAAACGGGGTGCTGATCGTGACAGCGAGCAATTAACAAGAAGTCCTGGATAGATCTTCAAAAGGTAGCGAGCTATAGGCCCATAACCTGTTGGATATCGATACCGGGGCAGCGACGCGCAGAGGCGGGATGAGTGCAAAAGAAAAAAAAAATCGATGATTTCTATCACTAGTTTACATGAGGTTATCGCGTGTTGAACGCGGATCTACAGTGGCGGCGCCATCTGATGCCACCCCTAAAAATAGAACAGCCCATTTCTGGAACTTTTGATGCAAGCGGAGTTGATTGGGGCCCCATCATTTTTTGGGGGGTGGCATCAGGACTCGGTGGTCTGTTAAATTTGCGAATGTTGCGATTAATTTCCTCCCAGGAGGTAGCATCATCTGAATGTGCTTGGTGTGGTAACGCACTTGTATTTGTATTCAAAGTAGGTAATTCTGATCCTGTTGCGTCAATCAGGTGGTTATCTGTATTGCGGGGGCTTGTTAGTCCCTCTTCATTAACCCGCGAGACATCTGAAATGTTGTTGGACTGGAATCTCAAGTTCTGATCCGTTGCAGGTACTGGATGCACCCACGGCGAACCGTCATCTAAAATTACGGTCACAACTGGAGAGGGACGAGGGCTCTGCTCTTCGCCCGTCGCTGTAACAGCCAGAGCAGACGAACTGCTACAGAAGGGGTCGCGTGAAGGGTAGCCGGGGCTAGACCCCGAATCGCCTCGACTCCTGCTGGTTTCGCTCTCTGAACTCGCAGCCTGCAGGCACTGACGAGAGGGCTGTACCACGTCCCCAAAACCCTCTCGTGGTCGAAGAGGGTCTTCGGTACTCAGTTGTATGTCATTGTTGGTGTGGTTCATGTTGAGGTACGTTTAAGGACCGCCGTCCCAGAAGTGAGCACAGTTATCAGACGGAGCGTCATGGTCGAGTATTTGCATGTTCAGATGCTCCGAATATATTTTAGAATTGCAAGGAACCATGCAAGAATAAGAGATATCAAGCGAGCGAGTTGGGCGCAGCAGTGAAGGTTAACGTGTTAAAAATGATCGAGCAAGAATTCCGTCTCGTATTGGTGACCAACGACTCTTACTTACTCCGGGTGCTACAACATTTACGATTCCCTCCCCGATTCTACAATTTGATCAAAAAGCTATATACAAACGCCGAAACAGTCGTGATGGTCGAATGGGATGCTGAGCAATCCCTACCTCGTCGTCCGTGGCGTGAGACAAGGAGATCCACTGTCTTGCCTGCTCTTCAGAAGCTGAAAGGTATCGCACTCCCCGAGTTGGAACAAGAATTGATCATCTCTCTCTTCGCAGATGACACGACAATTTTTTTTGTCCTCAGCTAACGCCCTAGATGAACTTTGGAAACTATTAGACCTCTGGTGCGCCGCGTCGACGGCTAAGTTCAATGAACATAAAACGGTGATACTCCCGTTTGGACGACCTGATTAGAGCTTATTAGCAACCGGTGAAAAACGAAATTTTACGCACAAGAACGTCATCCAAAAACCACAAGTGGAGCAGCACTTTTTCACCGTTCCAAGAAAGGAAACAACGTGCCAATTCGTGCCGCATCGCTTGAGTTGCCTTTCTGAGCGACTTCTACAAGCGTACACGCTCACTACTCTACTCGCCGTCCTGCGAGCCTCTTGGAACGACGAGCAACAAGCTCTACCTTTCGCGGAAGCGTCCTACTTCGTCATGATCGCCACTCTGGAGCGGGGAACGGCCATGCGCCTGACCGCATCTCTCGATGACGTCTTCGAGGTTTTGCATGTTTGGAGCCTCCGTTTTTCACTGATCTCGCTTAGTTTTTCATGTATATTTTGAAAAGCACCGGCTGCTAATAAGCTCTATTATCGAGCACAGGTTGTGAGCGAACGGAGAATGAACAAGAACTCTGCGGTCGGAGACATTCCAGACCAAGTTCGGATCGTACCCGATGGCGAAACGTGCCGTATGCTGGGTGCATGGATTGGAAATCAGGTTGATTATATGACTCCCTGGCCCTCCGTGGTTGAAAAAATCACTTGTGACCTGCGTCGCTGGGGTACTACAAAACCTGAGTTAGAAGGAAAGCGCCATATCATTAACATGGTCATTGGTGGAAGAACCCAATATTTGACCCGTGTTGAATGCCAAAGGAAATAGAAGAAACTCTTATACAACTGGAACACGAATTCCTATTCCTATGGGACGGTAAAAGAGCCCGAGTCGGCCATGGCTCTATGATTCTTGACGTTTTGGACGGAGGCAAACAAGTTTTAGATATCCCATCGAGGAACGAAGCTATCGACCTGATGAATGTTCAAACCTACCTCGACTTCACCCCAAACAGAGCACGATGGTGCTATCTAGTCGATTTTATGATCAAAGATTATGCTGAAAGGAGTTACCTCAACTTCCGCCCGGGACAGATCTCCAATATCTAAATACAAGTACTTTCACAAGTCAAACCTTATGAAAATATTCAGCCGTTGAAGCGCTATAGGCTCCACAAAACTGCCATTTTTGCATATTTCGGCAAATTCCGGTCAAATCGGTCGAAAATGGTCACTTTGCGAGGGCTATAGCGCCTGTTTGCCTGTATATTTATCCACAGTTCAAATTGGCGCATAGCTCGCTGGACCTCAGGCTATAACATGAGCAGATCAGCTCCCCGCACTCACCAAGGGCAAACAGAGAGCAAACAGTCTTCATTCAGACACGTGCAAAGGTTTGGGACTCCGCCTGGTTTCTTCGTTCCGCGGCCAAAACCTACAGACAAAGGAGCAATGTCGCAAAAATCGAAAGTCCGATATAACCGATTATAACCGATTATAGCGGTTATAGGGCAATTATAGGCTGGTTATACCTAGTTATAACCAACTATAAGTAGGGAGGACCCTTATTGCCTATTAGAACTAGCTTACAAGCTGCAACACCCAACAATAGTTTCCTCGAGTCCCGAAATCCCAATAAAATTCAATTTTCCGCGCGCAGGAACCAATCTCCATCTACAACATCATTGAGATAATATGTACTGCGTTCGTTTCGACAGCCGAAAGCGTTAATCATGTGTGCTCCTCGTACAAAATACCTCGGCAAGATGAACATCGTCCAGCAGACGACAATTTTCCCACAGAGTATTCGGTTTCCAGCGGGAAGCTTTGAGTGATCGCACCAGAGCAATGTCCTCTTCGCGATGTGAAGGGAGAACACAGCGAAAGAGGTACAGTACCCGCGCGAAGGAAAGGGAATTTTGGTCCATGTTAACGTTAACGAAGTCAAACCGCTCCTCGTGGTTCACTTGGAAGTCCGGGTTGCATCGGAGAACGTCGCATTTGCCCGTGAAATCCTCGAGGGATGTGAAGTCAATATACATACACTTATATGGTCGGATCTGACGAATATGTGAGCCAATTCCGGGCATGTACAAGAGTGAACCAACACACAAATCCAGACCATCATCCCGTAAATTCTCGTCCGTAAAGGTGTTGCGAAGGAACCGGCGTAAGTTGGTGTCGAAAGCATCTCTTGTTTGAGTGTCAATCCAGTGAATGCCATTCATGGCGCACTTGGAATCAAGCAGCTTCCCCCCCGACCCGAGTCGCCAATGTGGCGCGTCACCCTCGGCTTTGGGCCATTTTGGGGACGCAACGTCACCACGGCAATATGAGGCCGCAGGCCGTGACAGCGTAACTCCGCAGCTCTTTCCTCTCGACCACCACCATCGACAGCTCAAGGACATACGACGGCGTCGGTCCCGCCCCTCCCTTGATGCCAGTGCCGGTATCTTCGACGGGTGTGCTCGGTTGCCCGCTCATTCATCACAAACCACCGACATGGGGGGATTCGGTCTATTGGTGTGTCGCTTTTGTTGCTTATTCTCCGATGAGGTTCTAATCCTGTGCCTTTGAAGCTTCAACGCAATTGACAACAGTTGGTGTGTCCTTACTTTTCTATCTCCCGCGCGCTGTCTAATCTTGGCTGTAGTTGTCTTCATCCCCCTTCCCCACCGCAACATAGTTGGCTACTTCTACGATGTTGTACACGTAGTCTAGTTGGAAATAGAACAATTTTATTCAGTATTTTGCTTGATTTGAGATGAATTCCATGAGCCAAATGTGCGCTGAAAGCTTCCCCGGGCCAACACGGTAATAATGAGCTATAATGTCTATAATGACGTATAACGAGCTTTAAAAATTATAGGTCTTATGAGTCTAATCAGGCTTTATAGGCCCCCCTCCCAGGTTATAGACTTATAACAGGTTACAACCGAGTATAACTGGGTTTCGATTTTTGCGACATTAAGTATTCAAGAGATCCCAGGAAGAAAGTTCTCTCGACTGATGGAATATCCGGATCCCGGGACAACGGATAACCGAGGCCGGACACTTTGACAGTTGACTTGACAAAAGACAAGGACAATTACGGCACAGTCTCGTTTGTATAATGCAAGCTTCCCCATTCATCGGTACATACATGGCAGATGCTTACTAAGCGTCCGTCCAGTTGCTTGGTAAGCATCCTCCTGGACAAGAATTCCGGCAAAGTCCGACATTCCCCACGGACTGAAGCAACCGCTTCTCCACCTATGGGGACGAAGACTATAAGTCCCCATCCCCAACATGTTAGATAATGAAGAACAAAGACATAGCCGCCGCAACAAATATCGGCGAAAGCACGATCAGAAGGATCAAACGGCTCTGGCACACAACCGGATATGTGACCGGTCAACCAGATACTTGTCGTCGTGGCGGAGGCTGCCCTCCTCTCCTCAACTCTCTCGATCTCGAGGTCAGCATCCACCCTACTGTGCACTGGCTTTCGCTCACTGTCTGAACCAGTACCTTGAGGCCTTGATCGAAAAACAGCTCGACATCTATCTTTCCGAACTCCAAAAAACTCTCGCCCTAGGACGTGGCATTGAAGTGGATGAAACGACTATATCACGCTCTCTGCTGCGTCGTGGGTGGCCCAGGAAGAAGGTGCGGACGTCTACATCTTCGTCATGCTATACTTATCTATAGCCTCTGGAAAAAAATTATGAGTTCGCTTTACCGTTTGTGTCTCCACTGCACCCGTCTTAATGTTCTGAAAGGACTAGCCTTCTGTATCGCCGTCGGAGGATGTGGCGCGGTATGCTAGCCGGTGGTGTGTTCCTCGTTCCCCATCTCCCATCTCAGTAGACCTGATCGAAGTCCATGCGCCTCACAAAGCTTGTAGAAGTGGGTTAAGAGGGTCTTTTACCTTCAACATACTGTAGAGGTTCGCTCAATTCATATGTCACGCGTCAGAGGCCCTGGAATTTACGAATTTTTTCGTACCTGTCACAGGTCACTGAGGGGATTTTCGAATGTCCCGAAAAAGTCACAAAATCGTCGAAAATTGACCAAAATTCCAATTTTTTCGCCCACACCCCTTTTGCGCCTTGTCTTTTACTACGGCGGGCGAGTTTCAGTCCATTCTTCGTCTGGGTTGATGTTTTGCCCTCAAACTGTGTCTTCCCAGTGGTTTGTGGGTCAAAAGCATCCAAAAAAGTGGTTGAATTGTGTTCCTGCACCTTCTCACTTGAATTACATTGTTTTTGATGCTCAGATAGGAGCAATAACTCACCTGAATGCCTCTGCAACGTGGCCTCGTCATGGTAGCCATTTAAGAAAATTTTTCCATGTCACGGTCTGCCAGGCCCATTTACGAATATCGAAGTTCGAATCGTCGTGTCACAGGTCACAGCGGCGGAGAATTGAGCGAAACTCTACAGTACTGTTCAACGAGCACCTGGCAAGCCCTTTGCATTGGAACTTACAACAAAAAAGTTACTTCGGGCTCACACAATTTGATTGTTTCGGCGGGAAAATTGGCCAACAAAGTGCATGTTTGAAAAAATTTTCACCTCCGGCGGATTTGGGACTTGCACAGATGTGGTGGTGACTAAGTGATCCGCACCATAGATGAGGAGCTAGAGGTACAGGCTATAGGTATACAGTAGTAGATCGATAAAATGGAAAGGTATGATAGCCAAGACAAAACTAAGGATAATAAGCTGGGAGGTGGGGCCTGGAGGCTATGGAAGGCGGTGGCGGATGAGGAGGCGTATGTAGGCGAGACAGGGATAAATGGAGAATAGCGATGGGCGGAAGGGGAGCGGTGAGACAAAGTGGAGGAAGCAAGAGAGATATGTACGTAAGGTGATCGGAGAAGCTAAGCAAATGAACATGAGCGTGAGCATGCTCATAATTGGGCTGGACAATATTTACAGTGCCAGAAGACCTCCGTCTTAACAACAGATTTGAGTAGCTGAACGCGTCGGGGCGGGTGAAGGGGAAGGCCGCGCGCACTGGCCAGCCTTGATGGCCCCTACAGACCCACTGACCTTCCCCATTATATCCTACAGTAGTCCCGCTGCCAACCGCGTCCATACTGCAGCGAGACCTGCCCTAATCCAGTCCACAATTGCGCATGGAGTAAGCAGAATTTCCTGTTCATTCTCCTCTTCTGCGTCAGACCCGGTGAAGTCTCCCTGAAGGTTGCGACTCAGAGGTAGGGGCTGTCGGTCGTCGTCTGAGTCATCGCCTTGGTTTGCATATGGGGGCAAGATGGAACGTTTCGAGACACCTTCCTTAAGGCCCCCTAAAGTAAGGCTAAATTAATTGCTTTCAAACGGCCATTTGAAACTGACGCAAGCACGCACCCCGGTGGCCAAGGTTGACTCCTACTCATTGAATGTCGTCTTTGGGACTGGGGCGGAAGTGTTCTAATATCTTACCACAAGATCGGCGACTCATATATATATCCAGCCAGAGAACAATAAGAGGGGTCTCATAATGATTATGCCGGGCCGAAGTTTGCTCACGCTCGGCTTACAGTTGCGGCAAGATCACTTTGCTTGCCTTTTATGGAAGAGAGGATATAGATGGATATTTTTACATGACAGTTGCTCTGAGTTTCTAATTTTGTTTGTGCCGCTCGGCAAGGCTGTATCACGTGAGAAATTGCTCTATTTGAGCGTTATGTAATGCTTACGTGGTAGGGTGGTTCAGCCCAAGAGGTCAAAAAAAAAACGGCCCTAGGTATTTAGCACACCTATGTCATTCCAGCGACGGAAAGCGAAGCAGAGCTGTGCTATTCGTACATTTAGCGCGGCTGTGGTTTATAAGGAACTAGTGCGCTCACGGATCTCGCGAAGATAGCCAGAATAGGTAGTCCATGCCTGTGGAATATTTTTTATCGCCCTGGACACCCAGTCAATGAGGGTCGGCATAAATGTCATTGAAAGAGTATCCCCTGTATCCTCTACAGTAACCCTTAAAAAGACCCTAAGGCCTTAACTTTGGAAGGGGGGGGGGATCCCCGAGGCTTGGAAAAAAAACTTTTGTAGGTCAAAAGTTTAGGGCCTCGGGAGGCCTCGGGACAGGCTGAAACTGATGGGTAGTGGCTGCCGCGAGATGCCAACAGTGTTTACAACTGTTCTTGGCGATGATTCGATTATATTAGTGGCTTGTCCAGTGAGACGATCAGACTTTGACTGTTTGGCTGACTGACAATAATCTCAGGCCGTTGTCAAGCTTTTCTTCTTCTTGTTTTCAGGACTAATATTACCCTCCCAGCCACGGCAATGGAAAAACAAAACCACACATCAGAGAATGGTCCCAACCTGCAGCTGGTGGTTTCTCAAGCTGCTCCACGGCTGCCCCCGAGAGTTTTCCTGGGAACAGAGTTTGAGCAATATTTTGGCAGGATGCGGCAGATTGAGGTCTGTGTTTCTTTCACTTGAACTGAAAGGCATACTCACGCGCACCTTTAACAGAGCGAGCAAAAATTGAAGAAGGTGTACCGTGTTTTAACACTAGCCCCCGTCGGAGACATCGTCCGGATGGTGGACGTGGCTCAACAACGCAGATACAGGCCCTTCGAGCCGTACATGGCACAGAGCTCAAGCCCGCGGAGGCTGAAAAGGCATTAGATAATGACAATATATTTTTTGACGGTGCCGCTTTTTGCCGGCGATCGCGGCCCGCCTTAGGCGTGGGAATGACCTTCCCGATATAGAAGGACGGGGGGAGGGGGGGGGGGCGACCGGACAGCCGAAAAAAAACTTTTGTAGGTGATATCTTTTTCTCTTATCTTTGGATCCCCTTGCCCGGCACTACAATTTTCCCCCAGTGCCGCCCATGTCACACATTGTCACAAATTGCCGCCCCAAGTTGCCGCCCCCATGTAACAAAGTGCCGCCCCCCTTGCCGCCCCCACTGCCGCCCCTTTTGCAACTGCCGCCGCATTTACTGCTATTGCCGCTCCTAATCGCCGCTTTTGCCGCATGTACTCCTGACTTCGACACCCAACTTAACACCCAATACTAAATCATCTTCTCCCACATTATATATCTTTGTAACACTAACTTCAAGTACAATATGCCCCCATACGTAGGATACCTTCTGAATACTTAGTTTGTGGATAATATATGTCAAGACGGAATATTGCCGCAGGGGGCGGCAAGGGGCGGCAGTGCTGCGGCAGTCGCGGCATTTTCACTTTGCCCGTCTGTGTCTCCGCCATCACGCGATACTCATCGAATGCGGCAATCGTCGAGTCGTCGCTTTTATCCCGGAGGTAAGCTGTATGTTTGTGGGATGTTCCGCTATCCACAATTGACATCATGTAGATGTTACCTCCAGGCGACGCAACACGCGACGGCCCGAACAGGTCGAATGAGACACGGAAAAGGGGTGGTACATCCTTCTCCGTCTCGCCATCATATGGACGAGTTTGCTGACGACCCGCGCGGCAATTCAAGCACCTCCCGTCGATAGTGTGATCAGTGATATTGAGACCAGTCACCAAGCCTTTGCTAGCCATCTCGCGGATCGTCGCCGGACTGGCATGAGCCATGCGACGATGCCAATTCTTCAGGGAAGTAGGTTGGGCAGTGGATATCATAGCGTGCCCACTCGATCCCTCCAAGATGTACATTCCGGCTGACCCCCGTCCACGCAGCCGCACCATACCATCATGTCCCCCGCGTACCACCACTCCCCCTCCTCCGAAGGTGGTGAAGTATCCGGCCTTGTCGAATTGGCTAACAGAGATGAGATTGGCTGATAGCGAGGGAGCATGGAGAGTACATGTATTAGCATATGGACTTGAATATCATCATATTAACCCCGAATTTCGTCCCATATTCCATTATTTTAATAGAAGCATACCATGATTCTGCGCTTGTATGGGGTGGGTTTCGGACTCTCACCTGATTTTCATGGTATCGGTCCATTTAAAAGGCACATGAAAACGTCGAAAAAGAGTATGATTTTGATGATTTTCCGGGAATGGCGCCTGATTTTCAGTGGATGAGGACATGATTTTCAGGGTCTCGAGGTACATGAACTTCATGTACCCCCATCTTCACAGTGTTAGAAGCCTGACGTCAGAGAGTTTTTTACGGGACTGCTCTTGAATTTTCCAGTTAGCTGTCAAGGAGACGTCTGGCTGTTGGAAAGGGCAATTTTGGCCATTTTCACGGATTTTAGCCGTTTTCAGGGTCAGATATGTCACTATTGCCTATATATTTCACATACAGTGACGGCGACTTTAAGTGCCTTTCCTTTTATTACAGTCGCCGCCACTGTAGTTCAAAGCTTCATAAGCGCTGGGACCAATAAGAACGCACTCTGGTCGGCTCCCCCGCGGTAAGTAGAGAGACTACATACTCTTAAAGCCTCTACATGCTCAAGTTCATTTGCTGTTCATTCACGCTACAACTATACTCTTTAACTACAAAGCTAAATCACTGGCGGTGATACCAAATGGCAAGTTATGTTCCGGCAGCTCGAACTTTGGGTCGCCGGCCTCTTCGGCTTTCGGTTGGGTAAGCGCAGACTCTGCCCCGCTGCTCGCATTGTCTGTTGAAAATAAGGCAAGCGACATTAAATGATGACTTTCGGCGAAACGTGGTGAGATTGACCCACTTGCACGACTGCTCTTGAGGGCAATCACGAACCCCGCTGCATGCAATCTTGCGGCCGCGGCAGAAATAGCAGGCAGGCCGTTGTTGTGCAAAACCGTGACGCCCGTTACGAGTGTATGCTGGAGAATGAACGATGGGCCGTGCAGCCAAATCGCCCTGCTTCGACTCCATTTGACCATTTCCAAAGGGACGAAAGTCGAAGTTGTACGCCTGGGCACAAAAGATCTGCTTAGCTGGGTCATGGGCTGTCATGGCACCTTCCTCACGTTAGGTTCAGTTGTGGCCCCGCCGCGCTTGTGGGTGGTCGGGGAAGAAATTGGCTGGCAGGAAAGTCCGCCGCTGGAATAAGATACGGCTGTTCCAATATAAACTGCAGCAGTCATAAAAAGAGGAACTGGGAGAAAGACAAACAGCACAAACCTGTTGAAACGCTGAGCTGCCTGCTTCGACGAATGTGAGGATCTCATTGTCAGACACTGGCATTGAGCCTAGTCCTTGGGACGTTGTGGGGTGATAACAAGGAAACGACATAATGGTTGAGTGGCTGGCGTCGGTAGGTAATAAGGGAAATTAGTTCTCCGAATGGAGATACATACGATCGACATCAGTCAACAATCGGCAGTCGGATGATCGAACCGATCGCAGGGTTCAATCAAATTACACCGACGCCACAGGACCGATGACAATGCGTGGGAAGGCCTGGTATGGGTTTCCTGACTATTTTGCTCCGATTTTTCGGACACAAAAAAAAAATTGGAAATGCTCTTTGCTCAGAAAAATGGATTTCTGCCTCCTCAGAAAGCGTGGGAGAATTTCGAATCCTGACTTTTTCACCCATTTTGAAAACCAGGCCCCCAGGTAAGGTAGGGCTCATTCATCAGGAACCTACCCCACGTGATTGATTGTGACGCTCCTTTTGGGGACGCAATGGCATTTCTCACTTGCTTTGTGCTCCCAGTAGCCACAGTGCAAGAATTGGATACGAAGATCTCTTCTACATAGTAGTCCCAGCACTATTTATTGTGAATTGTGCGAATATTTGAACTGAAATTGGAATGACTGAAAGAGAAATGGCTATTTTGAGCTGAAATCCTTTCAATAAATCAGCGACCTTCAATATAATCCCGACACCCCCTTGGCCGTGGGTTTTTCGATAATTTCTGGCCATGTACCGGGCCGAATCCCTTGGAATAACCTCCCCCCGAAACATGTGGGAGCTCCGAATTTTTTACTACATACTAATAACATGAATATCTAAAATCTGGTCGAGGGGATTCGCCCCAGTGTCCCTCGTTCAGTGCCTCGCTTAACTAAGTAATGACTTAGTAGGCCCCCCTAATACCTATTACGCGGGTTGACGGATCTGGCCGGCTGGCCAGATGCAGACGCTCAAAACTAAGACATTCCCGGGGTTTTGGAAGAAAAAACGGGGTTTTTGAGCTCTCTAGAGCGCCATCAGTGCCAAAAACGTAAGGTAGAGTCTGGAGGCTGACACCATCACTCCTGAGGTCTTACAGCAGTGGCGCCGTGCTTGCCAGAAATATCTACTAGTCAGCTATGTTGCAGGTGAAATGCGCGAACCTATCCTACAGAAGTGGTATCTTGCTAGCCAGACTCGTATTGATGGTTTGAAACTGGATGCCTATATTACAGAGCTTGGGTCTTTGATGCTAGAAAAGGGATGGGAAGGGAAGATGCGCCGCCAGGTCCTTGATGCCAAGATGAAAGTCAGGCAGCCCTTTGCAGACTGGGCATATGAAATTCAGAATCTCAATGCAATTCTATCCCAGGCAGCAGCTACCTTTGCAGTGGACGCTCTCCTCACCCCTCTCCACGTCAACAATCAAGTCTACATCAAGGTGCTTGTCAAAGCTTGTCAATTCTGGCAATCGTGAAGAATGTACTCGCCTCGCGGGGGTATTCGCGAACGAAGAAAGGACCCCCGTGAAGGCTTCAGGCATGCCAGCCGTTTTAAGCCGGCTTGATAGACTTCCACTGTCGCTGATTAGGCAGAAAGGCCTTTGCATCCCCAATTGCAATTTTCCTCCTCCTCGCCGGTTCCCACAGCATACAGGTTAATGATTTCGCATTGTTTGTTACAAAAAACATCCGCGCTCTGTACGTTAGGGCAACCGGGGTATTCTCTCGACCCCGCTTCCCGGACTGTCCGTTGGGTCTCTACTCGGACAGCCCCACGCCAAAACCCTGCTCACCCTCGCCTGCTGCAAAATCCATCCACGCAAGTTCATCCCCCTCTAGCACGACGTTGACAGCGACCTGGTCTCGCAAGTATTTCGCGCAGAGACCTCGGAATATCGACTCCTTCGGCGGAACAGCCGGCCCCGGGCATTCGTTACGACGGTGGGAGGGTACGGAGAGCTTCCCGCACCCGTAGCACTCCCCCGATAGCGGCGGCACCGTCCCCGGACTACATAAGAGGATACCCGGTGCGCTCGAGGAGCACCCTGTTGGTTCCGTGAACGCTGGTCCACCTCGCTATGCGCATCGCATGCTCCGCCCGCCCTTGCGGAGTGTCCGGCAGCATGGACCCCGTCAAATTCTCGACAACCTTCCTCAGATGCGCCTTCCCCTCCTCCATCACCTGGGCGGCGTGACCAGATTACCTCGACCTCCACCACCTCCGAACACATTAGCCTGCGCACCCCCGCGCGCTGGTCCCGCCGCCGGTGCAGTGCGCGGCGTTGTGAGCGCTGCACGTGCGAGCTGCGACGACATCTTGCTCACTGGGGTTAGCGGCATCACAGGCGGATTGCGTTTGCGACCGTGCGCTCGATGTCTTGTGCCTTGCGTGCCTAGAGTACTGCAGCTCTTACTCGAGTATAAGTAGAGGGTTTGCGAAGAGCCATTGGCGCCATTGGCCACATTGAGAAAGTTCGATGGTTCGATCTTTTATGTCAAAGAAAAGAGGAGCTGCTTGGAATGAAATTTGGATGGCTTTTGTCAATACGCCAGAATTTGTACACTCGCAGAGCCGTTAGCCATCGGATGGCTGGGCTGCATCACAAACAGCCCAATGCTTATGTTTTATTCGAGGCTGTTCGACACCGAGACGGGCGAGGAATACGTGCAGAACGTTTCATCGCCACAGTATGTAAAGCAAAGTTGAAGACCGCAGAGGTATGCTTGTTAGCTTATTTCCACTCCATCGACGCCCAGGGGGAATAGGCGGTTTAAACATTGAGACGCTGAAAAAATTGTTGGACCACAGGGAGGGCGGGGTGCATTCCAAGGACTCACTCAAACCTCGCTACATTGGTCTACATGTCTCCGCTTAACCACTCCCACCCATCGTCATACCGCCTGGTCTCCCCCAAATTCAAATCAAGGCCCTCTATCCTCAGTCGGTCGAATATCTCCCTCTGGTGCTCGTGCCCCCTGAAAGCATCAGGCGCGAAGGAAAGACGAACACGAGCCAAACAACGGCTGTTCTACCGCGACTGGAGTATATCCCTAATAATGGCCCAGCTCTTTTCCAATCCGGAGTGTGTGCTTTGAACATCCAGCTCCAATGACGCTAGGTGTGGACAAACGGACGGGTCATTCAGGAGATGTAGAATCGTTGTGAGTTCCTCGTCCTTTCCGTGGGGTAATGCAATCCACAAGTGTGAGAGAGCGGCGACGTTGCGGAAGATGGCGTCTAATACGGTGACTTGGGAGCCGGTGATCTCCATATAAGCTATCTCCAGTGTCTCCAAACGACACTGCGAACGCTTGATTATAGTAGGAACTTCGTCTAGGTTGCCGGACAGTCTGAGGTCTCGAAGGCGCGGGAGATGCAGAAGTCCGCAGCCCCAAGAGTTCGGCAAAGACAGCCGCTCAAGACGTGGGAGTACAATATCGGCCAGCCGCAACGGCTCCGCAGGCTCTTCGTCTATGTAGAGGGCAGCATCGATAAGAGTGTCAGCTTGAAGCTGGATTATCCCAAAAATGAAATGCGCGGGGCAGCGAAGTCGAACATGAGTGAGCGTCTGGTGAGGTAGAGTGAGCTGAGAGGGAAGAATCGGGACGTCGTCGTTCACGTTGAAGACGTTGATACCTCTCAAACGAGGAGCAATACTAAAAACATCTCCAAATTGAACTGGCCAATAATCAGGCTCCAGGTACTCCGGGTCGAACTTCAGGTATCGAAGCTGCGCGAGCTGCCCGTGGATGCCGGACAGCAAAGGGGCCAAAAATTCGGGGCCGGAATTCCAGTGAAGGGTGAGTCTCGACCAGCGATTACTTTCACGCACCAAGGCGCATAGGTGCGGTTTCAGATAGGCGGCTTGCTGACCATCTCCAATATCAACAACAATCTCGAGGACGGCGAGTGATGATAGCTGGAGCTGAGCCTCCAGTGCAGGAGCGGGAAACCCGAGAGTAAGGTCCTCGGTGGGTTCGTAAGGCTTTCTGACGTAGTCAACCTCGTCGTCGATGCAGTAGCTGTAGTCTGTCGTATGATCTTCCCACACACTGATCGACCAAAGACTCGCGCAACCTCGAGCGGTATGCCTCCAGTCGCGACAAACATGCGTGATACGCCAGGGGGCGATGGGGACAACCCAATTTTTTGCCTTCCGCGTGTGCTGTCCGTCCCATACTGTCCACTGAAATATTTCGCAGAGGGTTTCGGGAGGGAGACGACGAACGGGCGCATGGGGGAAGATGGTGGGCTGAACGTCCAGGAAGGACGACTGCGCATAAGCGTCTTTTGAGGTATTGGACATCGTCCTGCTCTCTAGAGGTCGCTGTCTGGTGAGACTCTGACAGCGATGCGTTGCTGGCGACACTCGAGTACATAGTGCATTAGTCTAGTTGTGATGCGATCAAAGAACAGCCTAGACAGCGAAGAGAAGCGGAGAAGCAGACCCGATTATCTCCGACCACTGCGGGCTGCTAGCGATCAGTGCGCTCACCGATTGCCTGCTCACCGCCGCTGCTGGGGACGCCGCCACCGATGCCAACGACTGTGCTCAACCTCCCCACGCTCTCTCCCAGGTCTCTATACTGGGGCCCTCGTCGTTGTGTGTTTGAAATCAACGACCCGCTGTTTCCTCGCAAACAGCGCTTACCTTGCGCTTACCTCTGCTTGCTCGCCGCTGCGGCGCTGCCGCCCTTATTGGTGGACCCACCCTCTCAATCGGCCGCATAAGCTTCACCCACCCATTCATGCTTGTACTCAGCTGCCGCTCCTGGCTTTTCCCCTAACTGCACTGCTACCACCACCCGCGTACTCATCGCCAGCAACTTGCGGCATTACTCGTGCACAACGAAGATCGCGCAGGACTCGTGGAGTGGTCTGTTGCAGCTGCTCTTTTGCAAGGAATGAGAGAGGTGAGTTTCGAGATTTGCATGTGTTCTCCGCTAGGCAATGGCTAAACACATCTCTCTCCTCCATCCCTCTACGCAAGAGTGTCTACACCCAACACCCCCACTGGCCTACCTTCAACGGAAAGTTCTCAACATGCGCAATCGGTGCCCGTGCGTGCACATGGAGACTGGTCAAGACAAGAGCGGATGACAATACACATTCAAAGCGGCGATAAGTACATGTTTTTCTTATTTTCTTCCTTTGTTACTTGTGCTCGCATATTTAAAACATATACATATGCTCGCTTTGTAACCCGTACGCATGGCAATGGCCTGTTTCTTCGTTCACGCCGCCACAATTTTTTTGTACTCTCATCCCGTGTGTAAACAATTTATTTCGGTCAATGTTTTCTCTTTCATGTGTACTTGTATGATGCAGCAGAACTGTATTGAGGTGCGCGACAGACGCTACATGTACTACTGCGCAATAATATCACCCGATAGTTTGACCTTCCCAGATCCCGCGTTCAACGACGGCTCTCTCGATTTTTTGTTTCTCTAGTGTGCTGTTGGCTCGTTCTTGTGTCTTACGCTTCCTCGACAGCTCGTCTTCGAGTTTCTGGCGCTTTTCGGGGCGGGTCTCTTGCGCCAACTCTTGCTCTTTCGCCAATACAGCTTTTTCGGCCTTCACCAGTGTGTCCAATGATTTCAATATTTTCTCGTTGTGTCGTTCGATTTTTTGATCCTCACTGGCGAGAACGCGATGCTGGGAGTTTGCTGAGAGGACAATTCAATGCTGAGTTCAAAAGAAGTAAGTACTTGGCAGTAAACTCACACTTCCGTTTGAGATTATGGTATGCATTTTCGCTTCGATGCCCTGTTTTGAAGGATGGTGTGATACCGTAGTTTTCAAGAGTCTATAGTTCATGCGCATGTTAGGTTTACAAAATGCTATCAGAGTTTGACATATGTTACGGACCTTCAAAGTCTTCATTTTCACCGCATCGAACAGCTGACCCTTCTTCAAGCCGCCAAGTAAGGTGCAGTGGACCCCTTCCCTGTTGACATCTCGATGTACGGATTCGATGAGATTCGAGTTTGGATCTCCTGCATTCCAAACATCGAGCGGGATAAAGCTCTTTTCCCAACAAATTCCTGGGTAGAAAAATTTGGTTGATTCCTTATCGTTCACCCAGTCTGTTGAAATTCGTGTAAACTGGAAGGGAAGTTAATTGACGCAGACTGACCGTTTCCGGCTTTGCCTCCCTTTTCTCGGATCTCGAGTACTGCCCCGTCCCAATCTTCATGCTCAATGCATACAAGACTCCGCATCAGCCATCGTATGTCCTCAGAAACTGGACATTTGTTGATGTTTCGGGAGTTGTGTACTGTGCAAACACGGTACAGCCGGCGAAGGTGGTCGTATGGATTGAGGTCTTGAATGGTGCGATGCGGTTCATGAAGGTCGAGCTTGGGCTCCATATTTGAGGCGAGTTTCTGAAGATGCAATCCCAGGCCTTGCATCGAATTAAGTATTCAGTGAGTCTCGGTTCCACCTTGTATGATAATCCATACCTTTCGCCTGCCCACGGTGTTGGTCGGCAGTCCACGATAAAATCAGACTTCCGTATTCATTTGGGGCCTCGGCCCTCGACGCATGAAGATGTCTCCATTTCAAGGTCTTCCCGGTGGCTTCTTTAACGATCAGTTCTATTTCTTCAAAAACACGTTGATGTGCAACAGCACTCTGTCGATTGATATAAACCCGACAAAATATCAAGCCTAAAGCAGCATATCATTAGTATGAAAAAGAGATCAATGAATGAACGAATGTTCACGCACTGGTGTTCGCGTCTCGATCAAGGCAAGCGAGTTCAAACTCCAAGAATCCCACAATCCGCCGGAACGCAATATCACTGTGCAAATACCGTCCCGCCGAAAGCAAACGTTCACTTGCTTCAACAGCCATACAAATGATTATACGAATCATGTCGTCCTTCTGATCAGTGGTGGAATCAGGATCATCTTCCTCATGTCGAACTACGGCCGTAGCCGGGAGCGCAATTATGCGCCGAATGTAGCGTTCAGCGGGGGCTACGTGAGCGTCTTGATGAGCTTTGAGGTTTACGACACCTGCATTGGAACTAATTGATCAAGGCGCCGAAAGAACATCAAAAGTCTTACCTACCCAGCCAGTTCCGAAAGGGCAATGTTCTTCAATTGCCTGCTTAATATATGATTTGATATGCGACCGATTGGAGAGAGATACATGCCAGTCGGCAAGTAGTTGACGCAGATTGAACGCGGTACGCGTGAGTGACTCAAGCAGCGCTGTCGACACTGGGGGAAGTGGCTGAGGGTTCCTTGACCCTCAAGGTCGTCGGTAGCTTGCGACGGAAGCCTCAATTGTGAACAGTAGGAATATAGAACCAAAACGCGCCTCGGGTCATCTACTTAGTACTGGCTGACATTTCGTGATCACAACTACCCATTTCCTTCCAACGACATGCTTGTTGGTTTCAGAAGCAAAGAAACACGTTCAATCGCGTCGCCCAGATGCCCAATGTGGACCGATGGCCGCATCCGGAAAAAGTCCTGTCACATATCTGGAGTCGCGATTTAGCCATGCAGCCATCCCAGTGACGGTTCTTCAAGTTGAGAGCGAAGTTCAGGGAGGAGTTTCGGAGTAAACCTCGAGAGCGCCGAGCGAGTGGTGGCATAAAGAAGATCAGTTGCTGGTTCGATCCAAACAAGGCCAATCTATGTTTGATCGCTGTTGAGCTCATTCCGGCGACTCCTTCCGCGGGCGGGAAAAATCTGGAAGGGTTCGGAAGGTCACGAATGCGTATAGAGGTATGCTTGGATGAATTTGGCGAGGGAGGTGGCGCCAAATGACTGTTGGGCGAAGAGATTCGGTCAAATCCCCTGCAATAAGTGAGATAAGAGCCCATAAGTTCTTATCGTGGATCAATTTACAGGATTTACAGCCACGTGACTCTCTGGCGGCGTCAGCGCCGCGCGTTTTAACGCATTTTGGGACGCGTTTCACGCGTTGTTTTGAACTATATGGGCTTCGAGATGCATATATGCTCAAAAACACGTCAACCCAGGCTTGAGGATTAATTTACCGGTTCAAATCAATTCAATGAACATGCTTGCGGAAAATAATATGTGATTATGGGTCGCTAGGCTGTGGAGCGCTATACAAAGCAGCCAAAATTGAGGCCTATTGAGGGGTTGAGGCATGTGGAGTGCTCTGGTTAAGCGCGAGCTGTAAACTTCAATAATACTTTTGTGTGGGGCAATTGTTTCCCTCAAATAATGCTTTTCCTCATGTATATATCACATCTTACGCGTCCTTACTCGTTAAGACGGGTTTTTAGCATGCTGTCCTTCTGTTAGAGCCTTCGGAGAAGTGTACGCAAAATTTCCGCCGCGAAAATGAACCGCTCGATCGGGGAAGTTGGTTTCATCTCGAAGTAATGTTTGATAAGTCCTGCAGCTGTGTGGGAGTGCAAACTTTGACGCTCTTGTTCCTTTGAGTATCGAATTTAGCCGATTTAAACGCCTGCATATGCTGGGCTGGCGATGCAGCACAATCATCACCTCCAGGTATGTTCTATGCTCATCCGGATCTCCTTCTTGCTACTGCGGCATCGCAGGCTTATCGGCAACTGAGAAAGACTCCCTTGTGGTGCGCTACACCTTCATTGATTCAATTCACCGCTCTCGGCGCTCAAAATAATTTAACACAAGATTAGCATCGCTTGGCATAAGAATATGATCGCCATCCTGCCCTATTGTTGAGCAGGCTGCTCGTTCAACGCCATGCGCTGGTCTTACAGCGTACTCCGAGCTGTGGGTTGCTCGCAAGGTCTTTGTATGGTTGCAAGGTAAGCTAGAATTAGTATGATGCAAAGCACCATAAACATGAAACATGCCATACTTATAGCTCTGATTTCGTCGCTATCTTGATAAAGACAAGCGGATCTAGGAGCAACTCCTGGTTAGTCTGCAATCGACAGAACTGATGTATATGTTACCTATGGTATAGACCTACGCACCTTGTATCGAAGTCGATGATTTGAATACATTGATGTTTTGCCACGGTATTAGCCAGAGAAAGACGGAGATGGACACCCCAGGATTGGCATACAATAAAGAATGTAGAATCTGACGGTTGGGCCTGCGAGCAGTCGTACAGTAGCGCGAAATAAGCAAAGGTCACGGCAGAGTTGAAGGGACACATTTTATTCATTCTTTCGTCGAGCCGAGCCCAATATGGGTGGAATTCTCCTTCCTATGACTCTATAAGATGGCTCCTGAATAGTCTTGATGCCCTTAGGCTTCTGTGATTCGACAACGCTCACCAACGAGCAAGTTGAACATTGGTTGAATTTAATTTCCTCATTTGGGTCTATGGTGCGCGTCACTTAGCCACCGCCTCTCGATGACAAGGCCGTCTGTGACCACAGTTTTTATCCCATTTTTTATTCCTCTTGCCAATCGACTCCTTTTCAACAGAGGAACAACCTCGCAAGACAGATTTCCCAAATCTAAATATTTGAAGGACTTATAACTTTTCACCGCACCCAATTTGGCAGTACAGGCCAATTCCGGCATTTGGTGTCTCCACAAGGCTCAACATTGTGCGGTCAGAGACCTGGTATCTATGGTAGTGTTCCATACACCCGAGAAGAGGCTCTAGGTATGTCAAAAGTTCACTTGAAAAGCACCCAAACTGTATCGAGATCCACGCTCAAGTAGGGTATTTGAAAAAATCTCGGCCTCCGGCCGATTTGGCAGTAGTGCAAGAGAAGCGGTGACTAAGTGACGCGCACCATAGATCCGGTGGTTCGCTTATCTCGATTAGTGTTGCCGCGGCTCGGCTCGGCTCCGGCTAGCCGACTGAGCTGAGCTATTTTAAGCTGAGCTGAGCCAGCCGTTGCCAGGGCGGCTTCACGTGGCTTGGCTCAGGCTCGAGCCGGCTTGAGCCCGGCTCAGCCGCAGCTCGAGCACAATTTTGTTCAGGCTCCGGTGTCGTTGCCCAATGGATACAAACACTGCTTAAATACACATCTACCATCCCCCAATGCCTTGCACCTCCAGACTTCATGTCTGGGTTGTCATTTGTAGCGCTTTCCGCCACCATGAGAAAATGTGTTTAAAAATAAATTTAATCAAGATTTAGCGAGTAACGTGGCTCGCAGGTGTCGACAGCGTCAAGATAGCCTGCGAGTATTCTCAAAAGACTAGAAAAGGTGTCTATATGCTATTCCTATGTTGTGCAGTCCATATACAGTGCTTAAATCGCAGCTATGTGAAAAGCTTGCTGAGCCGTTGCTGAGCCGTGGGTGAGCCGCAAGCCACGTAAGCCAGCCGTCAAAAATAGCTCGGCTCGGCTTTTTGCGGTGATGGCTCTAGAGCCATCAAAAGCCGAGCCGAGCTAGCCGAAGCCGAGCCGCGGCAACACTAATCTCGATCACCGGTGATCAAGCTTCGGCAAAGTCCGGAATTTACACAATTTACAATCTAGTTTCAGTATTTCGGTCAATTCTCCTGGCTTGTGACGTGTGACACCTGAAAACGGAAAATGAGATTCATAAATGGTCCGGACCGACCGTGACACCCAAAAAATATTCGTAAATCTCCGGACGCGAGCTTGGAGCTTCCTGAACATTCCTACAACGATCCAGGGGATTCTGAAGCCAACCAAGTCCCGAAACCAAAATTTGTTGGAATTGAACAAAATACAATCATTTGGGATGATTTTCCCTGCAGAAAAGAGCTGATGAAGGGTTAAATAATGTGAAAGGGAACTCAGCGAGGCTTCAAACATCAAATAAGGAGTAGGAGCGCTGTTGGGGAACAAAAACTGGTGTGTTGAAGAAAAATCCAATTTTTTGACCATTTTCTTTGAATTTGTGACATTTTGGACCGGTTCGTAAACGCCCTCGGTGACACGACAAAAATTTTCGTAAAAAATCGGCCCTGTGACGCGTGACATATGAATTGACCGAAATACTACAGTAAAGCTACTTAGGTAGGCGTCAGACGATTTTGAGGTCGAAATTTTTTTGGTCATTATGTAATCATAACTGGAGATAGGATGAGATTTCTCTAGTCACCGTTGTATGATGCCCCAAGATGTTGCGCACTGCAGCCAATGTCCACGGTATAGTGTGTGGGAGCATTACATAAGCGGCAAATTTCGCTCTCGTCCCAAATTTCCAAAATGGCTCCAATCGCTGAAAAACTCATTTCTACATTCAAAAAAAATGGGTTGGAAGCTAAGTAAGTTAATAAGTAGGGGACATACAAACGCTGTGAACGTCACATGATCAGCGTGACAGCCGTCCAAATATGGGCAATTCCGAAAGAAAAGCGCGTCAGATATTAACGGCGCGTGTTCGAGCTAATCGGCTCCATGAATTTGAAGGCAAAGTAGTCAGCATTAGGTAGAAACCGAGGAAATAATAATATCATGCCCCAAAATTGACTAGATGTGGATTTGGTCCCAAAAACGCGCTTTTCTACCGCCTCGACGCGTCGAGAACGGCTTCGCGATGCCTGCGAAGCCGAAACACCTTCGGGATCGCGCTGCAAACTTTCTGAAGCGTGCAGCACACAAGATTAAGCAGCTGTCTCCACGGAAAAAAACGCAAGACGCGTAGTGACAGTCCGGACAAGGAAAATGTGTGTCTCCACACATCTCGCGTCGACGCGACACTGACCGGCAAATACTTAGCTTAACCCTTCGGCCTCATCATTGGACGCGTCTTCCATCGTTCCGGCTTCAGATTCCATCACAGAAGATGTTTTCTTGACGACTTGCTCAGATGTAGAGAATAATCACCCATACGGCTTCTTTCGCGCTACCGGTCCTCGCGAGACACCCACCAGTGCCCCAGCTCAATTCTATCACGAGTATTCGTTGCCTCCCCCGTTCAAATCATCACCATACCGCACCACTGTATAGGAAGTGCCGGATGAGGATGATATCTCCCATCGGTCCTCACGCTCGACAATCACTGTCAATTCTCTTGATTCCCTCTTCTCGGAGCAGTCGGAAAACCCCCCGGAAGACCATGCTGGTTTCGCCAAAGCTGCCGCAAGTGATCCGGCTGCTCAAGAGGCATATGCCCACGTCTATGACGCCTTCATCGCACCGGGTAAACTTCGCGAGGCGCCATCCATAGCCGCCGCCAAAGCAGATGTCGAGGATTTGAAAGCTACATTGCGGGGAGAATCGCGCGGAAAATCTGGGGGATATAAGGACCCCAAGCATGACCCTTTTGTCCGGGTGCGCCTCGAGGGTATGCGCACATTCTTGCATTTATACACCGACCCGCGTTCCAAAACCTACGGCTTTTGGAGTGCCTCCTCCTTACAAGCCAGTGTTGGACGCGGGAAGGGAACCCATTGCTTGCGCACACTGTGCAAATTGGCACGTCAATACATTCATGACCGCACCTTACTTCTGGTCAATCCTTACGGAGATTGGAAAGAGTCTTAGTCTGAAACCGGATCCAAATGCTGAGATAAACCTGCCGCAGCGCACCTCGAAGTCAGGATGAATACTGTGGTCACCGGCCGCGCGCGGTTCGAAGCACCTGGACCTTTAGGAAGCAGTTCCGCAAATACTAGTAGGCACCACGGCCCACAGTGCACTGTACTATGATACTAGCTTTCTTCATTACGATGAGACAGCTGAACATAGTAAACAAGAAGTGCCAGACTGCCAGTGTGGTCAGTTGATTTAAACGCGTAAAATTGTTCAATGCAATCTACTGGCCGGCCAAAATTTCCATGCACACACAAATCAAGTAAGATAGTCCTCGCGAACTGTCAACTTCAATAGGTTTGAATCATACTAGTCTAGGGAGTTACAACGCTTCAAGAAATTGAAATAGCTCAACTTTGAAAATTTGCCTCGTGACCAGTTGAACAATTTAGAGGCTACAACTACTGGATTTGATAACGAACCGCTTTTGAACTTAGTTCATCAAGGACAATCTAGAGAGAAAAAATGGAGTCCGATTTGAGTTCGAACTATGGCAAGCAATTTGATTGGTAATTCGAAGACCATTTTCTAGGAGCCTTTCAAGGCGCCCTATAGCGAGTTGGGTCACAATGTAAAGGTTGAAGTGCGTCTTGCGATGAATTGTACAATTGTACATGATCCAAAATTCATTCTACATAGTGTCTCTCAGCCAGACTTCAATAGGCAATCTCGTACCTCGATTTATTGAAAATCCAGTGTCTTGCGGCCAATCCTCAACTCACCTGATCTCGCGATCGCACCTTCGCCAAATTTGTCGATTTTGTCTTTGTGTGATCCTCGTCGTGCGGCGAAAGAGAATCGGATTCAGAATCGATGCAGAATCGACTCAGAATCGGTCACTCTGACTCCCCCTAATTGCTCGAGATAGGCAGATTCCGGTCATAACCCATAGTTGTCATAACCCATAATCGGCGGGGATTTTGAGCGGTTTTTGGCATAAATCTGCAATATCCCTACCGAGAGCTGTATGGACAAAAAAAAACGAGTGTGAGAATGTTTGCACGTGCCATCACTATTATTGCATCCTATACTTTAAAAGAGCACGGCACAGCCTTTGACAGGAAACCACGTGCGCAGCACGTGAACTTACCCACGCCCTCTTACCTGCGCGCGCGCCGTCGGCAAGCAATTCACTGCGGGGTTTGGGGGGGCAGCCCCGACGAGCTGTGCGACCGCCGTAGGCACGCCGCGAGCGCAGCGAGTGGCTCCGTGCCGATATAATCTATACTTGAAAAGAGGGCCAGGCCATCAGTCGCGTGACTTTTGACAGAAAATCACGGGGTCAATGTCAAGATGTTGAGATCGTACTAGACGTCGCGAGCGGAGCGAGCGCAGCGGGGTTTGGGGCGGCCAGCCCCAACAAGCTGTGTGACCGAACGGAGGGAGGCCGGCGAGCGCAGCGAGTCGGCCGTGCCGGAGGCAGGGAGCTAAATAAGACCAACTAAAACCGGGAAAATCAGCCTGACTCCGCGGCTGGTTTCAGCCCAGACCCTCATGACAGGGCTCCCAAATCATGACAGGGCTCCCAAATTGGGATGTCATGAGGGTCGTGTGTACGAGACTAGCTGATGAGGTCCTGACCAGCCTCCCCGAAAAACCTGATCAGCCCTGATAGCTCGGTCAGAGTCCGTCAGCGGCTGATCAGGCAAATCCCAATTTTCCGACACGTCAAACGTGGGTCGAACGTGTGAAGCTACATTAATTACGTTCAATACCCCGTTTCAATCGTCGAGCTGCTGTACGTACGGACCAGCCTCCCCGACGGAGGATACTTCTGCGTCAAGCGTGGTAGAACGCACATTCAAATTGCATTCAAACACAATATGACAGTCACAAACGGTCTATATCGGTGTTGGAGATCCGGCTTATCTCACGGCTCGAGTCCAGGACAAAAATACATGGTTGCGTGGTGGGGTTAGTGGTCCACGGTTTGCTGAGCCTGTTGGGGTCAAGACGACAACTTTAACTTAGACCTTCTTCATTAATTATGTTCAATCATCAGTCACTACGAGCTGCTGGAAGTACTGAATCCTGATCAGCTGCTGGTCCCCGACGGAGAATACCTTCTGGCTTCTGCGTCAAGCGTGGCATTTAATAATATGAAGAAACGGTGCGTGGTGGGGTCAGTGGTCACCCACGGTAGTTCCCGAGATTCACTTAATGCTCCCGACATTATCTCTCTTATTACCGCTGGAGATAAGCCGGATCTCCAACGCCGATATAGATGTTAAGTATTTCCACGCAACGGTGACCAGGTTCACCAATGTTATGTGCAGGGCCTGGTGAGTACATTGTTGATGCAATCTATGCATATGTTAGCAGGAGACGTGTTAAAATTTTATATGGAACGAGTTAAAATGGAAGGAGGGGAATATTCCTAACTTACTTATCGGACATAAGTTTTGACGGTCGGCACAGAGAATTGAGAGCTTCTTTCTGACGCCGAAGCAATGTCACACGTAAGACTGCTCTCAAGATGGGACAGCCAATTTTGAGCACCCAAAGGGTCGGCCCGAAGAAGAGTAGTATCTCCCGGTACATACTTAACAGAAGCCTGCCGTCTGCTGAGCCCCTGGCTTGAAGTCAACTATGGATCCCGCCCTTGACCACACACTGGCATCCGTCTTTGCTCTCTGGCAAAGAGCCACAGAACACCCGACCCAAGATGTTGTATTCGATGACTTCAAACGTTTAGAAGAAGCGGCTCAAAAACGCAAAGACGATCCGCACCTTATTGCACTCGTTAAAAGGTGCTATCCGGTCTGATTTCAAGCGCTGGACTGCTCAATAATGTGACAGGGCACGCGAGGTGGTCAATCAGCTTCCGTCTCTCCCAGGCCCCTTGGACCAAGTCGACTTAACGTATCGCTCTTTGTTCGTGTGTCGACCCACATCAGTAAAACTACACATTTTACTCTGGGGTGTTTGCACTCTGGAAGCAGGTCTTTGCACTCTGGTGCGAAGTCTTTGCACTCTGGTGCGAAGTCTTTGCACTCTGAGTGCTCTTTGTCGCAGGTCTTTGAGGACTTTGGCAATTCGACAACTCTGTAAAATGATTTCCCGATTTGGCAGTCGCAGAGTGCTCAAAGACCCCGCTCTCTTCAAAGCTCTGAAAGACCTATTATGCCAGAGGAGATCAAAAACTCACTCACAAGTACATACTGCATCCAAAGAGCTTGAGCTTTCGATAAAATCATACTCGAAATGAATTATATTTTATTTGGGCGCTAAAACGAGACTGCGAGTCCGCCGATGTGAACGAGGAGAAATACAATGTACTAGAACGCTATCTCATGAGAATGATGGTCTGCATACTTGTTGATGTAATAGGCTTTGAAACTATCTAAAGATTGAGAATATTTGAATCGACGAGGGAGAAACCCTTCGCCAAAAATGGGTATCAAATGCGCACCGCGCAGAATGGAGTCAATATTAACCAAGTCAACGACACGCTTCTTGCGAGCGTCGAGGTCTGGCTCCACCATCCACATCCCTGTGTCTTGGCAGGGTTCGTTGCCGATAGTGGAAAACCAAGTCACGACGGCGCATTCATGCGAGATGCCGCGGTGCTTGAAGGAAATGAAGAGTAACACGCGGGCAGCCAGTAAACCGCGAAATCCTGGCTGCTCAGGGTCTGCTTCGACGTAGACACAGTCGTAGCGAGGCTCCTTGCCGCGCCATGAGCGTACAGCACGGATCCGCTCGCGGATGGCGCCATGGAGACCCGAATGGTCACTCGGTGCGTAGTAAGTGGCGACTGCGGAGGGGAAGCATTTGATTTTGCGGGGCGCATCTGGACAGTCGTCGAGGGGGATGGAGGAGAGGTCGAGGTCGGGTTGATCAGCATGGTCTTGGGCGTAGAGATATCGACGGATGAGAGTAGGGAGCATAGGTATTTTGACGAGGTCTCCAACAGCTTGAGGACTTCGAGGGTAGTTGCGAACTAGGGCAGGAATTAGTCGAAAGCAGCTTAGAATGAATCCACACGCACGGGGTATTTTTGCCAGTTTCACCTCCCCAAGAAAGTCCAGGTCGTCCGTAGCTCCCGGCTCGTCGTCGTCGTCGTCTCGGTCTTTGGAGCTTGACGGGGCGGGGTTAGATGGCACGGAAGCAGGGGCAGTAGCCAAAGGGCGTGCCGCGGGGGCAGACAGCATTCCCCGCTCCGTGAAGTCGATGCGAGCGGCTGCGAGTTTGTCGAGGCGATCGTTGATGGTGAGCATCTGCTCCAGCGCATTGTGTCTGCTGGAACGTCGCCATGGCTGTTTCACTGCCTTGATGTGCTTCGACTCAGTGATTGACGAGCACAAGCCGTTTGGTGCACCGAATTGAGTGATGAGGTAGGCGTAGTGGACAAGGGAATGCTGCCGGGGGAGACAGAAGCCGTTGGGACACACACCACTCTCTTCAAAAATGACGCGTTCCTCATGGTACCGGGCGAGGGCGTCATTGATGGCGTTGAGTGTTGCCTCATTGATGACGTTGCGGCGGACGAGGTAACAGAAGTCGAGGAAAGCGCCGAGTGCGCGAAGCATTTGGGGGGGGACATGGCCCTCAATCGCAGGGAGATAAACCTATCTCAATGATTTAGCAAAAGAAAATATCAGAGGAATTGATCACACACCTTCATGAGCGCTTTGGAATCGTCCCCCGTCCATTGCTTGAAATTTCTCCCCTCTGGGAAACGGCGCAGCCCCGGGAAAGGAGGGACTGCAGCGATTCTATACAAAAATTCAGGACGAATAATCAAAACGGAGAACATGAGCAACGCACCGTCGGTCGATATCTGCCATGATTTGCGCCGCTTTTTTCTTCGTATGGACTGCTTCTAGATACTCGCCGACCCAAGTGACGAGGTGATCTTTGAAGGTCCCCTTGATAATCTGGTGTAGAAGATCTGGCGAGATCAACTCGTAAATGTCCGCCCGCGGAAAGTCCCAAGTGAAAGGCTTTAAGACAGTCAGTGCATGCACAGAAGAAGACGACAGCAACGTACCAAAACATCACCAACTATTCCGTACGTATCCCATAACTGCTTGTGAGTCAGTGCATCAAAGGCACGCTCTGCGTGCGCCTGAGTGCGTCGACCACCTTCGCCGTCAAGATTTTTATTGGAAGCCGTGCATCTGTATTGAGGTAAGCAACGAAGAATAATATACAAGGTAGATAGAAACGCACCGAGGGCACCAGCCCTGAACGACGCAGGTGAGCAAGACCTGCTCGGGGTAATCTGCGATGTAGGGACCAAGGCCGTAAACAACACGGCGATAGTGGCCATCCCCAAAGAGGACCACTTCGGGGGTCTCCATCGCATCGCGGAGCGACTCGAAGATGTACTTGGGCGACCCATGGAAAAGGTTCCGCCGAAACGTCCTAAATTCACTGGACGACTCATGCTCGCGGTCCGCTGCGTGGAAGAAACGATTAGGCCGTTGGTTAAGATCGAGATTGAGAAGCGTACTCTTAGGAATGGCTAGAAAGCCGATTAACGTGACGGCATTTCGATGTGCCCGTCGAACGTTGTTGTGGACTAGTCCGTTCGACAGGTACAAGGGGTAATAGTCGTTCTGCCCCGTTGCGACAGAGACAGTCGTCTTGTCGCTTCCCGCAATGGCAGGAACGAAGACTGCGCCGTGAGTCTTGGGGTCAGCGGCAATGAGTGTCTGTAAGAATGTGGAGTCATTCGGCTTGTGCCTGAAACAATTTGCAAAAATTGTCAAGACGACATCAACCATCCTCACGTGTCCCCAAATCTCTTGTGCTTTCACCCCCACATTCACCACTCATGTCCCTCCCCCCGCCACCGAAGAGGCGACCGGGACGGCTCCCTGATGGTCCTGGGCTTACCACTCGATCCAACAACAAGAATGTTCATCCTGCCGAAGCTGCTGGACTTGTGCCCCCGGCGGCGGAGCGTCGCACAGCGGAACAGAAGGCCGAAGATAAAGCCAAGGCTGCAGAAGACAAGAAACAGGCTGCGCTGGAGCACCACAATAAGCTCAGCCGTCTCGCCGCCATCGAAGATCGGCAGCGCCGCGAGGATATGGTCTATCATGAGACCGCCCATCATCCCATTGACCCTCCTCGCCGTTCTAGGGCTCCAAGCACTCCTGCCTCAGCGCACGAGGAACTCCCAGCCGAATCTGAAGATGAAATGGACTTAGGCAGGTTTTTTCTCTTTCGATTGAGCCACATTGCGTTGTGTTGGTCTCACTTCTTGTCACAGATCCACAGGCCAACGACTCTGACTCACACGACGAGTCTGGCTTGTTTGCGCCTCCCAGCGACGACGAAGACGACTCCGATAGCGACCCCGATAGCGAGGATTCGGGTGACAATGGGAACGTCAAGACCTCCGCCCCGCGAAAGCAGAAGAAACTCAAAATTACCCGTTCTGATATCCGGGATTTGCGTGAGACCGAGGACGTCGTGGGCACCCCAGAGGTCGAAGCCAGCGGTGGGAAGCGTAAGGCCACAGACGATGGGTGAGATCTTCCGCTACGAGACTTTATTCTGACGCCGCTTTAGGAATGCCAAGTCGAAGAAAGGCAAGACAGCAAAGAAAGGCGGGCTATCCATCGGGATCAAGGAAACGTTGAAGCGCAAGAGCACGAAGGAGGTTGAAGACGACGACAGCATGGTGCATTACGGAGGTCCAGCTCTTGACGACGACGCTGGCGAAGTCGTGGAACGCGAGAAGGTGAGGCAGGGCGTACCAAATAAGGGAAGTCACACATTTGTCACGTCACAACTCTCCTCTTACTCTTCCTCAGTCTATCATCCGAATCGACGCACCAGCCAAGAAGATAACGCAGAAGGAGCTGCGCGGCGACGGATCCAAACGCTGGAGGGTATCTCACATCCCCGGCCCCGCTTCTAACGGCGACATCTTCACTAACAAAGTCTGGCCTCACCTTCGCAAACAACTCGGGCGGGCATTCCCATGGGACACCGTCAGCGACGCTCAGGCTCAGGTAGAGCTAGACCGTTTCTATGGCAAGAATGTCATGAGCGCTAAGGCCGATGTTTTCTCTGCCCTGGTAAGCTCGTCATCGCACGTTTCTTCAATCTTAGCTCATGGTCTTGCGTGTCGAGATCGCGTATCGCTCTCATTATTGGCGCAGCGGGTTCCCCCTCCAAGCACATAAGTGTATCCTTGAGATGGTCCAGGATGCGGCAAAGCGGGAAGAAGGTGCGTGTACGGCCCCTTTCTCTCATTTTCCCTACCGACTGTGTCGACAGAAGGAACAGCTGACCCCGATGATTACAAGCTTCATACGGTGGAAGGCATGCAGTCCTATATCGAGTTTTCGCTCGAAGTAGACAATAAAACTCAGACGAAGGCGTTTTATTGGCGGGAATGGGATGCTGATGCAGAGAAATATAAAGTACGTCTCACTCATTCTTCTTTACTGTGCGCTTCTGACAACGGGCAGGGTTTATTCCAATCCTCCGTTGTTCTATACACCTACGCGCACCATCTCAACTGCCTTGATGGGCTCCCGGACGGAATCGAGACCAATGAGCCAGCGCTCGGTGCGCTCATTCTGGCTTCGCAAGCGGTATGTTATCAACGTCGAGCAGATCAAATTATTAAACGCATTCAAGGTCGAACGCGAGCTTGGTTTCTGGAAGACCGGCACGTATATCGCCCCATCCAAAGCTCAGAAGGAGCAATTCTCTTTCGAGCGTTGGGGCGACTACGAAGTGGAGGCCACCGCCACCTCACCGAAGCGCCGTATTCTCCGCGCGACTCGCTGCGTTGATTCGCTCAAGAAGTGGAAGCCGGAGGATTGGGAGCAGGTGAATATGCGTGCCGCCAAGTACGGGGATCCGAAAAAGAAGCGGAGGGGTCGTTCAATGTCCGTCGCTTCCTCTTCCGACGCTGAGAGTCTTGTTGTCGAGGAAGAACGCATCATCATTGAGTTTGATTAGTATGTACACTACGGTTATCGTAAACGCGCCCGCAAAATATATTTATTCACCAGTCTTTCGTTGGTATCGACAAACTTTGCAAACTCAAGCAAGAACTTTATTGACTATGTCAGAACTTTGGTAAGCTTCATCGGAACTTTGCCAAGACCTGAGGTCTATGCAGGGTTAGTTGAACCTTCGTTGTAAAGACCTAGGTCTTTGCGACTCACCGGGTCTTTGAGGTCTTTGAGAACTTTGCAAAGACCTCAAAGACCTCAGAGTAAAACCTGTAGTTTTACTGATGCACAGCTTTGTTCTGTGCTTAACTGAAGATGTCGTAGTCCGGCCCTCGTCCATAGCGACTTGATCGAAGGGTACATGATTGATTTTCTGATTACATATCAAGACTGGCTCCCGGCCAAAGACCAATATTTCCCCTGCAAGAGCGGACCTCGACCTCGGTGCTTACGTGCATATCGTCAATGCTTGCTGCCGCGGTGCCTAGATGTCCGAGATCCCCCCTTTACGTCCCAACTTCCGCCCTGGTGTGTCCCGCATTGAAAATTGGACTATTGCCGTTGGTCGCTCACCAAGATCCGCACGATTCCGCAGATGACCCCACCACATTCGCCGCCACCAAATTGGAGATCGGCAAAGGTGCCTTTGGCACCGTAGGCATCGTCACCGCCGAAGGCGGAACACGTGTCATGGCAATGAAAGTTACCGCCGGGAATGCTACCACACTCAGAAAAGAAATCAATATCATTCGCCAAATCCAGCCCCATCGCAACATTGAGACTTATTTTGGTAAGAGATATCGATTACGGTCCGGACGGAGCTTGTAAGGTAGAGAGCAACCAAGTACGGTTGCCCCACGTGATTTAGCCTTTTTGAGAAGATATAGTCCGTTCCACCTATGCTCGAGGGAAATTAAAAAATCTGGCTCTACAGTTCTGTGTGCATACATACTAGGTACCTAGAAATCAAACTGTCTCGGTAACCCAGACGTTCCGGTGATCCGCGCCACGCGAGTTCGGGTAAAAATGATGGACGCGAGGATCACCGGAACGTCTGGGGCAATTGCCGGAGAGGGACCGCCCATGGTGTCACGTCACACTCTCCCTCCCTTCCATCGAGTATGCCCTGGATGCTTCAATTCACCCTCAATATTGTATTTTTAATACTATGAACATGCCAGAATGACTTCAGAAGTCTTCTATCTTTATTCTGTGGGGTCCTTGGAGCTCATCACCAACAAGTCAGCCAAATGGCACTGGAAAGTGGTTACTTTGATCGGTGAAAAACACACTTAAAATGTATCAAAATGAGTCGGGAAAATTGGAGGCATGAATCAATGAAGTCTCCTCTATACCTTGCGCAATTTTAGAACACACAGAACAGCGGGAAGAGGGAGGAAACTCGGTGTGACAGCATGGGTGTTGTGACGGGGTAACTGCCCCAGACGTTCTGAGAGCATCTTGCGCACATCAAATTCACCCGACCTCGCGTGGCAAGGATCAATTGCGGACCGCCGGTCCGCTCATGCGCGCGCAGCGCGCAAAAGATGCTCTCAGAACGTCTGGGTTACCGAGACAGGAAATCAAATACTATGCATGCAAGATGAGATTCGGCGGACTAGTTCCCGAATTGATGGCAGACCTCAAAATCCCATCAAATTCATCGTTTTTGCATCATTCAACAGTTTGATGAGAATTTCCATAAAAGGTAAGAAAATTGATCTTGCCGCAACTGTATGTTGATTGCCTCACGACTTCCTCGTAAATTTTGGGTCTTAGCAATGCGAGCAGCTGGTTCCACTGTGAATAGAACACCTACTTCAGCACAGGAATTTAAGATCCCTCATGAGAATCTCTCTATGTCATCCGTGTTTACTCATAAAATCGCAGGGAGACCGTCGGGATGCTGAACGATATCGCCATTCTATTCCTTCGGGGTGTTTTCCGAGAATGATAGACTGCACGGCCATTTCAGATTCCCTTGCCTGAATGCACATTAGGGTCGTTCACAGCAGCCTTTTTGGCTTCCTTTTTGCTCCCTTTTTCTTCTCCTTTTTCTCTTCCTTTTTGCCCATTTTGCAGTTTTGGCAAAAAACCTCTGTAGGACTTCATTCTTTTTGTCAACTCTACCTTTTTATACCTCTCGATGGAAAAGTTGACATGCATAAGCCCAGGAGTGAAAGGAATACAAAAAAGGAACAAAGTTGAGTTCAAAAAGGGAGCAAAAAGGGAAGATCTGTGCGGAGCGTTCACAGCAGCCTTTTTGACGTCCCTTTTTCGCACCATTTTTTCTACCTTTTTCGCCAAAACTGTACAGTTCACTTCGTTCTTTTTTGCAATATACCCTTTTTGCCCCTCTGAATGAAAAAGGGAAGAAAAATCCGAAGAAAAACCAAGAGAATCCAAAAAACCGCGAAAAAGGAGAAGAAAAAGGGAGCAAAAAGGAAGCCAAAAAGGCTGCTGTGAACGACCCTATTAATGGCTGTGCATAGGAAGGCAAGTCGGACACTTCAATAGATGGAAAATCGACGACCATCTCTGAGTGACCGATACATTCCGAACACAGGCACGGGGACGGCTTACAGTAAGTTCTCTGTTACGACTCTGTCAGTAATCGGGCAAGTAGTTTGTTGGGCAGCTGCACCTTCCATAGTCAATAGTGATCTCCTCTCCCGCACCGATATGCCTGCTAGCTATGACAAGAGCTCGGGCTTGACCTGCAATGTCCTCCCAGATTTCTACCCTAGCGTTAGGTGCGCAACAATGATTGATGTAGCGCGCAATATTGGTTGGGGTATCCTTGCTTACGTCGACAAGAACCTGGGACAGTGATGTCAGTCCCCAATGAAAACCCATGCATTATAGGCGCACACTGTAGAATATAAACACAGCCCTTGGCCACCAGCTCCCTTTTTCTGACGCTCCCAATCCGGGAACCAGCGTACTCCACAATGTAGCTGCCCCTATACGAAGACAGAATTGAAGAGGCTGCCATGAGCTGACGTCATGCATACTGTAAAATACGACTCCAGGCAAAAAGCCCCTTTCCGCGATCACCAGCATTCTTAACCTCTGTCTCGCAGATAAACCGGACGTCCGGACTGAAGTATCATGAGAGAGGGTGCATATTGTAGAGCCAGTAACGTACCACGGACAGCGAAACGACCCGCAATCACATAAGGTTTGGGAATGAAAGCAAGGGCCTTCCGAGATAAGAAATTTCCTTATATAGAAGGGGGGGAGAGGGGGCCCAAGGGCCTCGAGAAAAAACTTTCATATGATTTTTTGTAACTCGGTTCTGAGGGTTGTATACAGCAGATATATGCTAGGTACGTTGCTCTACAGCCTTATTTTAGCACTTCAGTACTTCAGATCCAACTCTGGCCACCATTGTCACCGTCAGATGGGTTTGACCGCCGCTCGGGCCTCTCGGCAGCCTCGGCTGTCAGTGTATGCTGTTGCTTGGTCCAGAAGACTGGTTGCTGACATTGAGAAATATCAATTTTGCAGAGTGCAGGTACGTGGAAATGTGCAAAATAACAGGTTCTTCGCTTTGAATGCTGCACTGTGGTCGCATAACCCCCTGACTTTCCCATAGTTCGTTCACAAGGTTTCAATGGGAAATTCACCGGAAAACTCTGTGAATTCCACTATGGAGTTGTGAATTTCACGGAGATATTTTCACTGGGCCCAACTATGTGAGTGGGACATTCCATGGTGTTAATTCGCATGGTTTGGGAATGATATCTACCTCATATTCCAATGAAAACTCTTTCACTGTGTTGGATTCCCTTCCAATACTCCGGGAAGTCACTTGAAAAATACGTGAAAACACAGTGGAAACTGCATGAAAAATCTACTACGTACCCCTCGCTTTGACCAGTGTCAACATACAAGTATTAGTCTTATCTCTTTTGTACGGAAGTACTTACCGAACAAGTACAACAAGTCTTTACTAACGATTACTAAGTTACGGTACTCAAAGTATGTAAATTGACTATATTACTGTATTAGGAACACAACCAGTACTGGTGACCAGAACCATGTACCGTGTTCGAGGCAACTTGAGCTCCATGAATTTCACGAGGTTTACGGGTGAATTTCCAAGAGTTGCCAGGAAGCGAGGAATGAACTTTCTGAGCAGTTTTCACAGATATGCATTCATTCGATTTTCGAGTGAAATTCACGCACTTCATATTGCGGACTCTAATTATGTGAATCGGGTACGTGAAGTCACAACCCCATGAATCTGAATTCACTAGATAAACCCGTGAATTGTGGAATTCATGGTCCGGCTATGGGAAATTCATGGGGTTCTGCGACCACAGTGGCTGGTGTTGAGTCCGAAAATACAGTCGCAAACCCCGCCACTGTGCACCCAAAGCATCATGAATTTCCTCATGTTTTTCACGACGATTCATTAGAAAGTTCATGATGAATTGTCATGAAATTCACGATGCACTTTTGAAATTCATGACACAACATCATGAAAGTGAATCGTGAATTTCCTTACGGTTATGGGAACATTCATGATGTTATTTTCATGACGTTTTGTGGTGGAGCCATAACGAAAACATCATGATTTTGGCATGGAAAAGCAGGAAAAATGTTTTAAGTAAAGGAGGGCACCAGCCAGAATCGAACCTTCAACCTCTTGCTACATCAAGCATAGCAAGAGGAGTAGACCTATCCAACTGAGCCAAGACAGTCTTAACTGGAGTAGAGTTGTTACACCATATATGGCGGAGGTGTGTATAACTCAAAGCCCTCATCCCGTTGCAAACATCACTCAGTGACCTTGTTCATCTACCAATACTCATGCTATTTACATTACGCAGAGTTAGATGAGGTGTGGGGAATATTGGGCACATTATATCTACTCAACAGCTTGGTTAGTGGACTTAGCAAAAATTGGGCAGTCTTTCATCATGAAATTCATGATGTTTTGTCATGAATTCAAATACTCGGCAATCATTGTAAAACTGGGTTTCTGAGCATCATGAAAGCCATCTTGAATTTCATGATGTGGTTCATGACGAAACGTCAGGAATCTTGAAATTCATCATTATTGTTTTGAATTTCATGACAAATACTCGGCCGAAGCGAAACGTTTAGCATTTTCCCTTGATTTTGGGTGGACTAGGAAGCGGAAACGGGTGGCGTTTGTTATAGACTTATAGTTTATTCCCCTGGCTACCACTTACAATCAAGAATTAAGTGAATCGAGTATGTTTTCGTTGAGAACGAGGGCAATTTGTGGGGCGAGTCAAATATCGCCAAATAACGTGATAGCGAAACACTACAAAACACAACAAATTGAGCCATTCTCGCGCAAATCGACCAGTTTGTTCAGTTACTTTACTTTCGATGCAATCCGCCTCAAAATGACTACTACCGTACTCGTATGTCACCGGCCACAATTCCAGAGAAGAAATCTGAAGAAATAATATTTCGCATTGGTGCATCCACTGTGAGAAGTATTTGTCATGAAATTCAAGATCATCGTCTTGAAATTCAAGATTCCTGACGTTTCGTTAGAATACACGTCATGAATTTCAAGACTGGTTTCACGATGCTCCAAAACTTCTAAAAGTTACAAGGTGTGATACCGCACTCATATTCAACTGTGGGACCACATTACAGGATAATGCATATAATTCTCTTTCAAAAAGTGACATAAAAATCTTGAACCTGCATTCACGACGAAACATCACGAATTTCGGCCTCGAAAAACCAGCAAATTCAACTTTGAAATTGTTGTTCAAGTCTGCAGCCGAGCTGCCGAGTCAATGACGTCACTTACAGCATTGCTCCACACAAGCTTTAGCTCCCTGCCTCCGGCACGGCCGACTCGCTGCGCTCGCCGGCCTCCCTCCGTTCGGTCACACAGCTTGTTGGGGGCGCTCGCTCCGCTCGCGACGTCTAGTACGATCTCAACATCTCGACAAAGACCCCGTGATTTTCTGTCAAAAGTCACGCGACTGATGGCCTGGCCCTCTTTTCAAGTATAGGATCCGCAGCACACGTATGTACATATGCTGCGGCCGCTCACGACGCTTCTTGTCTCCCCCCACCATGACCTCCCTCCAAGTCACCATTGTAGAGCGCCGCCGCCGCCGTCACTCTCGCCAACACACTCTGCTGTAACGGACCACGCCTCCTTCCCTACGTCACCGCCCTCTAGGATCAATCCACACCGCCGTACCGAGCTAGATCTCTCTGCAGTGCGCAAGACTCTCAAAGGATTAAGGGGTGGCGAAGGATGAGCCGGGATGAAGTGGTTGGACAGGGTATTATTGTGAGTGATACTGCGAGAGTGCATTGCAGCTCATTAATGCGCTCTTTCCCTATCGTGGTAATTTAGCTCTTTGATGACGACAGAGCATTCAGTGATCTGTCTAACCCGGTGAGTTGCCTCCCTTCTCTACCTCTTTTTCATTCTCCGTAGTGTGTTTCCGAGCCACGCAAGCTGATAAAGTACGGCTGATCGTGATGGTGGCGAGATTTTGAAGGTCAGAGTATTATTATACAGTCGAAGCTGTCATAACCCATAGCTCCCATAACCCATAATCTCCCTTAACCCATACATTTTTGGGGGTTTTTGACCGGTTTTTGGCTGGGATAACCCATAAATTTGCCATATCCCATAGCTCCCATAACCCATAATCTCCCTTAACCCATACATTTTTGGGGGTTTTTGACCGGTTTCTGGCTGGGATAACCCATAAATTTGCCATATCCCATAGCTTTTTGGCCCTACCGAGGGCTATGGGTTATGACAGCTTCGACTGTATAGTAGTACTGCAACTGTATTGTCCAGTATTTGAAATATATCCTGTTTTATACCTCTTCCATGGAGTTTCATAAGGAATAAGGTGTCGGGATAGCTGGCTAGCTTGGTGGTTTTTCGGGACGAATCATTGCGAAGATCATGACAAAATGTCATGAAAAAACGTTAGGAACGGGCCCACAGTCGTTAGGAATTTCAGGACCCCGGATCATAACGTTTTGTCATGAAATCCGACAAAAGATCATGAAATTCAACACAAATGACGACGAAATATCTAACACAAGGTCCTGAACAACATCATGAATTTCAAAACCTTCCCTCTGCACAGTTATCTGCCGGCATAAACAAAGCTGAAACAAACAAGGCCATTGCCGGCGGCGAGAGGACTTTCAACACAATTCCTTTTGTGGTTTGGGTGCTCAGATAGTGGGGTACCTGCATGCAAAGATTCGGCCCAGGGGGAAAGCGTTAACCTTGTGTTCGGCGAGTGTTTCGCTTCCTAGTGCCGTTTCGCTTCGGGGTTTGCGACTGTACATAAATTTGATACAGATAACAAATTGGGCGGTGGGAAGACCACGTGAATTTACCATATAAGGCATATTATGGCATCAGGAAGGGAGGGGGGGTTGCCCGAAGTCGCTGAAAGACCCCCGGTACGGATTTCGCGGATCGGTATCCCCTTGGCAAGAAGTTCAAAGTTGAGCACTCGGAAACATTCGGCGCGCAGTCCGAAGTCACATGACAGTGACAGTCGAAGTCCGAGGCCAGGACTCCGAGACAGTGCTTACAAACCACCTGGACGGAGATCTGCATTCCGGGGCCCTATACTACCCGGTGAATGTATGGTCGAAATAGTACAGTACCGATGAACCATTACGATTACAGTACATCATGGGCCGGAAACGTATTTAATCATAATGTTTAATGTTCCAGCCTTAATCCAGCGCCTGCACCCACCGAACAGCTTTCGGATACCATTCCGTGCGAGGGAGAATCACCGACATCTCCTTGCCTTTGGTTGCCTTTGGTTCCAGGTCTGAAAACTTCAATCTCGGGGTAACCCTCGTCATCCCACTCAGCCTCTATCACGCCATACTCGTCGGGAATAACGTCCGGATGTGCCAACAGGTCCGCCATGAGGGCAAGAAACCGAGTTTCGTCCTCGGCGTCTCCGAAAGGAGACCGGTTTTGCACAACCTTGACCGTTGTGAGGCTTATTGGCGGCTTATTTCTCCTCGCTTGTACTTCTCAAAGCGTTCAAATAATTCACAAAAATCATCACATTTCTTTAATTCTAGCAAGGTACATCTTGGCTATGGATTTGAATACACACGACAATGCACTGTAAGAGCAGAAGAGTTAGCTTGTGCGGACAGGGAATAGCGAAGAAACATACGGGCAATACAGCAGCAGGGAGGAAACACGAGCAAGTTCTGAAGGGGGAGCAATGAGTATGAGAGTCAAACAACCCAGGATAAAGCTAAGACGCACCGGTACAAGGCACGAAGAGAGCAATATTAAGCTGATCTGCAAGAAGTTAATGAGAATGGGGAGCCGTCGCGTTACGGACCTCGAGTAGTGTAGGTCTAAGTCTTTAGAGTATGATTTCTGAAAGTAGACGAAAAATCAGACCGTGAACACCGATGAGCAAATAGACTTACATGGACTTCTAGCAAGTATAAGGATCTGAAAGAAGTGAGCAGTCAATTGCAGAGGCGTGTAACGGCTCGGTGTAGAGGTACGGGGATACGGTCAATACAACCCGTTTGTAGGCCGGTAGCTTTTACACTCCGCTCGAGTTTCTCCCACTGGGTTTTCTTGGCGAGGTTTTGACGCACCCGGCGTAGATAGTCATAGTTACAATACGTACGAATATTCGGAATCGGATGAGTCGGGTTTTGGCTGATAGACCCCCTAAATTCGCAGATTTTGGCTCAAATTTAGAGCTCTTTTGGATCTCTGTTCCACCCCTCGTAAGGCCTCGCTTGAGGCATTTTGTTAGGGGTGGCCAATTCGGTCGAAGGTAGAATATATATCTCGCCCAGTTTTTATTCTGAGCTCAATTCCTCTTGCCAAAATTTAGCTACCATGAAATGGAGCATTTCTGCAAGAGGATTAAAAAATCAGATTTTTCCCTGATGAGATCAATGAGCCATCAATTTCTGTACAAAAGTAGCGGTGACTAAGTGAGCGGCACCATA
Source organism: Favolaschia claudopus (assembly GCA_037176885.1). Classification (NCBI taxonomy): domain Eukaryota; kingdom Fungi; phylum Basidiomycota; class Agaricomycetes; order Agaricales; family Mycenaceae; genus Favolaschia; species Favolaschia claudopus. The sequence goes on along the minus strand of JAWWNJ010000148.1, from coordinate 482,361 downwards.
CGCAGAACTACGGAGAACCCGCGGTTCTACAGAGTTCTATGTATAGGGTACCCTGGACTACAGGCTCTACGGGCTCTACCGGAGCTACAGGCCGCTACACAGCACTATGTAGCTGGCCCAGGTTTTGCTGATGCTTGGCTAGACTTATTCTATGGCTTGCTATCCTTTATCCCGGTTTCTACCCGTCAAACAACCCAGAAATGCGGCCTTTTGCAGCTATTGTGCCTCCAAAACGGGTACTTGCTGCCCCTGCGGATGCTCTGAAACATATTCAGCATGCGCTATCAATCTCGTTGAAGGTTTTAAAAATATTCACTGCTCAATTAACGTGTTCGCCTGGGCGAAATCAATCAATTCCTCTAAAGATCCTTGTGACACTTCAGCCTGAGGAGAGGAAGAAAAGGGAAGGGGACTTCTGACGACAGCTCGGTCTGATACTAATCTCTAAGGGTCTTCAGCAGCAGTCCCGGGCTCTCGATTTGGCGTAATTTCACTCGCTTTGATCTGCTGGTTGACTTTGAGAGCGTAATCCATAGGAACTGTTATAGAGGTAGCAGGTGTGTATCTTCTGCATTTTCCCCTCCATATACTTGATATCTAGCAGCTGCAGCTGCTTTCCCCTTCGCATTCGCGAGAAGAAGCACCACACTAATGTTGACAGGTTGTACTAGGTAATTGCACCACGAAACGGTGCAAGGGTGTGCGGAAACTAAAAAAAAAAATACCTAGGGCCGTTTTGTTTTTTTTTTTTTTTTTTTTTTTTTTTTTTTCCCGTTAGTTGTGATTATACGCAGCTTACCGGCAGGCTCCAATACTTAGTGCTGTGCCAGCAGCTCAGGCCGGCGGGCCCTTCAATACTTTGTGCTTTGCCAGCAGCTCCGGCGGGCGGGCCTTTAATTCTTACTGATTTGGCACCCACCAATTGGCAGCGATGCCCGTCCCCATCATTGTAGTGTAGTAGTTACCGCGGGGGGGTCCACCGGAGTGCGCTGTTATTACATAAGCTTAGGTAACTTTATTCCGAGTCGCAAATTTCTCGCTCACCAGACGTGTTTGGGCCACAGAAATTTACATGCACCATACTGAACCTATAATCTACAATTCTGCCACTTCATCTATATAAGAAAAGCCGTGGTTGTCTAGACGTAGGTTGTGTATGCCGGTGCCCGGCCTACAGGTGGTGGGAGCTTGTGTGGATTCATAATACTGTATTCAAGCCCGGAAAATCTGGAAAGTGGCATACACAACTTGGAGTACAAGCATGTACAGACTCGACTGTTGGTTGGCTGAATGCGATTTTTCTTCCGGACATAAGCTCACCCAAGAAAAAAAAACTTAAAAAGAATCTGGCATCCTGAAACTTGAAATCCTACCCAAACCCCCTGAAAGCTCAAGAACGAAGACCAAGTGCCGGATTAAAAGGTGCCATATCATCGGAAAAGTTGTTTGAGCAGCAATTGAACAGTTTTGAGTGCGATCGAGTCAAAACAAAGTCGAAATTCTCAATTTATATGAGCTGTTTATCCGCTCATGGGACACAACACACTGTCAGCGGGGGGCCTCCAAGAATATCGGCGCTGCAGGATACGGTTGAGCTTGGGAGGGCCACATCAGTCTATGATCAGTTGAAACCCTGCTGCCATCACCATGGATTAGTGACTATCACTGCGGGACTGCGATGGATCACTCGGAAAAGCGTCGTATCAGTCGGTAGATGCTCTTACTCGTGCTCACAAAAAGTGATGGCGTCGCTGGTTTTTCACATTTCTGGACGGTGGATGAATGCCTTTGCCCAAATCAAAGTGCTAGGCAGTGTAGGATGACTACGCGCATATTCCTAGCACCATGATTTGATCAATAAATTGTGATGCGCGATCAAATGTCCGAAAAAGGCAAAACACCCAAAATTCAGCTTGCCGTGGGATGTTTTTCACCAAACTTCAGATCGGCCAAATTGTAGCCCTGAAGGAGTAGACAGACCTGGCACTTTAAATTATGCGAAAATATACATGCAATACCGAGATATGTGGACTTCAAAGTCGGGAAAATTAGCAAAAATGGCCAAAATTGACCAAAAACACAATATTGCACGGGTTATAGCGACAGAACTGATGCATATTTTTGCCCGATTCGAAATGCCACATCTATCTACTCATTGAGGGCTACAATCTGGCTCATCCAGATTGTGACGAAAAACATCTTGCGCCAAGCTAGATTTTGGTGGTTTTGCCTTTTTCAGCCATTTGATGGCATATCATGATTGTTTGATCAGATCATATGCAAATAGTCATTCCAGCCACCTAACACTTCGTTTCATGAAAAACCCTCCATTCAGTGTCCAGAAATCCAAAAAAGAAGTTCAAGTTCAATTGTTCAAATCCGAAGTTTCAAATTTCTGAATATCCAGATGGGGCGGAATCAAGGCGGAATAACTCGAAGCCCGCACACGGGGCTGCGAGGAATCGACCGAAGGTCGATGACGAGCGGCGCCTTAAGTAGCAATTAATATTGATAGTATAGTATAACCCAGAGACTACAGGAAGAATGAATCACCGATTGGGCAGCTTATCCGGGCGAAGCACGGGCTCACAGCTAGCCTCAATTAATAAGATATCCCCCATCCTCAACAAACATCAAGTGAGACTTCTATTCTCGGATGCGGGATTATTATATAAAACAACAAGTCTCAACGAGCCAAATCCCTTCGGTCAGATTGCTTAGATGTACATATCTCAGAGTGCCACACAAAAAATGTCAGAGCTCTGGATGCCGCGTGGAGGCTTGAATTACGCCGCCACAACATTTTGTGATGGCAAATGGCGGGTGAGAGAATTTGCGGACGCGTCACCTTGCGTCGGTAATTCCAGCCCAACAACTTAGCAGGCCCATATATTTATGTGGGACATAATGAAGAGGGAATGAAAATGCACAATCTGACCGAAGGATCTGGCCAGATTCAAGCTACAAGGCATTCAGAGGACGGGTTTTGTCGAAGTTCACCCGAAAAGGAAATGTCATGTGATGTTTGTCGAGGGTGGATGGGGGATATCTTCGAACCTTGGTGCCTTTCGGCCGATCGGCCGAACTCTCATAACAGAGCTTACTGAGAACTACCCAAGACTCTGCAAATTCACCTTCAATCTTGTGCCTATCAAAGTCAGAAGCGTCGATACTCACCCACATGGCCCCTTCGCTCCAGAAAAGGTCGCTAGGATGCAAGAAGGATGGGCGGCGGGGCTTGCGGACCGCTTGCCGACTTTGACAGATTATGTAATAACACTGTACTCCGGTTCCTTGCCGGTTCCACCCCGTGGAGCCCGTGGAGAGGTTCATCCACTGAAGTTGTGACAAGTAGCATCACGTTGTCATTTGTCACACGGCCCGTAAATCCCGCTCCCTCAAGGATACCATAAAATAATCCTACCCCCAAGCACTGATGAACCTCGAAACAGGTTGTGTATGCCGGTTCCCGGCCTACAGGAGGGGGAGCTTGTGTGGATTCACAGAGTTTGGGTCGAGTGTAAATAGAGAATGCAACGGATACAGATCAGATAGATTCAATCCATATTTTTCATGCCAGACACGCGCCATTGAGTTCAGAAAAAAGAAACTGGCATCCTCAAATCCGATAGTACGCTCCAAGAAAATTACTTGACTCTGTCACAGTAGGCTCATGGCATTTCCAAGGCAGCTGAGTGTCGGAGTTGAACGTTGAACCATTGGCTTTGAACAGTCCGAGTCCTATACTTGCGAGCTCGAGTTAAAATCTCAAATTATTCAAGCTGGACTTGGGTATATAACACACCCATTGAATCTAATCCTGTATCAGCCTCAAGAATAGCAAGAGATGATGCGGCACGGTCAAGGGAGGGCCGCATCACTTCGAACTGCGCCGCCATCATGCTGGATCAGCTACAATCACTACGGGACTGGTCTGGATCACACGGAAAAGCGCCGCATCAATCGGAAGATGCTCGTATCACTGCGCCGTGCGATTGATCACCTGCTCCATCACTTGCGCAAGCACAGCCCCATTCCCATTCGCTGTCAGCCTGGAATTGAGTGTGTGCTGGAAAAGCGATGTTCGGACGTTTTGACTGTATTAATGGTTCATTTAGGCTCTAGATAGAATCAATACAATGCTACAGATGTGTTAGTTTGAGGGAAACGACGCGAAATTGAAGGAGATCGACGCACTTCTTTAAATGGTGCAAATCCGATCCTGCTGACAATCTCAAACCTTTGTACGAAAAGATCTTCATTTTGAGTTGTCAAAACCACAGCGCTGGACGTTAGAGAACATCCAATAGACTATGGCGGATCTTGAGTTCGAGAGAAAAGGCTGAAATTCAAGTGAGATTCAGTCACTTCTTAAAATGACGCCAAATCTCACCTTCTAGCCTAAACGACAAAGGGATCCCGGAAGGAGCCCTCAAAGTCATGGGGAAGGCGACTCCAAGGAGTGGAAGTCATCGAATCAACGCTGCGATCGCGTTAGTTCGAGGGGAAACCTCTTGGATTTAGTGAGATAGCATACTGGTCTGACACTGTCTTTTGTGAGGGTGCTGCTGTTTTCGCCCCCAGAATTCGCCATTCAGGAGCCTATTTCGCGACGATATTGGTTCAGAATGTCGTACAGCATCTGAATGGTCGTTTCAAGTCTTTGTTTCAGGTTAAAAGAGCAAGATTTGGGTGAGACAGATGCCATTCGTCGGTCCACTATTTCCTGTGCGGCGTCTCTTGGCTACGGCCCAACCCTCGGGGGCTTGGCGGGGGGCAATGGAGGTGGAGGCGGTGGCGGCGGTGGCCTAGGAGGTGGACCACCGGCCTATCTCTGGACCCCCGATTGTGTGCGACATGGGGATAGAGATCGCATTGCACCTCAGGAAGGAGGGTAGAGGGCGGAGGGCGGGTCAACTTCCAGGACCGAATGCCTCGCCAATCCAAGGAGCTACGCGAAAACCATGAGGAGTATGCTCTCCTTGCGGACGCATTTGCTGATTTCTTTGACCTTATCCGTGTTGCGGTGTGTATCCTCTTCTGCGGTTCTTTACAATGCACTGACTAGGAGATGCAGTTAAAGACATATCTTCCTGATCAATACGACAACATCAAGATCGTAGCGGAGTCGTTGCCCATGGGAGGCTCTTCACCTGCCTACCCCTTCACCGGATTTGTCCTGAATATCAGCTCTTGCACTTGGGCTCATCGAGACGGGGACAAAATCATGTGCTTTGTGATTCCGCTCGGCAAGTTCAAGGGCGGCCAGCTGGGCCAGCTTGAGACAAGATTTTGTTTTGACTTACAGATGGGGGACGTCCTGGCATTCCCCTCATGCGATATCACCCACTTCAATTGTCATTTCACCGGCAGCCGTGTTACGGTTGTCCTTCACACTGACCCAAAAGGAGACGCCTGGGTGAAGAATTGTAATGGGTGGCCAGCTCATGTTGTTCGCAATAATGACGCGTAAATTCTATTTGTTACTGCAGAGTTGAATCCGCTTGTACAATGGAACCGCTAATAGACTTTGTTAGAGTTGAATCTTCACCTGTTCACCGTTGGAGCTCAATTGTCGGAGTCATCGTCCATGTTATCGCTGGTCACTTCCTCGTTGTCCTCAATCCCGTCCATCTCCTCAAGTTTCTTCTCCAACTCCAGAAGTCTCATCCGCATCTGCTCAACCGCGCTGCCTTTCTTGCTCTTTTTCCTCCGCTTATCTTTGTGGGTCTCTCCTTCTCCCTTGCCCGATCCCTCGCCGCTGTCGCGCGTCCTCTTTTTCACTGTCGCCGCAGCCTTGGCCTTGGCCTTATTGGCGACCTGGGGCTTGTGGCTATTGGCGTCCTCGAAGAGGTCCTCGAGCAAGGACTTGAATACACCGTAGTCCATATTGGCGTACGTATCCTCAAGTCCCTCGATCTCGGAATCAGTGCTGTCGGTACCACCAAGTTCCAAGTACTTTGCGACGGGGTGCTTGAGCTTCAGGCCCTTATTGACCAGACCATGAACCTCGTTTGTACTGGACTTCCCAAGCTTTACCGCCTTGATAACTTGGTCTTTGGTGAAGGTCTGATCGCAATGGTCTCTCCAATTTGGGACCTCTGACTCGAGGAGGGGTGTTCCCTCATAGTCTACAGATGAATACTAATCAGATCTCTGCGTCCAGTCAACTTGTCAAAATCTTACCTGAGCGACACACATATCCCTGTCTCTTGTAGGAGAAGGGAGCAAACTTTACGAAGTACCCGTCAATGACCCTGAAATTGTCTACCACGTTTTGAGCTTTTTTGTTTGTGACGACCTCAGATTCCAGCAGGTTGAGCTGACACCCCAGGACGCGAATGAACTTGAGGGATTGTTCTGTAGCGGGCAGCGGCCGATAGGTGGGCTGCAGCATGACAGTCTTGCGAGCATTGGCTATTTCTTGTGGACGGTCGCTGCCTGCTCCAGTCAGGCTGGTTACAGGAACGGATACAGCCGCAGCTGAGGGGCCAGAAGACTAGAAATTGTGAGTCGTGTACAAGAAACCATCCAGAATTGTACTGACTTGAGCGGTACTCTTTGAGCTAGGCTGCGAGAACACAGAGCAGCGAAAGAAACCTCGCTCTTCATCCAGGTCCAACGCAACGGTATTTCCACGGGAATCCATGCTTTCGTAACCCTCCCTTCCGCCTTCGGTTTCACCCTCCCCAGGCTCAGCTGGAAGGACAAATTCCTGGACCTTTCCGACCAGTAGTTTGCTGTTGACCGCTGAAAAGCCAGGACGGAGAATCTTGCTGGGCAAGTCCTCTAATTCATATTCAGTGATGTGGTCTGAGAGGAAGGAGGAGGACAGACTCTTGACGGGCGACGTATCGTCGCTCTGCAGTGCCGTCGCAAGCAAATCCCTCAAATCAGTTTCATGTCGGACCCGGCCATTGGTTGTAGTGGTCTTAACAATGTTCATATCAGGTACGAACGTCTCTATGATATCGGCGCTTGGATCCGCTGAATTGGTGATCTTAAGGAAGACTTCAGAGGAAGATCAGCTGTAGGGTTTGTCCTCTCCGAGATGAAGCCTTACCTACCTTTGTTGACTACAGTGCCCTGCTTGCCCTTGGGCTTGTCAGACTCTCCTTCGTCACTCTGATGATCGTCTTCATTGCTGCTGCTCTCTTGTTCTTCTTCTTCGTCGTCGTCATTGTCGTCTTGCGGCAGATCCTCACTCTGTGTCAAGGGAGAAGAGAAAGAGTGGCCCTTGGCAGCAGGTTTGTCTGTCATCGAACTAACATTGGCTTCCCGGTTTGACCAACCTCGCGTACCTCCAGAATTCAAAGGACGAGTCTGCCCAGCAGGGTCAGTGGTAATCTCCATCTTCTTAAGCTTCAAATTCGCCCTAAAACTGAGCCTCAATATTGCAGAAGTCGTCAAAAGAGAAGAGAGACACACCCAGTGATTGCGGTATCCCCAAGCTTAGACTGTTCTGCCTGATCCTCAGAAGCCTTGTGTGCACTATTCCTGACCCTACCACCCCCCCGACCCCCTTCAACGAGACCCGAAAAGCGAGGATCTTTCAAGCCATTTTTGCCAGTGCTAAAGGCTGCAGCTTTGGCTGCAGCAAGAAAATCGTCTTTGACCGGTTTTTTATTGGCCTTGCCGGACACCTTGAGCTGGAGAGCAGCACACAACCTTTCAAGGGTCGGTCTGTCGAACTTGATGTTTCCGGTGAAGGTTTCACCAGAGGGAGCAAGGACGCTGGACATTGTTGGTGTACGATGGTCTGAGTCAGAAGAGATAGAGGCAGATCACGCGATTCTGGATAATTTGAAATTTTCATTGGCAGCACCAGCAAGTGCCAGCAACGACCAGCGACGACCAGCGGTTTGGATAGGGGTGTTGTAAATACATGCAAATGCTGTCGGGAACCGCCGAAAATCAATCTAATCTTGGTGATCATCGATATCCCCCAACTGGTGCCGGCTGCCAGAGCCCGTTTTCCCATCACCTCTCAAAATCAATCAAACGTCAAACGCTGTTGCTTATAAATCCCTACCATCATTGTTGAAACAATTAGCGTTGGAACGTTCAAACCAGTTTAACCACTGATTGATTCAAAGTTGTTTAAACAGTGAGGGGAGTTTAAAGCGCCGCAATTTCAAAAAGGAATGCCAGTAGCAAGACTCGAACTGCCAACCGGAGAAGCAGCAGGCAGAATTAGAGGACAGAGGGTAACCACTACACCAAAAGACCTTGAAGTTTAATTTTTCGTAGGCCGCGGTACCCTTCAGGTCTTTGACCTGAATAGGCTGGACTTGCTGTAAACTTGAGCCCAGCGCAAAATCGGAGGCATCCGTATAAAGCCTGTACGGACGTCCCTGTATAGGATGCCCCAGGATAGGTGCAGCTGAAAGAGCATCTTTCGCCTGAAGAAAGGCGATCTCATGCTCAGCGCGCCATTCCCACTTCACTCCCTTGCCCAGCAAGGAGAATAGAGGCTTCACTATGAAAGCGTAGTACGGTATGTACGACGCAAAGTAGTTGACCATCCCCAGGAACTTCTGAAGTTCATGGACTGAGGATGGCCTCTGCAATTCCTGAATGGCAGCCACTTTTTCCTTGTGCGTCGACAATCCCAGCCGCGATACCTTCTGCCCCAGCAGAAGTATGGAGGAATATCCTACGAAACACTTCTTCGGCTCCAGAGTAATTCCAGCGGTGGCTATAGCGCCGAGAACTTTATCCAAGTGCACCAGGTGATCCTCCCAATTTTTTGAGAATATTACAATGTCGTCGATGTAGACTAGCGTGAAGAGCCAGAGGTATGGGGCCAAAACCCCTTGCATGATCCTCTGGAATATCGACGGTCCGTTCCGCAATCCGAAAGGCATACGACGGAACTGCCATAGTCCTCGATGCGAACGGAATGCCGTCTTCTCCTTCGCGTCGTCATCCATCTCGACTTGATTAAAGCCAGCCAGGGCGTCGAACGAAGATAGTACTTGGGACCCGGATAAAGCCTGTATTATCTCTGACTGTCTTGGTATAGGAAACTCATCGGCTATAGTCTGAGCGTTGAGTTTCCTATAATCCACGGCCAAAGCTTCCCGTTCCGGAATACTACGACGCACGGAGCCCCCCAGGGGCTGGTAGAGGGTTCTATAACCCCTCTTTCGAACCATAAGTCCATCTGCTTATCAATTACTTCCCTCTTCGCCGGCGAGGCAGAGTACATGGGGATGGACACAGGCTGGGTTCCCGGCTTCACCGGTACAGGCGCCTTCTCTTTAACATGCCCCAAACGTCCTCCAACACCGAACGCAGCCGCATTGCGGCGCAGTACGGCGTCCAGCTCTGGACGAACTCTCTCCGGGATATCCAGCCCTAAATTTACCATCTCCGCTACGTCGGTCTTTCCCTCCTCATCTTCGAACTCCCCTGGCAGCGCCGTGGTCTTAGGTCCCCAATGGTGATCCTCCTCTAATTTATCAGGTGATGGCGATATATCAGGCGCCACTACGCCAGAATCCTGCGCACGGTGAGTTTCTTGAATTACTCTCGCGAGCGCTTCCGCCGAAGCCACCATTTTCTCCAGCTCTTCTTCCGACTTGGGCGTGTCCGCAAACTCTGCTGGGTCGTGCAGCTTGCCCACAATATCGCCAACGCGGATATACCACGGGCGCGTACTGGGGTTCGCTATAGGGAGGTACGGCGCGGCTGAGTTTATAAGCGTCGTCGGGGCTGCCATTACACTTGCATCCTCGTTGGCTATGATAACCTTTTCCACTAGCCACTCTTCCTTCCCTTCGAATGGTCCTGAAACCCGAAGATTGTGTACCGATCCGGCAGCGATTAGTGCATCTTGTGCCGCTAGGACTGGCGGAGCTTCCGTTTTCCCTTCTTTCCACTTCCTGGCTCGAGATCGTTGGTACGTCTTTCGCCAGATCCCTGGTAGCAGACGACGCCCTGAAGCTTTGGCAACGCTAGCTTGTCGAATTTCAAAGCCCAAGTCTACGGCGAGAGCGGAGGACGCGGGGATGACGTGCCTCGTCTTGCCGATCGAGACGTCGCAATGTCCTGTTCCCCATCTCTGAACTCCCAGTTCGTAGGCAGATTGGAAATCCTCGCCCAAAAGAAGAGGGACCTTCATATTCCTCACCACGTAGGCCTCGAGATCGAAACTAATAGTCTCATTGTCTTTCGTGGTCATGTAAAGCGTTGTCTTTATGTATCCCAACACTTTAGCTTGCCCTGTGAGGTGGTAGAGAGTCATCCTAATTCCTTCTTTCGGTTTAGGAAGCCCAGGGATGGAAGCCCAGAAATCCTCCGACATTAGAGTGATGTCGGCGCCGGAGTCCAACCGCCCCCTTACTTCGGCGTTGTCGAGGGAGGCCACTCTGACTTTGGTATGGAGGGCTCGAGCGCCATAGGATCCTAATCCATCAGGCAGCTGACGAGCCTTCCGAGCGGCATGGATCGTTACTCCCGCTTCGTTAACGTAGGAGGGGAGCTCAGATACAGCGGCAGCTTTGCGGAGTTCTTTGCGAGGGAGTATGGAAGCTTTCTCCTGAGGGAGCTTGCCTTTATCCTTGGTAGAGGACTTGGCGCTCTCAAAGGATTCTCTTCGACGTCTGTTACGGTTGTAAGGGCCCTCTTTAACGATATGGGCTTCCGCCCCTACGACCATTACTTCACGTTCGGTCACACCAGTATAAGCGGAAGGGGATGCGATTGTGGTCATCATAGCTACATGCTCGTGTATCTCTCTAGCTTCCTCCGTAGGGTCTCGATCTACCTCAATCATGAGAGCACGCTTTAGCGAGTCCCATTTACCGAAATGAGGGCAATCTCTAGCTACGTGTTTGGGGCTCGTGCAGATGTAGCATTCAGCGTTGGGAGGCTTCACGCTGACCTTGGAGTCATCGCGAGCAAAGAAGTATCCGTTTATAGTCTTCCCTGGAGGGGAAGACGGGGATGTAGCTTGCTTTTCTCCCGCAGGGCGGCGCTGAGACGTCGATCTAAATCGACGGTCCGTCGCCAATGCCGTTTTCTCATCTTCACTTTCCTCTGCAGCTCGCTGAGCGATGTAATCCTCTTCGTCGGGAATTTCGACCACATGCGCACGACGGTAGCGTTGGGGAGCGGGGTTAGACGACGCGGACGTCGAGGCGTTGAAGAGGGAGTTGATCTTCCGTGCCATGACCCAGGCGGAAATCAACGCGTCCTTCTCTTCTTCCGCGACGACCATGAGAGTCTCCACGTCGGGGCAGACCCGTTCGTTGATATCTTTAGCCCACTCCGGCGGTTGCGTGCGCAAAATACGAGCGACGGCCCCGGGTCCACCCTCTACGTCCGCGAAGAGGAATCCATGGTATTGACCGTCGTTGGAAGAAGTCAATAGGTTCCTCGCCCTCATGTCCCCGCTGGCGGTACTTCATCTCCTCAAACTCCTTCATGCGAGTATGAACCCATAGCGTTGTCATGAACTGCCCGCGGAGAGCCTCCAGTAGATGGTCCCAATTCTGACAGAAGTGCACTCTTCGGTGAGGTAGGAGGCCGTTCCACCAGCTCTGAGCACGCCCTTCGAATTTGGAAGGCGCTATCTGCGCTATATCGTTGTTCATCCGCGGGCTGAGGAGAGCCAGGCCTGCCACGTCGATTACATATTTGATGAGGGTCTCCCCCAACCCATTCCAGGAAGGGATGATAGCGACGTTCAGTTTGTAGTTGATCTGCCACTGGTCAGGCGCGCGCTCGGGAAAAATCCCTGGCGCAGCCATCCCAGGAAAGTCACCTCCTCCGCCTCCGCCTCCGTCTCCTCCACCTCCGTACCCTCCTCCGTATCCGCCTCCGCCTCCGCCGTTTCCAGGTCCTCCATTCTCCGACCCATCTCCGCCCCCTCCTCCTCCATGCCCTGCGGGTGCTCTCATGGGTACTCTTCCCATCCATCCCGGGGGAATGTTCTGAGAGCCTCCGCTTGGCGGAGGGGCGCTATCGCCGGGCACCGGCGGAGGGGCGTCATTGCCAGGCGCAGACGGCGGAGCTGCTGCTTGCGATGGGGGTTCCGAGACCGTCTTGAATTGGTAACTAGTCCAAGACGTCTTAGGAGGCCCCGCAGAGCCTGTCGGCGGCGCTCCTCCTTCTCGCATCAACGATGGCCCCCCTGTTACAAACGTACGTTTAGACGTGTCCGATCCGTCCGTGTTACGGATTCGTCCGTGTCCTGGTAGGAAGGAGATGGCGGAGAGTTTAGGACGCGGAGTCGCGGGCGCTGTAAAGCGCACTCCCAGAACTCCAGGAGTAGTTGGAGGAGGAGCGTTAGTTTTCGGCGCTTCGGTCGGAGGAACTGCAGCGGCCGGAGCCGCGCTGTTCGACGCCGCAGCGGCGGGAGGCGCTGCTTTCGCAGTCGCAGCTGCTGGAGGAGTGTTGGAAGGTGCTTCTTGTTCCTTCAGGGTAGGAATTGCTTGGGTTGTTCGCGGTTTGTACCACCTAGTACGCGGCACCTCCCGCAGCTGCAGGATCATAGCGTCACGAGCGGGAGCGTCAATTAAACCCGCGTCCAGGTAGTAGCCGGGTCGCAAAAGCATACGACGGAGTTCCTTGGAAGGGTGTTCCTTGCCAAAGGCCTCTCGAACGGACGAAATCGTAGAGTCCATCGATCCTATCGCATCGCTAGCCGCGTCTCCAGTCAGGTTTTCCTGAATACGTTGAAGGTACTGGATGATATGCGTGTTGGCGGCATCGAGACGTCGTTGAAGAGTGGACAGCGCGAATCTTACTTCGGCCTTGTCCTCACTGTATTCTGCTAATTTCAGGAATCCGTAGCCAGGATCCAAGATGAAGCTCTTCTTGGGATCCTTCTGGAGGAATTCCGTCAGCGCTTCCAAGATCTGCTGAACGCCTTGCGAGGCATGAGCCGTATCGCTCAGATCGTTCAGATTCAGACTATAGATTCGCTTCGACGTCCTTGTCTCCTCCAGAGCTCTCAACACTACTTTCCCTGCGTCTAGCTGAACCACCTTCTGAATGATAGAGACCAGGTTGCCATCGAAGAAGCGGCTGGGCTGAATGTAGCGGGTGACTGCGTCTCGCAACGCTAAAGTACGAGCGGAGTCATACCCAGGGAGTTCACCTCCTACCGCTCCGAAAATGGACAGTGGATCTTCCGTGCCATCCGCTGGGTCGTAGGCCCCGTGCAGTCTCTCTACCGACGCGAGGATGGGCTCGTCGAAGACGTCAATCGCGGCTCCCGGCCCCGTGAATAGCTTGGGGTAGTCCGGTCCATTGCTCCGCTTCTCCTCACGACGGCGGCTGAGGGCTACTGTGATGCTTTCACCCTCAGCCTTCTGGTGTTCCGGGTGAGGAAGAATGTCGCTCTCCTCGCCCGAACTTTTCGTGAGCGGGCTTCCGGAGGGAGGGCGAACATACCCGTCCTGCGGACTGGGGCCGCGGAGACTATGTCTCGTGCTGGGGAGACTTCTCTCGCTGCGACCTCCTTCGCTAGCTACGCTTCCATTTCCATCAGCGCTGGCGGGTCTAGTGACCGCGCTAAGCAGATGTAAGTGGGAAGGGCGCGCAGGAGGGTTTGCAGGGGTGAGAGGCGTCGGGGGATGTCCCTCCGCAGTGACGGGACTCACGTTCTCCCAGGGACTGGCGTTCAATGGTGAAGAATTCGCCGATTTCCACTCGACGGGTTTTATTTCGATGGGGGCGTGGCCACGTATTCCCGTTTCTTTCATATGGGATGGAATGCGCGGCTCGAGAGCGCCTAGCGCAGGAGGAGATTGATGAGGTGGGGTTTGGCGAACGACGGCGGTAGGCGTAGGACTGAGAGTACGCGAGCGGGAACTCTTAGCGGGAGCAGAGCTTCTTTGCATAGGAGCCCCACTCGAAGGCAACGTCGCCACGTCACGCTGAGCGGACGGCGCTGAAGGCTTCTGAGATCTGGGGCCCGTAGCATCGAATTTGAATCCAGCGAGATTCCTACCAGCTGAAGAGTCCTTGTTGGAGCTTTGACGCGTCGAAGCAGCGCGGTCGATAATAGGATTGGGGTTATTGGCGTCGTAGACGGGATCAGGCATGTTGGCGAGTTCGTCAGGTTGAAGTCAAGAGAAAAGCCAGGAAGAATATTGAAGGCCGGCATCCCATGTCTTTTAAGCGTCCACGACATGGGAAAGAGAGTCACCAGCCGCTCCGGCAGACTCCAACGCGCTCCCGCTTGCGCGGTATGCAGCGTACGGAATCGCGCAAGCGAGATGAAGATGGTGAGGGGGAGAATGGTGAAGTCACACTGTGACTTCCCGTTACTCCGATAGGACCGATAATCCCGATACGCCAGCACATCGCGTCGGGCATCCAGCGCCCCCCAATCCCTGAAGGTCTACTCATTAGCAGCTACGCGAGTCGTAAGACTCGCAGCGCTGAGTGAGACCTCGGGCTCCTTGAAGGCTCCGCTCTTGAGCAGCTACGCGAGTCGAAAAACTCGCAGCGCTGAGCGGGGCCCAAGGGGTATGTGGAAAAATCCACAAGTCCAGCCTTAGGATAATTAGAGAATATATACCTTGGAGGCTTTACTCGTAGCAGCTACGCGAGCCAAATGGCTCGCAGCGCTGAGTGAAGTCCCAAGCTCCTTCCCTCTCCCAAAAGCCCTCGCGGTGGGCTCCATTGTGATGCGAGTCGGTAATTGTGACTCTTGAGAGTAGGGTTGGAAGGAGCCAGCGCTTTGAGAGCGCTGGCGGTTGGTTGTCGTTAGTCGTCAGCCGTTGTAACCCTTCGGAGAGGGATCGTTTGACCCTCGGTCGCGCTCCGATAACCAGGAGTTGAGGGAGCAGTTGTACGGTTGCTCAGCCAAGCGGGGGGTCTAACGCATATCGGTGGTTCGCCGTTTAAGATCCCTCTTCACACCATGGTAGGATGTAAAGCAAGGTTGATTTGTATCTATGAGGTAATCTTGTGTATGTACAGCAGAGACGAGTAATCAATATTAGTAAGCTAAATCAAGTAAAGTAAAGGGCACGGCCGTGTACTCAGTAGTGAAAATATATACACCGTATCACACGCGCGGATGGATTTGCGCCAGCGGTTTGGTTTTCGCAGGGTGGGTAATTCGATTTTCGCGGGATCGGGTTGCTTTGGCATCAGGTTTATTTGTCGCGAAAGGACGCAATGGTCCTTTGCGCGAGGGGGAGTGTTGAGTTCCGGATATGCGGATACGGAACACGGATCAATCAGTATTTAGACATTGTTTGTACGTCTGATACAGGGGTTCTGCAGCTTGTTTCTTACCGCACTTTCCAGCTGAGCTAACTAACCGGTTAGTTAGCTCAGCTGGAAAGTCAACAAAACTACTGACTCCTGATGCCGAGTGATCCTAAAAACAAGGTCGGATGTTCAAATCCCAGAAGGGGATAAATGCGTCGACTGGGGATTTTGAACTTTCCAAGCTTAATGGGCGGCTAACCGGCCAGGGGACAAACAAGGATTCCCCGGATGAACACTCTGACTGGTGTCAGACCGGTTAGTTAGCTCAGCTGGAAAGTCAACAAAACTACTGACTCCGACACTGAGTGATCTCAGTGACTCACTTCCTCAACAAAGTCGAGAGTTCAATTCCCAGAAGGGGATAATTTCGGCTGGGGATGATGACTTCCACGCAACAATGAGCGGCTGGCCGGCCAGGGGAGAAAAATGATCCCCGGACGAACACTCTGACAGGTGTCAGAGTCAGTAGTTTTTGTTGACTTTCCAGCTGAGCTAACTAACCGGTTAGTTAGCTCAGCTGGAAAGTCAACACTTGATACTGTAGGTATGTCTACGTGCCGTTTCGCCGAGTAAGCCAGGATCGCAGTTGGCAGCAAAATTCGCTGAGAGTTTGCTGACTTCATTGGCCCCACGTTGAAGAGCTTCATCGGGATCCTCGTTCGCGTCAAAGGTGACCATGTGTTGCCCGAAAAGGTGCACGGGAAAGCGCACCACGTTGGGAACCTGCGCGTGGACATCGAACTGGAAGATACGCCAAGCCGCCTCGGAAGGACCGATATAGCGCCCGTCAATGTAGGTCTTGATCTCATCCCGCCTTTGCGATTGCGAGATGCAGCCCGATCTTCTGCACTCGGGCATGCGTCAATATGAGTACCATCTATGGGGCCGAGAGCATCTTCAAAGAACGGAAACCATTTTCGGATTGTTTCTGATAAGGGCTATTAGAGAACTTCATCCTAGGCGGTAATAAGTCGGACATAGTGAGTGTAGAAGGGAGGAGAAGAAACAGTGATGAGGATGCGTGCAAAATATCTATTGTATGATCAGTGAAGACAAAGCTCCAGTGGACGTGATACATACTTGGAAATGGTATCTACTGATCGCTGAAAGCGCTCTGCTGCATGTCGATATGATATCCCAGTCACAGAGATGTAGAGAAAGATCGCTGCTTGCTCCTGCAGTGACACTTCTCTGGAATCGGTGAGGTCGCCAACGACCCGGAGCTGGTTAATAAAAATAAGGAAGGTGTGGAGTCGCATTCCAAGCTCATTCTTGATTCGATCGGGATGGCCAAGGATGAGCTCTCTAACCCAAGCTTCACCAGAGAGCGCGGAGGTGTGGTAGGGTTGTTTCCAGTAAAGCGGGGTTGCGTAGAGCAGAGTAGCAATATAAACTACGCGCATAAAGGCCATGGCAGCCATGAAGAGCTTGCGACGACGAGCCGCCTTTGCAGCGCTGATGAGAGTAGGCATTGAAGGTGTATTTCATCGATAAGAAGATCCAATACAGAAAATGCAATATAAAATTTGATTTTTTGTTCTTGGGCGATTTGATACATCAATGATGGCATCAGTGACATAGGAGGTTTTATAAGCCAAAATGCTTGCGTTATAATCCTGGATACTTTCTGCTAACGACCTTATAACGGCTTGAGACCGGGCCTAAGCCGCTACAAGCAAAGCCCAGTTTTTCCGACAAGGTCACAGGGGCTGGCGACTTCACCGAAATACTACAGTAATCCTTTGGGGGAGGATTACAATGTGGACTCCGACAAGAGGTGGGCGGGTCAAAATCCGCGGATATCAACCTCCCAAATCTGAGAATCACTCAAAAAGCCCAGATCTACCGCACATTCCTATCCAGAAATTATACAGGCCCGACAGATCGTCTCAGAAGCTGAATAAATGGGGGTGTCCTCCCTTTGACCTAAGTCTTTCCGCCGAAGCTGATCCAAAACAAGAAAAGTGAGCAACAGGTCCGGACCGAACGCCGTACCTTCGGCCGAAGGGAGGTTGATATCTGGGATTTTTCGGCCGCCCACCTCTTGGACTCCGAATACCGTAAAATCGACAGGGGGTGTGACGCGTGACACCCCCGAACCGTTTCGACAATTCGACACGAAAAATTTTGCGTGACGAACGGAGAATTTCGGAGGAAAAACGCGAAATTGGGCCTTTTTTGCACATTTGGGCGCAGTTTCGAGGGGGGGCTTTATTTTGATAGCTGGCAAAACGGTCCGGATTCCCACGGTGGGTCGTTCTCGCTTCCCCAAGGGGAAAACGCGTTTTCGCCAGAAAAGCCTGGGAATGACCGATTTTTCGGCCGAGTGCCGTGGGAGAGCGACACGTGCACTAACACGTCCCACTCCTTAAACTAAAGTCCACCATATGGGTCGCCGACGAAAAACAAAGGCCTACGAAATTGAGGCTGTTGTGGGGGAAAAGGTTACAGCCGGAGAAGTCAGTCTATGCTATCCTACCTTTGCTTCAGTCCCTAACATCTCACGTAGAGGTGGTTCAAAGTCAGATGGAAAGGATGGAGTGAAGACTACGATGAATGGAAGCCGGAAGAAGATGTGTAAGTGAGCACATCTACAACGGTTTCCAATGGCCTGAGCAGGTGGTCAGGACTGCTCCGGAACTAATTGATCGCTTCCTGGCTGGCCAGCATGCTGCTCAAGCTGGCAACAGCGCCTCCGCATCGATTGCTCCTCCTTCAAAATTCAAGCGGTCATCGAGAGTCACAACGCCCAAGGAAACATACCCCCAGAGTGAAGGCCAGTACTCCGTTCCTCCTGTCTCCGCATCGGCAATGGCGGCCTTGGCTTCTCCGCTCTCCAATTTGAAACAGCTCCCACCCAGTTCCGTAATATCCTCGAACCAACTCGAAGACCCAGGTGCGTCGGAGCCGTCGTCCAAGGCATGTCCGGACCTTCCAAATGAGAACGATACCTCCGGCAAGCACTCTGCGATGGAGAACAGTTCTCTACCGACTATCACGCCTGTTTCTCCAAAGCTCGTTCTGCATCCCGATGACATTGCTGCGTTGAAGCCGCCATCCGAGCCATCTCCAGTATGTACCGGTCTTCGCTCCGGCACAGAGACCTCACCTATATCCCAGGATGATAATCTCAATGAGACCGCTATTCCTCGCGAACACTTATTGGCCACGACGGGTGTTTCCCCAAATCTGCTTGAAGACATGGTATCGAAACCGTCCTCCGACGCTTCAGAGGGACAGAGGGACAACCAGAATGCATCTACAGGGAACCGCGAAGACATCACCGTCAATGACGCAGAGCAGCCTAGAAATGACAGCAACGCCGCAATAGTTGTCCCTGAGCGGGCCGTGCATCCGAGCGATCCCGATGCCATGGCTCAAGCATCGGGTTCAGCCCGGGACGCGAACAAACGGCCACGCAGCCCATCATTGTTTTCTGCTGATACAGAGCCGCCCGCAAAACGCAAGGTGGCCTCAGGTCTTGTGCGAGTCTCTGATATGTCCCAGTATCTGGATGAGCCGAGTTGGGAAGGTTTTGTACAGAAAATCGAAACTGTTGAGGATGTCAACGATGAAAGGTTTGTCCATCTGATATGGTGCGTCACTCTTCTAGTTCCATTCAGATGCAAGATTCACTCCGCTCAGGCACACGGGAGAGCATAAGATTGTTCGCTCTGAAACCTGTCATTCAAAACTCCCCTCTCAGGTAACTGTCGTCGCTGTTACCACTTTCGTTTACTGATCTGTTGCCAGCTACTTCGGTTCCATGAAAGCAAGCTGCGCTGGAAAGAGGATTGATCCCCAACTTCAGCATGGTTTATTCGGATAGTAAATACGCAAGATAATTTCCTCACCTGTGTTCCTCTCCTTACTTCTACTTGACAATACACCATCAGTTCCGCGCATCTATGTTATGGAGGGCCAGTTGCATTTCGAGATGGAAATGCCAACTCGCCTCGCAAGGTAAAGTCGGTCAAACTGAAAAAACCCAATCTGATAATTTTTTTTTTTTTTTTTTCGAATATCTGAGAATATCCGTGAGAGATGCCGAGGGACCCCATCGGGTTCAGATCTCATTTCTCTCACGATCACCGTGTAGTAAAGCATGTTAAATGGTGGGATGTGCAAACCCGCTATCATAGGTTCACGTACACATCGGACTCTTACATAAGCTAGATATTCTTTGCTGTGACACAGCTTCGCTGTTTACATTGAAAACACTCCCAGTTTTATTCCGACACAATCCAGTTGAACCGTGGGAATCTCGGATGATCGCATCATTTCACCTTACCTCGACTTTTGAATATTCGTTCCTGGCTCTCGCATCCAGCGAAAAATCGATTTCAGGGTCAGAGCACGTTCATATGGTCAAGATCACCTCGAGGCAACCATTGCAACGATTCCACAAGCGCCCCATGTGGAACAAATACCCACATTGCTCCCCGACTCGATCTTACTGGTTCAACTCAATTTCAAGCTGAAAGAACTTAATCTGTGCCTTACTACGAGCATGTGGGCGAGCTCTAAATCATGGAAACGACCCCTAATTCCTGATATTTGGCTGTGCGAGCCATATGGACATCTCCTCCTATTTATTTTGTACCGCATGTATAAACCCAGAATACTGGTACCTCTCCTCGTATTTATTCACAAATGTACTTCAATAGCATCGTACCAAGTACTACCCGTTTCTACATAACCTCTGGTGCCAACCGACCGTCTCCTTTGCTTGAGGTTTGCAAGAATAACATCTTGGAACCCATATCTTCTGCCACACTCGCCCTCCCGTCTAAATACTCTGGATTTAAATAACCAACGGTAAAATCGATCCTTACTTTATTTTAACCTTCCAGCCTACAGATCACTGTCTTCTCTCAAAATCCTCCACGTCTCATCGAAATACAGCGAGGTCTTCGCACTGGGTCGGCCCCTCATCTATCTCGACAACATTTCCTATTCGGGTTGGATTCGGACTGAACGCGCTTCAAACCCACTCACCCGAGTTTCGTAACCTAACGCCTGGTTTAAACGTTACTTCGGAGTACTCAATATCGACGTCACATTGCATCGTACCATCTTGTCGTCGTCACTCGCGTGCTCCCGCCCGCTCGCTCGCAGAATATACCGTGGTCCCGTTGACTCGCGCGTGATTCTAGCTTAGTGGTTTGTGTCTGGCCGACACCTTCACAGGACACGTATCGTATGCGCGTCGGTGTTGTGGTGCGCAGCGACCACCAAGCCTTGAGAAATTGACTGCCCAGCCCATAGATAGACATAACTCAGTGCGAACGACCTGCGTTTAGTTTCGCACCAAAGTTGTGGACCTTTCAATTTTTCACCGAACACTATGGTGGATAAGCCCAAGACGAAAGGCGCCCGCATGGACACGATGCAGCAATTCATCCCAGCCCTTCTCCGTTTTCGCCGCAAGCACCCGGACGCGCGTCCTATAGTCTGGAACTCCGACGTATCTGAGGCATTCCGTCTGCTTCCCGTTCATCCTCCGAGTCTCATGCAAATCAAACAAAGGCGACATAAACTTACCAACCAGGTCCGAAGCCCAGCTCGGAACGTCGGGTAGGCCGGTTCAGCAAAACGTCGACTGGTGCTGCGCCTTTGGGAACTGTGGCTCTCCGCGAGTTGGGGCGTCCTTGATGGGGTTGGTGGTTTGGATCGCTTTGTTTGTTAAATACCTCGAGCAAGAAAATTTCGTACCCGGGGTGGGGGGAGGTGGGGTCTCAAATTTTATTCTATATCTACTCAATGCCACCGTGAATTATATTTATGCAGTTATATGTGCAGTGGGCTCAAGAGACTCGAAGAGAGATGCAATATGCTGTTACCCTTGTGGAGGGTCATGGAAAGGTCCTGGAAGAACTCTATGTACTCCATCACCATGTATCAAGCACGGATTATACTTTTTGCCGGAATTAGCCGAACAAGTTATGTAAGTGCCAAAATTTTGGCCGCCGGCGAAAACTCAAGCTAAATTTTTCGAAAGATATAGAATCGACGCGGATTGACGAGGGGATTATGATTCTGAACGAATCAAAACAATTTATCGAGCCGTTTCAGAGAAATTAAATGTTTTTCCCACATCACCTGACACATGTCAGCTGCCTTCTGAGGCTCATTTCCGGTGAACTGCCGATGAAATCCCTGCTCACATATGTAGCAAAGAATCGTGGGGCACTCTCGCACACCTTTCCCCCTCCTCCCATGGCCAGCAAAAGAGGCAGACCTGCTAAAAAATCCAAAAGAAATACCTCTGGGCTTGAAAATCAAGGTGCCAGTGGAAGATAGGCTCGAATCCAGCCTGTGTATGGAGGCAAGCCTGTCGATACACAGGCTTGCCTCCATAGACAGACGGTCACCGGTCTAGGTGGAAGATCTCAGGCAGATCTTGCTCCTTATAGCCGTCGTAGTCCAAGTCCTTGTTCTTCAGATCCAGAGGAGCTATCAGACTATGGGGATAAAGAGATGCCAAATGATCTAGAGCTTGATTCCATAGTCTATCTGGAGGTTGATACAGACTATGATGATGTCTATGATGAAAATGACTGGGAACAGATTGCAACTGCGAAGTTCAAGGAGCGTTTGCTGGAGATGGTTTTAAAGGAGGAAGAAGATAAGAGAGATGCTGGTGACAGTGATTGGTTAGCAAACCAAGAAAGATATGAGGCTGAAAGAAAGGTTCGCAGACGAAAACCTGGAGGTATGAATATTCTATTGTCCTAAACAATTGTATGACCTTGAAGCCGTAGATAAGGAGAAGTAACGTGGGACATGTGACATGTGGCTGTGTACAAAATCCGATTTTCGGAAATCGACTCAAATCACAAAATTGACAATTGACTTTCGGCCGAAAATTTGGCTGCCGCAACTATTAGCAGCTTAGGTAGAAACGCATATGAGAAGTCGAGATTGTTGTTGTTCACTCGGGTTGGTGGGTGAATAAAATGGTTAAGAAAATACTAACTAATTTACAGGTCTTTTATACTTGTACAATATTACTGCGGAATACTACGGAATAAGGTGCGAGTCAGGTTGAGTCAGTAAATACTGAGGACACAGTCACTGCACTGGGTGGCTACCGGTGGCTCTGCGCAAAATCTCTAATATCCGATTTCTCTCCCTCATTCAGTACTTTGTACAATTCTCCGGTGCGTCTTGCTTCAGAAAATTGTACGCTACGCTCGACTCGAATTGCCCGATTATCCAGATAATATATCCGGTGGCCTTCGATAGTTTCACTGTCGACGCCCATCCATCGTCCTTCGCGTGCTCTTCCCGCGAGTTTCCCTTCGTCCTGATGGACCCAGACCTTGCAGCCCCATTCGTGGATGTGCCGCAAGTCCGGCTTCGTCTTGTGGAATGCTTCATACGGCGTCTTTCCACCAAGAGCTTTGGTTGAGGTACGATTTTTCAACCAAATTGCGTGCTTCAATGCCTCACCCCATAAATTCGAGGGTAATCCGGCCGCATGAAGCATCGCTCGAACCTTCTCAAGAAGTGTTCGATTCAATCTCTCAGCAACACCGTTGTGTTCCGGAGTGTCGTGAACGGTCAGGCGGCGTTGAATACCTTGTGAAGCGAGGTATTCATCGAATTCCTTACTCTTGTATTCGCCGCCGTTATCGGAATGCAATATTTTTATTTTAATTCCGAATTCTCGTTCCCAGCGTGCCGCAAGAGCTTTGAACGCGTCCAATGTGCCGTCCTTTGTGCTCAACAGCATAACAACTGAATATCTCGATGTGTCGTCCGTGAATGACACATAATATCTCTTGTGCTGAGGTGTTTCGGCATTCGCTGGGCCCCAAACGTCGCTGTGAATTTCATCACCGACGTTTCCTTTTGCCTCACGTTCATTTGACTTTGCCTTTCGGGTCATTCTGCCGTGCAGACAAGATGCGCATTCCTCCTTCGAGGTAACTCCAGTCTCGTCTAATTCAAGACCTTCAACTAACTGATCTTTTACCAGTTTCTTTGCGGCTTCAACTGGTAAGTGACCCAAAAATTTATGTAGCTCGTCTGGCGTCACCACTAACGGCCCTTCATCAGACAGGTAAGCTCGCTCTGTCACTATCGGTGCTTTCACGCAATAAACACCACGGTTAAATGGGATCGTACCAATGCGCGTCGATCTTTTGAATCAAATATTCGACACTCATCCCCTCGGAAATGCATGGCGTACCCAGCTTTCGCAATGCGTCCCACAGAAAGTAAAGTTATTGCCATACTTGGTGCGTACAATACTTCTTTCACTAGAACTCTCGTGTACTGATTTTTCCCGTTTGGAATATTCACGTACATGTCGCCCATACCGAGCGCCTCAAACTTCTTGTTATCTGCTGCAACAATTCCACGGGGCGGTATAGCCTTGAAATTAAGCAGCCTATGCCGTGAGGGCGTTAAATGCCGGGTTGCTCCTGAATCATATACATCAAGAGCCTCTTTATTCGGGTCACTTGTAGCTACTGCAGCTACTATTATATCTGAGGTGAGCGAAACTGTGTCTATCACTTCATCCTCTTTCCTGATTTCCTTCGGACTTTCTTCACTGTCTGAATCAGAGTCATTATCACTATCCGACACGTCCATCAAAGAAGGTAAATCATCGTACCCCTTGTTATCTTCCCAGTCATTTTCCTCCAGCATCTCATCGAGTCCATCAAACTCGATCTCATCGCCGAACTCATCGACGTACCACGCGGCATCAAAATCTTTCTCTGCCTGCGCGCTGTTGGCTTTGTCAGCGGGTTTGCGACGAGGTCCTTTACCCTCCTTTCCGCCACCCTTGGCCCAACAGTCCTTTGCCATGTGTCCCATTTTCTCGCAGTTGTAACACTGCAACTTACTCTTCTTCGGCTTCTTGCCGCCGTTCCCGTGGAACGCAGCCTCTGCTTCACGCTTGCCTTTCCGAGCTGACTTTCTTTCAGCTTCATCACTGATTCCTTGAATCACGGTGTCAGGATCAAGAGTCTTGCCGAGCAGAGTCGATGCGCCGGTCTCCCAACTTAACGGAAGCGAACCTAACACTATGGCGACAAATTCTTTATCACCAGGGTCAGCGCCCATGGCAATTAAATCACTTCGTAAGGTGAGCCTTCACGTCGTTGCCTTCTGCGCATCGCTCATCTTGGAGTTGGCGGCGCAAATCTACTGTGACCATTTGAGATTTCTTCTCATCGTGATCCTTCACCTTATCCCACATCGCTTTCGCAGTGCTCTCACCTTTGACCTTAAGGAAAAGTGAGTCTGGGATCACTGTAGCCAAGCCTTGTTTGATAACGGCTTGCTCGGATCTCCAGAAACGACGACGTTTAAGATAAGATAGAGAGCGTGGGATCCCCGCACCTTACTTAAGCACGTTATGTAACGCTTATTAATCGTTCCCACGGCCAAATCCCCAGTCGCACAAAAAAATTCGTGCTCTTTCCGGCCTGCGGAAGGTCTGACCTACAGACTTAGAAGACATTCTCGCTGTTTCGGCTCTAAAATTTTGGTTTTTGGTTTGAAAAGCACCTTCCACACTGCAAGGAGGTTCTGTCACTCATTGCGCCGCAAAGGTTTGACAGGTCCCACCCTTAAGCGAGCTGCCGAAGTATGCCGAGATGACTATCCTGTGGCTGTGCTGCCCAAATTTTCCTCCGAAATTTTTGGAAAGTGTCCCATTTGGTGAGAAAACCACAAAGAAACACTCAGAAAAAAAAGTGGTCTGAATTTTTTTGTTGGTCATATAGCAAGAGACCAAGGGACATTTTGGCAACTCTGCCCAATAGGAACCCTTCATTGAACCTCTATCTAAGACTTGTATTGGGCAAAACTCCCAATCTGGACCTTAGCATCGTGCTATAAGCCCTCGACGTCGAGCGTGACAATGTCACAGTGTGATGCTGACATAAGGGTGCGGGGATCCCACGCTCTCTATCTTAATCGTCGTGCACCTTCGTAGTTGGAGCTTGCGGGTCCACGATTTGTCGGAAAAATAAAAATAGCCTTATAATGTGTCGGCATGATCATGCCATGATTTTGCCTGATATTCCCTCGGCCGGTCGGACAAGACGCAGTTGTCACATATGTCACACGGGTCACAGGACGCGTTTTTGCCACGATTTGGCGGTCTGTGCGCGTTTTGCGTCGAAGGGGGCGGTCGCAATAACTCGTTCCCTCGTCTTCAAGACCAACAGCCCTCGCCCCCTTGTTAACACTGTTGGCTAAGCGCCGCCGTGACGCTTCACGACATGTTTCGTTGTTGGTTGTAGCCGTCCTCATTCCTGTTCATTCTCAGACTCATTCCCTGCAGAATTCACTCGACACCGAGGACTACTCTGCTCACACCTGCTTCTAATCGGCACCCTCAAATCCTAAGCCATGATACTCCACCACTGCGTCTTCCCAGCTCGTCTCAATCCGACCCGAATGCGGAACGATATCCGCGTCCTCCGCCGTCCCTTCCCGACTGCACCATCGCCTCTTACCCATGTCCATTCAACTCAAAATCGCCAGCTTCTTCTCCCACATGCGAGACCGAGTTCGCTCGAGGTGCGTGGGCTTGCCCTCTTTGTTTCTATTCTCGGTCTCATTGTCCTTTTTATCGTCGGTTTTGCAGAGCACTTGCACGACGACGGCGCACAGACGACTTCGTCTATGGACCCACCTCCAATTCCCCTCCCATGGTAATCAATTCACCGAGAAGACTACGCCTCCCCACATTGACTACACCTCTCGCGCATTCATCCGACCTTGCCCCCACAATCCGTCATCCCTTTTGCAAAGCCCCGAACGCCTCATATCCGCTCAGAACTGACCTCCCACACAACCGTCGCTTCTACTCGCAGTTACCAAAAGTAACCGAATTCGGCGTTTTTTCCCACAAATTACGATGGTCAAGGAGCTTTGAGCGATGAAGGGTTCATTCACAGTGTGTTTGCTACAACTTTCATGATATAAACTTGGGGTAAGCTATCACACAGTGGGTGAGTGAATTAATCTTCAAAATACCATCAATTTAACAGTGTTTGCCTTTTTTGGAACACAGTTGCCAGGATCTCAGGTAGGTGAGTACCTCGAAGTTAGGTCTACTATCTCATGACTTTGTATCTGAGAGCTCAGAGCTTGCTGGGCTATCTTCATCCTTCAATGAGGGTACTAAAACAGAGCAAGAAATTGTTGATTTGGCATATAAATAAACAAACATAGAAAATCAGCACAGGGAAAGCCCAATAACTTCGGCGCGCGTCATGTGCAATATCATATGACCACCCTTTCCCTCTCCCACCAGCTGAACCAACTGCTAACTGTATTAGCTGGTCGCAAGCAAGGCGTTTCTAAATTCGGTTACTTTTGGTAATGCCGAGTAATTCCGCCTTCATCCATGGACACCTTACCGCCAAGAAGACTATGCGGCCCGCCCTCGACCCCTACAAGTCGATACCACCGTCTGAATTCCCGTAACTCCGCTCCCCCAACGGCGCCGAATTGACCGCCTCGGCGCCGAAGTGCGTTCGCACTCCTTCGAGTAAGTTTTTCGCATTGAAGCTACAAAAATCAAGCTTACCTCTCATTCTCTTTTGTGGGTACCACACCGAAGCCTTTATCTCCACTCGCGCCAATCTTCCTCGCGGCTTGAACTGACTCGGGCCAGCGCGAAACCGTGAAGAACCTCGACGCGCCGTTAGCAGTGTTTAGGCAGAAGTATGCAGGTAAATCTGTATCTCCGCATCTTTCTTTCAGCTTTTTGGAAATAAATGTAGGATTTTTTTCCTGCTGCAAGATAAAATCCCGTGAGCTCGTGAAGGAAATCGAAGGAATTGATAAGATGCCTAGCTCGAGAACGCGAGAATATGTAGCAACGATAAGACGTGCCGTGAGTTTTGGTTACACTGTAACAAATTGAAGAACAATGATTCAACGGGAAAAACAAGCATGCTGAATCGAGTTGAAGTCGCGGTGAGCTACTCAGCTAGTGGGATTAAGGAGGTAAGCGAACAGGCAGTCTTGAACACCTTGACACGGAATGCCAACTAAGGGGACGGCGCGTTACTGCAAATGTATTCAAACAAGGGTTAGTTTCAGTAACTCAAACAAAAGATGAACTGGAAATGAAAGTTCACCGTGCTTAGGCTCCGTTGGATTGAAATTGACCTCAACATGACCTATGCAGACTATAAGCGCCTCTAAAAAGCAATATATAATCAGTACCGAAAGGCACATCTCAATCTTCTGGGCTGCCAGTGAGGAATCCAAACGAACAAAACTTAAATGCACTGAATCAATAACGCGACCCTACTATACTGAATCAAAGCCAGTAAATAAGCAGTATATGAAACACATTCAACGCTGCCGCTGGGCTAACTTGGAGCAGCCGAGTCGCGGGCCATGTCGGCTTTAGTTGCCGTATAGCTCATTGCGTTGCTGCCTAAACAAAGGCTGCCTGGTGCAGTGGTATATTGTATTAGTTCTGCTTGCCGTTTGTACTCCGAGGGTCGCCGGTTCGATTCCGCCTACTGCTATCTGATAATACCCTGATAATGAAAAGCCTCGGCGAAGCCGGAGGAAATTCAGACTGTGGCCGAATATCTTTTGGTTCGGCCGATATTGCCATTATCTGGCAGCCTGAGCCTTATCTTCCCTTATCTTGCCCTCATATTATCCGGGACTCTCTCAAGATCATGTCATGATCCTGTTCGGCGGCCTGATCGTCCGATATGGCAGGATTTCCCAGGATATGGTTCGGTCGATTTCTCCGACATTCCTGGCGCGACGGGCACCTTCGAGGTTGTCTCGTCCTCAAAGTGGTCGCTAAGACCGGCCGCGTCGATCGCAAATAAGAAGCGATCACGGAAGAACACCCAGTTCGTTCCGTCGCCTTTGCACGAAGGCAACTTGGCGAAATACTCGCCGAGTTTGGCGGTAGAAGACAATGTGTTGGTTGATGTGGACATTGTTGATCAAGGTAAGAATAGTATTCGTTTTAAGCGTCGGGGGCAATAACCTATTAGCAGCTTAGGTAGAAACGAATATGAGAAGTCGAGATTGTTGTTGTTCACTCGGGTTGGTGGGTGAATAAAATGGTTAAGAAAATACTAACTAATTTACAGGTCTTTTATACTTGTACAATATTACTGCGGAATACTACGGAATAAGGTGCGAGTCAGGTTGAGTCAGTAAATACTGAGGACACAGTCACTGCACGGCTGCGAGCCTGCGCTCGCGTCCCTCCCTACGGCTGGGGTGCTTAAGCTTGTCACCTCTAAGCAGCGCGGGTCATTCCTAGTCTGTTAGTGACCGCGGGGGTGTGACAGTTGCTCGACCTATGCCGGCATGTGCGGAGTTTGAATTCTTTCTCACGGATTCTGGTGCTTCGTTCTCCCTCATCCCATAGAGATTTTGCAAGGTTTTGGAGATAGAATATGCTATATCTTGTGCTTCGAACGTTCTGTGTCCTCGGAATGTTGATTTGTCTCAGCTTGAAACGGCCGAACTGGACACTCGTTGATTTGGCAGGCTTATAACCAAGTCAGCATTGGACGAATATTCTTACTGGCAATAACTCACCAATGAGTTTGGCCCTTATATCTAAGACATTCTGTATAAAAATTTTGGCTGAAATCACGCTCAGCGGTGTAGAACGAAAGTCGAGGAATTTTAGAATTACGGCATAGCCCGGGCAACAAGCCGGGCATCAAGGTCTTCAACAGACTACAACAACCGCAGGTACGAGGACTCATTGTTGTACAGTGCCGGACACGCAAAGTCGACAATGTTGATTGCCGGCGAACGGGAATTTTGGGGGATAAATCTGACTTCAGATTCGGATTCGCCGACCCCTGAAAAGCTCAAAAAACCACCTCCGAAGTTTTTCCCACGACATTTTGGCTATGGCCAAATTTTTGAGGTCAAAAATCGAAACTGTGTGTACCCCTTTTGAGCTCCAAGCGCAAAATTACTGATCCTTGGCAGGTGTAAGTGGAAGGGTGACGGCCTGAACTACAATCTGGGCGGTAATCCGTGCAAATTCTCAGCACCAACCCACGGCAGCGGCACGGCATGGTGATCGGCAAGCATGTTGACACATGGTCTGTGATAGAATTGATCAACATGATGTAAGTTGTCCAAATACGGCGATGTTTCCCAAGGAATTTGTGCCAAAACGGCTCGTGAAATCGCTTTGATGTTATCAGAGACAGAACTAGCTCGATTAACGGAGTCGATTGCGCTATGTTTCGTAATTTTCCCATGAAATCTCGGTGTTTGGCCAAAATTTTGGGGTCAATTTTTTTGATTTTGAGTTTTGGGGAAATCGGCTCGTGCAGAACCGTTGTTTGGGTCTATAACAAGATGTTTACACAGAAAACTAGCCGCCTGAGCATGTGTCACACCTTCCATAAATGGAAGATCACAGTTGTCGACTTTGCGTGTCCGGCACTGTAGCGTCTGTCTACGAGAGACTAGGTCATTCCTTGCGCCATGTCCAGCTCCTCAAGGAAGCTGTAAATCCAGATCGCTTGCTTGGAGCTGCGAGGGAGACGTATTCGGCCTCGGCAGTCGAAAGCGCCGCTTCTTCGCTGCCCAAGATACGGGCCCGCCTGACATCATGAAGACTTCGCGCCAGAAGTCGAACGGCGGGAATCAAGATTCGCCGCGAAGTTGGCGTCAAACCATCCGATTGAGAGCATGCAAATCGAGGGGTCAGCGCGCAACCTGACCCAGTCAAGCGCAGCCATAGAACCCTAGCCCAGTTTCTGCCTGCCTGCATAAAACCATACAAAGAGCGCTTCATCAAGCACACTTTGTCCTCCTTCCCGGGTACAACAAATCCCTCCGGCTGCTCCATGTACACCACCTCCTTCATCTTACTGTTGAGATATGCGGCCACCACGTCCATAGCCCACATAACCCAACCCGGCTCGTCACACAAATCGCCCATAACATCCTCAACGATTCATAGCGAACTACGCCCGCATAAGTTTCGAAGAAATCCACACCTGGAGTGGACGGGGATCATGCGGTTAGTCAACGTACTCGTCATCACAGAAAGTTCGATTGTTTTCGATGAAACTTGTAGTATTGTACCATCTAAAGTGGTAGACATAGTCTTTGGCATCGATTGGCTCCCAATACATCAAAAAATCTCGCGCATCACTATGTGGTTATCACTGTATGATCAGATGATCTTTCCTTGTCATATTTGATGAAACTTGATAAAATCGTTGCGTAAAACGAGTTGATTGGGGCAGAAATTCAAGTTTTATGCGTGGAGGTAGTGGATCTGTATGCCCTACCACTATACACCATCTAAAAGAATGGGAAAAACACTTGGCGACCTGATACAGGGCGGTTACTTTCGATGGTGCCGGAATTGACGGATAATCCCTATGCCTCACAATTAATCAGATACTTTGAGACGGAAATCAAGAGTTATATCAATCTGAACTTGTTCGTGGGGAATGAGGGAGACTGAAATGCTGCTATATAGTTTCGCCTACCCTCCAGGCATCATCTTTGTGATAGAATACAGTAAGTATAAACTCAGTCGTGGAGGAAACGACTCGTGTATTATATACCTGATAGAATACAGTAAGTATAAACTACCAGGAGAATCAGTAAGCTGTAAGGACAGTAGATACGAGTGCACATACCTCAGTCGTGGAGGAAACGACTGAGGAATGTGACGGTGACACAAAGCTACATAAGGAATGTGTGACGCGTAACGGAACGGATTGCGAGTTGGAGAATGTAAGGTATGTACGGTAAATGGAAGAGACAGTGGCGGCGGGATCTGATGCCACCCCCCAAAAAATGATGTGGCCCCAATCGACTCCACTTGCATCAAAGTTCCAGATATAGGCTGTTCTATTTTTAGGGGTGGCATCAGATGGCGCCGCCACTGGAAATAAATACTTCAACACTTTGCACATAAGTATGAATTCGGCAGAACAGCCAAATAAACTGTTTTCCTTGTTTTTCTTGCCAAATTTCAATTTTGGAAACAATTTGAGGCCTCCAGGGAGTCGGACTACATTAGTAATGTACACCACGATATACTGTGCCCAAAGTGGGATATGTGGTGTTATTTTGCAGATTGGACCAAGTCCTGTATTGTATTTATGGATTAGTGTCGTGATACTCTAAAGTATACCGGCTCTGTAGCAAGCAAGAGAGACTTGATTGCCCCAGAATTTATACTATGAAATCCTACTATGATACATTCGGCGCGACATCATCATGTGATCGTGTCGAGATGACGCAATTTTCGGTTACTTTCTGTGATGACGAGTATACGCTGAATCACCCCAGGCAAATTCTCCATTGTGAAACAAATAATCGGGATGAAAGCACAAGTATGCTCGAAAGCAGCTGCATCATGAGCCGATCCCGTGAAAGGGTTCGAAGGCGCATTTCCAATCTATTGGGATGGTAAAGAGATGCCTCTGAATAAAGCAGTGAACACTCCTGCACATTCAAGCCGTAATTGGCCTTCCTCGTATAATACGCGTCTCCGCCTCACGAAAGCCTAGATGCTCATCCATCCATTCCTTTTCTTTCTCCTTTTCGTCTTCCGTCAATGGGCGCACAAATATATGACGAAGCATTCCCGTAGTGGCCCAGACGATACAGGGTCACAGCGAGTTGGTTATCAACGCGTATCTGCGGAACGTGCGAGTTCTTTTGAAAGGCTTCGTGGTTTTCAATCAGCCTTGTAAGAACGTTAAAAATGAAGGGGGAGACGCGAAGCATTCCAGAGAATCGGCCATGGTCCTCTGGATTATCTGCGTGTTGCCAGGCAAGATGAAGATTTCCCAAGCATTCAAGTAGCGTGTTTCTTTAATTCTGGTCAAGATAGTGATATCCTGCTTCAGCTGCTGCACAAGATCCAGTAGTTCGTCACTTTCGGGGTCGTCGCGGTCGTCCTCATTGTCGTCGACAATTAAATCCAGCAGCTTTCGCAAAAAGATGTGCTTGATGTAAGAGCTCCGCACGCGATTGTGGACTGATTGCTGAGGCATGGGTTGAGGGTTGGAGAAAGAGATGTATTGAGACGAGGTATACAGTAGCTATCACGGCCGGGCATCGATAATCGCCAGCGGCTGCATCGCGAAGACGCGTGGAGCGCGTTAGTCCCAAAAAGGCAGGAGTGCGACCATCATGGTGACACCGGGCTGCATCAGTTCCAGCTGCAAAAGCAGCCGAACTCTGAGCGGCCCTAATGCAGATGTCGAATCTGACGCGGACGACGAAGATCAGCCGAAGAAGGTTGGCACAGACTGTCCGAACCGACATCCTTGAGCAACGGGGTACCAAAGAACCGTAATTAATTCCCGGACGACGATATTGTACTTAGCCAAGCCATTGCCCGTGAAGGAGAATTTTTGGCATAAGTCTTCAACCACATCCGAAGGTTTTCCCGCGACATTTTAGGCCGGCACTGTGGCGGCTCGGCAGGAAGGGTATTTTCTGAACGGCTGCGATGAATAAGTCCTTTTAAACATTGAGCACATCACATATTAATTAAATAATTAACAGGGGTCAAGAAGAGGGGCTCGGCTCTCCTTGGCTCCTGGCGCGGTCTGGCCCTAACATAGGGGTAGGGGTTTCGCAAAGCATGTATCTCCAAAATCCTGGGGCGGTCCGACATTGATTGTTGGCAGGAGTGGAGGTCGATTGCGGTTGAAAGTCGTCATCAATCGGAAGCGTCCAGTCTAGGGAAAAAAGCCACTCCGACATCTGCGGCTGGGAGGTCGAGTCCTCGGATAACCAGGAAGAGGATTGGCCATTGACCCAACAGAGGAAGAATCCACGGCGCTCCAGGTTGCCCTGAAATCCTTTATTCGTTGATCAAGTGGGAAATTGAGTACTTGCTTGCAATTGATCACCGCAGAGAGAATGAGCGTGTTGTACGGCCCCTCTCTGAGGCACTGACGCCGGGCGAGTCCTATGAGCGTACACATTAAGTCTCATTAAATTTGTGAACATGATTCAATGGAAGACAAACGATTCAGCGAACTTGTGAGCTAAGAAGAATTGAAGCGTCTGTCTAGAGAGACTAAAACGTCAGTAACCGGCGAGTTTTAGCTTCGAAGTGCTTCTCATTCAATCTTTCAATTTCATGCAGGGCGTCAAGCACTGCATTCAGGGAATCTTGAACGCTTCCCGCCTTCATCGTAAGTACTTAAAGTAGGGGGAGAAAAGAAAACACACGTATCATAGGTCACGTGCTCTCACATTTGGTGATGACGGAGGACCGGCGCTTATCCTACTAGTACTACTCGCTGTACCACGGAATTATGTGATGTATATCAGGCAGATGCCGAGCATGCCGCTACAGGAAACCCAAGCGCCACTTTGCCATGGGCATACTACTACCCATATATGTAGTATGTGGCGCGTCCTGTGAGCCTATACAGTGTCTTTTGCTACCTCAAATGATGGTAGAAAAATTGCTGGCCGTGGAATGGGGGACTTGTGACATCAGTGATCACAGATTCCATCAATCTGTCCCAATTCGGAATCCGGATGCGCAACAGTGACGCAACTGGATTTCGAGCGAGCGAGGTCCAAAGGCAGTCGCGTCATAGGTTCAATTGCCCGAAGCGTGCTCAGAATATTGAGAATAATTGATTCTTTTCAGATAGGATAAGATACTTAGGATGTTGCCGGCGCGTTACTGCATCCTTTTCAAGTAGGAGGCAGACTGCCAAGAAGATCAATCGATCGAGTTTGGTCAGGAGGTCCCGATCCATGACGCTCTGCTGCTAAGTTTAAGAACTTTTGAGCATTGACATCATATATGGTGTATTTCGGAAACAACTGTCTACTGGAGCAAAGGCAGAATGCGGCAAAATATTGTCCACCCCTCAGCGAGCTTCATCTCTGGACTCCCGATTTGTTCATACGCTCCAAAAGCCATCATATCAAACTCATCCGAAACCCATTGGTAGCACTCCTCCCGAGACTTGGGAATGTTCCTTCGAAGAGCATCAATCTTATCCTGAGGTGCCTGCTTACCAAACTTGACAAGTCCAAAACGCTCAGGAAAGTCGAAAATATAATTCGGAGAGACCCCAGAAGGCAGTATTTTATCCTTCTGAGACCGAATACGGTGGTTGTTCCAGTAGTCCACAAAGTCATCCAAGCAAAGTTGAACAATCTTCGGCCACAGCCACTTGAACAAGTTGCTTCAAGACATTACTCAAGAGTCAAGGAACATCGTGCAAGGGCAACGTACATGTGTAGCTCAAAGGCCGGATTGAAGTAGTTCATGCTCTTGCCAAGAGAAAGGACTTGCTTGATATCGCAGCCAATGTAGTTGGTGAGAAGATGCCAAGAAGATTCAATCGGAATGTTGTCGGTACTAGGCAGCGCAACAAATGCAGGGTGCTCCTCCAAAGAGGTATTTGGCATACAGTGTTGGCTAGATATCCGATTAGTATAGCTCAAAATGAGAATATCAGACGCTTACCGCAAGGCTATGTGTGCGGCATATAATTCCCCTGTCTCGGACCCTCCGTCAACTGTAGCTTGAACAAAAACTGAGAATCTTGTGAGTATTGTGTCGTGATTTAGCCCTCTGAAGCCTTACCGCCATTCGTTTCAACCAGATCGAGGTAATAATGCCCGACCGTTGAGGAGCATCGGGCATTAGGCACAGTCAAATATTTGATCAAGCGACTACTCGAATGGCAGCGAGCACCATATATATCAATTCCGACAGGTCCCATTTGCAAACCCTTGAAATTGAGTTTTTCGTGACCGTCAAAATGAATCTCGTAATAAACACCGGTATCTGTCAAATGCCCGCGTTCTTTAGGACGGCGGTTACGCCCAGGGAATCTGGCCTCGGCTCCACCCGGATCCAGATCCGACATAATACGACGAACCGTATCCCTGGCATTTGTTAGTACAATCTGTGTGACTACGATGAGTAGACTGACCGAGGAATTTTTAGCTTATATTGCCGAGAAATTTGATTCTGCACTGTTGAGGGACCATTGCGAGACGAGGAGTTGTTGGAAATGACCTCCCCAATTACTGTGGTCGAGATGTGCTCGGGCGGAGGTTTCTTAACGGTATTGACGTTGAAATCCCGGTTGAGCTTCTTCAGAGTTGTATAACTGAAGAAAAGACACCCTATTAGTCGATGAAGGCCCAAGTAATGGCAAGATTGACGCACCTGATCTTGTAACCGAAGTCCTTGAGCAGGTAATCAAGTCGCTGGTTGAGTGGGAGACTCTTTTCGGCATATTTGTGAAGTGCCGATTTCAAGACTTCATCAGGCGGGCCTAGCGGTCTCAGAGTTTAGCGAATTTGACAACTTATTGAAGCCATCACCCCAACTTACGAGTGCCATTGTGATGACCGTTTGCGCCACTTGAGTTCACCATTGTTGGGAGCACTGTTGAGAAAGACACAAGGTAGCCCTTATATACAGTATCTGCGCGCTGCAATGACTCGAGAGAATGACTCGAGACACAGAACTTGAGCCGCGACGAAAAGTTGAACCGTGGGAACAGATAACGACACTTACCATTGACCCACTAATCGTCCCGGAATAATGACTCGAGGCTGAAGCCTGAAGAGAACGAGTCATGTAACACCGAAAATCAAGTCTTTGCGCACCAATTTGTTTCGCCGCATGAATGACTCGAGTATACTGGAGTCAAGTACTGTTTCATCTGGAGTTAGTATTTGTTCCGAAAATGACTCAGTCTTTGAGCAAGAACGAGTCAGACGTACCTGCACCACGGAATTTTATTCTTCTTTTGATCAAGACCGGGCTGGCTTCTATTGTTTTCAGCTGATGCTTCTAAAAGCTTCTCGTTGCGGAGCTTGTATCAAGAAAGGCAAGTGTATTATGAGTCTTCACCTATGTAATTGACTCTCACCCTCTCCAGACTCAAAGGCGGCTACGCACTCTGGGCAACCTCTTTGCACACAAGATCAAAATCTACCGCCAGTGAATCCAGGGCCAGATCCGTCTATGAAGAGCATTGAGCAAGTTCAAGCCGATGCTCGGCGCGTTGCTATGCTCGCTCGAACGCTTCACAAAGGATCACAGAAATCGGGTTCGTCTGCGCCGGTTGGAACTGCAAAGGGTGTGCCTCGACAAATCTCTGTTTATCTCGCACCTGCGACTTCGGCTGCTCGAACGGATGCATCACGCATGCTCAGCAATGCCACTCGTTCTTTCCCTGAGGATGTGTTGATGGATGGTAAGTTAAATATTACTCCGCCGCAATCTTTCGGTTGGATTCCTTTTGCAGATGTTTTGAAGGCGCTTCTCAGTCATTGGAACTTGGACTGGGACAAAGAGTCTGGGGACAGTCTTACTCCGTGCGTGATTCTTTTTCCGCCTTCCCAATCTGCACTTGAAGTACTCAATATGCTTTCAGAGACCATATTGCTCTCCGACTGTTGGGGAATGTCGGAGTTGAGCCACACAGCACTCTTGGAACTTTGGGGAATTTCTTCGATGTGCATGATCGTATTCATGGAAATCATCCGAAGAAGATGCTGCAGGGACCTCCCACTCTTAAACTGCGTTCTCCCGCCATCTATCTCGAAGGTTTGATCCTGGTTAAGGAGGTCTGTCCTTTCATTATCTTTCACACTCATGGGTTTATATCGGTTCTGCTTAGTTTGAGGAACAAACGGGCTACAAAGTGCCGTACTTTGTACTCAATGACAAGGAGATCAGGAAGCGCAAGTTGAGCACGGCCTCTAGCAGTGTTACAAGTGTTGTAAAACGCACTCGATGTGAGCCCTTCTCAATTTATATAAAGAATATTCTTAATCATGCACCAGCCCAACTTACCACTAATTCGTTTGCACCTTTGCGGTCGGAGATTGGAGAGCTTCCTGGCTTCTCAAAAGTCTCATTCCTTTTTGCGACCATATCTGTTGCCCGAGATGGCTCAGTAGACATTTCGTTCCCAGATTTGGCTGCTACTCCGAGTGTTTGCATTTTGCAAGACTCTCCTCTTGGGCAAGGGAAAACGAAGAACGTATACAAGGTAAGCTCGAGTTGAACCCCAGCTTTGCTTCTCACTTATGATTTACAGGTTATTTACGAAGGAATGCCGTGGGTCGCAAAACGGTTCAAGGACATCGGTGCTGGAGAAGGTCAAGTCGAAATTGCGGAGAATACCGCGCACCTCATGGAAGAAGTAACCCGCCTGGGCAAAACCGACATTTACTTGAAGGGCTTTGTTGCTGAAGCCAACGATCGGGGAGTTAGCATCGACGAATGTAAGCACCTGAATTCCAATATCTACTCGGGGAACCTTGATTAATTGTGGTCAGCCCTGGCGGTCACCAAGTTCAAGCTGGGAGTCGAGATTGCGCAAGACGGCTGTGATCCCTCCCCCGCATCTGGAGTTTCGCTGGAGCAGTACCAGGCCGCATGCAATGCAACCGCTGACTCTGAATCCGGTGTCAGTGCCGTCAAAATTCTCTGGCTCTTTGAGCCTCGACGCACCACCAAGGTTGAACATTGGAGCGGCACAAACGAGTATCCAGCTTGGCCCCAGAAGAAGCTTGGCAGCACTCTGAATGCATTCACTCACTACGTTTACCAGATCAGCCAGGAAACCACAGTGCTTGCCGACCTTCAGAGTATGTGTTATTTCATTCTATTCTACTTATCAAGCACAATTAATACACATTTACTCTATAGCTTCGGCCGCTGTGAACGAAAATGGTGATGGCCTTAATGTTCTGTTCGATGTTATGATGCACACCACTAATGGGTACGTTTTTGTCTAATGGTTATTCAAAAACATGAACGTCTCACTTTCCGAAGTGCTAGCGGGGTTGGTGACCACGGACAAGAAGGAATTGATCACTTTGTAGACAGCCACGAGTGTGTTGAGCGGTGCGCTGGATTGAAGCTTAGTAGGGAAGGATTCAAGAAAGGGTAAGAGTTGGGAGATGGATCCGACGATGACGAAGATGATCAGTAGCTTTGACAGACCGAATATAGCTGTCTATTTCTGCGCCATAACTAAATCATTTGCGTTGAATCAACCTTGATCCTTTGCTCGAGACTAGATTAGATTCAGTATGCCATGTTAACTGTCCAGAATTTACCTCTTGCATCTTTACGCTCCGAAATTGTACTGGTCGTTGAGAAGTTGAACCGTGGGAATGCCTGTTGATCGCATCAATGCAGCTCGAAAAAATTGAACCTCGACGATTTCTAGGTAAGCAGAGATACAGAATCGATAAATCTAGTCACTATTGAATAGTAGTAGCTCAAATTAGCTCTATATCAGCTCATTTTATCTTTGCGCGGCGCGGAAACTGAACATTTGGGGGCCAGATCTAATGTTTTTTCTTAGGCACCTAATAGTAGAGGAATAGAGGCCTAGAGCTCAAGCGGTAATTTTTCCTCGATCATCAGTAGTACATAGATTACTGTGGTGGATTTTCGGACCATGTTTGTGCATAGAATTGAGGCGTAATAACCCCAACTTTGAGCCGGCCGCATTACACAGCCACAGACAACCTCTCACAATGTCCTCTTTTTCGCACGGGGGCCGCCTCAGAATACTCTACAATTTCGTTTCCTTTAAGATAAGCTTCGTTAGCTTTCACCTGTACCTCAACTAGGTATGGGAATGCGCGATAGCCTGAGTATAGACTCAGCACAGTCTTCCTAATTAGGCAGTTAGCATCACGTACTTAGCCGCGGCACTTCGGACTTCTTCGGAACTCGGAAGTCAAAACTTCAAAACCAACCTCGACCATCCCGCCTACCGTACCCGACGGCCGCGGCTGGTAAAACCCTCGGCAATCTGAGGCTATTTCCGGCGAAATAAAGCCCTCGGAATGACCGATTTAGGCGATATGCTCGAATCCGTCGTAACTTCATTGGTGGAGCGGGACTTGCGTTCGTGAATGCGAGATCCTCGGAATGGCAGCTGCTCTGGCCAGCGCACGACCGGTTTGTTTGGCCATTTTCGGCCAAACATCAATTATTTTTGATCTTGGTGATGGTCAGAGTTTACATACACCCAGCACCTGAAATCATACAAAAAAGGTGCAAAGACGGCCGAGATCGGTTAAAGAACTGACCGTCCATGACTTTTTCTCACCACGAGTATTGCGAGGTCCAAGAAAAAATTTCTGAAAGCATGGATTTTGTGAAATGAAAACATTGATTTAGGAAAATTTTGAGAGTCGAGACGACTCAAGAGGACTCAAGATGTGGTCAGAAATAGCTAGGAGGATCCAAGATTTCCCGAGATATTCCAAGGCATCCCAAGACGGGCTTTTCGCTGGGTGTGAAGCTGTGGGCCCAAAAAATAAAAATAAAAAAAAAAGGGTTCTCTCGGCAGCGGAGCAGGATCTGGATTTGATGGGATTTGGATTTGATGGTGGAACTGATGTCTGTATGTAACGTGGTCCGCGGAATGTCCGACGTTAGCCGCCGTTGTGTTTGCAACATGCCTGCTCGTCGGCGACGACGACCAGCTCCTTCATTGAGCCCATTGCTTGCCTCCAGAACGGCGCACTTTGTGAAAACGGTGTGCTTTGATTACTATATGTTGCCTGCCCAATCTTATTGCTACAGCAGACCTCTTAAGTGCCAGCGCAGGCACGGCGGGAAATGGAGCGGGATGGCGGGAAAATGCCGACGAGACAATGCGCTGGCAGTTTGGCGGGAACAGTCCCGTCATCAGTTGGCAACGGTGACTGATTGGTGACTGATCGTCACCCATCAGCTCCAAATCCCATCAAATCCAAATCCAAATCCGCTGCCGGAGTGACTCTTAAGGGAGCTTGCTCCCCCTTTCATTTCTTTTTCGCTCCGAGTACTAGTACTTCGGACTTCTTCGGGTGTCAAATGTCAGAATGCCAAAATCAACCTCGACCATCCCGCCTACCGTATGATAGCGGACCGAACTTCGTGACAAGCCAGATACCTAATTTGGAAATTGTTACTGTGCCCTCAGTTTTTACCCAG
This sequence comes from Favolaschia claudopus, assembly GCA_037176885.1. Classification (NCBI taxonomy): domain Eukaryota; kingdom Fungi; phylum Basidiomycota; class Agaricomycetes; order Agaricales; family Mycenaceae; genus Favolaschia; species Favolaschia claudopus. Next base: position 442,151 of record JAWWNJ010000148.1, on the reverse strand, counting down.
TGGCATTGAAACTGTGCAGAAATGACCATAAGAAGGAAGACTAGAGATCCTCGGGTCAAAAGTCTCAAATCCACAAAATCATTTCTTCTTCCACGGATTTCGCGCTTTCGGTCCGGGCCGAGACATAGCCGGTGGCTGTACGATGCCATCAGCGCATCAAATATGTCTGCCGCACCACTGAACCTTCACCAAATCTCAACCAAATCCAAGGGACTTCTGCTATGGATGTTTGCTGGGGTCAGAATTGAGCTACTGACCAACTTCAGGCTATAATCCGATGGTTTTTTTCCGGAAACCTGAAGTTAGGTACACACACTTTTGGAATTTTGCGCAAAAATTTCGCGCTTTTCTAACCCTAGACTAGGGTTTCTCCGTTTTCTCTGAAATGCGAATTTTGCCTATAAACCCACCCCAAGTTCCTGCTAAATCTCAAGTTTCAAAGAATTTTGGCCAAAATTCCGGCTTGATATGAAGTTGTGTCTGCTATCATACGTCGGGTTTAATTTGGTGCCAGTATCATGTGACTGACACGTGCAGCGGAGCATTCCGACAATCGGGGGTCTGTCAGTCAAAATTTGGCCCACAGGAAAATTAATAGTCAGTCAGTGACCGACAATTATTTGTCAGTCAGCTCACAATTTAATTGTCATGTCAGCGAACCCTAAATAGGGGTGCTCAATTCTTAGTTCAGTTCGTTCAGTTCACTTTCTAAAGAAAAATAATTTGTCAATCAGTTGATGGAAACTTGATAGAAACAATCGTTATCAACCACCCGCACTGCCGCCCTCCCCGCCGTGTTCATGCATTCATAGAACATTACAGCCTTTCCGGAAAGTAATGAGAATGAAAACTTTTTTTTCCGCGCTTCCCGGAAAGGAAATCCCCCCTCAACGCTTGTCATGTCCAAATTCGGCTCTCCTTTCGAAAAGCAGGGGATTTCCTGGGATTTCCTTTTTGAGAAGCGCGGAAAAAATTCTGTCATTCTCATTACTTTCCGGAAAGGCTGTAATTTGCAGCAACGAAATGTTGTCGAAATGCCTGGGTGAACTAGAAGCATGGGTATGGGCAAGGTGGGGTCGCATCGGTCGAGAAAAAAAAGGCAACAGCAGTAGCTGGCGCGCAGGAGGGCGGGCATTACGACACCGATAAAGATCGTTCGCATCGACTGATTGACAAATTATTTTCTTTTACAGCTGTTTGCATAGTTAATGGCACCTCCTGAATTTTTATGAAAAGAAAGCATTTCAAACGTCCTATCTTCCCGCTCTCATATCTCATTCAATTTCCAACCAATTCACACAGTTCAAGTTTTGGTCTGAAGCACTTCGGCAGGGGCTCCAAACAGCCGGCAAATAGCGGCAAGTGCTTCCGAAATGTGATGGCATCATGCCGAGATTGTTGTCCCAACTGGGATGTGATTTGCTTCGTTCAGGCTCAATTCTGGACGGTTTTGTGTGCCATAAAGCAATATTAGCGGAAGAATAAAGCTAAAATCAGGTCTGCAATCACACCTTTTGAAAATATGCAGATACAATTGCTCAGCGCCGAGAACGATCACTTCCTCAATAATTTCATTCTGCTGTTAGTGGTTTGCTGTTGTCTTACATTTTGAGCTTGCAGACCTCATTACCTACGTAATGGCTACAAAATCTCAAAAATCGAAGTGATTCTGAACAGAAATGAACAAGTTTTTTCAGGTTCGTTGTTCGTATCATTCCCGATGACCGGCAGTCAAGGGACGCAAAGGGGGGACACCCTAGATATAGGATGAAAGCCCTGTCAAAACGCTACAAAATGAGCCTACTTAGAATCATGCTGATTGGTCCATAAATGGTTGTGTAAGGAGCAATACAAGTTCGGACATTTAAATTGCTCTTCATATACAAAATGATCGAAAGTGCTTGCAAACAGCTGTAAAAAGTGAACTGAACGAACTGAACTAAGAATTGAGCACCCCTAATTCCAAGTCTTATAATAGTCTCGTGACCAGACTCTTATGCCATCCCAAAGGGAACCCTGTTCCTTGACTAGTCTTATAAAAATTGGTAAGTTGGTCGAATTTATCGGGCGCAACCGACGACGTGGCAGTCACGCAAGGGGTAGTCACCGGCAAAAGCCGAGACACAGCCTTGGGAGGGAGGGGGTGGTCCCTGGCCTCTTATTTCACTTTTTGGACAAAGCTGCAGAACACTTCAAAAATGCGTTTGGGAGGGTCGGGAAAAAAATGTCGAAAAAATGTATTGGATCACATAATATTGACCGATCTGCCGACCCAGACTGAACACGGGAAATTTTTTTGAGATGAGACTGCAACTCATTTTGGGAGGCTGTCTCAGTGTTTGTACCCAAACTGCCAGTTATGTGACCCAAAAAATCAGGCTTGGGTGGGAAAACTGTCAAGAAATTACCGTATTCAGTCGGATTACATAAGCATTACGTAGGGAGGGAGGGGTGGAGAGGCTCCTAAGTCACTTTTCCGACGTTGTATGGAAAATTTTAACAATGAATACCCTTGCAGTCACGTGTTGCGCTCCATTGTTGGGCGAATCAAGAGGCAGGCGGCAATTCCCAGACCTCTTTGACAGTACCCCCAAAATAGGAAGGTGTCATTGCCGACCCGCTTCTCTCAAGCCAAAACTGAGACTACTGTAGCACTTTGTATGGGTGAAACAGACCCTCGAGCGTGACTGGAAACGCTACGCATGGAAACCAGAAACGGCCTCAGCGTTATGCGTGACATTAGTCTCTTGTAAACAGACGCTACATACAATGGTCGGTGTATGTAGTCTGTCAACTTGCTGTCATCCGTGATTGGAGGTGAGCGTAATGCCGTAATGATTTGAATCAAGTTGAATCAATCGCGTCGCTGCATATCTTTTGAATGGAAGAAAAAGGAAGGAGATCAGATTTTGGCGGGTTGGCCGCCGGCCACCCGCTGTATCCCAAATTCTCGTTCGTATCACTCAAATGATTTATTATAACCTTGCACACATATCTAACTAAGCTAATCTGAGTAGTGTATCCCCAAATTTCAGCAATAGACCGGGGCACAGTGGTGGTATGTGGCAAATGGCGGGTGGGAACTATTTCCCAATCCGTACGTATACATTACGGCATTATGCCCACCTCCGTGCATCACCCCCACGGTAAAATACAGACTAGCGTGACATCATAGAATTTTGGAAACGGGCGGGCAAACACCGATAAAATCTATTTCCCGGATTCTGGGCAATTTTTAGCTCTCGTTTATGCTTTCTTTGTATCCATAGCCCTTGGAGATCGCATTTCTCCTGTTACGGGCTCCGTAATACACCTTTTTTCTTTTTCATGAACACTGCGCCGTGGCGCACGCTCAGACACCTAAACCAGCGACGGGTCCACCACAAGCCCTCTTCGAGCGACTAGTTAAACTACCTCGGCCAGCTTTCGGTACACCTTCCCAGCACCTTGCCCGTGGTCTCCGATGCACCGTACCGGTTCTATCTTGACGAAGATTGTAGAGAGTGATTGAGTGCAGTGAGGAGGAGGAGGGTTATAGCTAAGTTATAGCTAGTCTTATGTTTACCGCGCCCCTCAAACCGCGTCAGCTTCTTATTAGCTAATATTATATAAGCCGGACATTGCCGATAGCTCATTTCCCCTTCCCCCCGCTCTGTTACGATGCTAATTCGAGCTCTCAGACACTCAATACGATGGTTTGAGCATCTTTGCCTTGTCTCCCGAATTTTCACAGTGGTTTGAGCTCAAGTTGAATGCATTTGGGGCATCTCGGCCGAAACTCCCGAGTCTCACGTGATGAAGACGCGACAACATTTTCTGTAGCGCACCGTCTGATTTTAGAGAATCTGAGTGGACAGGAATGTAGTTTAACTGAATCCATTGACCCTGCTCCAAAGTTGTGATGGGAAAGAATTAATTTTCATGGAGATATACGCGCCGTGAAATCTGCTTATATAATATTAGCTAATAAGAACCTAACGCGGTTGCAGGGGCGCGGTAACCAACAGACTCTATATAGCGAGGGCACCGAGCTGGTTTATATAGAGCGTCTGTCTACGAGAGACTAAGTTATAGCAGTAGATTCAGCTAGATTTTACAGCCACAAACATGATAATTCGACATCTTTGTATGTCACGCAGTCCTCAGGGAAACCACCCGACCGTTATGCGTTACCGTTGAAACGAAACAGGGCGGGCGTTACGCGTTACGTTTCACCCATACAAAGTGCTACAGTACGTTGTAAAGACTTTCTCTTCAGGCTTTTTGCTCTGGCATCTCGCCTACCCTCCCATTTTGATATATTCCCTATATTTCTGTCTCCTCAGAATGATATATATTTTATGTCGGCAACGTCGCACAATAAACGGAATGATTTCTGGGTGCTGAAGTAAAAGGTCATGACTCACTGGCCTTCTCCGAGGACTCCGACAAGTCCCGACCGCGTCGGCAGAGACGAGGGTCCGGATGCGCGGACCGTTGTATGGCTAGTGACCCGGACCCTCCCTCCCTCTTGGGGGCACAGCATGTCAAAACTTTGCGAGGTTGATGTCGGAAACTTTATGCCTCTTGGGGCGAATACAGTTGTGGACACACAAAACTGACAAGTCGCGTTGCGACTCATCTAGAGTTATTTGGGACCCAATTTTAATTTTCCTGGACTCAGAATTACCCAAAGAGCTCAAAAAACATGCTCCGAAGTTTTTCCTACGAGAAAGTTGCGGCGGCCAGATTTTTGGCCGAAAGTCGTTTCCCAGATTTGCTGTTTGAGGCGGTTTCCGAGGATCGAAAAAAATGAGTTTTTTGGGCACTGCCACCCATTGCCCCTTATGGAACATCAGCACGGGATCTATGGGAGTGTTGCTGTTTGACAGGTGATGTAATAGGCAAAAACATTTTTATATCTCCGCAACGGCTCGATAGAATCCTTTCTTTCATTCAGAATCATATTCTCCCAGCCAAGCTGCGTCTATTTTGTATTTTATCATCATCAATTTATCATGAAATCTATGACGGCAGCCAAAATTTTGAGTGTCACGTAACCTGTTCGGCTATTTGCGGGCCAACCGCTCGATAGTTTTGAGTGATTTATATATGTAAGATAGAGAGCGTGGGATCCCCGCACCCTTATGTCAGCATCACACTGTGACATTGTCACGCTCGACGTCGAGGGCTTATAGCACGATGCTAACGTCCAGATTGGGAATTTTGCCCAATACAAGTCTTAGATAGAGGTTCAATGAAGGGTTCCTATTGGGCAGAGTTGCCAAAATGTCCCTTGGTCTCTTGCTATATGACCAACAAAAAAATTCAGACCACTTTTTTTCTGAGTGTTTCTTTGTGGTTTTCTCACCAAATGGGACACTTTCCAAAAATTTCGGAGGAAAATTTGGGCAGCACAGCCACAGGATAGTCATCTCGGCATACTTCGGCAGCTCGCTTAAGGGTGGGACCTGTCAAACCTTTGCGGCGCAATGAGTGACAGAACCTCCTTGCAGTGTGGAAGGTGCTTTTCAAACCAAAAACCAAAATTTCAGAGCCGAAACAGCGAGAATAGAGACTTTGCGGAAGCCACCGGTGGCTATTTGTGGCTCTTCGTGTGCAATAGTTTTTTGAGCCTCCCGCTCGAGTTAGCCACCCTAGCATCCCGTGAATAGGTAGTACAAATAGTGGCTAATCCACCCAGAGGCTGTCATCCGGTCCGAGAAAAATTAGCCACCAATAGTCACCAGTGGCTACCGCAAAGTCTCTAATGTCTTCTAAGTCTGTAGGTCAGCCCTTCCGCAGGCCGGAAAGAGCACGAAATTTTTTGTGCGACTGGGGATTTGGCCGTGGGAACGATTAATAAGCGTTACATACCGTGCTTAAGTAAGGTGCGGGGATCCCACGCCCTCTATCTTATAGAGAGCGTTCAATGAGATCTATCGATTGGTCCACTTTTGAAAAAGATCGGGTGGGAAAAGATTTCTTGTCAGTTTTGTGTGTCCACAACTGTACTACTATCCGAATAGCGTTTACTACCCGGACCGTTTAGCAAGGGGCGGTCACCGGCAAAAATGCACTTAGCTAGAGAGAGAAGTTAATTGTTCTATGTGACCACCGGAGGCTTGTTGAATCAACTTGAATGTGCTTCAAGTTGTTGTTCAGGTTCAGAGAAAGTCCCAATTGGTAGAATTTCGATCGGATATCCGGAACTGAGCCTGAAATCATCAGAGATCGAAGGAAAATTCTGAGTTGTGGCTCAAGAACCAGCGGAGAAAAAAGAAGAAGAAAGGGCATTGAGACGCGACGCGGTCGCGTCATTTGGTCTAGTTTGCAGTGCCTTCGCCGAGTTGCCGGAGTTGACGTGAGAGAATATATAAGAATCTTGAAAACCATTGGCTGGTCCTATGTCTTTATCTCCGAAAGACATAGGTTTTGAAATCAGAGAAATTTCGCGGAACGGTCGGCTTCGATAGCCAAATCAAACCGAAAAATCGTCGTTTTCAGCGGTATGACAAGCTCTTGACTGCAGAAATGAGGTAGACGAGCTCAGTATAATTCCTTGAGTCTCTCCCTTTTTTCTCTCTTTTTTCCCGTTTTTCGTTTTGAAAAAACGCGATTTTCTCGTCGCATCCACAGACATAGTACATGAGCCTTTCTTCGGCCCGTCCACAGACATGGGACATGGGCCGATCAAAACCCGCATTCTTTTTCTGAAACGGCTGTACTAATGGAACATTAATTGACTTGTACACCGCCAATTGGGGAGCTCGTCGGCCGAAGCTTGCCAGATCATCCAGGAGGTTGATGGGATGCCAGCGCACAAACCTCCTCAGTCGCTCATGAGTAACATCCTCAGGATGCTCTGCGGACCTCCCTCAATATCCTCGTCTATGCTTTGACGAGCATACTTCGTGGCCTCATCTTTGATGGCGCTTGACAGATCGCCCCTTGGGTTAATGTCCTGATACAAACATAGGTTTTGTATGCCGGATTCCCGGCCTACAGGTGGGGGAGCTTGCACGAATCCGCATTTCAAATTCAATGCATGTACACTGTACAGTATGTTAAGTAGGTTTACTATGGAACCAGTAGAATAATTTTATGACGATTGGACTTTGGCGATGCTGAAGAGGACTGGGGGAATGATGATGGCTGAATTTCCGAGTTGTGTGTTGGTTGTGCAAGCTCAAGACTTGAAGAAATTCATGAACGCAATTGTCTACATACAGTACCTCGCAAATTTGAAGATTACTCATGGTCTGACATCTGTTTTATGCATGAAGCGGTAAACTGGATGCAGGCAGATTAGAAGCAGAAAAGACACTGCCAGAGCGTTCCATCAGCAGAATCAGCATTACATCACTCTGGATCAGGCGGGCTTGTGCTGGATCACAAACCATCAGTAATATCAGGTATCGGGACATGTTTTCATCACGGCACATGCTGATTTACGATACCCATCAACGCTCCAGCACAGCCTCATCACCATTTGGTGTCGGCTCTGACAAAAGGGGGAGCAAGCTCCCCCAATAAATATCCTTGTGTTCCCTACGTTCCACCCTGCCTGCTATACAATTGCAAAATACCCGACAACGACGACGAGCTTTGTGTTCCAACTAGCGACCCATTCGAAGAAGAAGAGCTTGCTAGATACTCGCAACGACACGAGACGCGAGAATATGCAGAGACGCTCATAACAGAGAGCCTTCGCCGGTCAGGGGTCAAGCGGGTGCGGCGCTCATTATTGGGTGACAATGAAAAGCAAAGCTCGTGCGCTGCCTGTTTCTCCTTCTCAACATCTTCCACCTCATATATCATAGGCTTTGCTCCATCTGCAATCCTGGAGGACATTCGGCTGTAGCCTCTGCGCAGCTGTGCTGCACGTCTTCGGATCTGTTAGCGTTGCTCGTGAGGTTAGAACTCTACAAATGAAGCTCACGACGTACCGGAGAACTCCTCGTCTCCCCAAGACGGAACCCGTCCTCTCGCGCGTTGCCTGCGTGACTTCCAGTTGTGGTTGGCGTGCTCTGCGCGAGATACAGATCCGCGACGCACCATACGATCAACCCCGAATCTTCCCCGTTACCAATCTCTTCCCGCCAAACCTCTGGGCGACTCATTTACGCTTAACCCTCGAGCGCACCCTTTCGTTTCCGAGAATCGGGTAGCGTTGTCGTCCCGAAAGTCCATGATGTTCCTTCACGGACTGCTGAGATTTCGGAACCCCTTCATGTGCGGCATGTACAGTCCTACAGGCTGTACTTGCCGGCTTAGCGCTCACCTGCGGAGTGAGTTGGAGCGCTGTCGGACGCTGCCGCCCATGAAGGGAGATGAATCTCTGTATTTGACGACGCGCGTCGCTGCTGAGATGGTAGGAATACATGATGTTGAAGTGGATTTTGGATAGCTTCGAGATCGGGTTAGAGATTGACGACTGCGGCGTATTTGGAGATTCAAGGAGTTAGCTAGAAGGATTGTAGGATACAGTCGCAATGTGACTTATAGCGACTGAGGAAGCGCCGTTCGATCGGCTGCACGCCTCAGTGGCTCACCCAATGTGGAGTAACAGCGGGTGTATATAGCCATACCACTTCAAAGTCTCGTTAGCGAGATTATTGTGGAAGATTGGCGACATACCTCGATTCATCGCCTCGCATTCTCTTCCTCCCACCAACCACGTCATTCCTTGGCCTTGCTCCCGAGCCTCCGTCAACCGCCCTGCCTCGTGTGACGCGGCCGCTGCTGAAGAGCGAAACCCTGCAGTCGTCGCACTGTTAGCGGACTGAGATGGGGGGCCGGAAGTGGGAGAAAGTTGCTTGAAAGGATTAACGAAGGATTTGGGTTGGACGAGGGCTCCATGAACCGGACGCCGTAGTTGCCTAGCAAGTTGATGACGCACTCTGGCTGGATCCTTCCCAGACTGCTGAGGAGGTTTCTTTGCAAACGACCTGCCTAGCCCCACAGGCAGCCCTTACTCTCTTTGAGCTCCCGTCTTTCATGGGGTGAAGCTGAGTTCGAGCGCCGTGGGATGCGGCCGTCTGTGAAAAGAGTTGACTCTCCACGATTGACGACGAGGCACTGCGACTCCTCGCCTACTTCTCTTCCTCACGATCGCGTTCCTCCGCTTCAAGCGTGGAGTGGGGGGCAGCTTCAACAAAACGCTGCACGTCTCCGCTCTGTCGATGATGCGTCGCTGGGGAGGAATTCTAAGATAAACGGTTTGACGTACCCCGAGTTCCCTGGACACTCACCGTCCACCCCCTTCGTCTTCATGCTGCAAGTTGTAATCGTTTCCAATTGCGCGGCTGCTCGAAGTCGCCAATCGGGGGCTGCGCAAGGTTTCCACCCAGAGCGCAAAAGCGCTAGACACGCTCGATCTGGGGACTACAGAGTCAGCAAGTGACTCCGAAGGATTGGGAAATCTTGAGGAATGGTGGAATGCCGAATTTATTGGTGGAGGCGAACACGTTCAGTTTAGAAAGCGCTGACGCTGCTGCGTCTAGCTGCATACCTCAGACAAGCCTCTTCTGAGATCGGGGGGGGGGAGGGGGGGGCGTTGACAATCTTGGGGTGCTTGGAGATTCAAGAAAGGTCGTAGGAATCAAACGCCGGGCGAGGAAGCGCTGACGCTTAGCGTCTGGCCGCAGGCCTCCGTCTTCTGATCGTACGCGTTTGGGGAGCACGGTAGATTGAGATGCTAGTACATGCAACTCTCGATGTACATGTCTGCTCTGGTCGGCGTAATCGTGTGGTGCGATACGAATCACACCTTTCGATCCCTTCACAGCCGTCTGCCCATACAATTCCCGTCGTCCGTTGGTCTCCGCGTGCCTCACCACTCTTTTTCCATCCTCTCCGTCTTCTCGCAAATTCCGATCCCAAGTATAATCGGAAAGCGCGGTGAGTTGAAGTCAATTGGACATTGAAGGGCGAGCGTGGTCACCGTAACGGACGACAGAGAAGGCGTCGGCCTTCAAGTCCGATATCCCGAACGTCTTCATACATCGACCACACGACCTTTGCCACCCCTTCGACTGTTCTCCCGACTCTCCATCGCATTCCACTAAACTCTTGACGACGCTATCACTAAACTACGGAACTGATTCCACCGCGGGCGCGTTTCACGCGTTTCAGCTGTAGCTTCTATCTGAATAGATTCTGCGACCTTTGTGTCGGGCTTTCATTCATCTTCCCAATCCGCGCCTCAGCAACAATGTATACTGTCAACGCTTTCTCCGAGGTTTCAATCTTGGATGATGTTTTCTCTGCCCCAGCGCCACGCTGACGACGCAACGTGTTTCCTCATTCCCTGCATGGATGGCTTTCAATCAGCAACCATCACCATCGCAAACAAAGGACCCCGCCACTCCGGCCAGGTTCACCATTCATGACCTCCACCAAGCCATCTATGCCCTCCCCTTGCCCAAGGCCACCGCCAAAACATGTTCAGTCACCGTTGACGCCATTAACAACCTACGAAAGCTCGTAGCGCAGCTCGTACAACAAAAGACACCATCCTCATCAGAAACCACAAGCCGTCTTGACTCCCTCGTATCCAAATTTGATGCTCTCAACAACACTGTCAAAGAATTAGCCTCTGTAGCTGCCCATGCACCTCAACGCACCTATGCCTCCACACTCAAAACCTCTGCTCCAGCCACGACAGCCCCCTCCGTCGCTTCGGCGGCCCACCACGTCACACGTAACACATCATGTGATCTCGTCCTTACCCCAAAAGACCGCCGATCCCCAGCTTTTCAGTCTGCATCCCCCGCAGCTGTACGCGACCAATTCAACTCGCTGACAACACGCTTGGGGATCACGTACGAAGCCCTTGCTGGGGATGGGGAAACATATTTTTCCCAGACCTCGTTGGCTCGTGCAGTCGCCTTGCATCGTAACGGTGACATCCGCCTCACTCTCAACTCACCGGAGGAGGTGGTGACCCTTCGAGACCAGGAGAGCTCATGGCTGCCCTCGTTCTCCAGCCTTCTCAAAATCCGAACCCCAGTCTTCGCCGTCATTGTCCACCGAGTGTCAACGTCAACCCGTATAGAGGCAGATGGAGATGCCTCTTGGGTACGAGACCTCGTCGACGACAATGAGTCTCGGATCCCGGGCATCGTCACCAACCTTCGGTCAGTCCATTGGATTGGCCGCCGCTCTCCCGAGCAGCTCCGAGCAACCAAACGCCACTCATCGCTTGTCCTGTATTTTGACGATGCGGACGTGGCAAATGATTGCATTAGAGAGCGCCTGGCGCTTGAAGGATTCCTCCACCGTGTCGAGAAGTACCGGCCCCGTCCCAGCCAGTGCTTCAAATGTTTCCGATTCGGTCATATTGCCTCCCAATGCCACAGCAAGGCTGTCTGTGGCACCTGCGCTGGTCCTCATCCCACTTCAGAATGCCGTTGCCCCAATGCCAAACCCTGCAAATCTGGCAAACAGTGCCCCCATATCGTCCCGAAATGCGCTCTGCGTGGCTGTGGTGGTAAACACTCAGCTACGGCGGCCGAGTGCCCTGTCCGTCAGATACTCTTCCGTCGCATCGAGGATGAACTTTCTGCCTCTGGATCTTTCTTTGCTGGTATGCAAAGTGAGCACCGAGGCGAGTCCGTTTAACACTTATTCCCCCTCCCCTCATGTCCCTTCTCTCTCATGTACAATCAACCGTACCTGGACTTCCGCTCCTAGAGCTTTTCGCCCCATGAACCATACCATACTCTCAAGTTTGTCCCACCATGATCATTTTCTCATGGCCTCGCATTTACTCGTGCCCGTGTCCACACCTACTTTCTTGATCTACTCATCATGACTACTCGTACCTACCACAGTACCTACCGTTAGCTACACAGAGGCGCACAGTAGCGACATATGCCCTAAAGGGCATGAAACGTTACTTAATAAATTGATTCCATCTCACATCATTCCCTGCATCGACAATGACTACGAAGCGCCGACGCTACGCCGTCAGGGCTGCTAGCCGTCACCTTTTTGTTGTCCGTGTCTCCTCATTCCCAGCTGGAATAGCATACGACGTCTCTCGGCTGTCTCGTTTCACTGTGTCGACTCTCTGTCTTGAAGATTTTTCTTCCCCGAGCGAGCCTCGTTTTCCTCTTCAGGATTTCTGGAAGATTCAAGGGGGTGCTGCTACTGTGCATTCAGGCGCTGGTCCTTTATTTCAAACCTCGAGCGCGTTGGGGAACGCTGCTGAGGCCGGGTTTCGGTCCCGAATATTTCTCCTGCATCGCTCTGGAGCGCTGCGTACACGTGGTGCGCTGAGCTGCTCCGCTGCTATTCATCTCCGCATGACCCATGTTCGTCGAGACGACGCTTCCCGCGACGTATGTCGACTTATATCCGACGTTATTGGGCTGCGAGCGCGTTTGAAACGCTGCTGGGATTTGCGTTTTGGATTTGAATTTGAATTTTTTCTTCTCCTTCATCGCTGTCGCTGGGGGGCTGTGGATGGAGAGCGACAACACCATGAAGGAAAATCAATTGCCTCGCGTCTCGAGGACGGACTCTTTGAGCGTGTCCTACACCGTTGAGCATGGAACATTTCCGGCCTCGACGCTGGTACCTTTCAAACTCCCATTTCGGTGCTCACTCGTTTACGAGTCACCGCGTCTGGAACTCGTGATGTGTGGCACATCTTAAACATGCTTCATACGAGGAGGCCGTGCTTCCACGACATTCCTGGGGTCACTTGCAAGATTCAAGTCGATCCCTTATTCACACTGAGCGCGGTCGGTCCGCTGCTGGTCTACACCTAGTGTTTCCTTGACTTCCGAAGGAGTGGAAGTCAAGGATTTGCGCCTGCGGCTTCATCCTACCCCAAGCAGAAGCTGCGGATGCAACACTATCTGCCATGGGTCTGTGCGCTAGTCGCTACGTCCTGTGTCTACTCTCTCCGTTATGCCGTCTCTTTCAAATCTATCTACCTATTTACTTACCTACCGGCGGCCACAATCTCGATGGCCAATTATGTCATATGTTTCTCAACGCACTTCATTCGCCTAGGCCACCACGTTCCAGCTTCACCCTTTCGACTTATCTGCCTGTCATGCTGCATCTTAAACCCATTCCCGTATCCCTTTCCTCATCCAGCCTGAGACCTCGCCACCCGTTCTGTCTTCGCTTGTCGCTGGACCCAGATTATGGCCAGCACATTCTCCTGCTTCTCAACGTCACCCACATCTCCTCCTAAAAAATTTTCCTCCCTAAACCTACCAACACGGAGTGATAATTTTTCATCGCGCAGATCCATGGTTAGCCGTCTTTGCATGGACTACACGAAGAAAAAGTGGGGGGCTGTAGGGGATGTATAGGGAGTGCATACCCTGAGTCTATGCATAGCGTAGACTCAGAGGCCGCTCGAGCATTAGCTCAATATAGCGCCGGGATGCACTCAACATACCCTACGTGCCAGACAGGAGCAATACAGGCTGGCCTAAACAGCTACAGGGTTCTGCCTTGAGGGAAGACCCGGAGCATTGCTAGGGCGATATTGCAGAGTCTATGCACTAGAGGCTATGCCTCCATAAGCTCTGCTATTCCCTCAAGCGTGCATACCCCGAGTCCGTGACTCGCAGCAGGCAGAGCGTTAGCAGAGCCTAGCGTTTGGGATGCACCATAGCTCATACCTCTTGCCAGACGAGAGCAATAGAGGCTGGCCCAAGGATCTCTGTGGAACACAGATCTGGAGCTTAGCCAGGGCGCACTGCAGGCGCAGTCCAGAGTCTACAGATGAACACCTCCTTGTGTAGCTCTGCTAGTCCGCCCTGGCTGCCAGCTGCGGATAGGCAGCATGCCATTGCGGCAGCCATTGATGCAGAGCATCCTGCCGCATTCTCCAATTAAGCTGGCCAACTTTTTTTTCTCCTTGGTGGGAATCTCTTCATCCTAGCGATGCAGAATTTGGGGGGCCATTGTGATGCTATCATGGGATCAGCATACTCAATTTCATGGCAGGCACCAACCGTGTGGGGGGCACTGTGATAGGGCTATATTCTATTTACTTACTTTACACGCTTGCTACCTTACATTCCGCTTGTCAAAATCAATCTTGCTTAACCTGAACTTCCATGTCCTACGGTTAAGAGGGATATCTACGGCGAACCACCGGACGGTTAGACCCCCTGCATGGCTGAGCACCCGTATAACTGCTCCCCGTGCCTCCTAGGTTACAGGAGCCCGACTGAGGGTCAAACACTCCCTTACCGATGGGTTACAACGGCCTTACGACCTAACGACAAACCCTCCTCCTCCACTCTTCCTCTACCGACACCGCCTAGTGCCCGTAGCGGCAGCTTCGTGCGAACTGGATGCAAGACGACCCGCATCACAAAAGCGCTCAGGTGGAGTGTGTTAGAACACTCAGCTGAAGTGCGTCGACACACTCAGATGAAGCGCCTAAACGGCAGATTTCGATAGTAGGATGAAGTCCCTGAAGCACTGTACCTGAGTGCTCCAGACGAACTCAAGTTGAGTGCGTCGAAGCACTCCATTTGAGCGCTTCAGGCACTCAGATGGAGTGCTCAACCTTACCGTTCACTCCCCCACAATTTGCATAAATATTTGTTATTGGCTACAGTACGACATACGGTATGTACATACGGTATGTACATACGTAGATGCTCGGACCATTGCTGCTAGGCTGTAAATGTTATACCAAGCACAGACATGGTCCACAAATAATATTGGCTAAGACAAATCAACTTGGCAAGGCGGGCGAGCGAACGAGCGGACACGTACACAATTTAAGTTGAATTGGAGAACGGTGATGAAAATGCGGCCTCAGATCGTCGAAATCGATGAGCAAGGATCAAAGAGAAAGATGATAGGTTGGGCTGAAAATACTATAACATTCTAAGCCGACAGTCGAATAAAACGAGCCATCGACTCAACTTTCGCTGACCAGACCTTGAATCTAATCTTCGTAAACAGCGCTGTGCCAAAAGTGTTAGTGAATACACTCGGTTCAACAAAGATCGACTCACAGCTTAATCAAGATGTTATCTAAACTCAACGTAGATGATTTAGCGAGGATAAATTTCATTAGGATAGAAACCATACCGAGCGATTGATGCAACTGAAGTATACAAGCTGTTATTAAACACGAAGTCAGCGTGATTTACTGAGTTGGCCGGGATCTAATCGAAATTCAGCGTGTCGAGGGAAAAATATCAACGTAAATTTACAAGGAAGTCGAGGGAGATACCTACCAGTCATATCCAAGCGCGTGGTGTGACATCGAATCCTTGAATCTCACACCCGGTTTGGAAGGCTGTAAGCCGTTCTAGCATCAAACAATCAACCAAGAACAAGAACGAATGAAAAGGTGAAGGTGTAGGGGATGCAATTTGAAGAGGGTGGGTCGAAGATTTCGCATTACGCTAAGTTGCAGCGTGAGACTTGATGCCGGTGGACCGGCGACAAGGGACGGTCGGAGAGAAAACGAGAAGAAGGACGGGAGAGGTCACGATGTGGGGAAAAGTGCGCCGGCGGAGGTGAAGGACTAAGGAATAAGTTAACACCAAATGGAAAGGGAGGAAAATGAGAGGGTGGGAGGGGAACGGTAAGGCACGAGGGGAGAGAAAATAGAGAGAAAGGGAGGGGACGGGGACTCAAGGAGGGTAGAAGAAGAAGAGGGAGGGGCGGTCAAAGAATACAAGATACTGGCGCACGAACTACCGTCGACTCTCCACTCATACCAGGACTTCCCTCCTTCCTATATCAGACGCTGCCGACAGCAGAGGGTACCGGAGTAAAGGGTTACAAATGACGAGAGGGTCGGCAGTTAATGTGCAGTCGCGTCATCTTGAGATTGCGGCGTCAGGTAAGCTATTCGAGGAGCTGCAGCCGTCGACGCACCATACCCCACTTCAATTATCGTCTCCGCAATGTTTCGCAATGCACGACAAGGTCCCTACAGCGTGTTATTGAAGCAAGAGGGACTGATAGGATTGCACACCTCGCAAGTGCTTCAAAGAACACATAGGTGGAGGGCTGAGACGCGCAATGCGCGTCCGCAGACGATGGTGCTCATCGTTGGAGTGCCTTGGAGTCGCTTCGTATCGAAACGACGCGTGCAAAGTCACACGCGGTGCGGATGTCGTTCCCAAGGTGATTTTGCGCGATATCAGCCCGATTTGCGGGGAACGTGCCAGAGCGCGAGTGTAGAGTGTAATAGAGTCGTGTTACAGAGTTTGAGGGCCGAGCGAGGCCGCCGGAGTGGCTGGATGGTCGGCGATGAATCGATCATGGTGGGAGAAGGCAAGACGCGTCCAGTCACGAGTGACGTCACAGTCACGTTAGTGACTGATTGCTTGAATTCTTCTCGTTTTAAGTACACTCCCATGCCTTCCTCCCTAGCTTTCCCGCCTCAGCGCGACAATGAACTCCTACCTATGCATCACCGCGAATCTGGTGGCCCCTCGTCTGTCTACCGTTGTCTTCACCTCCTCCAGCTGGACTAGAGTCTGGATTGGGACTTGCCCGCGACTCGTGGCGACTGCGAGATAAGTACTGACTCCCGGTTCGACATCCGCGACGCTTCTGGCGCTTGCTGCGTCACCAATCTTCTTACTGCTCCATGATGCCTCGTACCCCGGCTCATCACAGTCTCTGGCCGGCTGAGCAGTGAGCACTCGCAAGCCTATCCCTCGACGCCGCCGCGGCCGCGTCGTACGATTTCACCCAGTAGACGCCAACACTGACTACGCGGCTATTGATTCACAGTAAGAAGCCAATGTATGTGTATTGCAGTACTGCCTTGTCTGTATCCGCACAGAACTGATCCAATTACAAGTAGTTCGCCAGTTCCCTCGGCATCGTGTACGCGCGAGTTTCTCGTCAGCGTCCGCCTCTCCCGACCTCTCTCGTTGGTTATGGTCCCGATTCCCGCCTTTCTTCTCCATAGACTCACTCACCTAACTAAACCTTCTCAAGGTGACCCACTCACCGACAAGACCCCGCCTCCTTATTCCATCCCTCCCCGATGTTCCCCCCACCCAGTCTCTACGGACCCCTTGTCGACGATGGGCACCTCCGCGCTCGACACTTGTTGTGGTGCATTCTTGACTCCGCCGCACTTTCGATTCACCGCCTATCGAATCCGCTACCTCGCCGTTGAGATCCACCGTCATCCGTGCAGCACCTTCGCGTCCAATTCCACCTCCGCCCTTGACAACGCCCTCAACACTCCCCAACCTCGCTCTTCCCGCCTCTCGGCTTCGGTCCGACGTCTTGTTGCTCTCACCGCGCCACCGAATACAGTGCCATATTTCGGCAGAACTCGCTGCCGCATTGTCCGGTGAGCTTATTGCTCTCCAAATGCCATACCTTCAACTCACCATTCTCAACGCGAAGAGCGCGCCACGGTTCCCGACGTACTTCTCGACTCAAGCCGACACGAACGCGGAAATACACGTCAGCACGGGCTGAGTTTGTGCAGGTATGTCATTTCCTAAGCACCGCAACCCGACAAAATCAATGTAAATACACCCTTTCTGTTCTAGACAACACCCTGCCAATACCGAAGCCGCCATCGCCGCTCTGCCTTCCCACCTCCTCTCGTTTCGACGTACGCCGGGCACCGCCTCTCACCCACTCACCCCTTCAAGTATGTCCGCATCATTCATCGTTACCCGAATTCTGGCTCGCTACGTCGTTCTCAACACTCTCAACGCCGCCGTGCCCACAACCCCCCTCTACCAACTTGAGACTTGTTGCCGAAACCCGCTCGGCTAGCTTTTCTTCAATTTTCTCAGGTGTCCATAAGATACAAAGTCGTTTGCATACCGTTGGATTACATACTCGGTATTTCAGATACTCCCAGACTGTACTAGTACCATTTGGCGAGCGTAAACTTGTTATAAGAGAATTTTACAGTACTAGTTACGTGACACGCGGCGTATGCCAGACGCTCAGCATTTTGCCTAAGAAATCAACAAGATAGGTGGCCCCAAAGATATAGATTCTTGCCCCAATAAATCAAGGGCACGGCACTCTGAGAACCAACCCCCCGAGCCGCTACATGTCAAATTCGAGCCACACTAAAATAAAGTTCGGCGAACAGCACTCAGGCAGAGCTCCTTAATTCTGAGTGCGCTATGAAGCAATCAAGTAAAGTGCTTTCAGATATAGTGCTTGGAAGGTACTCATATGAAGTGCCAGGAAAGGCACTCAGATGAAGCCCAAAACTAACGCACTCAAGTTGAGTTCGGCTTTTCGGATTTGAGTGCTTACGCACTCAGATGAAGTGCTTTCCCTTCCCGCAGTGTTAAGCCTTAGAATGAACTAACCCTTAATTTCAAGTTAATGCTAAGGGTTAACATGAAGCTGGATCCATCTTAACCCTTAATTAAGCCTTACCTTGGATTACGTCACCCTTCTCGGCTACGTTCGGCAGGTTCGGCTGCTGGGTTGGCAACTTGGCAGCTGCCAATTGCAAAGGCCCGCAGCATTATGTAAGCTCCAATCAATGGCAGTGTCCGGCAGGTTCCGTTGATTCTGCTGAAGAGCGTCGGAACATGGGTCAAGCCCTCAACTCGGCTACCTGCATTGCCCTGGCGGGAGGGATTTCAGTCCACAAACATCAAGTTCAGCCAAAAGTTAGCTGGAGCAAGCCATAAGACCCAGCGAAAACCCCGTCTTGGGATATCTTGGGATATCCTGGAATATCTTGGATTTGCGCATTTTATGAGAATCCAAGATATCCCAAGATTTCCCAAGAGAAATCGTGCCATATATCTTGGGATATCTTGGGTCATCTTGGATTTTGATCTCGTTTTTCAAATCAGCATTCTGGTGTATATTTATACGGTAGGGAGGCGAAAAAGACAGGCTCAAGGCCCGAATTGAACCCGCCGCACCCTCGCCAAAGAACTTTGTACCATATTCACAACCATTAGACCACAGAGGACTGAAAGTGCATGCCGAACATATGCACTAGGCGGGGCCGAGGCTTGCCGAACGCAAATGCCGGCTTGTTTTATCTTATTTGCCACCCCTCGAAATTTTAAATGCGCATTTCACGCTCCCTCGACTCTCTAGCTATCTGCAGTTGGGCGCCACCTTACTCTACATGTTTTTCTCAATTTTTCAAAGTGCCCAAAACAATATTGAAATGCATGAATTCTGCGATTTGAAACAACGATTTGAGACGGAGCAAGATGAGCCAAGATGATGGCAAAAAATAATATCAGGATCCACGATATCCCAGGATATCCCAAGATATCCCAAGACGGGGTTTTCGCTGGGCATAAGAAGCAAAACCGCTTTGGAACTCCCCGAAAAATGCATCTAAAAAAGCGCGGAAAAATTTGTATTTTTCATCCTAAGGCCCCTTAATATGGAGCCCTTAATAGCCTTATTAAGGCCTTTAAGGCCTTAGCCTTCGGACGTGCCCTTAATAAGGCCTTAAGAAGGAACACTGCTTGCGGCTCATCCACTCAGTAGATTCATAAGTGTTGGCGGGCAAATACCATGGCATGGAGTACTAGCATTATATGACTGTAGCAGAATTTTCAATTTCAATTCATATGTGTACAAACCGAGAAATTTTTCGATCAAAACACAGTTTTTCTCAGATACACTTACATCAGAGATAAATGACTTCAGACATTGAGCAAAGCTCAGCTAGCTACACATTTTACTCCGCAACACCTTGCCAAGGTCTGATGCGTAGGCGACATAAATCAGAATTGTTCGAGGTACGTTTCGATACCTTTTTAGGAAGTCGGACATGCGGCCCGGCCTCCGCCGCTCTCGTCACTACCGTCACCGACGCGTCCTCCCCGTCCACAAACCGCCTCCAAACGCGCTTTTGACGCGTCTTTTACGCGTCAGATGCCTGTCTCAAAGGGAAGGAGAGAGCATGCTCGGAATCTCACGCGTCAGAAGCAAGAAGCGCGCGAGAGACAGGCTCATGACAGTCCTGAAACAGCTTCTACTGGAAAGGATGGCCGCTCTCGAACATCGGATGGCCACCATGGAATCAGAGAATAGCTCACTAAAGGAGAACAACGAGGCTCTGGTTTCCCGCGCCGATGAGCTGGCTCGCAGACTCCATAATAAGTCGTGTCAAGCCAATCGCGCGCGACTATCTGCTGAGAAGAAGGATGGTAAGCGAGGCAAGGCAGCCGCAGCTGAGGATAAGTCAGCCGAAGCTAGTGAGAGCCACGCGTATGTGGCAGCAGCTGTCCCCGAAAGCGCATTCCGTGTAACCGGTTCCCAATCCATCCGTCTCCTCGATACTGGCGCATCACAGCACTACGAGGGTAACCTCTCCAACTTCGTCGACGTCCGTCCCTGCCAACCGTTCCGCATCGAGACCGCATCTGGAATCGAGTACGCCACACAGATTGGTACGGTCGCATTTGAATGCCACCAAGGCGACGCCGTCAAGACCTTCACTCTCTCCAACACGTACTACCTCAAGTCCTGTAGCACAGGACTCATCTCCCTCACCCGTCTGCGAAAGCACGGACTCGTATCCAGCAATGCCGAAGCTGGGTACGGTGTACTCACAGATATATATTCGACCATTGGCAAGGTCATCCTCCGTGTCCCTGAACGCGACGGCGTTTACCCGCTGACCACCTGGCGCCCGGAGCACGCCAAAGGTTCGGATATTGCATACTGCGAGTGAGCAGAGGATCTTTTACAGCTGGATCTCTCTCTGTTGCCGCTGTTCAGTACATGATTCTCTAGATCATAAGTACAGCTTCCTGATTGTACTTAATTCAATTTCAATTACATTCACCTCTGTGCAAAAGCACTTGAGACAAAGTGCCTCTCGCAGGCGCACTCCCGAGCCCGGTCGTCGTCGCGTTGTTGCGGTTGGTGTAATTTATCGTTGATTTATCATCACCTCTCGCTTTCTCCTCTCTTTTCCTTTCTTTTTCGCGTTTTTCTGGCCACGTTACCCAGTACATTGAAAAAAAAAACCCATATCCAGCCAATACACCCACTATTGGCCAAACATCAGCCGCGATTTATTTGAGCCAAACTCCGGTGTTTTGGCTGTGGCCAAATTTTTTGAGGTCAAAAATCGAAACTGTGTGTACCCCTTTTGAGCTCCAAGCGCAAAATTATTGATCTTTGGCAGGTGTAAGTGGAAGGGCGACGGCCTGAACTACAATCTGGGCGGTAATCCGTGCAAATTTTGAGCACCAACCCACGGCAGCGGCACGGCATGGTGGTCGGCAAGTGATAGAATTGATCAACATGATGTAAAAATACGGCGATGTTTCCCAAGGAATTTGTGCCAAAACGGCTCGTGAAATTGCTTTGGTGTTATCAGGGACAGAACCAGCTGAGTCGATTGCGCTATGTTTCGTAATTTTCCCATGAAATCTCGGTGTTCGGCCAAAATTTTGGGGTCAATTTTGTTTGATTTTGAGTTTTGGGGAAATCGGCTCGTGCAAAACCGTTGTTCCGTTCGGGTCTGTAACAACATGTTTACACAGAAAACTAACCGCCTTTGTGGAATCTACAAAGATACTTACTGTCGGATGCCGAAAGACCACGTTGGTGCTATTTGGTTGATTTTGTGCTGAAACAATGGCTGGAATCTAGCTATCTGAAGGTTCCGCGCGGAGGTTGCAAATGTGTTCCTCCAAAATATCCATCTACCGATTTCTTCGACGACACCATTACCCCAACAAATAAAGACAATGATTACAGCCGCTCAGAAATATGAACTTTCTTTCAACGCGTTGACGATAAGCCGAGAAGTCAAGCTAAAAATGCCAATATGGAGGCATCCCGGTGTTCGGAAGGAAGACTATGACAATGCCTGCCGACGCCGTGCTTGCGAATGTCTCCGTTCAAATCATGGAGTCCGGACAGTGGAGGATGTTCTGGTGATAGCAACACGCAGAACCTTGGATCTGGGAAAGCCTCATACTGCGAACCCATCGGGTATCAGTCGACAAAATTGCGCGTGTGTGCTATGTCGGCGCGATCGTGAAGAATTGCGATGTAAAAATCCGGGAAAATGTATCAATGTGGCGAATCTACTCATCGGTTGTTTGCATCCAAAATGGAGGCCGTCCGTCAATGGGCAAGATGTTCAGGAACAGTTCCAGATAGCGGACACGACTTCGTGACAAGTCAATTACCCAAAATGGAAATCATTACTGAGCACTCACCTTTGACTCAGTTATGCTGAAACTGTGTAGAAAGCACTAAAAGAGACTAAAAGAATAGAGCATTTTGGCAAACGGTGAAAATAAAATTTCAGTTCGAAAAACTAAGCGAGTTTGGTGAAAACCTACAGTGGGCTGCACACTGTTTTGCGGCTCCACAACCAAAATTTGGTTAGCGGGAACTGAAGAAAAAAATTATTTTTCACCGTTTGCCAAAGTGCTCTAATGAGATCTACAGATCCCCCGGGATTGGCACTGATGGCGGTGGACAAAAATAAAGAAAATAAAGAAAACAAAGAAAATAAAGAAACGAAAATATTGCGGGAGATTCAGGGATCTCGGGGACATTTCTGAGCACTCTTTTCGGCCGACATCGGCTTTTCGCTGCGCTGTCATGACTCGGATCCCGCATGTTACGGCTTGCCGTCCCTTGGCCAGATACTGAAATAAAGCACAAAAATACTCATTTTGAAGTGAAAAAACCTGAGATAAAGAGAGCATGGTTCTCAAGTGCGGAGAACATATCCCAAATATCTACAGGTGCAAATCTGCCCTAGTTGTAGACCAGTTCACTGACATCAGCTCTCCAGATAACTGACCGGAGTTTGAATTCAAGATCAATCACGGCAGCTCGTTGATCCAAGTTGCTTTCCACTTCACGGTTGATTTCCTCGAGCTCGTCCCATTTTTTCGATTGTTGGAGCGGCACAAGTGTTAGATATACCTCTATGGAAATCATTCTACTCATGTACCAACTGAAATCCTCTCCACTCTACCACGAAATCTGAACCGGCAAATGCCGGTCATGTTCATTTAGGCTCGTTTCTCGCAAGCACAAATGCAAATACAGCCTTGGGATTTTGTTCAATGCTTGATGATTCTTATTCGAAGGCTTGTTTCTCTCTTGCTGTCCATGTTATATCACAGTAACACAGTTATTTGCGGGACTCTAGGGCGGGAGCGGATTTTTTCCCACAAATGACATCTTGAGTTGATTTTGAGCATTTGCTTGCTGCGAGCTCAATTTCGGCTCAACAGTCAACAATTGAATACAGTCAGGTGAGTAGTTCCTTTTCTTGAGATGACTCTTTATTCAGATTGATCGTAGTTGCAATGTAGTAGCTTTGTTTTCAGAAATGCCTTTTTTTCCGAATCTCCGTTCTCAGATTGTCAAATGCGCTACCAGGGAGCAGCACAACTGCTTAGAGCTTTTTAACAGCTACTCTGAAGTGAGAATATGCCGTTCAGAGGCTGGCTACCTCGAAAATTATGCACCCCTGTCCACATCAGTGATGTTAGATAGCGATTTGAAGAGAACAAATGCGAAAACTCGGAGTGTACTGTGATTGATTTGCGTCGAACGTTTAGAAGGGGAGCGCGCGGCGCGTGCCGAGGATTGAGAAAAAATGAATGATTTCTAAAATTTGTTCTTCCTTCATCTTTTACCGTCAATACAAAATGCTAAGGGTTGAGTTCTCTGATTGGATTCCCCGAACGTGCCCATGAAACCCACTTTTCCGACCTCTGACCAGGTTATCGGGTCCCTGATGCGGTTGCTTTTGTATGGTACCTCTCGTGTTCATGAAATTCAGATCAATGAAATGCTAGCATTGTTGGAATGGAGCCTTGAGGAGGATGAAGCAGTTATTGGAGGAAAACGTGTCGAGTCCCCATTTGGCTGGATTCCGCGACTCCCATACTCAGGTGGGGACTGGCAAATCACACCAAACAAATGTCTGTTTGGACTTTGTTTGTTCGGAGTCGGTCCTGCCCCCCGCCCTCTACAGTGACGCTAAAAATCTGAAACAAATTGCAAATGAGTCCTGAGCCGAATCCTCAGGGAATGTCCCGCGCCGATTTCCCAAATTTTGCCCAAGAAGAGCGGAACATTAACGCAGAAATGGCTGTGAAATGGCTTTGCACGGAGAAAACAATCATTTGCGGAACATGCAAGGGCCAAAATAAAAAATGTGGCCGGGACATTCCCTGTAGATTACAAATACTAAGAGATCCTATACTCAAGTTGTGTTGAAAATGTCGACGGTTGAGGCTGCAGAAGGGACTGACGAGGGGCAGACATTTGATCACAGCCACTTGCCAATGATATGATACTGGCACTCGGTTTGTTTTCCCATACGCACGTGTCAGTCACATGATACCCTGGAAACAAACAATCACCACGTAAGATAGACGTCACCCCAATCCGGCACCCTTACATAAGCATTACGTTTGCACAGCCACCCGCCAAATCCTGAAGCTTTGAAAAATCAACTTACTCTGTTTGCGATTTTGAGGTCTTGGGAACTTTTTTTTAAAAAAATTAGAGAGGTTCACAGCTTACAGCAGTTTGCAGATGTAATGACACCACGTCGCATCACATGTAAAGAAAGCACGAAAAACACGTCTTCTTGTATGATATATCGCCTCGTTCTTGCTCGTTTCTTGCCCAATCTCGACTATTCTTGTATGTATGAGGTCGCCTTAGTCCGGGCCTCGAGACGCTGGTATTTTATTGGCAAAATTCCGACTTTCTTTTTGGCCGACATCCACTTGACATCCAGCTTCTCCAACATTGTCGCGCTCGGCGCGATTCTGGACGGAATCGCCCATGTGTAGGCGCACTTGGAAGGCATTTCTGGTCGCTCTTGGCATATGTGCAAGTTTACATTGGGGCTGCCGGGTGTATATAACAACTTATCAGAATAATTTGTTTGAGACCATTTGATCTTACTCCATGTGCATAGCAGCGTTATGCACACAGAATGAGTCTTGAGAACTCCAGAAAATAGTCATCTGGCATGCTTAGTATTGTATGTGTGGTACAAAGTGGCTAATAGTAAGTAAGCCACGCAGACTCCAGTGGCAAACGAGAAAAAAATAGAATACGCCACAGCGAAATTTGGCGAAAAATTAGCGTCCTTTCCTTTTGAGGGCGCACCCCACTGGTGCTATACACCGCACGGCAGAGAATTGTTACGCGCGCCTGAGAAGGAACAAAAGTTACAAAACCAGAGAACAAAACTGTGATCACGGTGGAAGTAGAGAAGAGACACGAGAACAATAAGTTATCTAATCGGAATCCGCGCTACAAATGCATATAGATTGAAAGCGACTAGAACTGCCTTCCTAACGCGCCTGCACACGAGGCATTCTCTCCAGAATTGCGTCCAAGACGGCGATGACGATGACGAGCAAGGTGGATGTCGGCCAAAATGAAGTCAGGATTTCGGCGATAAAAGATAGTCGTTCTGAAGCCCGGATTACGGCGAGTCCTCCGATACCAAAATCATGCTACTTATTTGTCGTCGAAACGAGAGAGATACGAAGGAGAGAAGAAGACGTGTTTTTTGTGCTTTCTTCTCATGTGATGCGACGTGGTGTCATTACATCTGCAAACTGCAAGTAAGAAACTGGAGGCTGATTTGATTTGATTTGAAGTTCTAATATATGCTGTACCAGGCTACGGAAGAGCTATGCAGCAGTACGGTAAGGGTTGGCGGGGATTTCATATAGTAGGTAGTTTGGAAACGGTAATATAGACTATAACGAGAGAGGAAAAGAAGGTTAAGTGTCGCGCAAGGGAATGAAAGTTTGAGGAGTAACAGTATCAAATATTTGAGATGGAACAGGCAGGAAGGGGGAGAGGGAGACATAGGGTGGGTATGAATCAAGGATGAAGAATACAAAAAAATAAAAGAGAGCGGAGAGGATTAACGAGGGGATTGTATGTACGGGAGAGGGTGGACCGACGACTTATCTAAAGCCTGGTGAAGGTCCTTCATGCGCTCCGCCAGAGTTACCGCCAACTCTTTCCGACGCGGGCAGGCATACGAATCCGCGCGGTGCTTTCCACCGCAATTGAGGCATTCCACAGGGCCAGAACATTGGGAGGTGTCGCCGTGAGGATGGTCCGCCGAGGGCTTCGCACATATGGCGCAAGATGGCTTCTTGACGTTGCATCGAGCCTTGGTGTGTCCGTATTTGTGACATCCCCAGCACTGGGAGATGCGAAGATGCGGGAAGCCACGAGCGACGGTGGGACTAGTGGAACACAGGATGATGCGGCCGCGTGAGAGCGCAAGATCGACCTTTTCGCGTGACTGGAGAAGGAAATATACAGAACCGGCACGTTTTGGCTTACGCCCGCTGGCCACGATGGCGGCTGTCTGCGATTCGGAAGGCGGGCGATTGACCCAAGTTGGGAGACCGGTGACTGGGCCCAAATCTGGATTCCGGATCTCAAACTCGCGCTTCAACTCTCCACTCTGTTCACCTGAAGGTGGCCATGTAATGCTACCGGCGCAACGCGGCCGCCAGGCAAGATCGCAGGACCCCAGCGAGACCACTCCTTGCTGAGTATGTCAGTAGCCGACGCAGATCCAGGTACAAGAAAGATGCTGGTGCTGCTTTGCTTCTTTGCGAAGAGTAGGCTAGGGAGGGACAAGGAAGCGAGGTGTTCATTGACAGTGGCGATGATCTCCGGGTAAGACGCGCCAAAGAGGAGCGGGACATCACCGTCAAAGCGAACGAGAATGCGCTCATCGCTTGGCGCGGGTAGCGGAGGTGGCTTTGGTTTGGGAACAGGGGGAGTGGCGGGCTTCACGGCAGCAGCGGCCACCGCGGCCGAAAGAGCTTTCTCCGCTCTCGGGCCACCGGCCGCCCCACCCATTAAGTAAATACATATGTGTAGTATTTCCTTCAATTCGTTTTGTCACTTGTCACAAGCCCCAAAAACGACGAAAATTTTGGCGAGTCACAGTGTCACGAGGGTCTCAGACGAATGGTCCCCCGAAGTCACACGGATTTTCGCCTGTTTTCGGCCCAAAATGGGGTAAAAAACGAAAATTTTCGCAAGTCACGCCGGTCCGGACTTCCATACGAAAGGTCAGGTTCACCTCAAATCGGCTTACGAATTGAACAAAATACTACAGTATGTCTGACTCTAAGTTTGAATCCTAGTTAAATCCGCAGTCTGACCTCTGTTGGGGGTGAAGGTACACAGAGGATACAGTGGATGACTAAGTCCTGGTGCTGGTCTAGCATATCTGAGAGGGAGGGCCGAGTTTTATTGTACATGTGTACACGCAAGATGCCTCTTCCAAGTCAATAACAAAACCGACAGCATGACGTCTGGACAATGATCACCGCAATGTGCCTCGTTCCTCGACTACCTCCTATCCCGACAGTTCGCACTCCGATATGTCCTCCCGGGCTCTGTTCTCTTCTTTCCAGTGTCATTGTCTCTCCCGGCCTCTTATTTTCACTAGTAGCTGGCATCCCTTCTGCCTACATTGCACACCTGGACGCACATTCAGCCCCTGGGCTTCCAACCAATGCACAGACTCATCGACTCGAAGTCACACTTTTACTTTGAGCCTACCGGTTCGTCGTCTCAACTTGTTTTTGTCTTCGTCGCCTGTGACCTATATCTTCTGTTGAGTCCAGCTAAAGACAGGTCGTCGCTTTCGTCGTTCTCTGTCTGCAGACTCGCTCACCTCACCGCTCAGTTGCAAGTTTCAGTACTTTGCTTCATTGAAGGCTCTCATTTCATATCCTACGCGCTGTTCTGGCTCTTCTTGACTTCGACATAAAAGTTTAGCCCATCAAACTTTCCTAATACGGAAATCGGTAGCCATTCAATGGCTCCAATGGCTCTTCGCAAACCCTCTATGTATACCTATTTAAACAATTAATTATTCCAGGCGATATTTCCTCCCCCATCCGAACGAAAGGTGTTAGAGGTAGGTAGGTAGGTAGGTAGAATTACACGGCACGGTCCCGCTTAGGAACGCCGGGTTGAGGAATGAAGACACTGACCAGCAGTGTTCCCGGCAAGCATCAAAGATGATGGTGAGCTGTGATTGGCCATCGGATAGCTTGCCGAGGATGGATGATGACAAGTGGCGCTGCTGAGTTTGACAGCTCTGACCCTTCTCGCTCAAGAAACAGCTTCAAACTGTCGAGGGCAGCTTGATAAGCCCTTGGTGAGGTAGGGCTACCTTTCAGAGCACCTCGGAGGCATCAACCAATATGGTGGATTATTTTGCCAATTTATAAATGTTTATAAACCATTTAAACAGTTTTTTAAACCGTTTTCTAGGGTTTATGTTTAGTTTACGGCTGGCTAAACAGTTTTTTAAACCGTTTTCTAGGGTTTATGTTTAGTTTACGGCCAGCCGTAAACATAAACTAAACAATTGGAGCCTTAAAACCCATACGCAAGAAATGGAGAAGCCAAAAGAGAGAGCTAGAAGAAAAATCTCCCTTAACAGTGCTTGCGCAGGGACCTCCCGAAGCGAACCGCCATTCAAGCCAGACACGCCGCCCGTGTTATCAACCCGAAGCAAGACCTGGGACCCGGCCCAGGACGGAGATGCCCAAATACGAAGAGCGTGGAGCACGGCCCACAACTCCTTGAAGAGAATAGACTTTCCCCGGTGCCGCCTGGGTACTCGTGTAGCAAAAAAGTCGACAGGAGCCTCCCGAGGCCCGAGGTGACCGCCAACTCTTTTCGAGGAGGACCCACTGGCGTCAGTAAAGATAACCACTCCCGGGCGGTAAGGATGTAATGACTGGATACCGTTCCAAGTCGGAAGAAAACGAGCCCACCATTCCAAATCACGGCGTGCACCTCTCGGGATGCGGCGCCGGCCGAATGGAGGGAAATGGCACAGAGCGTCATACACCCGACGGATGAAAGCACGACCTGCAGGCAGGACTTTCGTCGCAAACTGCAGAAGGCCAGCAACGGACTGGAGCTCTGTAGGGGTAGCCGAAGCTCCAGATAGGAGGGAGTGCAGAGTAGCCACAGTCCGCTGCAGCTTGTCTGTGGGGAGAGCGACAGTAAAAGCAATGGTGTCAATCTCAATCCCCAGAATAACACCCCGAGTAGATGCTTCCCTACCTTCCCCACCAGATGCGTGGTGAAACCGGTTGCGTCACAGACTGCACGAAAGATCGCACGGTCGTGCTCTGCAAGGTCGTATTCGCCGGCTGCCCGAGCACCGAAGAAGTCGTCGAGGAAGTGGTCAAGAGGTGCGCCTAAGCGCTCTGAGATCCAGTGCAAAGCCTCTGCAAACAAGTTAAAAGTGAAGGGGGATGAACGAGACCCAAACGGTAGGCGCAGGTCAATGTAACCGACACCGTCGAAATAGAAGCCGTACAACAGAGCGTCATCCGGGCATACGACGATGTGGCGGAATGCACGTCGGAGGTCGATCTTCCAGAGGAGAGCACCAGGACCAAGCTGGCGAAGACGATCAAAAAAAGTGTCAAGGGAGGTGTAGGAGAGTGTTATTGCCTCCGAAGAGATGCTGTCGTTAATCGAGGAGCCACGAGGATAGGAGAGGTGGTGGACGGTGCGCCACCCACCATCTGCTTTGGGGACAGTGGCCACCGGTGAGTAAACGACCCGGCGCTGCTCATGAATAGGAAGGGAGTCGACACGGCGAAGCTCACCGGAAGAAAGATTTGCTAGAATATCTGCAGCGGTTACAGTGTGCTCGGACGGCGTAGCAGGCAGATTTCTAGAAAATGCACGACCCACTCGGGGACCAGTATATCCAATTGACGCACCGTAGGTACAGATATTAGATAGATGTTGTACGAAGGAGGGGTCGGGATAATCCCGAAGTAAGTAAGAGAGCATAGTGGGATTAAGGGAACTAGTAACCCGAGGACCGGAGCTGGGTGCGACAGGAAAGGAGATATGAGTATTAGGGCGGGCAGGAGGGGGAGGTATGAGATGAGCGGAGAGCTGGGCAGTATTCAAGATGGGGGACAGGGAGGACAGGGTGCGCTCCTCGAGATCCCAAAGAACAGATGGAATTGGACGCTCGGAAAGGTATGCTTCTGCATTTTTGCCAGCATCACTGGTCTCACCAACTGCAGCGGAGCAATTTGGCTCTTGGCTGTGTCAGCCAGCGCTTGCTGGGAAGCGTCTCGACGTCCAGGTCGACGTCTCCGTTGTCCCAGCACATTGGGCTCAGAAATGGCCCAAGAAATTGGCTTCTTCGCACGGGGAGACTGGATACGTCGTGATGAAGCAGTCATTCGACCCCAAAAGAAAAAAAAGCGCTGGCAAAGATCGGGTTCATGGCTTCCAATCTCCATTGCCCTGTCGAGAATCTGAAGCCCATGCGCACTCCCACATATCCACGCGGGGAGGGAGAGCATCTCAGAGCGCGCTGTGCGTGTAGTTGTCATCGGTCCACGACCAGGAATACTTCCCCGACAACGACGATGATCCCCGGGAGTTCCGCGATCATGTCATGATTGTAGATGAAAAGGTTTGTTGTTTTTCATAAGTTACGTTTAGGCCACCGCTGATCAAGATTAGGAAAATCGAGCTCCCAGCTCCCGCTGCAGCCGGCGTACAAACCCTCGCAACCCCTGCCAAGAAGATTGACGAGGGTAAAGGGAGAGCCCACACCGCGCAGGTCTCACGGGCAGCCCGAAACAAACACGCCACCGAAACTCCAGAAGCGGCCCTGACCTGGGACACACTTCCCAAGACCTGCCCCAGTGTGATGTGCTCCGACGCGCTCCCTCGTGAACCCGTCGCAAAAATTCTATCCCTATTCGAGAAGTGCCGTGCGCAACAAAAGCTCGGGGAGAAAGGCGTGCGCATCATCGAGCTAAAAATATGTACCGCCATAACTACGGAGCGTCGCAAGGGAGCGGTATTCGCGTCCAGGATTCGATCCGCAGGATTTGGCGCGTCGTCTGGTGCAGGACGAGTTGTGCAACTCGTATGTTCGGATGATCCTCGAACCACACTACTTGGCATCGCAGATTTCCTTGTGGCAGGTAGGAGAAGATCGAGTGCGACAGCGGCAAAACGCATTGAATTGAACGTGGTAGCGAAAATTCAAATGAGGGAGGATGGGAAGAGAAGGATTGGGTCATAGCACTGCCATCACGTATAACCCGAACTGCTGTAGAATAACCATTTTGAAGAACTATGTAGCGCCGATTTTTCTTGTTGTTTACTCGACACGGTCAATAGCGTGTTTGTTATTGTTGACGCGTTTGTTGACGCCTCTTCCTTTCCTCCCACCACCCTGCCCGACCCCGCGCTTTCTGCAGCCTTCACACTGACTCTAGAGGTCGCCCAACACCTCCCAACCGCCTTGTAGTGTCTCCTTGGCGGGTTGCTTGCCCGCT
Organism: Favolaschia claudopus; assembly: GCA_037176885.1. Taxonomy (NCBI): domain Eukaryota; kingdom Fungi; phylum Basidiomycota; class Agaricomycetes; order Agaricales; family Mycenaceae; genus Favolaschia; species Favolaschia claudopus. The sequence continues at coordinate 410,847 of JAWWNJ010000148.1, read as the reverse complement.
CGCAAGGCTGACGCGTCGGACGCGTCAGGTTTCGTCTGTCGTCAACGGGCGCCACCACACGAAAAATCGGTCATTTCCAGGGCTTTATTTCGCCGGAAATAGCCTCAGATTGCCGAGGGCTTTACTGGCCGGGGCCATGGGCTTTAATCGGTCTGGCGACCGATTTGCCATCACCCTTGGAATGGCGGGGTTGCCGTCCCAAGGGGTATTCTTAAAATTTTCTATACAACGCCGGAAAAGTGATTTAAGACCCTCCCTGGCTACATAATGCTGATGTAAGCTTACCGGAGACTATAGTACTAAACAGACGCGGGGAATGTCACGCTGTGACCGCGACTTTCTCACGCTCTCCCTGCGTCTTTTTTATAAGCGAACATTTTTCTGGGGGGAACGTGGCCCCCCTCCTTTTGCCTGACGGCGTATCATAGCTCATTTATACCGTTGTCTTGTTTTTGAAGCTGGATCTTTACTTGTAAGTTTTGTGTATGTAGAAGTTGTTGAATAAAACTGCAAAAGAAGGGTTGCGGCGCCGGCCGCGACGGCTGGGGTTTTCCACCCCAGACCCCGACCGCTGCGCGGGGCTTTTTCGCTCGCCGCTGGGCCCGCTGCGCGGAGCTACCGCTTGCCGCGGAGGCCCACTGCGTGGTGCTCGCGCTCGCCGCTAGGCCCACTGCGTGGTGCAATATTCAGCTAATGTTTTATGCTATTCTATCCTATCCTATACTTGTCCTATACTTGAAAACAGGGCCAGGCCATCAGTCGCGTGACTTTTGACAGAAAATCACGGGGTTTTGTCAACATCCTAATTAAAGTATGTACAACACAACCGGCTGTCGAGATGTTGAAACTCACACGCGGTCCCCGGCGCCGCGCGCCGGCGAGTGCAGCACGGAATCCAGCAAAAAAAATTCGCAAAAAAATTAAACCGGGGTTTGGGGCGGAGCCCCGACAAGCTGTGCACCAGCCGTAGGGAGGGACACGAGCGCAGCGAGCCGGCCCTGCCGAAGGCGGGGTGCTTAAGCGAAAAGGACTTTTGACAGAAAATCACGGGGTCTTTGTCGAGATGTTGAGATCGTACGAGACGTCGCGAGCGCAGCGGGGTTTGGGGCGGCCAGCCCCAACAAGCTGTGTGACCGAACGGAGGGAGGCCGGCGAGCGCAGCGAGTCGGCCGTGCCGGAGGCAGGGAGCTAAAGCTTGTCAATGTCATGTGCAAAAATTATTGGGGGAGCTTGCTCCGAAAAGCAATAAGCTGTGCTCTTGCACTTTTGATGGGTATCGTAACTTCTGATGTGACCGATGAAGCCGTGATAAATTGTTGTTCCAGTGTAATGCCGCGCTGTTCCTGCTGATCTTTCGGCAACACTGCTTGATCCTGTCTGATGGAACCATGTGCTGCACTGATTGACCCTCCCTGACTCCCACATACTGAGTTCATGGGTTTCTAGCTATTGAACATTCCGAGAATTTTACATCGATTTCTTCCGCCCTGTTCCCAACTTTTTGTACTTCTCTGATTGCAGGATCGGTAGAACTCTAAGAAGACAGCCTGAATTTTTCAAATTTGCAGCAAAATCAGTTGAACAGTTCGGCCTCAAAAGTATCCGCGTCTGTTATTTGCGCAAGGTCGCCCTACTGTAGGCCAGAAACTGGCATACAAATCATATTCTACGGAGTGTGTTGAAGGTGTGAGACCATCACGCGCCGCCTTCCCTATCTGTCCGTTTCCTCGCTACCCCCCCCCCCCCCTATCCGTCCCTTTATATCTTCCTTATATTGTCTCCTCGTACGTACCGTATTCCTGTAGCTCTCGCACCCCCATCTTGTCGCTCTCTCGCGCCCGAATATACCTGCTTGGCTCTCTTCTCGCGCGATCCATAACCTGTTCTATAGGTTATGGGCCCCGAGCCTGCCCTCTGCTCCTGATATTGTCTTTCTCTGCTGCAGACATCCACCCCTATCCCTGATTCGCTGTTCCCCACCCCCCATCTCCTCGACTGTGACCGACTGAACCTCGAACCCCGAACCAAGGGCCTGCGCCAGGTACCTTCCGACCGAACCGACTGACCGACTGCCTGCGCTGGGCACGACCGACCGAACCGACTGACGATTGCGATGGATTCGACGGCTTCTGATGCGAAGCATGGACTGCGCTTGTCCGACGATGTGCAGTTTGACGACTGGGAGTTCGTGACCAGGGCCGAGTTGCGCCGTCGAGGTGTACTGTTGTTTTAGGAGAAGAGACGAGACCCCTCGGTAGCGACAACTCGAAGGCCGTGAAGGCCTGGATTGCGAAGCGGGACATGGCGACAGCGACAATTATTGGCCGCCTGGATCCGTCCCAGTTCGCTCATGTTCGCGCCTTTGAGGAGGATCCGAAGGGAATGTGGGAGCGGTTGGAGGAGATGTATCTCAGCACTGGGCTGGGTGGTGTTGTTGCGATGTGGAGGAAATTCTACAGCCTTCGTAAGCCTGACGGTCCCTCGAGCATGCGCGCTTACATCGCTTCCGTCCGAGCCCATGCGGAGAAACTCGAACGCCTCTACGAGGACAAGCCGTCGGATGCGCAGATTATCGCGACACTTCTCATGTCCCTGCCCGCTTCGTACAACACCCTCATCATCTCCCTCGACTCTCACCCCCAGCACGACGGGCTGGAGTTCGTTATCGGCCGCTTGCTCAACTAAGAAACGTGTCAGGAAGCTGAGCTTTCTGTTACCCTCGACTCGGACCTCCCCGCTTCTGCGCTCACCGCCCGCACATACCGCGACCGTTCCCGCATTACGTGCTTCAAATGCAGGAAACTCGGTCATTACCAGAACGAATGCCCCGAGCCCGGCCCTCTCGTTCCTATCCCCGGACGCGACACCACCACCGCAGCCGTCGTCGACACATACCAGTTCTGATTTTTCCCCGCCATCGCTCCAGTGCCAGCCGTCATGATTGTTGGACTTCATTTATTGTTATTATTTCTTTGTTTATCACTAATGTCGAGTACGTGGCGCGCGTTGGTCAGTGGGAGTGTTGAAGGTGTGAGACCATCACGCCCTATCTGTCCGTTTCCTCGCTACACCCCCCCCTATCCGTCCCTTTATATCTTCCTTATATTGTCTCGTACGTACCGTATTCCTGTAGCTCTCGCACCCCCATCTTGTCGCTCTCTCGCGCCCGAATATACCTGCTTGGCTCTCTTCTCGCGTGATCCATAACCTGTTCTATAGAGTGTGGGTGGGAACTGCACGAGGTTCCCCGCTTTCAAGTTGCCCGCGGGAACAATTCGTGACCGGACCATTGGACTTTCGGCGCTCCAGTTGCAGGCGGCCTTGTGAATTCCAAAGCCTGGATGATAGTGAACACGGTTCGCGAGCCTACAAAGATTTTGATTTCCACCTACGCTCGTTTTTGGCGGAAACATTTTCGGAGGAACGGATAGCCTATGAAGATGCAATCATGATAAGTATGTCTCCTTTGATCTGCAGAGGCCCCCGGCTACTCCCTATAAGGTCGGTCCGCCCATTTGGGCAGATTTACCCTATGAATTTTGGGCGTTTGGGGGCAGATTTACCCTATCCCGGACCGACATAGCCTAAAATAATCGAATTTTCGCCCATTTTTCGGTGATTTCTTCGTGTTTTCGCCCCATTTTCGCTCCAGCGGCTCTTTTTCGACGGTTTCCCGTCGTTTCTGGCCGAGGCGGTTAACATGTGTCAGTCAAATGTTCTCGACCGCCGCAATTAGGTTGAAAATTTTGACCCCTATCCCCGGACCGACCTCACTCGATTGGAGGCAGATTTACCCTATTTCCCGGACCCAAAATCGCGATTTTTCGAGGCAGATTTACCCTATTCCGGACCGACCTAGTAGGTAGTGACCGGGGGCCTATCTGCAGCTATGATTATTTGATCTTTTTTATTATCAACTGCTGCTCAGGTTCGGCGCTTCAAATGCGCTTATATTGAATATCAATCGCTCGAGGACTGGCGTGGCGCGCGGGATATCATTCGTTGCAACTCGTGCTTCCACAACGAGCCTCGCTATGACAGTCTTCTTGTTAACCAGACGGAGCCCGGTTTACATATTGCGCGCGCACGCGCTCTATTGCGTTGTCGACTTCCGAGCGGTCGCAATCTTGATATTGCGCTTGTTCGGATGTTTGGACAGAGCCGGTGGAAACCCAAGACACGGTGGGACGGATGTGAGGTAAGGGAGGAGGAGAAGGAGCATTCCTTTCTCTCTATGGATTATGTTATCCGCGGCGCGCTCATGGCGCCGGTTCGCTCAGTCAAACAGCCCAACACTTATTATTTAGTCGACACTATTGACGCAGACATGTTTTTACGTGCAGATCAATAGTTAATCTATATTCTATGGATTGCAGCCCCAGTCAGATACATGACATTCTGACAAGTCCTGATGAGCGCTGACGAGGGCTGATACGGTGCTGATCAGCCTCCCCCCGGAATCTGACCAGGCCTGATAGGTCGGCAAGTGCTGATCAGGTATTTTCGGATTTTCCGACACAGAAATAGCGAAGGGTGTCTTGTTGACCCCGTTTGCGGTCCTTGTGGCGAAAGATAGCTCCAGCAAGCGAGGCGACCTTGATAGCGCCACCCACGGAGCGATCTTCCGCCCGTGCCGCCGCTCTGCTACCCTCTCCGAGCGCGAACGTGGCTGCGTTGTCTCGATTGAACATCTTGACAGGTCCAGGAAGTCCATTGTCGATCCACCACTGCTGCATCGCATAGACGGCACCCTTGAAAACATTCAAACTCTTGTGCATACAGCATCCACCCCAGATGAAAAGGTCGACACTCTGCCTCTCAGCAAGAGTCAATTTGTCGAAGGCTTCTTGTTCAACGGTGCGCACGAATTCGGTCATCGCAGCCTTCTGACGCTCGGCACCCGGAAGACGTTCCCATGCCTCGATTCCACCCGCAGCGGCTAACGTAGCTTGGGAGACTTCGAAAAGCTTCTTTGCCCACTCCAACGGTGCCATCTGAGCAAGGGTTAGCTCTCCTTGACGCTCTCGTTCCAACCGCCGTTTCATAGCCTCGACAAGCCGGAAGTGGTCTTCGGCATGATCTGAATGCCAGCCCGTCACTTTCAACCAGAAATCCCGAGCGTCCTCGTCAGTCTGGCATCGATCCGAGGTCTTGTAAACCTGGTACGCAGCTTCAATCAACTCCAACCATCCCTCGAGCTCTGTTTCGCTGGTATGGTTGATTCCCATTCCGATTCCGAGGAAGAAATTTTTTGTGCCATTGCGTGCATTTTTTGGCTTGCTACAGCAGATTTCTGGGACGCGACCTCGGCACGGAGGGATGAGGACTCGGCCTCCAGCTGGGTAACCTCGGCCGTCAGATGGGATACCTGTGCCTTCAGTCTCCCAGTCTCTTCGAGACTGCGAAATTGGCCTTCAAAACCCTTCAAATTTACGACGCAGTGCCTATGCTGCTGGTTTATCCGCCACCGTCGACTGCGTAGGATCGCAACTTACCACCCTAAAGTCCTTGGGCTCGCTTTGGCGAGTGGTGTGCATGCGTCGGCAAAGGGAAAGACGTTCAATTGCGTCAGGTTACTGGTGGATACTGGGGATTTATACCTGGTGGGAGAGAACTCCCCACAGGTCCTACGGGTTTTAACCAGAGGTCCTGCCATACAAGCGGCCGGCCAGTTCCCTGATTGCGTTGCGCGATTGACCCCCTGGAAAGACGTTGTGCTCGGTTGACATCTTGTAGAATTCTGTGAGGATAACCACCCGTACAGTACTACATGTATGTCTTCCGTAAATTCGCAGTTCAGACTGTGGACCGCGCGAGTATTAACAAGAGGCGTTGTGAGCGGCCGCAGCATATGTCACAATGATATGTGTGCTGCGGATGTGGAGCAATGCTGTAAGTGACGTCATCGACTCGGCAGCTCGGCCACAGGACTTCCACGAAAACTAGCAGTGAGCCCATGCTTCGCCACGGGTTAAATCTCAATATAGGGTACGCGAAGAGTGTTTAAGGACAAAATTTGAATTTGAAATACAAAGTGCAAATATATTAGAGAGTTTGCGGTGAGCCGCCAGAAGCCACCTGGCGGCTCTAACGGCATGCGGATTGGAGCGGCTACGTCATGTGGCGGCTCGTTCAGCGGCTCGTCGCGCGCGGTCCTTAGCGGTTGGGTAGTGGTTGTGTACCTTGCATACTTAACTATACCTTCAGCCAATGAGAGTTCGTTGTCCAAACGTGCATAATTGTTTTGAATTGAAGCAATTTCCAGCATCAACCGCAGTCTTCGGCTCGAATGCGCGATAGCGTCAGATTTTCGGGTCCAATTTTCTTCGTGGCTCAAGATATAGATGACTAAGTACTAAGAATAGACTCGCAAAACCAAATTTGAACCAGTCTTACCAGCCGCCAAACGAGCCGCCAGACAGCATAGCCGCTCCAATCCGCATGCCATCAGAGCCGCCAGGTGGCTTCTGGCGGCTCACCGCAAACTCTCTATTCTACTGGCGCTGACGGCGACGACTAACTTATTACCAGTGGAACTACCTTCGCCTTTATCATCGTCTCTGTTGTTTGGCTGCTCGGTAGGTTGATCATCGCTGGTGACTAACGTGATTTTTCGCTTTTTGGGAGCGGGTTGTTCCGTGACCTCGTCAAAGCCAGTGAACATCAGCGCGGAGGATTGGATTCTGAGGGCGACAGAGTTGGCGATGAATGGGGGGAAAGAAATGTAGAAAGCACATACTCAATTCAACAGGACTTGGCTCCGCTTTTGGTGCAGATGTCCCTTGGCCAACAAAGGTGACCTTCTCGATATCGATGATGAAATCCTTGACAGTACGATCAGGGTTGCGCTCAACACCAGTTAAGAAACCATCAACTACTACCGGCTTGCCTGGCCCAGGAAGGGTTTTTTTGTTCTGCCAGCGCGGGGTGTCAGGGAAAACACAGTGAACCGGTGGTTGTTGTAAGCCTTGTTGGCGGAGAGATATTGCTCAGCGGTGATGAGTTCTGCTTGTCGACATTGGAAGCAGCGCCGCATACACTGACAAATGGGTGATATTTGGGGGTGAAATTCTCAGGCAACCCAAAGGGTATCAACTGGAAACGATTGTTAGTTTGAGCGTATTGAAAATACAGGCCAAACGGTAAGTGAAACTCATAGATATGATGTCCCCAAAGAGGTGGTAGTCCACGGCGGCCAGTTTGTCAGAGAAAACTTTGATGTCAGGCGACATACGGGCGGCCTGTAGATTAAATCAGTACAACTTTAACATTCAGCAATAAACACATACATGAATCACCACGCTACAGCAGGAAACTGGCGCAAACTCGAGTTTGTTTTCGTTGAAGTATTGTAAGGAACCGACGGTAGCAGGCTCAGAAGACGCAAGGTACATCTGAGAGCCGAATAAGATGGTGTTTGTGTTTGGGATGGCCCGAGGGTTTTTGAGGACGGCGACACCCTAGTCTCCCGCAGTCAGACTCTACTAGATATATGATAGTCGATATATCTTTTTATATAGAGTCTGATTTTGTTGGCAGCTGTCATCAAGGACCTCGGTTTTGATGCCCACGTGATGCGTTCACACGGCTCCGAATTCGGTTGAATTCCATATTCCTGCCACTCCCTGATGATATTGGGCGCACAGAAGTGTTCCGAAGAGGTTCAAAGGCATATATAAGCAGAAAAAACGATACTTTTGCGTAGAATAGATGCTAAAATACAGCATTCAACCACTTTCTGGCGAAACGACACAACTCACTCATTTGTGGGTTGTTTTTGATCAGCTAAAGCTTGAAACAGGTGGTACCCGACAGTATAAGCTCTAATAGTCTAAATTATATGGCCAGAAAGGCTTCGAACTGCGAAACGACGGTCATCTCCCCAATTTGGCGACGTGGGAACGCATCACGTGGGCATCAAAAACCGAGGTCCTTGATGACAGGTGCCAACAAATACAGACTAGCGACACCCGAGATAGTAGCTGAAGAAGGCATGGTGATAGAGAGTAGAAAGTAGTTGAATTGGATAACTTTTCGACGGAAGTAGCTGAAGTTTTTATATGCTAGAGAGAGCAATACGTCAGTGGAGTTTGGTGGAGACACGAAAAACGGCCGAAGGAGGACGCGACGGTGAAAGTTCTCACCATCCAGCGCGTCCAGGCCAGTCATGTTATCGTTTTGCGTCACTGACGGTGGAACAACCAGAACCGAGCACTGCACAGTCGGAGCGGAGTGGAGTTGAGTGGCGGTCACGTCGATCCTCGCTCTCCCTTCAAGACATCTTCTCGCAGGAAGACTCATCGCGCTACGCGCGGCTGGTTATTCTAACGTTCTTCAAGAGCCGTTGGGCGACGCGTAACAAACCCGCGCGCTAGCTCCTTCCTCTCCAACCTCGTGGGGCTTCGACAGCTCGCCTTCGTTGTCAAGACTCCCTGCCTAGGACAAAGGCTTATTATCATCGCGCTGTGCGCATATGCTGGTACCACCTCGGTCAACGACATGTCATAACCATTCGGCACCTCTTCAATATTCACCGTTGAACGAGACTTCGTTGCTCTGCGTGCTGGGTTGCAAAGTCTTTTCCCGCATGCGCTGGGGGGCTGAGGGTGGATATCGATTCTTGAGATGAAGGGCTGAAAGGTCGAGTGCATTATGTGGAAGGAATTCGGCTTGCGATGGAAATCCGCGCTTGAGGAAGCGCCGTTGGGCTGCGTTCTTCAATCACTCGCGAACCTGCTGCGCAGAGATATTGCCGGACGCATCTGGACTGCATCGTCGTCTTAGGAGTCTATGACGCACCTCGGAATTCTGCCGAACTGCTGAGACTTCGGAGATCTCTTCGTGTGCGGCATGTACAGTCCTACAGGCCGTCGCTGACTAGCATTGGCGCTCAGAGTGAGATGAGCGCCGTCGGACGCGGCCGCCGCTGAAGGGAACAACTCCACTTGACGACGTACTGCTAAGACTGGAGGAAGGTTGAGGGTTGAAGTGGCTCCGAACGGATTCACGAGTCTGACGCTGCGGCGTCTAGCTGCATACCTCGAACGTTGTTCGCACTTCAAGCCGCTTCTGAGTTCGGTTTTGGGGATTGACAATCCTGGAGTACTTGGAAATTCAAGAGAGACTGTAGGAATATTGGGCGAGGAAGCGCTGACGTTCCGCGTCTTGGCTGCAGGCCTCAGTTTTTTGGATATGTTGTGCATGGGATAGATCGATAGATAACACTACAGAATGCGCGCATGTCCACAGGGTGTACATATCCGAGTAGCGCAATGACTACGACTGCGCATCGAGTTATCGGCAGCTATGAGTCTTTGTTAAATGTGGATTCGGGGGGCGTATCGGAAGCTTACTCATGCTCCTTTGCTCACGACTCACACCAACATCTCGTTCCGGCCTTCGCATTACTCCGCTTCCCGCGTTGGAGAACCAGATCTCCCAAGTAAGTGTGCTTCATCTCAAATTCACATGAGTGAACGCTAAATCAGAAGGCACAGAAGATAATATGCGAAGCGACCCGGGTCGCTTTGGGACCGCTCAGATCTCGACAACGAGCAGTCTCAGGTGTGAAGTCCCAGCGACCTAGGAGTGCCCCATGGCAATACTCTTCTAGGTCGCTTAGAGCTCACACCTGGTATCTTTTGTTTCGGAGATCTGAGCGGTCGAAAAGCGACCTGGGTCGCTCGCACAAACTCTCTATTAATATAGATCTGCTGTTGCTACATTGCCGGAAATTGGAGCAGGAACGCGAAGAAATTCGAGCCGAAACGATCGACGCGCATGTGAAGCACCACCATATTCAAGAGGACCGAGACAAAATGGCAGAGGGGTTGCGGCAGTGCAAGCTCGCTCTGAGCTTTTTCAGAAGGAAACTGGCTGCTGGCGTTGGGCTGCGGCTCACGCTCACACTCGAATACAGATAGCTGTCCGAGACTTTCAAGCGGCACTATGGTGCACATCGCATAAACACCACCAAACAGGAACGAAATTTGCACCACATCAGAGCCTTCCCACGCCTGATCCTCTGGCCAAAACACTCCGATTAGATAGTAGACTAAACCCTCTAGAGGGATTTCTCATCCGCTCAAAACTCACAATAAATATATTTTCACGGCATGGATTTGAGACATCACTGATACAATCAATCAATCACTCACGTGTGCTTACGACACATATCCTTATTGGGTAGCCATAAGTCCGGACGCCGAGTTACATGCTCCCAAAGTCGTTGGAAAGCTATTGGCTGCAACTTATGTCCTTCCCCTAGCGTTTTGAAGAAGCCCTCCATGAGATTTCAGTACAGAAAATGCAATATAAAATTTGGTTTTTTGTTCTTGGGCGATTTGAGACGTCAATGAGGACCTATTTAGTGGTGCTTATGCGATGTGCACCATAGGACAACTCTCCAACAACAGCAGATGTGCTCAGAAACCCCGTGTTGCTTTGGTTTTTGCCTGAGTTTCGGCGCGTTTGGCCGGTTCCGTTTGCCGAAGGCCCGAAGCTGTCCAGGATGACTCGCAGCTAGGTCTTGAAGATATGGAGTTGGGGCTGTAAGAGAGCGAGGAAGGACGTCCCGGATAAGGTGAGCATTGTGTAATGCATGCATATTTATGAGAAATCGCTGCTCGAATGGGATACTCGCAGCTCTGTTGGAGACGTGGTAATGCGTTCTTGATGAATGGGAACAGCGGCCGCCGTGCATTTGCATGACACACAGTCATGCTGGGCATTGAGCGCTAACAAAATCTCCTGTGACCTCATTCAGCCTACGGGCTCATACCTGAGCGCGTTGAACATAGACCCAAGACTCCGGTTTACAGATGTCTCCTGATTGTGCTCCATTATCAGAGGACACCAAATTGAGGTTTGATGAGGGTTCTGCCGGTGGAGGTGGTGGCGGCGGGGTTGGAACAGTGTTTGACGCATGAGATGTTGAACCTCGGTAGGTGAGGTTCGGTTGTGGGCGACTGGGAGAAGGCTGGGGGCCACTGCTCGAACCGCTAGACGAGGCAGTAGGGGGGCTGGACGCCCGGGGACTATTGAATGGCTGCTCGCGTTGCGTGTGAGCCTCGGGGTACGGAAATTTCTCGCGAGGAGGGAACGGATCGGGCTTGTGGAATTGCTCGCGATCGCTATCCGCTAAAACAACAACAAGGAAGGAAAGATATGAGTAAGCAGCTAGCTAATGCAAAAAACGGGATGTACTTGGATTGAATTCATACAAAGAAGGGTCGTTGTCGGTGTCCATAGCATCGCTCCCGTCGTCGTCGGTCTCAGTCTCGGAGGAGTCCGACGATTGCGTCTCGGAAGACTCCTCCGATTCAGATAGGTAGAACAAAGGTTGCCCAGAACGTGTATAGCTATTTGATGACATCAGTATCCAATTTGCGCTATCAAATCGTGAATGAGACAAGCTTGGGACCCGACTTTGCAGTCTTTGATAACGGCTCGCCTGGTGGTCATGCAGCAGTCGGGGCTGCGGCAAGGCCCGAGGGACGACTAAGAAAACAGCGCCTGACAATGTAGTGAGGGGCTGGAAATAAAGCAGCGACTAGAGCAGTAGACTCACCATGGAGAAAGGTATATTGACGGCGAGAATGAAGCGGAGAGAGGATAGAAGAGGCAGGAGAGAGAAGGAATGAGAAAATGATAGAAGAGAATCAGGCGATGAATATGGCCAGACGCAGGAAAAAGGGATGCTTCGTCAGAAATGCTTGTGACGGCAATGAAGAACGGCTGGAATTACCTCATAAAGGGAAAAAATTTGAAATGGGTGGCCAGGGCAATCCAAATAAAGTATGACGATCTGCGTATGACGCCGATCGACTGGGAGCCCAAAGTCGTAATAAGGCGCGACCAGCGGCCCCGGTAAAATCATGCGAGGTAAATCAGCGGCATGGCTCATAAATAGCATGCCCTCAATCGTTGAAAAGAAATTTTTGGCATTTCCCGCATATAGTTTAGTGAGGCGAGATCAAACTAAGAGTCCGAAACAGAAACCAAAACTTTTCCTAAGTCAAAAGTTGCCACCAGCCAAAGTTGTCGCCAGATTCAGTTGTAGCCAGACGATTGTTGCAATCCCAAGTTACAAAAGAAGTTGCCTCCAGAAACAGTTGTAGCCGGAGTTCCATAGCGGACAAAAAGTTGTTGTCGACACTGTTGTGAGCAGAGTGAAAGTTGTTGATGCCGGCATAGAATCACAATCGGTTGTCACATCACAAACTTGTCACTCAAAGTTGGTGTCTGCGAGATTGTATAACTTACTAATATGGCACATATACTGTATAAAAATTCAAAATCGACAACTTGACCTTTTTTTGAGTAAATTAGCGGCAACTAGGACATTTTGAAGACAAAATATTGGCAACTCAAAGGGTTAACAACTTTGAGGGCACACAACCGACTTGACCACAGCTTGGATGGAGCGCAACATTTGAGATTACAACTTTCCAAGGTGACAACTGCGAAATGTCAGGTTGACAACATTGGAAGGGTAGGCAAGCAACTACAACTTCCCTAGGTAGCAACTAAATTACTTAGGTACAAGTTTCCGGACTACAACTCTAGCCAGCAACAATGTTTTGAGGCTGACAACGCTAAAATGTAAGGTAGGGACAGACAAATACGGTTGCCCCACGTGATTTCACCTTTTTGAGAAGATGTAGTCCGTTTGACATCTCGACAGCCGGTTGCAGGAGGACCCCCGACAACCACCTGTGATGCCTGCCCGCGAAATTTTCAATTCGGATAAAACATGCCCAAAATTCGCGCGCACCCTGCCCGAATTCGGATGAGAAATCAACTTTTTGGCGGCCAAGCCTGGTCAAAAATTCCAAACAAAAAGTCCCGCGACTGATGGCCTGGCCCTCTTTTCAAGTATAGGATAGGATCATCGCCGCTGCTCGTCGTCCAATCAACGTCCAATGCCCGAGGCCAGAGAAGCCAAATGCTCATTCATCATCTGTGACGAATACTTTGGGCCTATTCTCGTCAAAGATGGTGCTTTACCGCTCGAACGGATCGACATCGACGCCACGGAGAAGGAGCAGAAACGGTTCCCAAAGTCTCATCCCGCTCATCAAGGCCTTCCCTATGCCATCGACTCCTCGTGCACGGCCAAGCGCGGCACCAACAAGTCTCAGGGCTCTGTCTACCCCCCCCCCCATGTGGCGCACCACTGGGAAGAAGAAGGCTACAAATCGTCTCCGGGAGTTGGCTTTGGTCGGGATGGAATACACTTATAGCGGGATAATCTTGAATCTAGGCGGTCTGTTCTTAATGTTATTTCGTCTCTCTTGTCTTCTTGTCTTCCTTCCCATTGCTTTCAGATTCAATTCTTGACCCACACTTCGGCGCATCCGATGTCTCGGGCCGCATACGAATCATCAATTAAGGTGGTGAATAAAGAGGTAAATACGGTCTGGTTCATCACTTTCATAGACTCAATCTTCGCTGAGACGCGAAGGCACAGCATATTAAAGAACGCGCTAGGATAGACGAGGACTTCTGCCTCATCATTGCCAGCTTGGTGCGTCGTCGCTAACTTACACTGCTACTTGGTCTGACATACACATCATAAAGATCTTTCCTCGCGTCGCCATCCTCCGTAACGACATCGTCAAATTCATCACCCCAAAGACGGACGACTATTTCAAACTCACCGGCTACAGCTCAACAAAGAAGGACAACCGCGAGCGCGTCGAAAAAGCACTCCAGGACTACCACTTCATCTTCCCTGTGGTGTGGAAGAAAGCTGCCGCTGCTGCCGACGGCGCCGCCGACGATGCTGCTAATCCTAAACTCGAGGTATGGCCATCGTTTTTCTGTTATATATTTCAGCATTCATTCGATCTTTCAGATAAAATTCAGGCCAATCTTCCCTTCCATTCAGGGCCAATCATCGACACCATTAACGAAAAATTCTTTTCAAAGCCACGCTGTCTCGGTCGCAAGTACAAGAAGCTTTTCAAAGGGCCTGACAGCCATCCAAATGAATTTGAACTCCCAGATACCATGGTGGCCCTTGTCGCTGTCTACGTAAGTCTCTTTTAGATCATACATGCTACTTTCATTTATATCCTGCCTCTAGGTTTGAGCCCGACTACACGGCTGGTCAAGTGGCCGTTACGTTGACCCCGGCGTGTACACCCAAGCACGCCTTGAAACAACGTACAGGGGCCTTCTGAAGTTCATCACTGACATGCGGAACGACGACGAAGAACAAGCACACCGGGTGCTCCACAAACTGTACCTTGCACTCGGGTGAGCATCTATATTATATTGTGTCGGTATTCTATTGATTTCGCGCTGCAGTGCCGATCAGGCGCCCGTGGCAGCTCTAACAACTGGCTCGGCGATGAAGGTATTGCAGCTTGGGGTGGCTGACGAGGACGCTCTCGTGTAAATGCTTCATTGTTAATCCACTTATTTTTACCGTACATAAACATGCACTACTTTATTTTTTCAAGTTAATGTTGACCGCGGACACACAAGCGCCCATACGGCATCCACCATCTGTTTGTCGGCATCTTCTGAGACAAACTGATCGCTTCCTCTTGCTTCCTTCCACCACCTCGCCTCTCGACTCACCTCATTTTCACGTTCCATTCTATTATATATCTCCTCGCGTCACTTATGACCTCAAGTCTTATCATTCTCGCTGCTTTTCACCGCCATCTTCCGCTTTTCCGCGATATTTCATCGAGACTTGCTTGTTTTTCAGTTCCACTGAGTTCTAGTCTTATACTGTAGCACTTTGTATGGGTGAAACGTAACGCGTAACGCCCGCCCTGTTTCGTTTCAACGGTAACACATAACGGTCGGGTGGTTACCCTGAGGACTGCGTGACATACAAAGATGTCGAATTATCATGTTTGTGGCTGTAAAATCTAGCTGAATCTACTGCTATAACCCTCCTCCTCCTCACTGCACTCAATCACTCTCTACAATCCTCGTCAAGACAGAACCGGTACGGTCCATCGGAGACCACGGGCAAGGTGCTGGGAAGGTGTACCAGAAGCTGGCCGAGGTAGTTTAACTATGTAGTCGCTCGAAGAGGGCTTGTGGTGGACCCGTCGCTGGTTTAAGTGTCTGAGCGTGCGCCACGGCGCAGTGTTCATGAAAAAAAAAATAGGTGTATTACGGAGCTCGTAACAGGAGAAATGCAATCAAAAGCGCTATGGATACAAAGAAAGCATAAACGAGAGCTAGAAATTGCCCAGAATCCGTTCAACGTTTGGAAATAGATTTTATCGGTGTTTGCCCGCCCGTTTCCAAAATTCTATGATGTCACGCATAACGCTGAGGCCGTTTCTGGTTTTCATGCGTACAGTGTAGTACGGCTCAATGGGGAAGGAGTGTTCCTTGGTGATTATTTTTTTTTCACCACACCTCTTCACCGGAGGCTTGTCCCTTGTATTAGAATATCATTATCTATGCTAGCCCTACCTACTGTATTAATTCTGAATGCAAAAAAGAGACAAGTATCGTTTGAGGCCAAGTTTTGTGTCAATACGCGACAAATCAAGGAATCACCGACTTTCTTCTCCGTGATCCTACTTCAATGGGGGCACTTTTCGTCTCAAAACAAATTCCGGCATAAAGGCCTTGATCTTAGGTATGTTTCCTTCCGCATGTGTGAGAGGATCGGACAAAAGATGCGGCCGAAAGGAAATGGACAAGATCATGCACGTGGAAGCGTGACAGGTGTTTGTTGACGCGTCTGTCCATCACCTCTCTCCGTCTTCTCTAGCCAATCCCTACTGTCCAGTTCTCATGGTGTACCGCGCAAAGTCCGATCGGGTCAAAGCCCAGGAGGCCAGTCGAAAGAAGGAGGCAAATATAGCGGCGGCGGTGCAGGAGTGGGACAGGGAGCGCGTCAAGCCCGCCATCTTAGGCAAGCCCAAAACTGTCTCTGATCTCTCTTTCAAATACGGGATTCCTTACATGACACTATCTCGACGAGTACATGGTGGACAGAGTATTCGACAAGCCAATCAAAAGAAGCAAAAGGTCCCCATCGTCACGGAGTGGGCACTCGTCCAGTTCATGCGTGAATCCGCGGATCGAGGCTTCCCATTCATCCATCCACAGATAGAGCAGTATGCCAATACGGCGCTCCAGGCCCTTCACGGACCCGACTACGAGCCGGTGGGGAAGAAATGGGTGTTTAGCTTCCTTGACAGACATCGAGACGCGCTCAGTACCTTCTGGAGCAAGCCCCTCGACACTCAGCGCGCACGGAGCCTCAATCCGGAGGCCGTCAAGTCCTGGGTGGAGTTAGTGAAGAAGTACATTGTGGATGCGGGGGTCTCACCTGACAGAATATATGGAATGGATTAAAGCGGGTTTCCGACTGGTTATACGGGAAAGGAACGGGTGATTGGGGCACGCGGGACCAAGACCCAGCATAGGCAGGGTGGTGCAAGCCGACAGAACATCACCGCGCTCGTAACAATTCGCGGCGATGGGAAGATGAATGTCCCGCCGATGATCATCTTCCCGGGAATGAATTTCCAGAGTAACTGGAACAACGGGAACACAATCAATGCATTGTGAGTCAAGTCACGATGATTAAAAGCCCACTCACAAGCCGGAACTAGCATCGCAAAGTCTTCAAATGGCTGGACCAACGGAGAGCTTGGATACGAGTGGCTGATCAAAGTCTTCGACCCGGCGACGCGTGATGAGGCCAATGGTCTCCCGCGAGTGCTGCTTCTTGATGGCCACAGTTCGCACTACAGTGACCAGGTCGTCAAATTCTGCCGGGAGAACAACATTATCTTACTAGGTTATCCCCCGCACTGCACGCATGCACTTCAAGGTCTTGATGTCGTATGCTTCGCAAAGATGAAGAGTTGCTGGCAGGCGGCGATCATTGCTTTCGAGGACGAGCACATGCGCGACGTCTCGAAAGCCGAGTTCATGACTGTCTGGTCGAAAGCCTACACCGAAGCCTTCGACGAGTCAACTGTCCGCTCGGCTTTCAAGGTGACAGGTGTCGTACCGTTCAATCCGGACTTCGTCAGCGAGGACCAGATGAAACCGAGCCTCGCGACATCGACTCGTGCAGAGTTTCCGATGCCACAGCCGAGCCCAGTCCGCGCGATAACGAATGCGATGCGCTTGCACCCTCCCACCCGCTTCGACTTGTCGCCCTCCAACGTAGCGAGCACGTCGAGGTTAGCCGAAACGCCCACGCGCCGGCGAAGACGGGATGAAGAGGATGAAAACATAGATCCTGAGCTCTGGTCACCTTCAAAAAAAATGAGGACACTGTACTCGCACCTTGGAACCACCTCCCGAGGGTCTCTCCTCCTCAGCGCTCCCAAAATCAAATCATACGACACCGCCATCGTCCCTCCTGTCATCCAACATGTTCCCCAGTCGATCCCAACACCGGACTGGTCCCTCTACACTCCCGACCGGAACGACGATTCCTATAAAACAAACGGTCGGCTTGAAAATGAGATCGTGGAGCTGCGGAAACAGCTTGCACTTGCTCACCAAAATGTCGTCGTGAGGGACAAGATCATCGAGGAAGGGAATGCAACGATGATTTTTCAGGGCATGGGGTTGAAGAAGATGAACCAGGCACTGCGATTGCAGGAGGAGAAACAAGTGACGGAGCGAGCAAAGCTTTTTCAAGGCAAAGCTCAGTGCCTCTCATCAGCCGAGTTTGTTGCCAAGGTGAATGAGATCAGCGAGGGGAAGAAGGCGAAGGAAGCGGGGAAGGAGAAGAAGCGGGTCGAGCGGGAGCGAAGGAAAGAGTTGCGAGCAGAGATTGGACTGGAATGGGCTGAGATGAAGCGCCAGCACGCTGCTGCTGTTGAGTACTGGGTGGCGGAATGCTCTAAGCTGCAGGAAACCGGCGTGAAGAAGAAGGACCTTCCCCCAAAGCCGAAATTGGGCAAGAAACCGAAGCTACCGGTCTTGGAGGATGAGGATTCGGAGGAGGAGGATGAGCTGAATGAGGAAGGTGACGTGTGACATCCGTTCACCAAGGAGCCCGAAACGTGACATTTGGGATCAAAATTTTGTGTCGTTCATCGCACTTCCTCTCATACGAAAAGTACCCATAATTATACTCAATACCTACTTGTTATATGCTCTAGTAGTGCCTACACGAGTTCCAGGATTTTTGCGATACAAATGCGGAGCATAGATCGAAAACATCAAAGTTGATCACCATCGAGCTGTACTACACTGTAGCGTTTCCAGTCACGCTCGAGGGTCTGTTTCACCCATACAAAGTGCTACAGTATATTTTATCTCACTCACTCCTATCGTATTCTGTACTCGGTGTTACAAAAAGTAACCGATAATTTGGTCACTCCTTCACGGCCACGTGATAATTTTTTTGAAGTGTCGCGCTTCAAGTATACCCCTGACAATTCTCTACAGCATACATGAAAAGATCCGTGACATTCCTTGTCTCAGGCTCCTGAGGCTTGTCAACAAACTGAACGTCATACTATTTTGCATGCAGCTGGCACAAACCACACAAAAACTCGAAAAATATCCACAATATCTGATCAACGCACCAGATTTCCAACTTGCGTTTGATAAAGCCGACACTATCCCATCCAGTCATACAAAATACTTTGCGAAAACGGCCTCAAAATAGTGTGAAAACAGGTCGCGCATATTTCACCTCCAATTTGTCCTTGTTGTTGATCCCGGTTAATGAGGAGGGTAGATAATGATAATATATATCGCTGAATAGCTCCTGGTTACTTGATTGACACAGAGAGCAAGAGAGCTGCTGGAATCTTCACATTAGTTCCATCTTTTTGTAGCAAAACGAGCTGATACCCAGCTTGAAACTGAATCAAATCTGAGTGGTGGAATTCAGACGCTCAAAAAAGCCCAATGACATGGTTCACACAGACCAAATTTGGTCAGACAATAAAATGGTGTATAAAATACAACATAGAATACTTAAAACAGTGTTTCCTGTGCCAACAAAGCGAGAGCCAAATGGTTTCTTCTAAATAAGGCAAAATGTTAGCTGTCAGATTGAACCGACTGGTGCGAGAGATTCGCGGCGTCGTTTCTCACAGACTGCCATACAAATGGGTACAGACCATTCCAATAAACATTCCTATGTGCTTGACTCAACGAGATACTACACGATTCGGCCTAAAATGGCACATTGTCGGTCACTTTTTGTAACACCGAGTATATATAGTAGCGATCTTTGACGAATACGACCTACTTTTGCACCTTTAGAAGTCCCGTTACTTTAGCTTCCGTCTCCGTCTCCGCCGCCGCCTCCGACTTTGACTCTGCTTCTTAGTTCTCGTCTCCGCCTAGCGCCTCCGACATTGTCTCTATCTCTTTCTTCGTCGTCCTCGATCTCCTCGCCGTCGCCTTCGCCGCAGCTTGCCAGTCTCGGCACCGTCGCGTTTTGGAGCACTCGTCTATTTCTGCCTCTGACTGCCGAGCCATACACCGCTAGACAGTTAGTTAGCGCATCATCAATTCACTCCTTTGCCCATTTTGAAGTGATTCGAGCGAATGAAATGTAGAGAAATAAGCATCTAATGCCACGAGAATGTACTGAACTTCGGCCAAATTCCGCAAAATCCCGATTCGTCGTTCCCGGCAACAATATAATTTGGCCAAATTCGCCGAAATGGGATAATGGCCAAAGTTTCCCGAAATTTAGCAACCTTTTGGTGACATTTGGCCAACTTACGGCGGGAGGGATTTCCTGAGGGAGGGACGACCAAGAAAACATCGCCTGACAATGTAGTGAGGGGATGGAAATGAAGCAGTGATGAGAGCAGTAGACTCACCATGGAGAAAGGGATATTGACGAAGAGAATGAAGAGGAGAGAGGATAGAAGAGGCAGGAGAGTGAAGGAATGAGAAGAGAATGGAAGAGAATCAGGCTATGAATAAGGCCAGACGCAGGAAAAAGGGATGCTTCGTCAGAAATGCTTGTGACGGCGATGAGGAACGGCTGGAATTACCTCAGAAAAGGAATGGAAAGGATTTGAGATGGGTAAGGACAGGTATATCGAAGAACGGAGGCAGTAGAAGGGGAGGAAGGGCTGGATGCAAAAATAAAGGATTGGATGTCGTTTCGGTGAAAGAGAGATGCTTGGTGAAGGGCTGATGTATCACCTGAGTACTATGCAGCTGCTGAGATAAGGCTGATTGCGAGAGAGAGGCGACCAGGGACGATCCAAATAAAGTATGACGATCTGCATATGACGCCGATCGACTGGGAGCCCAAAGTGGTAATATGTATAAACAGTTTACCTGTGGTTTGCGACCCCCCGTAAACTAAAGGGAAATAATTAGGTATTTATTTATTTTAAATAGTTTATAAACAAAATAGTTGGAGCCTTGATGGGTTTCTTCCGAGCAGAACTACATTGCTGACACACTCTCTCGTTTTGACATGCTCCGCCTTCGACCTTTGCTTCCTCAATTCTTCGCCTCCCAGCACACTCCCTTCCCCCACCTCCCCCCGGATGGCCTGCTCGGGTCAACCAGCCTCCACTTGTCGCCTACTTCCTCGGGCACGGCCTCGCTGCATCCACCCGGGGCGTCAATCAGACAGCGTGCAACTCCTTTGAGTCATTCCGTCTTCTCGAATGGGCAGCATCTCTTCCCCCGGGGTGTAGTGCAAAAACAATCAAGCGCTATGTTGGTGGCCTTCCATACCGACCTAGGGTATGACTCCACCCCCTTTGAATCACGCGTTCTAGAGCGTGTAATTCGTGGTATTCGCCGGGTCTACGGGGACGCGGAGCGCAAGGAGCGACTTCCTATCACGCAGCCCGTCCACGCTCAAATCATTGCCTCCCTCTCCAACCCAATCTCCCTTCCCCGGGGCATTTCTCGTGAGCTAGCCGAGACACTCCGAGTTGCCTATGCCCTGGCCTTCGCGGGTTTTCTTCGCTGTGGCGAGATTACCTACGACTCTTTTGAGGGCGCCTTCAACCTCAAGCGCCGTGACGTCAGGATCCAGAACGACGAGTGATTTGATTTGATTTGATTTGATTTGAAGTTCTAATATATGCTGTACCTGGCTACGGAAGAGCTATGCAGCAGTACGGTAAGGGTCGGCGGGGATTTCATATAGTAGGTAGTTTGGAAACGGTAATATAGACTATAACGAGAGAGGAAAAGAAGGTTAAGTATCGCGCAAGGGAATGAAAGTTTGAGGAGTAACAGTATCAAATATTTGAGATGGAACGGGAAGGAAGGGGAAGAGGGAGACATAGGGTGGGTATGAATCAAGGATGAAGAATACAGAAGAATAAAAGAGAGCGGAGAGGATTAACGAGGGGATTGTATGTACGGGAGAGGGTGGACCGACGACTTATCTAAAGCCTGGTGAAGGTCCTTCATGCGCTCCGCCAGAGTTACCGCCAACTCTTTCCGACGCGGGCAGGTATACGAATCCGCGCGGTGCTTTCCACCACAATTGAGGCATTCCACAGGGCCAGAACATTGGGAGGTGTCGCCGTGAGGATGGTCCGCCGAGGGCTTCGCACATATGCCGCAAGATGGCTTCTTGACGTTGCATCGAGCCTTGGTGTGTCCGTATTTGTGACATCCCCAGCACTGGGAGATGCGAAGATGCGGGAAGCCACGAGCGACAGTGGGACTAGTGGAACACAGGATGATGCGGCCGCGTGAGAGCGCAAGATCGACCTTTTCGCGTGACTGGAGAAGGAAATATACAGAACCGGCACGTTTTGGCTTACGCCCGCTGGCCACGATGGCGGCTGTCTGCGATTCGGAAGGCGGGCGATTGACCCAAGTTGGGAGACCGGTGACTGGGCCCAAATCTGGATTCCGGATCTCAAACTCGCGCTTCAACTCTCCCATGTCTGCAACCTCATCAAACGGCACTCCGTTCACCTGAAGGTGGCCATGTAATGCTACCGGCGCAACGCGGCCGCCAGGCAAGATCGCAGGACCCCAGCGAGACCACTCCTTGCTGAGTATGTCAGTAGCCGACGCAGATCCAGGTACAAGAAAGATGCTGGTGCTGCTTTGCTTCTTCGCGAAGAGTAGGCTAGGGAGGGACAAGGAAGCGAGGTGTTTATTGACAGTGGCGATGATCTCCGGGTAAGGCGCATTGAAGAGGGGTGGGACGTCACCATCAAAGCGAACGAGAATACGCTCATCGCTTGGCGCAGGTAGCGGAGGTGGCTTTGGTTTGGGAACAGGGGGAGTGGCGGGCTTCACGGCAGCAGCGGCCACCGCGGCGTACGAAAGAGCTTTCTCCGCTTTGAACGAAGCGACTTCCTTCGAGAGCGATGCAATGGCTTTGTTCTGAGCCTCGGATTTCGCGGAGAGCTCCTTGAGGGATGGCGTAACTGCCTGGAGGAGGAGAGCGCTAAAGGAGGAGGTGGATTCCGACTCGCGCACAATGGTCACGTGGTTGGCGAGTCGTTGCTGTATCGCGCTGAGGATCTTCCAGAACTCTTGAGTGATAGCGCTAGAGGTCTGGAGCCATTTCAAGATATCGCCAAAGACCTCTGCCAATGCGTCGAAAGAATCTGCGTCATCAATACGGTCCCGGGAAGTCAACAAGAACTCCTTCTTAGCTCGCGAAGCCTCCACTTGTAACTGCTTCGATTGGGTCGACCTTTCAGCACGCACTGTAGGAGCTGGCTTTGTCAATGCAATGGATTGGTTGACTGGAGAGCTTGGGGAGGGAGGGAGAATCGGCGAGGTAGCGGGAACGGTAACTGTAACAGATGATGACGTGGCAGCGACGGCGGCGGGGCCTTCCGCGGTGATAGTGGCGGTCTGGGCAGTCCTTGTCTGCTTGCGAGTGGCTGGGCGAGGTCCAGGGTCGGTGGAGATGGCGGCTAGGAACTTTGACTTTTCTTTGGATTTGGCGGACATGATGGTTATATATTATGCCCTGAACCTCACTGTTGACCTTTCGGCGTCCAAAACCGACCCCTTCCGCTCTGGGGTGCGCATTACGATAGCGAAGACTGGCTTGTCCACCCGTGCCTACACCCTCCTCCGTGCCCACTTCAATAAACCAGGCAAGCCTGATGACCCTTTATTTGTCGGCCGCCGTACTCGCGATAATTCAGGCTATGGAGCTTTCTCCCGGAAACTCTTCATTGACTGTTTGAAGGCTTGCCTCACTCATGTTGGCATTTCGTCATCGGGCTACTCAGGCCATAGCTTTCGTCGTGGTGCTGCCACTTGGGCTCGCCTCATCGGTCTCTCCGACCTCGATATTCAGCGCCTAAACCGTTGGACTTCGGACTGCTTCAAACTCTATATTGACACGCCTCCGAATGTTATTGTGGCGTTGAGCAAACGTCTTCTCTCAGACCCCCCGCTCATTCAGCCCACCTCCATGATTGTCACCCCGGAGTTGATTTGGCGTGGCGACGATGCCCTCTAGCCACACCCTCTTGCTCTCTTGGCCTCAGCTCGCTCTCCTCGCTGTTCCGGCAACCCCTCTTCCCTCGGGGCTGCCTTGTTTTCTGGGTTTTGGCCCGAGAGCGCTTGCTGCGAGGGTCACAGCCCCCTCACCGCAATCATAAATATACCATCTGTTTCCCCTCCTCACCCACGAGCTCGCAGCATTCCTAGTGAGTGTTTACACTCGGAGGAATGCACGAGCGAGTCATCAGTGTGACTCATCACTTCTTTTTTCTCGACCACCACCACCGGGCGCGTTCCGCCCGTGCTCTCGTTTTTGAGTTCTCCCACCCTCCTCCCATCTACATTACATGTACATCTTGTTTAGTTTTTGTTTGTAGTTCATGAATCTTTTACCAAATCAACCTTTCTTGATGTGATGTGTCTATATAATTACTTTACTTACACGGCTGGTACCTTTACATTCCGCCTGTCAATATTACATAATATTATCTTGCTTAACTCTGACTTCCATGTCCTACGGTTAAGAGGGATCCTCCACGGCGAACCACCGACCCGGTTAGACCCCCTGCATGCCTGGGCATCCGTATAACTACTCCCCGCACCTCCTGGGTTATAGGAGCCCGACTGAGGGTCATACAGTCCCTACGGCCGATGGGTTACCACGGCCACATCTACTCACAACAAGCGGGCGCGGGTCGTCCGCGACTGCTATCTCTTCAATACTCGTCCCTAGGCTCCCAAGAAGCCATATTTACCGACTCGCATCACACTTGACCACATTCACGTCGAAAATGTGCAAACCTTGGAAAACATGTGATACAAATAGTCACGTGAAATTGCCTCATTTGGAGATATTACGGCAACAGGGGAGGGGGGGGTCCGCCGAAGTCGCTAAAAAAAACTTCGACCCCCGGTGCGGATTTCGCAGATCGGTGTACCCTTGCTCTCGACGTCCACCAACCCCATCTCGCTCTCTCCCGCCCTAGTCCTGTTGTCTCCCCTCCTCGCTCTTCTTCGTTCTCTCTGCCGTCCGTCTAGCCCTCGCCACAACCCCCACCTTCTAATCGTTGAAGAAATCGCCATACTCTGAATCGACGCCGCGACCTCAGGCTCGCGTCGCGATCTTGACGGGGGGAGATATGCTTTAGCATCGGTCTGGCGAGACTGTAACGTTGCGCTCAAGTGTCAGCCCATTTTCAAGTCACAGAGTCTTTGCTTTCTCCAAGGTGCGTATTTACAACGTGAAACCGAGCTTCGCTAATGCTTATTCTTGTCATTGGGCAGATAGCAATACCATTTGTGTAAGCCGTGTCCCTGCCAGCAACTATTCGTTCATGCGCAGTGTTGGTTCTTTTCCCGCCATCTCGCTCCTGCCGACGCTCATCGTCCGGTGCTTCCATATATGTTCGACTTTTTTTCCTCTCTATGTAATAGTAATAACGCTATTTGATAGTTTCCAGGTATACGGTGGCCCAGCTCGTCTGTGTTAATGGGAGCCATTGTGAGTACGTGTCAATCCGTGCTTTATGTTGTTGATGCCGCTCTAGACACATTTACGCTGCCGTGCGTGTTCGTATGAGCTCCCTCTATATACGCCGCATACGTACGTTTCCCTTTGTCGTGGCTGCGCATTCTATTAATTTTTGTCCAACAGATCTTCGAGAACTTGCGAGGATAGGTTTGTCTTATGGCATGTCTTCGTGTAGCGGGCGTACAGTAAGTCATCTGTGACCTTTCCAGCCCTCTTCGGACCTTATATTGCACCCAGACTTCTGACCCACCCTGCAAAGCGGAGTCGAATGCGGGAATGCGGATGTATAGGTAAGCGTCACTTTCGCTATAGTTGCGCACTGTATTCATTTTCATCCCACAGCGGTGCCATTTTGTTATTTTGTCGCATATGGGACCGCGGGGCAGCGAGATTTTTGCCTTATTGAGTGGGAATGTGAACACAGTGAAACGAGTTCATGTCTATTTGGGATGGTATTCACTCCAAAACTATGTGAATGAGCACAATGGAATGTTCCACTCACATAGTCGGACCCAATGAAAATATCCCTGTGAAATTCACAAGTTCCTAATGGAATTCACGATGTTTTCTTATGACTTTCCCTGCAAAATGGTGTGACTGAACTAAGTGAAAGTCAGACGGCCACAGTGGAGGTTCTGGGGACATTCATTGCCAATTATTGTTCCGGGGAGATCAGGCCTCGGACATCATTTCCACATCCTGTCAAGATGGTGGTGTAGTGGTCCACCGCGGTGGTGAAGGGATAGCACATTGTATTTTATCTACGCCGCGCTACTGTTGATGCTATTTCGTTCCACATATAAAATTAGAGGGGGATTCGCCACAATGTCCCTGATCGTTGTACAGCCGTTTCGTAAAAAGAATATAGAATGACTACGCGCATATTCCTAGTACGATAAATTGTGATGCGCGATCAAATGTCCGAAAAAGGCAAAACACCCAAAATTCAGCTTGCCGTGGGATGTTTTCCATCAAAACTCAAATTGGCCAAATTGTAGCCCTGAAGGAGTAGGCGCTTTGAATTATGCAAAAATGTGCATGCAATACCGAGATATATGGACTTCAAAGTCGGGAAAAATAGCAAAAATGGCCAAAATTGACGAAAACCACAATATTGCACGGGTTATAGCGACGTAACCGATGCAAATTTTCGCCCAATTCGAAATGCCACATCTATCTACCCATTGAGGACTACAATCTGGTCTGTCCAGATTGTGATGATTAACATCTTGGGTCATACTAGATTTTGGTGGTTTTGCCTTTTTCGGCTATTTGATGGCATATCATAATTGTTTGATCAGATAATTATGCTAGAAATATGCAGATATGTAGTCATTCTAACCCACCTAGCACTTTGTTTCATGAAAAACCCTGCATTTAGCATTCAGAAATCCGGAAACGAAGCGACGCCATCACTTTCCGTGACTTCGAGTATTGAGTTGGTCCGAGTTCCGAATCGAGTTACATCGAGTTTTTCCCACAGCCCAGGGGCAGGACCGATGATAATGCCTTTGGAGGCCTGGTTTTCAAAATGGGTGAAAAAGTCAGGATTTGAAATTTTCCCACAATTTCTGAGGAGGCAGAAATCGGGCACCAATTTTTTTGGTCCGAAAAATCGGTCAAAATAGTCAGGAAACCCATACCAGCCCTCGCATTATCATCGGTCCTCCAGGGCCTCTCTTCGGAGCCTCGGGAAAGTGGTCACAAGAGTCACAGCTCGCCGTCTACCATAACTCGGATCTAATCACCAGACGGCATTGATTCCCCTCAAGAAAGCTGATCTGCCGACTGCGCGGGCAGCTGAAGTGGTATACGTAGAGGACATGCTCCGCGATGAAACAATCCACGAGAGCGAACCGGGACGGGAGAATGATGCCGCAGAGTCCAACAACGATGACCACAACGATAGTGTGGCGACGGATGCATCTTCAGATTCGGGTTCTGACTCGGACGACGAAGACGATGAGATTAATGTAAGTTTTATTTTCATCTTCGAGTTCCTCAGACTCACGTTGTCCAAGAGCCTTCGTGCAACGCAAACTACGGCGGCGCTCGGTGAACAGGCCATCTCACGCGCTATGTTTGAGCTTCGGGATATAGAGCCGCGACTCTCTGGACAGGGCCAGTATCTTGATCAGCGCGCGGTTGGCCTCAGTCCCGCAGAACTCGAGGAAGTCGGGCAGCGGTATGGAAATCTTGTGGACTTCGTGTCGAGAATCGAGCGGGTTATGAATCTCCCTCCCCACATTCCTACCTCTACACCGGCGGCTCCATCTCGTGCTGCTGCCACTGATACGGTCCGCATTCGTAACGGGCACGAAGCGAAGTAGAAGAGGGCGGTTCAGCCGGGGACGAAGACGACGACCAGTCGGAGTCGAGGTATGAGTGCGCCGTACCACCGCGATGATGATGACGCGGGGCGGGTCTATGGGATATATGTCCCGCCTGGTGGGGCTCCGCGCGCTTCGCGCCCGTTTCTTGAGGCTGCTTTGCGTTGGCGGCGTTGACGTTAGTGGCTGACCAGGCGCGAAGAGAGCGAGCTGCTGAGAACTGCATTAGCAGAAACCTGACGGGTTGGGGGCAAGTCGGTAAGTCGCGCTGTAGCTGGGGTTGGTCGAGCTGTCTTAGAGCGATCCAATAGAGTCAAACGAAGGAAATACAGAAGCCTGGGATGCCATACCATTGTTTCGGCGGGTTTTGAGGTCCCTGAAGGTACACTTGCTTCCTGACGCGTCCTTATTGGGAGAGAAGCCGAAATCACGTATTTGAGGGTAAAGGTCGACCAAAAGAGCCTCTAGCCGCGTCAAACGCAATCAATAGAGACTTTGCGCAGAGCCACCGATAGCCACCCGGTGGCTCTCACGGCATGCGCTGTGGAGCGGCTACGCGCTATGGTGGCTCATTCGGTGGCTGGAAGAACAACTTGACATCCCCCTGGATGACCTCGAAGCGCTAGGCTCCCAAACCCCCAGGAAGCACACCAAGGTTCCACGCCATCCGTCGGTTTTGCAAGAACCGGCCAAAACCGCAGCAAATAAAGCGGGAAACTGGTAACCTAACCACGACACCTCACTACATTGAGGTATAGTCACAGAGGTACCATGTAGATACTTGAAGCCCCACCTGCAACGCGGGCAACGAGCCACCAAACGAGCCACCATATGCCGTACCATATATGGTGCGGCTTATCACTCAGATCAAATTTTGCACTCGCACAATTTTTTTGAAAAGTCTCAAGGTTTTCTGGAACAGCTGTAATGGTGTTGCGTTCAGAGGGAGGGACGAAGTGCCAGAGACTGCAAGGTATGTTCAAGAAGCCATCAGGGTGTCGTGCCGGCCGTCCGGCAGCTGGTCGGCTTGTAATGGCTTGAAACGGATCAAAAGTGCGTATAATCCCCTGCGGAGCGGCTTATAATACACTGTAAGCCGGTAATCCGGGTCAATCCATTATAAGCGGCCTAGGGTTTTTCCGACAACCTGCATAGGCACAGTCATCGGTCCTACGGACAGTGCCATCCTCCGTGTCAGCGGCGAACATACATCTATGCATACTTATGTACATACCATACATACAAGTACATACTCATCCATGTAGCTTGGGAACCAGGGAATTCCAGATCAACATGACCACAAGTTGCGCAAATGAGTTTTACAACTTTGAGTGGTGGAATGATAAGTATACAATATACTACAATATACTTATGTAGGCTTTAAGTACATACACTGTTTGTACACTGTTACTATTTTTACCCCGGTAGTGTCCATAACCCCAGAAGTGGGAACAATGCCATTTCCGCCCGTCCCTCTCAACGTACGCCTGAATAAAAATGGAATACAATTACAGCACTGGTATACTCCATACTTCCCAGAGGAATTAATAATTGGGCGAAAATTGAGAGCACCAAAAAATCGTAATTGTCAAAAACACCGTTATTGACATCAAAACCATTCCCATCTCTTCAAAATCTCTGCAACAAAGCCATGTTTTCCCCCCAAAAAAAGAGCGGCAGTCATCTGGACATACATTCATAAGATCTATGTATTTTTGCTGAACATCTGGGACAAGTTGAGTCCAGAGCAAAACATTCGAGGGAGCGTGACGAATCTCGAAGAAAATTTCAAACTCCGCTCGGCATCGCTTTTTCGTCTCCTCCACCAGGACCTCCCTCGACACTCTTTTACCTTGGCTCCAAATACTACCTAATCTGCGTTATAATCATACCCTGATATCTCTGGATACCTTCCCTTCATAATTTACGTCGCTTTCGCCGCTTTCGACCTCAATCCACTCTTTCTATGCCCCTGGACGCGTCGACACTCTGCCAACGGGGCACTTAGACGCGTCGTCTCTATTCTGTGATGGCTACCCGCATGCGCATGCGACCGCGTGAGACGTACCGTACAGAGGGAGTGAAGGCATTGGAGAAGGAGGAGGTCATACAAAAGGCAGTCGCAGGTGTGCGGGATAAGACATACGAGCATGCATTTGCAGCAGCCCGTGCTCTCGGCATTGAAGAGCAGTACAAGACGATTATCCGCCGCCTGAGTAGAACAACGAGAGAATTTTTTTCAAAAATATCTCACAAGAAATGAGCTTTACTCCGTCATTGTTAAAGAAAACTGTAAACTTTTTCGGCATTTTGCCTCGCTTTGACTTGAAAGGACGCAGAAACAAGAGCATCTGAACAATATGAATGTCTGCCCATAGGCAAACTCTGGATTTGTTAATGTGTAATATACTTACGGTTCAGTGCGAAAAAAGTTGTGACCACCTCCACTATGTACAACCTAATTCTTATCAAGTCAATCAGGGTGTTTGAGGCTTATAGTGCTATCTTTTCGATTGTTGCCTTTACTCCAAAAGCATATCGTTAATTATCCTAAGTCTTATCCTGTCCTTTTATTCAGTTCATTTTATGGAAGCTAATACTGCACCACCCAACCCCCTTATCTTTGATCTGGGGCGCAAGGCTTTGATTGTGACAATTTCAAATTGATTTCGAACCTAGTGCTTTCCGTGCAGCATTCAACTGCCCTCGGCACACGAGTGGGTAAGCCTAGGGTACTAGTTTAGCGAATCGCACCCCCGTTGTATCCATTCATTCAAGGAAATATATTCATTCGGTGTTTTATCTCCCTTCTACCGACCCTCCCGCACCACAAAGTTAAGATCGGCGCTGCTATAGAGTATTTGCTAGTTCTACACCTCAGTGAATGAATCCGACGTTTCTATCGTCTGACTGTGAGTTTTGGCTTCCCTTATGGCTCCGATGATGTTCCTGATTCAAACTCTCAGTTTGCAGCCAATTGCTGGCATATACCCCACCGTGCCCGATAGTGGCGCGGTCGCACCATAACACCTCGATAGTTGCCCGATAGTGTCCCGATCGGGCACTGTCCGCCCAGCATGGGACCAAGTCACACTTGAGGTCTGGTTTACCGAGACAGCGTAGGAGAAGGAAGAATAAATTTCGTTAGGCTGTGGATTTTAGTGTCTGAGCTGGGCCTATACAGTGCCAAGCATCACATCACGGTTCCTTTTTTGGCAGGGAACGGCATCAAAAGTTGAACTCGAAACTACATTATGCCGTCATCACCATTCAACTTAAAAACAGTGTAAAACGTCTCTATGGATGTGTAGCAACTCATCTTGTGCTTTGCAAGGCAATTGAACAAGTTCTTGTATTTTCACCTCCGAAAAAGTGAAACAAACCCTAATGATAGCTGATGCCATCATCAAATTCCCATATCGGTTAGGGTTAAGGTCACGTGCGTCCCGGACTTTGCCGCCCCAACGTTCGGCGGATCACCCAGGTAGGTCAGAGCAGACTCGGCTACACTCGGCTACCACCTTTCTGGGTTTCTGCATGACTACTGAACACATCTGGCCTCAATCCATCCAAAATCAGAGCCAAAAGCATGATTTTATTTTTTCCAGACGCGAAAAAAGTGAAACACCGTGGGAAAAAGTGAGTTCTCGACGCCAAACGCATTCTTTTGGTCGGTTTCCTTCCTTAGAAAATCAGAAATAAATCACAAAAAATTATGTTCGGCCGAAAAAGCAGTGTTGGAGAAGTGATGCTTGGCACTGTAGCTTTATGGGTGCTAAGTCATGCTGTGTGTACCCCATTGGTCCCCTGAATTCAAAATGTCGTTTCTATATTCGCCTTCATCCACACCGTTGGCTGTCTTGCTCTGCGCGATGACTAGTTTTATGGCGGGATGGATGGCTAAGTCAATTCGGTACTGGAATAATTTGATGACCGGACATCCCTCACACTGTGACGTTCAGCTCCTCGAAAACTCCCGCATCTATTTTTCGCCTGAAACTTGTGAAAGGGAGGACTGACATCCGAAAAGGCGGAAATCTACTGTTCTAAGATAGACGTCACCCGGATCCGGCACGTCTTACATAAGCCAAATCAGGGCGTCAACCAAACCCGTTATAACTCCTTCCACAAAAGCATACTGACCATTGTAAGCACACCAAACTGTAGCTAGGAAGCATACCTTTCATTTGGTGTAGGGGATTTGGCTAATTCTTCTCTGTTGCAATGTTATAAGGTCGTCTTTCCAAAAAAGGCAATATATGTTAAAAGGCTTCTAAACTCATTTTCGACTGACGGTCTCCACAATCACAGTCTGGCCCAAAAGGCAGGGCCAACTGAATTTGCTCGAAATGGCAGCATGAGACGCCACCTCATCGCTTGGCCCGTTATAGCCGAATTCGTTCCAAAGTCGGACTCGGTCAAAATTTCACCCGGCCGATTATAGACGAAATGTTTCTGTTCTGTCCTCAGAGCATGCAGCGACTGGGCTTGGGACACTGCCAACTTGCTTGGAATGGGTAAGGTGCCAGGTACAGATTCTACAAGGTACAACAATCGGGATGAGTAATTAACTTAGTAGGTAAATGAGTCAGCTTCGATCTACAACAACAAGTAGCGTGGCAACTTCAAACCGGTTATTGAAGACTGGGAGCAATGGTTACTGTGGCCGGAGTGAAATCAAGCAGTTGGTCATGTATCGCAGTGGCGCCGAGTCGAAAAGTGTTGTGTCGGAGAAGTTTGATGGTCGAAGCGGTACGGCGCGTAGCGCTCACAATGAACGTCAGGTGGGCCATCCCTTCAAGTTGGATAAAGCGAACGGTGTTCGTGCCGGGTCGCACATAGTTTGTGATGTCCAGGGGCAAGCAAGGTTCCTAAGTAAGCCCACAGATACATAATCAGACAAGTACAAATAATCAAAACATTGACGTACTAGCTCCCATGGTGGCCAGCTTTTCCCCCCTGCGTCGTCGTTCAAATCAATGAACAATGTGCCATCTCGCGGCCAGGTTGTCTGTGCCCGGACAGTTTCCAAGGTGGCGCTGAGTTGCTTGCCCGACAAACTACTCAAAGCAGCGCCGTTGCACAGAATTGTAGGGAGGCAATAAAGGTCGAGAGTGACCTGAGAGTCGGAGAGACGAATCCATACTGGCCAAAAAAATGAATACATATACTTACGATGATAGGAATGACCATCAATGGGAACGCACGAAGAACGAAGTCCCAACTGCGAGAAAAGGCTTTGTAAAATGAAGAATCTGGACTCCGCAATGGTGGAACGCACAGCAGCCACCTGAACCACCAACAAACTAGGGATGTTACATGCTTCTCCCGCCGCGGAATAAATATTTCCCTAGAACTGGGCGGAGATATCTCTGGACTGTGAATCGCAACTTGGCGGTCACAATAGGACGAGTTTTGGATCAGCTGTGCCTGTTGTATCAACAGGAACCCGTTGTTGCATCAAAATTCTGTAAAATCCGGTTACTTTCTGTGACACCGAGTATGTATCCGCTATCTGCCAGGTTGCTAAATACATACTTCTTGCCAGCGACGCGTTTAGTTGTGCGCCTCAAACGAACGTTGAGTTGACTTAAAACTCGTAGATCACACAGAACTGAGCGGGCCGAGCCCCATCACACACGGGTGCAGTCGTATGTCCAAATAAGGACATACATAGGCGTCCACAGCCATCGCACATGCAGTGTTGCATGTTAAGGGGTTATTAAGGGTCAAAGTCCAAGCTAAGCCCTTAGGCCTTAAAATGCCCTTAATATTAAGGGCAAGTTAAGGGCAAATTAAGACCAAGTTAAGGCTCATCTCCCGCTTTGATATTTTTTGAAGAGTCTGCTCCTTGGGTAAAATCTGTGCTGAATTTAGCTCAATTGGCGGAGTGCTTTTTATGCCTCGACGAGCTGTCGTATCCTGCCCGAAATTGCAGCGTTTAGTTATGGTGCCGTTCACTTAATCACCACCAAAGTTGTACAAGTCCCAAATCGCCGAATTTTTTTTTTTGCGTATACCCCTCTGTCGCCTCCAGAAAAACACTTTCAGTACCTCTGATGCTGGACAGTGTTCTACCATTGGTTGTCAGATAAAATGTTCCGACTCGGAAGGATTTGGCTACTGGCACAGTTTGTTTCAAACCATCCGACCCAAACATGACATTCAATCGAAGTTATACGCCCTGGGGCACCGTCGGAAGTGTGCTCTTAAACAGATAAGCCCTACCAGTGCATAATTCATCGAGCTTACGGCCGGTAGGGACAGAGTTGAGGTATGCAGTCCCAATTTGGGGGCTGGTCAAATTTATACCTCACTCAGTTTTGACGCAAAAGTAAATCCCTCTAGCCAAAAGTTTCCTCTTGGGAAAAGGAGTGTTTTCCAAAGAGCAGTATGGATCTTTTTTGGTCACGTAGTAACCCTTGTCACAAATTGGTGGTGAACCTTTAAGTGAACGGCACCATAGCTCCACGGAAAAACCACATGGCCAACATCGTCTCTTCTGCGACTACGCCCCCATTCAGGCCACCTCGGTTCCGTCTGAACGAGTATTCTCTTCATCCGCCGAGACTGATACTGTACCATTTCGACCGTAACTTCAAGTAACGCGTAACAGGGACCCTCGAATCGAAGGTATTTAAAATTCGTAACACATAACGGGCGATTTTGGGCCATTTTCCCATCAAAATTGATCGGTAAAATGCGAAAAATCGCCCAATAAGGGAATTCCATCAAATGATGAATCATCGGAATTTTGAATTAGAAGGATAACATGTCACACCCGGTGAAGCTAAGGTTGAAATGGTACAGTACTAAACGGAGGAATCGTATCAGTCCTGCTCTGATGGAAGCGCTGCAGATGCTTAGATTCAACTTCAAGAAATCACGGCTGAATTTCCTGGCGGGTTGGCAGTCTCACCTGGCCGCAGATGACGATGAAGATTAGCTGCGGAAGCTGGATGCGAGTACAGAGGCGGAGAGAGTCAGTGCACAGTCACAATTGGCATTTTCGTTGGATTTTGCGGACAATGAGTATGCGGATATGCCCGAAGATCAGGATTGACATAATTAACAAGTGTATCTTTCAATATTTTCAATGTAAAACTATGATTTTCATGCGTCCAAGTGCCTCCCGCCAGTCTTGCCCGATATTAGCCGACTTAAGCGACTTGAGTCGACTTTGAGCGGCTTCAAGTCACTTGAGTTTGCCCAAGTCGAGTCGAGTCGAGCCAAGTTGCTGCCGAAGTCGACTTCCGAAGCTGAGGCTCGACTTTCGGAGCAACGGCAACATTAGGACTCATTGATAATCAATGCTCGTCAATACCGATCATCTACGGCGTTGTCACGATAAGATTGCTATTCAATCGTGACACCTCTTCCTCCTTGTAAGTTAGTGCGTGACAAAAGCAATGACATGATTCAACAATTTTCGTAATTGTTGCTCATGTGAAGATGACTCGGCGCGTCGAGGCTCCCTCGCCTTTGACACCCAAGACTGACAAAAATCGAGTTACAGTCGAACCTCTCTTAACCCATACCCCTCGGTGGATGGCCTAGGCTATGGGGTATGGGAGGTTATGGGTTGAGGGAGGTAATTACATAATATATTTTCATGGTATATTTATTATTTTCGCGTGTAAACACAACATTTTCCGCCGTATCTGCGATGTGATTGGCTCTCAGACTTGAATTTCACACATTTTGGGTTGCCGAGCAGGCTCAGAGCCCTTGCGGACCGTGATTCTGGCATGATCCGCTGACATAATACCATCATATCTGACGTCGGAACACTCGGAATTGCCTATTTAGGCCATGTTCACTATGGCCTTTTCCTTCCCAAGGCTATGGGTTATGGGTTAAGAGAAAAGTATGGGGTTTCCCTGCAAACCAACATGGTTTTCGAAAATTTCTATGGGGTAAGAGGGAGTATGGGTTGATAGGAGTATGGTTTACGAGGGGTTCGACTGTATAGTGTGAGAGACATCGATAAAAGAGGAAGCCTAAAATGCTTCGGACAGGCGCAATCTTATAAAGAGGGTGATGTTCTTACCATAAAAGGAAATTCCAATCAAACAAGCCCTTTGTGGTCCTTTTTTCTTTATTGACATAAGCGAATGCCGATCACCGCCGAGATGACAGGGTGATTCGTAATGACTCAAATCTGACAATTCAGTGAATGGGATACGCGTGCAACTGTACTCAAGATGTACTTACCGTTTGCTTACCTGCGCCAGCCTTCCACAACTGTATTGAGCCATGTCCCTGGATATTCACACCCCCATCCTTCTCACTATGCCGCGGCCAGTGTTGTCCTTTAAAAGAGACTCTCATCTAATTCTATGCCTTAGCTTCATAGCAATGGATAGTAGCTGGGTCCGCCGCCTCCGAGTCAAACTAAATGAAGGTGAACGACTGGCAGGTGCTCATAGTTAAGCAAAACAGCTTACTGTTGTTCAGCAGGTTTGAAGAGCCGCCCTTCTACCACTCTGTGCGCTGGTTGGCGATCTCACCTTCGTCGCGTCACCTTGGAAGAAGAGAATATGCCCTTCCCCACATTCAAAATCCTTCCAGGTGGCTCATCAGACCAGAAATTTGATGCTCACCTTGTGGATTGCGATCGCGATCAGCAATGGCTCAGCAGCGGCCGACTTCCATGAGTATGAATATCTGCACCAATTTGTGCGGGTTCGTAACCTCATAATACACATACCAGGTTACCAGGTGACAAGCTTGTGCTAACAGAGGTACTACAGTACATACCTGCATAATTGTAAAAGGCTTATTTACACCCATGGTTCTTTTCCCTGGAGCTTTCCCAGTGATTGGGCATACCTCTTTGTATAGTGAGGGAGGAAGTTACAGGCATTTGGGACCAAAATGCTTGATTCAGCGAATGAAGCCGCGGGCCAGTATCCGCGTGAAGCATCCTTGGCCCAATTTTGATTCATATCATGCGACGCGAGCGGCGGCATCGTCGGACATGCCAGAGACGGAGCAAAGGAATGGATAGCGGGGCGTCGCATCACTCAAAATTATGTATTTTCTGTTCCCCGAGGCTCGGAGAGGTATGGTTGCGGCCAAAACTTCATGACAAGCCGCAGTTCTTGTCAAAATGCTCAATTTTGATTTTTGACCTCAAAAATTTGGCCACACCCAAAATGTCGTGGGAAAAACTTCGGAGGTGGATTTTTTGGCCCTTTTCGAGATCTGGGAATCCGAATCTGAAGTCAGATTTATGCCAAAAATTCTGGTTCGCCGGCAATCAGCTTTGTCGACTTCGGCACTGTACCTACCTGTCGTCATTCCAGAAGCCACTTTCGCACGCAATATTCAGCGCAACATTCTTGAACAACCATTCAATTTTAATAGCTACCATTTCCAACACTTTTCAAAGGCAGCCACAGAGTGGGGCGATGGGTTCATCCTCGCGCAGCCCATCGCCCCACGCCCCGGCGGCCCCACACCTATGTGGCTGTCCCCTTCTTGAACCGAACGAAGCAACGAACAAAATCAGTGTATTTGGGCGGAACGAGCCATAGTAAATCAAAACAAGACACCGTTTAGTGGAAATGTTCAATTTTGACGTCTATATTTTTGTTACAGGTCACTCGGCCCACAAGCGCAAGAGAAACGCTGGGTGCACATCGTTCTATCGCCAATGTACATGTATGCACAGCCTAAGTATGTTACCGTGAATTAATATCCTGGGCACAGAAACAGCTTCGTCAAACCTGTTGCTCATTTCTTATTTTTTCCACCGTTCGACTCAGTCATATTCGAATACGACAGGCCCCCGGACGCTCCCACATATGTCTGTCCGCCGAAAATCGTCGATTTACCCTTGATTTACTCTAAATTTTGGCACTGATGGGGCTCTACACGACTTGACAATTTTGACAAGATGTGCGTTGGTGTAAGGTGTGAGGAATTTTTGCGCAGGTGCGTTGTACATGACAAGGCCCTGGAGTTTCACATCAGAGTGAGGACCCGATGCGATGGAAATGAAGGCGATGGGAACATACCGAAGAAATCATCCTAAAACCTATGCCAGGCCAAACAATGGTAAGAAAACGTTTTTTCACCGCTTCTTCGTCCCATTTTAATTGCTGCCTTGCAAACGTCACTATTTCCTGGATAACTGGCTCGCGAGGCTTCCAGGAATTAACTTGTGGAGCTGGTCCCTCGTAATTGAAGGATCACGGCGTGAAGGGTGCAGTGTAGAGATCCACCACACGACTGCTCGGGAATGTTTCAAGAATTTGCTCGGCCACCTTTGGCTGCTTTCTTTTCAGGAGTTTCGAAGAATTGGTCCGGAGCTCAGCACGCAGACGCTCCCGCTGAACGAGGTGCCCGGTTGCTGGGGTGGAAATGCGGCTTTCAGAACAAAAGAAACTCCCAACGAGGCCGATGGCGAGTTATGAAAAGAACGCAGATACGATTCAGTCAATCCGACGAGTGTCAGTCCCTAGTATCAGGGCCTATGACAAGGTTGATAGGGAGAGGTGAATTCAAGAGCACTGAGTACTTGCTTTGTTGCGTGATACACCACTTTGTCAGAGACAAAGAAATGAATCAATAATAGAATAAACAAGAAGGTGCAGACAGCCAAGTAGGTAGACAGGTGGGGGCCGGTGAAACTCAGTGTGTGATCGATTTTCGGCACTGGAGGCCCGCCATCTTACGATGCCGACCAATGCCGCGGAGCCGGTTGCCAGGGCCGCGTATATTACTGGTTGGGAGCAAACGTGGGATGTGATTGGCATCTGCGTGATTCGGCCTCGTGTATTGCCACTGTATATCAATCGCGGCGCACTTCGGCTTCTGACTGATGCGGCCGCAGTGCGGCGCAACCAGCGCATAAGTCGCATCACTGATCAGTCCGTCACAGCGTGACACCGACCTCGTCCCCCGCCACCACGTCCAAAACGCGCATCGCAAGCCCCTGCCCGCCTCGGCCCACCGCCGCGCGCGGGGCCGGATAGTGGTCCCCGGGCTTCTTATGATGTCCCACTCCCAGATTTCTGTGCATATTTAGCAAAGCAACAGCTGCCGCCTCTTGGACCTTGGTTTGCTGTTGGGCGTCTACGAGTCATCTGAAGCCACGGTCGTATGGCTGTACCAATTCTTATCCCTTCTTCGCGCACCCATGATTTTCCATGGGACGTATGTACTTAACTCGAAAGCTTCTTGGGCGAGCGTTGATTGACAGAGCTGTGAACTGGTATAGCCTCGTTTCTTCCCATGCTGATCGTATTCGCCGGTCTGCTTCCTACTTGTAACGACGACCCAACGCCATTAGGGAGGTTGTGCGTGGCACTGCGAGCAACCCAGGTCGCTATTGAACCGCTCAGATCTCCACAGGGAGGAGTCTCAGATATGTCCTAGGACAATACTCTTTTAGGTCGCTTAGATCTCACACCTGGTATTCATCGCTGCGGAAATCTGAACGGGCTAAAAGCGACCTGGGTCGCTCAAGGGGTCACGGTCCGGACATGGACAACCTCCGTTACGTGAATCGGTAGTCCGGGGTCCTGAGCTGGGCTTTTCACCAATGAAGCTTGAATTCCACCTCATATCTGGCTTGCATCCAGTCTGGGTCTCAGCTCATGTGTCTGTGGTCGTTTGTAGACATTATTTAATTATTTGTTCAGGCCTGCACACATTTTCTTCCGTCGAAACCAGTGCAAAATCAATGTAAACTGCAATTTTATGTGCGTGTACGGGCTCGATACGATAGTAGAGCACGGCATAACTTGACAGCATGCGGAGAAACTTAGTTCTGGTAAGTCTGGGTGGTTTTATATGGCCAACTATACAGATACACTGTAACTGAGCAGGTTTTGCACTGGACGTAAAATTGCCGAGGCCGGCTGCCGGATTAGGATGACACCTGCCCATATGAGGCAGGTTCTCACGGGTGGTGGTGGGTCTGGTTTTCGAGGTCCTGGGGGGTAGTCGGTGTCATCGCTTAGGCTCCATTCGGTTGCGTCACTTCGGAGCACTTGACGTCACTTAAGAGTATTTCTCACCAAAAGTTTGGTGTGGAATTTTTCCCAAGTGCTCCAAAGTGACGCTAAGTGACGCTAAGACACGACAGCCGAATGGAGCCTTAGGTTTTCCCTCACCCCTTGGGGTCGCTTGCACAACCTCTCTATTCTACCTGGCGATCGTATGAAAACAATCAAGCGACTTCTTCGGCGGTGAGCCATGAAGATCGATTCATCGCAGCCATCGTCTGCACCACCTGAGCAACCAAATGGTACAGGATCTACTTCCCCGGGTGAGCAGCACATTCTACGACCGATTACCGCTCAGGATACTTAGCCTGCATAATTCAGTTCTCTCCGACACGCCTATCTCAATATCTCCATCGCATACTGCTCTTTCTTTTGAAACGCTCAAACTCGGACTCATTCTACTCTCCAAGAAGATCGAGCCGATGCTGGGGGGCACGCCGTTTAGATTACCATTCACCGTCGTCAACACTATCGTCGAGGTCGCAAATGTGTGCTACATCGTATTTCATGCTTAAATCTCGATTGAATCGGCTATTCTAGCGCGTCTCCGCCAATGATGACGATCTGCAAGCATTATTTCAAGATATTTCAATTGAACACAATAAATGCCGTACTGCCAAACAATCCCACGCAGGAAGAAAAAGAGCAGATTCGTCAATTCTCCGAGTGAGTTGCAACTGAAAATTCTGACCTGATACGTTAATTCTTATTTTTCCTTCTATAGATTCCTCGTCAAAGAATTAGAGATGATAGACTCATTGACGAAACGAAGCATCTCCCCTAACGAATGTATGTACGGGATAGTTAACGGGTACGCCTACTAGAATTGCCAGTGTCTTGTGCGATCGACCCCATGGAATGATGCTCGGTTGGCATCTTGTAGATATCAATAACCACCCGTACAGTAGTACATGTTTGTCTTCCGTAAACTCGAGAATCAGTATGATCACAAATGATTGATCGGTTACCATGAAGCAACATGAAGGGCAGAATACTGCTGCCAGCATCTTTGTGGTCGAAAGAAGCACCGCACCAGGCGCGGCGGGATTACGACAAATTGTTGGATCCAAGAGAACACCCGGACTCGCCATAGAAGTTGGGCACCGAAGAAATTGAACTCAAGACCGGCCTGTTTTTAAGAGCTGAGATTTGTTGTGAACTAAGAGAGACTGTGACTGCTGATTCAATGAAACAATAGAAGCGCAGGAGCTAATCAATAGAAGGCCGATTTTTCGTCGGCAAACGGGTTCCAATACCCTATTCAACTTAAAAAGGTCACCACAACCTAAAGCTCAGTATTACCACAATGATTACTTCTGCGACCCTGGTGGCCGCTTTTGTCGGCGTTGATATCGTCACCGCATACAGCCTATGTAAATCTCCGTCGCGACCAGAACCCTCCCAAGGAAAGGCCGGACTTGGATGGGGCAACAATGGGGCACAGAATATATCAATTTTTGAGCGCTAAGGTTTCATGGTCGGTCAAGTTATGTACTCGTGGTGCGATTAAGTCACGAGCCCTGGTATTCAGCTCGATCCTGTCCGTGTAAGTAGATCCTGGGCCAATTCAACGTGCTGCATGCAT
Organism: Favolaschia claudopus; assembly: GCA_037176885.1. Taxonomy (NCBI): domain Eukaryota; kingdom Fungi; phylum Basidiomycota; class Agaricomycetes; order Agaricales; family Mycenaceae; genus Favolaschia; species Favolaschia claudopus. Next base: position 370,002 of record JAWWNJ010000148.1, on the reverse strand, counting down.
GTAATATAATCCGAAGGTCTGTTTCCGGCCAACAATTGCATCAAAAGAAATTGATCAAGTGCCATAAAAAAGGCAACACAATCAAGCCCTACATTTTCAGCTTGGCAGGACATTTTTTCTGGGACTATCTGTATGGGTCATGTTATAGCGACTGATGAACAGATAGGATTCACATCTTGAATGGTGTAAAAAGGTTGAGCCGTTCGCGAGATATGGCGCCTTCAAGTTGCCTAATTTTCGCCGTTTTTTCCCATTTTTAGCAGGTTTACGTCATTTTTGGCCAACTTGGCAACGCGATATCTCGCGAACGGCTCCACCTTTTCACATAGTTCAAGCTGGGTACACAGTCGGTTTTATCAGGCCTATCTGCCTGTGCCTTTGGATTTGGCCTGAAAAATTATTTTGCCGCGTTGGAAATTTGGGATTTATAGTGTTTCCACTATTCAGCCGAATATGGCAGGACATCAAGATATTGTCATGGCATTGATGGCCGGAATCGGGTTATTGGTCAAGTCCCAGAGGACCTAGCACTTCAAATCGGCCAAAAAGCTACTCACCCGGCCAAGATCGCGCTCAAAACCAAGGGACCATGACTTATTCGCACCACGAGTACCTCAAATTCCCTTCCTTAATTCACCGTCCTTCAGGTATTATAATTGGAATTTCCAGGTATCCGATGATGCCTCAGGGCTACCTGTTGAGTTTGATCCGATGTTGTGGGGCCAAACACAAGCAACCAGTAACCCTACCATCATTGTTTAAACAATCCACGTTGAAACGATTACAGTCGTTCCGGAAAGTAATGAGAATGACAGTTTTTTTCGCAGGCGTTCCGTATTAGGTATTTCCTAAAGTAGTAACGCTTTACACGCTCGTCCTCAGCTCTCTACTCCACCTACCGTGTATCTCTCCCTCTATATACTACATCCTTCCCATGGTCAACCGTCGCATTAGCCCTGACATCAAGGAATGTGCCCTCCGACTCTGGGAGCTCGGCTGGGACAGGAGCGCGATTTGCTCTACCCTTCTCATTTCACAAGCTAGTCTTTATCGCTGGGCTCAGCTATTCGAAGAATTCGGCTCTGTCTCCCCTCCTCCTCCGCCTATATTTGGCCGGCCGCGTATCATTGGTCTTGCAGCTCTGACTGCCATCAAAGAGATCTACACCCGCCACACCGATACCTACCTCAACGAGCTGCAGTGGTGGCTGCTCATCCATCATGATATAACCATCTCCATCAGCGCGCTACAAGAAACGCTTGAGAGGACGGGACTCACTCGTAAGCTGTTACACAAGATTGCGGTAGAAAGAGACATCGAGCGCCGGCGCGACTTCCTTCATACACTCCAAACCAGTTTCTCTGGCACAGGAAGGGAGTTTGTCACGGTTGACGAGTCCAGCAAGAACGAGCATGACGTTGCCCGTCGCTACGGCCGTGCGCCGATTGGAATGCCCGCGGATTTTGAAGACTTTTTCATCCGGGGTGTGAGATACACTTTAGTGGCGGCAATGGGAATGGACGGGTATGTAGCACAGCGGGTGGTCGAAGGTTCTTTGGATTCCTTTTCATTCTTTGATTTCATTGTGGAGGATGTAGTGAGTTTGCATTGTATTCTGGATCGGTGCTGCTACTGACTGTTTAGGTGCCGCAAATGGGTGTTTTCCCGGATGAGAAGAGTGTGCTCGTGATGGACAACTGCCGGATCCACCACACCGATTCACTTCAGGAGGTTTTGAATGCGCAAGGTGATTTGTGTTCTGTATATCCATTCTTCCTTTTTTTTTGCTGATTTCTGCCGCTAGGAATCATGCTCTTATACCTGCCGCCCTATTCACCCGACCTCAACCCCATTGAGGAATCCTTCAGCACATGTATATCAGTCGAATATCTGCCCATTTTATTGGTACTGATACAGTTACATCAGGGAAAGCTCACTTGCGCGCAAATGTTCAATCAATTCGAGCTGCTGAAGATCCCATCCTGGCGCTAATGGAGTCAACGGCGTGCATTACGGCTGACAAGGCTCAAGCTTGGTTTCATCACGCCGGGTATATTGTAAACATATAATCGTATTGTTGCTATCTACTCTTGTAACATTGTAACATTGAAAAAACTATTGCGATAAAAACATGCTGTTGACGATGACGGATGCGAGAATTATAGTATGCAGAGACAAGAAAAAGAATTGACATCACCACAAACCAGCCTTGACATCTGCAACAAACTGCTGATGCGCACCCAGCACCTTATCCCATGCTAAAGAAGAGAAACCTGCGAAAGCTTGCCACTCCTCACGTCCGAGCCGCTTGATCCCATGGTCTCCGGGCTCGTATTCCAGTTTGTCGAGTCGATCGTAGTGTTTCATGACGTCGTAACGAAGGCAGAAGTCCGAGAGAGAGACGGTGCGATGATTGGGTAGCTTTACAGGAGACGGGGGGGCTGAGTTTACAGGGTTGACAGGCGGAGTCATTGTTGTGGTCGTAGGCTGTGCGGGACCGGGAAGAGGGTGCTGGTGTTGGTGCTGCATGATCATGGACATGGTCATAAGTTCCAGAAGTTTGTCCGTAGGAGAAGAAGTAGCAGGCAGGGCGGGAGTTGCGGCCGGAATGGGGGCAGGGTGTATAGTGGGCGGTACGGAATTGGAGGTGGAGCTGGACTTGATACGATACTTGATGTCGAATTGAGTTGAGGCGGGTGCTTTCTTGACAGTCGCTGTACCACGAGCCTGCTCCGTAATTTGTGAGCGTCTTTACGAGGAATTGAGCAGTAACAACGCACCATATGAGCCGCCCAAACCTTCAGACGAATCGGCGTAAGCTCCCACTGAAACCCTTTGTCGTCGGTGTAAATCCGCTTGCCAGCGTCGTTCTCCGGCCACTCTTCCTTCAATGCCTCTTCATGCGGTGTAACAGCCTTATCGAACGAGATCTAGGTCCGAATTCAAGGAAAGCATTGGTTTAGGAAAAATGCTACTCACCTTCTGCATCTCAACCGACTCCTCCGTCGTTGTAGCTTCGAGTTCCTTGAAGTCGAAGCCTGGAGGTGCCTCGTTGGAGCCAGGTGTAAGATTTGCCTGATTGCGTCCCGGGTTACCGTCCTCGACCTCACCAGTATTCCAGAACTGTGAAAAAATTGAGATTTGAGCTGCGGGAAAAGAAAGGGAACTGATACTGGTGCATCGTCGGCAGGTTTGCGCGGCCCAGGCATTGAGATAATGACGATGTGGTCTCTGCTCTTTGCGATCTGTTTTTGCATGAGACGGAAGCCGACAGCTCCACCAATGGGAAGCAGAGGCCTATTAGCAGGTGTCTGAGGTTTCCATTCAGTCTTGTCCATAACGATGTGGGGAGCGGGACAGGGCAGTGCAAGGGCGAGTACGTTGATGAATTCATCATAGGTGCAGTGGGATTGAAACTCGATAGGTCCGCGTGAGATGTAGAGGGATTTGGGGTCGGGTTTCGCGCGAGACTTTGGCGGCAATGCAGGCTGGGGCTTCAGGACGTGGATGTAGCCGTGAATAGTGACAAGGGGGGTCTCTTCCTCCTCCTCCCTCTCGTCCGCCTTCTTCTTTCCCTTCTTTTTGGGCTTCACCTCTTCCTCTTCCTCCTCCTCCTCCTCGTCTTCATCTTCGACGCGTTGTCGTTTACGTGTCGTCTTTTTGGGCGCGCTGGAAGGCCGTTTCGTGGTTCCGCTGCCAGTTTTCGTCCTCATAGTCTCTGGACTAGCCAAGATGAAGGTGGTGACTGCAAGAACAGGTCTGTAGTTGACGCCCGCAAAACTACCGCGACGTACAATTGTTACCAGTTCGGCTCTGAATTTCTCGGTCCGTTTCATCGTCGTTGGGGTCTTGCTCTGATCCAGAAGATACTGTGTGTATGTCGTCGTCGGCAGTCGTGGCCATTGCAAAGGAATAGCAGGGTACAAGATATGAGGTAGTAAAGGTGAGAGGAAGCGTGTAAAGCGTTACTACTTTAGGAAATACCTAATACGGAACGCCTGCGAAAAAAACTGTCATTCTCATTACTTTCCGGAACGACTGTAATGATGTTTAACTACTGTTTGATTTTAGGATAGCTGCGTACAGAGCGAGGTAAGGTGGGGGGAGTGTTTAAACATTTTGAGGGGTGTTCAAACCTGAAGCAAAACACAAACGTGGACACTGGGACTCGAACTTAGGAAGGCGCAACACAAATAGTGTTGATCAGCACAGTCCATACCACTCCACCAGACAACCTTGATATGTAAAGAAACTTTACCGGATAGGTACGGCTCCAATCAGACCAAGAAGACCTTATTTTGACAGTTAAGTCATTCAACTCAGTGAGATTGGGGTGAGAAGTGGGAGTTTGTGAAGCAGATGCACCATGGACTTCATACATTTGCATAGTATGAAAGTTTCAAGTGACCTACTTAGTCCAAGGTTGTTGCCATAATCACTGGTTCAAGTTAGCGGGTATGTTTGTCAGATTCAGTAAACACTAGGAAGATTAAACAGGTGTTTGAGCACACTTGTTCATCCGTGTTTAAACCATGATTAAACAATTGTCTTTATGTTTTTGTTTCTCTCCTTCAAATTTTATGCAATTGGGCTTGATCAGCTCCCTAATGCATAGCAGGAAGCTGAACTTCACTGACCAAATTTCGGATGATAAGTGTATCCTCAAGATGACTTCAAAAGTAGGAGCGCTCTTTAGGGCCGGGTTGATAATTAGTTGTGGAATGAACAAGTGGCGGGTTGTCACTAGGAAAACAAAGGGGGTGACACTGTATGAGCATCTCAAATTCAAGTTTGGCCGCCTGGGATGCTGGATCATCGGTACCCAAGCTTTTCACCACTCTTACGAAGGAAGTCGAAGAGATGGAGAAGGAGGATGAATGGGGGGCAACGCTGGACGAGACTACAGTACACGTCGAGCGTGTCATAGCTTACTGGAGTAGGTCGCTGAAGTCCGCCGAGCGGAACTACAGTGCGACCGAGCGCGAGGCGCTTGGGGCTAAAGAAGCGCTAGTTCGCTTCCAACCGTTCATCGAGGGAGAACAGGTTATCCTCGTTACGGACCACGCTGCTCTTCAATGGGCGCGCGTCTATGAGAACGCGAACCGTCGATTAGCGGCGTGGGGGGCGGTCTTTGCGGCATATCCTGGGCTGAAAATCGTACACAGACCAGGACGCGTGCACTCGAACGTAGATCCGTTGTCGAGATTACCGCGTACGCCGCCGCATGCATCGCCCGTCGTGGACGACCCGCACTCCATTGAGCAGGACGAAGATAGGCAAGAGGAGGCAATGTGGAGAGAGAATAGGGAGGAACACGCGCCCGCTAAGAAGGCGGCGTTTGCTATCTGGTGGTGGGAGGATGCTATAGACAAATATGCTCTGCCGGTGCAGACTAGACGACAGAAGGCCCGGGAGGCTGACACCGATTCAAACCCGCTAGAAGCGGGAACTCCGCAGACAACAACGGAAGAGCGCGGCCTCGCCGCTGCTGAATCCGACGAGTTGCCATTCCCTCAAGGAGACCACTGGACGTACCCCGCGGGAGTCAGGCCGGACCAGGGCGAGGAGGATTGGAATAAGCGCTCCCACCTGTTAATATCGGTTTCGCCAGAAGTAATTCAAGGCTTCCAAGACGGCTACTTGAAGGATCCCTACTTCAAGCCTCGATACGTGGAAGACATTCCGAGCCCCGATAAAATCCTCACGCCCTCGCACTTCCAGAAAGGCAAGGACGGGCTACTCTATTTCATTGACGCAGACTGGAAGACTCGTCTCTGCGTCCCATCGTCCAAGCAACGATGGGTTATGCGCTGGATGCATGACTCTCCTCATGAGAGCGCGCATGCTGGACCGTACAAATTCGAAAATAGGCTCCGAGAGCTCTACTTCTGGCCCTCGCTGCACAAGGACGCGGAAGAATTCGCTCATTGTTGCGACGTCTGTCAGAAGATCAAAACGGACCATCGCAAGAAGATGGGAGGGTTGAGGCCAGCCCACATACCTCCTCGTCCTTTCGCGACAGTGTCGCTTGACTTGATCACAGGGCTGCCGCCCTCAGGTCCAGAAAAGTTTACCGCCATCCTAGTGATAGTGGACAAGCTTACTCGCTTCGCTCTCATGATCCCCACCCACACCCAGCTTTCACAAGAGGGATTCGCTAGGTTCTTCATCGACAACGTCGTTAATGTATATGGCATGCCTGAGCGCATTATCGCTGATCGCGACAAACGTTGGTCTACAGCGTTTTGGCGCTCCGTGGTGGCTCAGTATGGCAGTGTCATGGCGTTGTCCTCCGCGCATCACCCTCAGACGGACGGGCAGACGGAGATCTTAAACGCGACTATCGAACAGATGTTGCGAGCTTACGTCGCGAAGGATCGCTCTTCCTGGGCGATGTGGCTGAAGGAAATTGCGTTCGCATACAACTCGAACGTACATGCTTCTACTGGCTACTCGCCCAATTTCCTTCTTCTGGGGTACCACCCGAGAGGAGCAGCCGGACTGCTACATCCGGAAGGTGACCCAGTTGCGCGCCCCTTTCTGCCTAGCCAGAAAGGTGAGGACTTTATTGCTGCACTGGAGAGTCACCGTCAAGCTGCAAGGGACGCGATAGCCCTTGCACAAGAACGACAGGCTCGCGCTTACAATAAAAAACGGCGTCCTGTGGAGCCTATCGAGGAAGGGGACTACGTTCTGGTTAACCCCCACTCACTGGAGTTAGTGGATGTAGAAGGAACGGGGAAGAAGTTGGTGCAGCGCACCATTGGGCCGTTTGAAGTACTGGAGAAGGTTAACCCCGTCGTCTACCGACTCCGTCTCCCCGACACTTACCCGATGCATCCTGTGATCAATCTGGAACACCTACGGAAATATCACTTCCCTAAGGATGACTTCGGGGAGCGTACGGTCCTCCCAGATACTCGCGATTACCTCACGGCGACTGAGGAGTATATTGTGGAGGCCATCTTGGGTCATAAGACGAAGTCGAGAAAGAAGGGTAACCAGAGGATGTTCAGAGTCCGTTGGCAAGGGTTTGGACCGGCGGACGACACCTGGGTTTCCGAGCTGGACCTCAGAAACGCCCCAGAACTCAAACGGGAGTATTTAACTATGCATAAATTACCATTTGTTTAATAGTCGGACTATCGGCCGATTCGACCGATAGAGTTACATACGTGTGAATTTGTACTTGTAGTTTTCGTACACTCTTCCTCATTTACCACTACGGTCGGACGCGCGTTTCGACGCGATCCTGCTGTAGTATCTTTGTGTACTACTCATTTACTTACCATCTCTACTATCTTCCTTGGACCTTATCCTTCACACTCCCCCCGTTGTTCGTCCTTGACGCGCGTTCCGACGCGATCTTGGCTGCGAATCGGAGTCCCCAACCGGTGGAACGTTCCCTCTCTCTCATTCCGGCCCCTCCTCAAAGACAAGCATGTCCACTGCTCCGGATCCCAAGTTCCCGCTATACTCAGGCTCTCGGATGAGCTGCACCGCGGGGTACTACACCCCTCCGCAGGTGTATTCGAAGATGAAGTTCGAGCTGCGTCGAATCCCTCAAGTGAACTCGAGGGTGGTGAAAGATGGGCAGGGGCGGCGATGGGAGTTGTGGTCCCCCAACTCGATGCAGACTCCCTTCTTACCGGGATGGAGAGCGCCTGGGCCTATACCCCCGCTCCCCGCTAAGGAGGAAGAGCGTCGTTATGACGGACACACCGGGCGGATGGATTGCCTCTTCTCTCCCCACTACTCCGGGGAATTCATCGCGCACTGGCCGTACTTACGTCGCCCATACTCAGTCAAACCCGACGACTTCGCGTACGCCGCCTACGAACCGCTCATGGACCAATGGGACGTGAATCCGTCAGACCACCGCATGGGCTCGTTCCGCCTCGGATTCATACATCGCTTGAGCACCTTACGAAGCGAATTGGATGGTCGGATGGAAGCCGTGGGCGCAAGACTTCGCGCAGGATCGACAACGTGGGCCAATCGCCCTCAATACACGACCTCGACCGTAATCACGGAGCTAATGGGAGTGAGGTCTTGGGCAGACGCTGTGGATCGAGGCGTGGGAGCACAACGAGGGCTACGGGAGAAGGAGGCATGGCTCTCCCTGACTCACGCGCGGCGTGTCTTAGGTCGAGCGACCTTGGACCAGCTGCGAGGAGTTCAATTCCCCCGGGCGGACGAGCGCTTCCTGGGTGTCTGGGTTAACGGGCTCAATGAAGGAGCAGTGCTCGCCAACATGTACGCTGGGATTCCGTGCTTCATAGTACATTCCTATGCTTCAGAAGACCTCACGCGAGCAGACGTCAACTCTGCCATCTCGACCCGTTCTGACTTCGTCACTGGCACCGACGTTATCCCCGCTGTACTGGAGAGCCCGTATCAAAAGCTAGCCCGTATGGACGCGTTCCGACTCGACGCGCCGCTTCGTCCTTCAAACGAAACTATTCTGCAGACCACCCCGGCCCCCGAAGAAGAAAAACTATCGTCCTCTCTCTACCTCGAGCAACTAGGAGTACAACCAGCCTCATGGAAGAAGGCGGACTTTGACGCTAACACAGAGCCCTTCGACCTCTTGGGATGGCGCCAGGGAAGCGCGGTGCAAACCGCGACTCCTCAAGCGCCCCTCATATTCATTCCACCCTCTGCGCCAACTATCGAACCCGCTCCCGGAGCCTCCAGCACGAAAAGCGACAAGTACGCGCACCAGGAACTAGAGAGGCGAATGATCCATCCAGATCGTGTGGCTTGGATCGTCCCGCCTGCCGTCGCTGTAGCTGAACGCGAAGGTAAATGGGCGAAGTATGAGCTGACGGAACTGGAGAGCGGAAGGACTGCGTTTGTCTATAGAGGAAAGGGTAAAGAGCCGGAGACGGACGACAAGTTTTTCGACAGAGTCAAGAAGAGGCGGTTATATTTGAATGAATACGAAGTACCGGCTGGCGTATTGAACAAGGGAGTCTTCGGCGTCCCCGTCCCCCGTTACCCATTCGTCATAGTGGACGGCATCAGGGAGAAGATGGAAAACCCTCGTTCTGGATGTACAAGAAGGAGGAACCGTTGAAGGGCGACGCAGGAAGGAAGCCCGTGGCTCCTCTGGAGGAAGAGCTACCCTTCCTGCCAGGACGAGAGCCTTCGATCAGCGACAAGGGTAAAGGGAAGGGTCGAGCTACTGCCGAGCAGGAGGCGGAGGAATGGGCGAAGGATGCGATGAGAGGCATTGAGGTGCCGGAGCAGATACCGGAGGAGGAAGCCACGAATGTGTTGGTTATCCTAGGCCTTAGCGAGGACTTCCGCGCTGCCACCTTCGAGTCTCTAGCCCGCGACGCTTTCCATTTCGCGCGCGCTAAACCGCTCCTCATTGTAAACGCGGATGGTCGTATGTGGATCCGTTTCGCTACCATTACCGAGGGGAAACAGGCTTTTGGGACGATCTACGCGGTGGCGCAGAAACAGAACTCGCGAGTGGAGTACGGAAGGGACGAGCACCTCGCTGCTGTACTATCGCGAGCCACCGACACCTGGACTAGCCCCGAGGTAGCGGCGAAAGAAGCGGAGAGCGCCGCCGCTCTTCCTCCCCCAGCTGGTAATAGCGCTGGACCGTCACAAGGGTCTTCTTCCGCGCCGGTGGCCCCTTCCTCCCCTCCGAAAAGACCGCCCGCAGCCGAAACCGCTGCGGAACCACCGCGTCCTCCTAACCCGGCTCGTCCTGCAGAGTTCAATTACCGCTCCCGCTCCCGCTCCAAGTCTTCTTCATCATCTTCCCGCTCTCGCTCTCGCTTCCGTTCGCTGTCCCGCTCCCGCTCAAGGTCTCCATCCCGTTCACGATATCGCTCTCGCTCTCGTTCAAACTCCCGCTACCGCTACCGTTCTCGTTCCCGTTCTCGATCTTATTCTCGTGCTCGACCTCGCAGACGCTACCGCTCTCGCTCCCGTTCCCGTTCTCGCTCGTCTTCCTCGTCTGGCTACAGCTCTCGCGATCCCTCGCCTCCTCCTACCGCCGTGAAACAAAGGGGCAGGTCTCGGACTCGCGCCATACCACGGCTCCCTCTCCAACAACGCCTCCGCTCGCCTCCTCGACCGCCATCGCCACCGAAACTCACGCCACCTCCTGCTCCGACTGAGCCTAAGGCAATGCGTTGCGAGGAGAGATAGGAAGAGGCAGAAAAAGAAGCGGGAGGCTCAACAGGCATCTGGAGTGGCGCAGCAAGAGGGAGGAAGAGTTGAGCCTACTCCATCTACGTCCCAGCCGTTGGATCAAGTCATTTTGATACCAGGCGAAGACATGAATTGGCCAGATGACGACGCGATGATTGGAGAGGGCTGGGCGGCGGAGGACGACGAGGACGCTAGGATGGGGCCGGCGTAAAAGCAATCGGACACTGCGTGTAGGGGGGCACTGTGATACGGTGTATATATTTTCACTACTGAGTACACGGCCGTGCCCTTTACTTTACTTGATTTAGCTTACTAATATTGATTACTCGTCTCTGCTGTACATACACAAGATTACCTCATAGATACAAATCAACCTTGCTTTACATCCTACCATGGTGTGAAGAGGGATCTTAAACGGCGAACCACCGATATGCGTTAGACCCCCCGCTTGGCTGAGCAACCGTACAACTGCTCCCTCAACTCCTGGTTATCGGAGCCCGACCGAGGGTCAAACGATCCCTCTCCGAAGGGTTACAACGGCTGACGACTAACGACAACCAACCGCCAGCGCTCTCAAAGCGCTGGCTCCTTCCAACCCTACTCTCAAGAGTCACAATTACCGACTCGCATCACAGCGCGACGACGACCGCATCCTCCAAAAAATCGCGCATTATGAGAAAAGAAATCCTCCGCGTTCCACCATCGAAAACCAGGACCACCAAGCGTCCTCCAAGACCACCTGTACGCATTCGACAACCCTGTAATCGGCCCGGACGCCCGCCGTTGTCTTCGCCTTTGGGAACGACCTGAGAATGAATTGAAAAATGCCGCCGCCTCGAGACCCGGTTTGACGCTGTTGTTGACACCATAGCCCGTACGCCATCGACGAGCCTTCCGTCCCAGCCTATACCTATGTCCCCCGGCCGGCCTTCGTGTCCGAGTGCGGCCCAACCCGCAAAATCACGGACTCCTAGCTCAGCTGGAAAGTCAACAAAACTACTGACTCTGACACCAGTCAGAGTGTTCATCCGGGGAATCCTTGTTTGTCCCCTGGCCGGTTAGCCGCCCATTAAGCTTGGAAAGTTCAAAATCCCCAGTCGACGCATTTATCCCCTTCTGGGATTTGAACATCCGACCTTGTTTAGGATCACTCGGCATCAGGAGTCAGTATCGACTTTCCAGCTGAGCTAACTAACCGGTGATCCTAAACAAGGTCGGATGTTCAAATCCCAGAAGGGGAATATGATTTGTATGCCGGAGTTCCGGCCTACAGAAGGGGAGCTTGCGCGAATCTGTATCAATATTACAATGCACATTGGAGTAAAGTAAGTTGAACAAGAAATTATCCACTACGTTCAAGTGGATTAGGTTTCAGAAAAATACATATTGACTACTAGTAGTACTCAAGTCCATTCCTTGGCTGTCGAGAGTATATGTAATGTATCAGTCTCAAGCATCCGCATTGAATCTGTTACATTAAGTTTTTCCAGTCGTCCTCAGTGAAAACTCTTTCGAAATGCAATTCCAGCCAAAGTCTTGACGCGTGAAATGGCCACAAATGAAAGTCCCAATGAAAAGTCTTTGTCTCCGAGGTCAACGACAGCTTTCTTTAGGGTAAATCCTTGACTTTTGGGTATTGTGACAGCCCAGGCTGTATTCAATGGCAGTTGTGCCCTTGAGAGTGATGTTTAGGAAGCTTGAATTCTTCGCAGACAGTCAACAGACAGTCGAAAAAGGGAAAGAAGGCATCCGACATGGCAGATGCATGTGGGTGTCTGTCAAAACTGTGTTCCCATCACCAACCATCACTCGGGATCAAGCGGATTCTCTCTGGATCAAGCGGAAATCTCCCGCATCACTCGGATTCACCATCTATCACAGATCTATCGATTACATCAAAAAGCCGTCTAGCACAGCTTATTGCTTTTTGGTGACGGCTCTGATAAAGGGGGGAGCAAGCTCCCCCAATAAATGCGTCGACTGGGGATTTTGAACTTTCCAAGCTTAATGGGCGGCTAACCGGCCAGGGGACAAACAAGGATTCCCCGGATGAACACTCTGACTTATTGCCCACACCATGAACTCGTCGACTTCTATCACCATTCTGCCCGCCGAGAAGCAACTTGGCGACGCGAATTACCCCGACTGGAAAGAAACCATCATCAGTCTTCTTCGCGGACGTGGAATCGACGGCTACGTTACCGGTGCCATTCAGCGCCCCTCGCATCCTCACTACCCTGCGCATGCTACCCTTCCCAACTCCGATATGCCTTCGACAGACGAGTGGAACTTGCGTGACCAAGTGGCCGGAGCCATCGTCTTTCAGAACGTTGTACACCCCAAAGCTCACGGTCTCAGCGCTACGAGCCCGAGCTCCAAGATGTGGGCGCTTCTTTACGCCAAGTTCATGCGTACCTCCGAGGCGCTTAAAGGGTTAGCTATCGATAAACTCCGTTCCGTTAAACTCACCGACACTCGCTATCTCCCCGAGCATCTCGACACTCTCACCACCCTTCGCGGCGAAGCTCTGTCCATTGGGGCTAACTGCAGCGACCTCGAATTCATGCCCATCATTCTCGCGTCGCTTCCAGCCAAGGTCCGTCCTGATGTGGCAAGGCTCCGATCAGCCCGGCGCGCTCAGCAGCGCCCTGATGCATTATTGGGAGTTGACGTACAAGGCGGATATGGAGAAGGCGGCGAAGGAGAAGGAAGGGGGTGGGGTTGCCAATGCGATGGCGGCAGCGGTAGGCGGCGGGAAAGATTGCGGGATTTGCCATCGCGCGCACATTATCGAAAACTGTTGGTGCCGCGGCGGAGGCAAGGAAGGACAGGCCCCGGGTTGATGGAAGGCTCCGAAGGGTTTGGAACCTCGCGAGCATCTCGTCGAAGCGGCGAAGGCTGCGAGGAAGGCGAAGGCAGACGTCAAGGCCGCCGCCGCCTCCACAGGCACGACCCCGAAAGCGCAGTGCACCTGCGGCGCCCATCCCGCTCCAGCTGCAGCCGCAGCGACTACTCAGTTCGTTTCCGCCATGGATTACTTCGACCTCTTCGAGAGTGATGGTGCGTCGGCCATATGTTTTCCAGGTGCAGACGATGACGCGTTCCTTAGGAGCTATCCACCAAAACATTCAGCTCTTTTAAGTGAACGTGTTAGTCGTACTGTACCTGATGTAACATTATCTCCTTCAATCTACATGGCCGGCGTCACACACGATACGCCGCATACTTTCACATATCTGGACAGTGGGGCAACGGATCATTACATGGTTAATCGTGCGAGATTTAAAACGTACGAACCCATTTCGCTAGCTGGCACGACTGCTATGCGTACGGGAGACGGCTTCAGGGCGGTGGGGAGAGGAAAGGCAGAGCTATGTGTGCGTATGTCAGACGGATCTACACGAACGATTGCGGTCAACGCACTACACGCTCCGGGATTTGCGATGAATTTGATATCGCTCCCGAGGCTTGACAAGAACGGGCTCCGCGGATGCTTTGTCGATGGTGTCATGACCGTCGTTACCCGAGACGGAACCAAAATCCTTGATGGTAGACTTGCGGGAGCGAAACAGACCCGCAGTCTGTACAAGGTCGATGTTGTCGACAAAATAGATGATGGGGGAGGCGCCGTGGCTGCTATAGCGGGGCGCAACCGAAAACAGCCCACCGATCACGAGACATGACATCGGCGGCTTGGCCACAGCGACGTCCGCGCTATTCAGCGCATGGCGGAGAAGTCCCTGATTGACGGTCTTGACATCGTGGGCTGGGAGCTTCGTGGTTATTGCGAGGATTGCATCTTGGGTAAACAGGATCGGATGCCGTTTGATGACGACGTGATACACGAGAACGCACCGCTCGTACGCGTACACTTGGACTTGTGGGGGAAGGCGCGGACACCGAGTTGGGCTGGGGCGATTTACCTCTTGCTCGTTTCGGACGGCGGCACCTCCATGAAATTTCCGCTGTTCTTGAATGACAAAACGGCGGAGGTGACGCTTGCGGCGTTCGAGGCGTGGTTGGTTAAGGCGGAAGTGCAGACGGGGAGGCGTCTGAAGTGCGTGAGGATTGATAAAGGGAGAGAATTTGATAACAAACTCTTTGACGACTTGTGCGCCAAGCGCGGGATCGAAATCGAGCGTATCCCTAAAGCGTCATCAGCAGCGAATGGGCACGCCGAACGGGGGAATCGCACCGTTATCGAGGGGACACGTACGCAACTCATCGACGCACGACTGGACCGCCGGTTTTGGGCAGAATCGACGGCCGCTCATTGCTACGTACGCTCCTTCATTCCATCTTCTCGTCATCCCGACATCGTTCCATGGGTCGCCTGGTATCAAAAGAAAGATGAGAACGGCGACCTTATCAAACCAAATATCTCACACCTCCGCGCTTGGGGAAGCCGGGACCCGGCCCAGGCTGGAGATGCCCAAATACGAAGCGTGGAGCACGGCCCACAGCTCCTTGAAAAGGATAGATTTTCCCCGGTGCCGCCTGGGTACTCGCATCGCAAAAAAATCGATAGGTGCCTCCCGGGGCCCGAGATGACCGCCAATTCCTTTCGAGAAAGACCCACTGGCGTTAGTAAAGATAGCCACGCCCGGGCGGTGAGGATGTAGGGACTGGATACCGTTCCAAGTCGGGAGAAGACGAGCCCACCATTCCAAGTCACGGCGTGCACCTCTCGGGATGCGACGCCGACCAAAGGATGGGAAACGGGACAGCGCATCATATACGCGACGGATGAAAGCGCGCCACGCCGGCAGGACTTTCGTTGCAAACTGCAGAAGGCCAGCGACTGACTGGAGTTCCAAGAGGGTAGCAGACGCTCCGGATAGAAGGGAGTGTAGAGTAGCCATGGTGCGCTGCAGCTTCTCGGCAGGGAGAGCAACCGTGAAGGCAACGGTGTCGATCTCAATCCCTAGGATAACCCCACGGGTAGACGGAGGAATGTCCTTCCCTGCCTTCCCAACCGGATGTGCGGAAAAACCAGTAGCGTCACAGATTGCGCGGAAGATTGCACGGTCGCGCTCTGCAAGGTCATACTCGCCTGCGGCACGAGCACCAAAGAAGTCGTCAAGGAAGTGGTCAAGAGGTGCGCCCATTCGCTCCGAGATCCAGTGCAGGGCCTCCGCAAACAGATTGAAAGTGAAGGGTGATGAGCGGGATCCAAATGGTAGGCGAACGTCAATGTAACCAACACCGTCAAAGTAGAAGCCGTACAGCAGAGAGTCGTCTGGGCATACTACGATGTGGCGAAACGCACGCCGCAGGTCAATCTTCCAGAGGAGAGCGCCAGGACCAAGGCGGCGGAGGCGGTCAAAGAAGGTGTCGAGCGAGGTGTAGGAGAGTGTTACTGCGTCAGAGGAGATACTATCGTTGATAGACGAGCCACAAGGATAAGAGAGGTGGTGGACAGTGCGCCACCCGCCATCTGCTTTGGGGACAGTGCCCACAGGTGAGTAAACGACCCGGCGCTGCTCATGAATGGGGAGGGAGTCCACACGGCGAAGCTCACCCAGAGAGAAATTTGCCAGAATATCTGCAGCGGTTACAGCGTGCTCGGACGGTGTAGCAGGCAGATTTTGTGAGAAGGCACGGCCCACTCGGGGGCCGGTGTATCTAATTGACGCACCATAGGTACAGATATTATGTAGGTGTTGTACGAAGGAGGGGTCAGGATAATCCTGAAGTAAGAAAGATAGCATAGCGGGATTAAGGGAGCTAGTAACACAAGGACCAGAGGTAGGGGCAACTGGGAATGTGATGTGTGTATTAGGACGAGGAGGGGGAGGAGGCATTAGACGGGCAGCGAGATGAGCGGTATGCAAAAGGGGTGATAGAGAGGGTGGGGTGCGAGGAGCCAGTGGACGAAGAGGAACCGAAGGGTTGGTCGGAGTGGGGCAGAGGCCGGACTTGGTCGGCATGCCCCAAACATCCTACTTCCGCTTCTGGGGGCAAGCATGTGCGGGGTGGGCGCCCTGACACGCAATGCAGACGTGGCGGCGAGAGCACTTGTCGCCCATGCGACAACCAGCGGCATCCTGAAACTTGTAGCAGGTCTCATCAACCTTCGGACGGGATGCAGGGGCGCTGGGTTCGGAAAGGCGCTCAGCGAGGTCGCGTTTGCGCTTGGAGGAGAATGGTGGGGGCAGTGGGTAGCGAACCAACCTGGTGGAGACGAGGCCCTGATCGGGCACCCAGCGCGTGGGGAGAAAATTCTCAGCCATGCGCACACGAATAAATTCGTAGTGGTAACGCAAGACTGCGGACCACTCATTAACCGTTCTTTAACGAGATGGCGAGTCGGCGGTGCAGCGTCTCCTTTGGACCATTCTGATTTTCCTTTGCTCTCCTCCAGTGCCCGTCTTGCCAGCTCAAAACGATCAGCTGCATTGACTGTGCTGTACAGCCTGATTTTTTCAACGCTTCAGCCTCCCGAGCCAGCCGAATTTGGTACTTATTCATTTCCGCTTCATTGCTGTAAACTGCGCAACTGTGCATTTACTGTGGCGAATTTTCTTATATATGGCTTGCCGCTGGATAATCCCTAACCACTGCTCGCCCTCATACCACCTCACCATGTCTGTATAATTCTTTCCCGGCTTTGCTACGCTTGCCTTTCTTCTTTCGAACTTCAAATCGACCTCAATCTTGCTTACTGAGTTGCGATTAGTCTTCCGCTCTTCTGGCCCATGTTTAGGGGGTCTCTCAACGCTCTTGCGCCTTTGGAACTGTACATCCACGATCGATCTAACAACCCTTTCTTCTCACTTTAATACACCTACAATGCATTCAACCTCTATGTGAATTCAGTTCAACCAACTCGCTAACGCTTCAACCTCAATGATCAAACCAACATTCTCTCTTTTGCGTCGGTCATTCGCTATAATTCAGCAGCTATATACACTGGGATAGTAACTAAAGCACGGGTGAGTCTTTTTACTCCCCAGATTGCTTCTGTCCTCTTCTCAGTTCTTCCGTTCCCGTTTAAACATTTCTGGTTTTTATATGTACTGGCCGCGCTTCCCAGCTTGAATTGGCAATGGATGTCTCGCCGTCAAGTGCAGCATTCAATTACAGTCGAAGCTGTCATAACCCATAGGCCTCGGTTGGGCTGAAAAGGTATGGGGTATGGCAGCTCGGCCCGCCCCGGCACATGCTTTGGTCATGTTGTGGGCAGCTCGGCAGCAACAAAGGGGAGTCTAGTATGCACATTAAGGACCGTTTCGAAGATCTTAGCAGTTCTAGGTAGGGATAAGGGCTCCCAGCCCTCAAAAAAGGCTAAAATAAATAATTTTTCGTTCCGAACCTCGAGATTTGGAACCTCCCACGGTCACATGGGCTGCTTACATCAGGGTGCGGGGTTCCCATGCTCTCCATCTTATAGCAATTAGTTAGGCACAATTTCCTTGAGTACTTGGGCTAAACACCCAGAACCACAAGCAAACCTCCAAGTTCGGTTGGATTTTGGTTGAACTCCGGTGGCAGCAAGTATTGTGGAGTGCTTTATGCAGGCGCAGTATTAAAATGCATGCTTTCAGCTTGAATGTAACTGCCTACTTGTGTAATTAAATCGATTGGGATAGCCAACAAAATACACACTCACTACTTTTAGTTTTCCAACAACACATCTTCCGCGAATCTCTCGCGCACAAGTCCTGTTCCTCGTCCGTCTCAGACTCTCACATGATCTCAGTGTGTACACACTCTATCCCGGATGAGACCAAGTAGGATCTTCACATGTTCCGCTATTTTTTCTGACAACCGAGACTTTCACGGACCTAAACCTCGATTTTCGACTTTATCTCAACAGAATTTATCTCTCGTTTTGCCAGTCTCAATCAATCATGCTCTTCGAGCTCGCCGTTCACCCCAATCTTACGTCTATAGATGAATCCGAGGTAGTTTGAACTACATGTAAGCTCTGTTGAATCTAGACAACTATCTGGCCTAGTGTACAGGTGCGGCAAACATAATAAGAATGTCTATAGATCAGGTCAGGGAGCACCGTCTGGACTAGTCTCTCTAGACAGACGCTATAACTTGCAGCTCGTTCCTCGCTAGTTATAGTCTGTTAGTTACCGCGCCTGATAACCGGTATCTTGCCTTATCACTGATTGATGGTGATGCACAACCAAACAACGCGCTCACCTTCACCGATTCGACGCGACTGGGAGAGCTGAAATCGTCAGAAACAGTGTAAGAGACCTACAATTTGGTCAAGAATAGGTCCTTGCTCAGTTCATGTTGTAGGATTGATCCGTGAGCTTCCACTCCGTTCCGATTTCTTTTCGTCGTTTCATCATCCTTTGCACCCGTACCGTCGCATCGCCATCACCATCCCCTTCACTACCTTATATACTGCTCGTTACCTTTGCTGCCCGCTAGTCACTTGTTCCCCACGTCGACTAGCTCTCTAATATACTCTAGCTGACTCCGACTAACTTGTTCACGGCCGCTCATCGCGCTCTCATCACCTTTTGACCTACTTTAGTTCACACTTGTTCTGTCTTCAAACCTGTACTCACCGGAAATGTGCCCAAATCAGAGAATTCTACGTTTTCTACCTCGAGTATCATGAAGGCCCGTAGAATTTGTTGCTTGAGCATTCAAAGAGGTTAGTATTGGTCGAGAGCTTGATTTTCCACCTCAAAGTTGCCCGGGAACGCGCTTAAGTCGCGTCGAGGCGCGGTTGCCATTACTTCCCAAATAGGCTGCTTATATAATAACGCAGGATACCTCTTACCGGGCGTGGTAACCACAGGACTACGTCTGGACGTCAGTGAAAAACACGCACCGATATTCGGACTTGCGCCTTCCTCATTGCTCAAGCAATATCAATTTTCCACTAGACACCCAATTGAAGTTTCTAAACCAGCAGTTAGTGTTGCCGGGAGCTGAGTTGGAGCTGAACTCGAGTTGATTGCCCATCAGCTCGCTGTCAGCTCGAGTTGACCGGAGCTGGCTCAGAGCTGATACCGGATATGGGAATCTAGTGTCCCAGGGTTCATCTTTCCACCCGAAGGGCAAAATTTTAGGGGAGAATGGACCAAATTTTTATGTGGAAGGTTCTCCTGAGCTCTCTTCAAGCTCAAACTGCTTTTTATACGTCGAAAACGGCCAAGAAACGGCCAATACAGAACCTGGGGAGGGAGTGTGATGTCACTCAGTTACACCACCGGAAATGTCACGTCGTCCGCTTTGGGTGACGAGGGTGGAGTCGAGGCGAGCTGGCATCACCTCGAGGTGCCGCTTTTGGGAAGGGGTCGAGTTGGAGTTGAACTCAGCTCGGAGCTAGCTCCAGCTTCCGGCAACACTACCAGCAGTATTGCTTTCCAGAAGCTTGAAGACAATAAAGTATTGCTGCCCCGCATTCTGAGCACGAAGGGATGGCACGCAGCTGGGCTGTTGTTGTAAGGTCGAAAGCAGGTACTTGGGGTGGGATGGATCGCGGGGCCGGGCAAGGGAATCCGATGAAAATTAGCGATGTTACTGGGGGGTCTTCATCTCCCAAAGTTACTTCTAGCTCCTCCGTTCATGTGTGGTAGGGACAGATTGTGTACTCGGTGTGACTAAAAGTAACCGGAATCGGAAATTGCGTGTTTTCAACCAGATTTTGTGGGTGACTGCTGTAAGGGGAGAAGGGCCCTGGAGCCAAGTCGATAACAAACCTGGGGATCAGAGATCCCCAGTGAACTACTTATATACAAGAGGTGACGTAAGATATGACATAAGTGAGCACACAGCATGATGTCTTGGAGACAGAGAACTTCTGCCCAAGTCAAAGGACGTCCTAGCTGTGGAATCCCCTGACATCACCCCCTCTTCAAGATTCGTCGCCTCAACGAAGACCAAAGCCCAGTAGAATGAACGATCCTTCAAAATCCTGGATTGCCACGGAAGAGTAGGTTGCCCTGGGAGTCAATCCGCGAATCAGACGCAGACACTGCACCGCCTCGCCGTGCCGTCTGTGGTCGACGTCCCCTTTCAGGTCGAATAGCATCAATGGCCATAGGCGAAGGAGCTACTGAACGTGGAGAGGGGGACGGGATGGCAGTGGGCATGGCCACCGAGGGGGCATAAGGAGTAGAGCTGGGGCGGGGAGTAGGAATAGGGGACGCCATTACCTGCGTAGGAATAGAGATGGCGGCAGGGTTATGGGGTAGGGAGTTAGAGGCGGTGTAGGAAGACTCCTGTGGTGCAAATCGCACCCCAGACTTCCTTGGCTGTGTAGCGGCACCTGGGTGCGGCTGAGCACTTGCCGCTGGAGGGGGTGGAACCGGAGCCGGTGGCTGAGACGGATGGACGGGGTGTGCGCGCTTCTTCAGCGGGCGAGCGCCCTCGCCAGAAGCGTTCGGCAAAACCGGCACCGGGCAGGGGCAGGGTCCCCGGAAAGGCGTGACGGACCTTTCTTCTAGAGCGGATACGCTTACACATGAAACGCTTCCCAAGCGCAATTAGCGCTTCACCGATTTGCTGGTCGGTACCACGGATAGATACACGGCGCTCCAAGGGGGAAGCCTTATCAGTATAGGCTCGAAGTTGGGCGCCGGAGATGTCGTGCGACTGATGAAGACCCTTACCACCACGGCCAACGATATGCCCGATGACCGAGTCAGGCACCACAAGCGTACACGAGTAGCGGGACGGTGCATCCTGTGCAGTAGGGAGGGTTTCGGCGAGTGGTATGGCGGTGTGGCCGACAGCGATGATGGCAGGGGTAGGGGCTGGGGTTGAAGGTTCAGAGCCCCAGCGAGCGCCATCCCAGGGGAAGCGCCAGGCATGCCCTCGGGGAGTAGAGGCTGCAGTGTCCCCAAACTCAAGACGATCAAGACGGTCGTGGACGCGCAGTAGTTCGCTTCAAAGGAGAGTGCAGTAGGAATAAAGGTCCTGAGGAACGGCGGGGGTTGCCATAGCAAGGGAGGTGTGAGGTCGATGGTAGGATGAGGGCAGAGTAGGAAGTAGGGTGGTCGGCTGGGGCTAGGAGAGTGCCAGAGTCGAATAGAAGGTTTGTTATGCTGTAAGGGGAGAAGGGCCCTGGAGCCAAGTCGATAACAAACCTGGGGATCAGAGATCCCCAGTGAACTACTTATATACAAGAGGTGACGTGAGATATGACATAAGTGAGCACACAGCATGATGTCTTGGAGACTGCCCAAGTCAAAGGACGTCCTAGCTGTGGAATCCCCTGACAACTGCTGGGCAAATTGGCCCAATTGGCAGTGTATGAACATATACGATTGCATAAGAAGCCGGCAAAAGGTTGCATATGTAGTCTCTTTGTCCTATTATTACACATTCTTTTATGTATGCTTTGAGGCGGGAAATTAGTGTGCCGAGTTGCCTCTCTCACTGAACAACGGGAAACACCTGGCAACCTTAGATATCGGATTTGTAGACTATTGGGATACTAAGCACCTTTTTGGGGTACTTACAGGTCTGAAATTACGGCATCTCTCCTTCAGAGAACGCAAACATGTCCAAATTGGTTCAATTTTAAAGATTGATTCACCAACTCAAAATAAAACATTGCATGTCATGCCCATACCATGAAAGTAGTAGAATAAATAATTTAGAAGAGCCCTGTATTACTTAAAGCTGTTTGAGTTTCGAAATTCCCCTCTAAAAAGCCAAATTCCGGTTACTTTTGGTCACACCGAGTACACTGTAAAAGCGCGACGCGACGAGGTGAGACAAGGAAGTTGATTGACAGCACCGCTGATGGCGGAACTGATCGGATCACACAAGTATGCCTTTTTCGGACATAATCCTCCACGAACAATGAACATGATTAATGAGCCCACGTCAAGGGCAGTGACGCCATCAAAAAGCCCTCTAGCACAGCTTATTGCGTTTCGGTGACGGCTCTGATAAAAGTGGAAGCTCCCCCAATAACTGGAGTGGGATTCGAACGTTCGACCATCGGAACATGCACTAAAAGATCCCCATTACTAACTGTTACACCACGGAACAGTTGCAGGACAAGGAATGTTATCCAATACAGTCGTAAACTGGGAAGCGCAACGTAACGTAGAAGAGCAACACGCATATTCCGTACCCGCGGACATTTTGGTGAGCTGGAATTTGCACTCTCCTGCCACTTTTGAGGTCGCTGAATTCAATGGACCACTTTTTGGAGCCTAAAAATTTGGGCAGTGGGAGCGCAATTTGTCGAAAATGCCCAATTTTGGAAGGAAGTTTGTGATTTCCCCAAACCTTTAAACATCTCCATAGAAAATTTGGTGCATAAAAAGTCCCTACAAACCATATCTCCCACCAGCAACAAATTTGGACTGAACAGCTTCTTTAAAGGACTAGAACCAGCTGGTTTGTTGCTGATTTTTGATGTTTTCAGCTGAATTGTGAATTTTGCCTTGCAATATAAACACCACCTGGTGTTCCTATGCATGCTTAATTTGAGTTATGATATAGTCTCTCGTAGACAGACGCTCTATATAATCCAGCTCGGTGCCCTCGCTATATAGAGTCTGTTGGTTACCGCGCCCCTCCGACCGCGTTAGGTTCTTATTAGCTAATATTATATAAGCAGATTTCACGGCGCGTATATCTCGATGAAAACTAATTATTTCCCCTCGTGTTCTTGGAGCAGAGTAAATGAATACAGTCAAGCTACATTCCTGTCTACTCAGACTATCAAAAATCAGACGGCGCACTACAGAAATTAAAATGTTGTCGCGTCTTCATCACGTGCGACTCGGGAGTTTCGGCCGAGATTGACAAATGCATTCAACTTGAGCTCAAACCACTGTGGAAATTCGAGGGACATAGAGCCTAGTATAGAGTGTCTGAGAGCTCGATTCAGCATCATAACAGAGCGGGGGAAGGGGGAAATGAGATACCGGCAATGCCCGGCTTATATAAGATTAGCTAATAAGAACCTGACGCGGTTAGAGGGGCGCGGTAAACATAAGACTAGTTATGATACTTCTAGGGTCTAAATATACACGCTCTAAGTTGTGGCGACCTGCGGGGACGGATTCTAGCTTTGTTTACTGTTGTTGCTCTTCTACGTTATTTGGCCCATTTGGGTGGAGCCAAACTTTGGCCCTTGAGCTCACTCAAAACAGACTATATCGACCCCGAATTTTTGACGAATCTGCAGAACGGATGCGGGGCTATTACCCTAGCACAAAAAACTCAGGGTTTTGGTGCATTTTTCATCGAATACAGCCGTTTTGGAAACAATATACGGGTTTTGATCGAGTGGTGCTCATTCGTTTGTGCTTACCTTTGTTTTGCTTCCCGTCACCAGCTCCACTCCAGCCGAATCTGAGTTTTGCTTCCACCACCCAGAGAACACCAGGAAAAACAGGGAGTTAACAGAACTGAGGATTAAGACTCAGCTGCTACTTGCCCAGAGCTCGACAGGGCCATGACTTGCGAGCAAGGGCCAAAACGAGAGACCAGCGGCACATGATGTGGTACGGCAACGCCCCACAAAGTGGTGCTCCCGGCTTTGCCGATGACAGAATCGTCAACAAATGTAAGCACAAACGAACGAGCACCACTCAATCAAAACCCGTATATTGTTTCCAAAACGGCTGTAATCCGCGGGAAAGCTAATCGTTGCGCTTCCCAGTTTACGACTGTATACTGTAGTATTTCCTTCAATTCGTTTTGTCACTTGTCACACCAAAAACGACGAAATTTTTTGCGAGTCACAACGTCACGAGGGTTCGATACGAATGATCCCCCAAAGTCACACGAGTTTTCGCCTGTTTTCGGCCCAAAATGGGGGTAAAAAAACGAAAATTTTCGTAAGTCACACCGGTCCGGGCCCCCATACGAAAGATCAAGTTCGTATGAGATGTTACACCCCAAATCGGCTTACGAATTGAACAAAATACTACAGTATGGGGTCCTTCACCGCACCTCCACTACACCCCCTTACTTCATCGATGATCTGGGACACCTACACGCCGTCGATCTGACCTTAGGGAAGTGGCGTCCAAATCCTTTCAATATGAGGAAAAGGAGTCCAACAGATTCATTGGAGAAAAAATTTTGAACTGGTCTTTTTGACTATGACGATCCGTTCCGCTGCAACGTCATTTCCCATGCACATATAGCCAAAGGAATAGGTTGCAATCCATGCCTTTGAGCACCGCTGACAAGGCCCAATATGGCCTTGTAACACTTTATAAGGTTCCCTGCCAACCTTATTAGACCTTTTATAAGGCTGTAAGGTGCTGCAATGCCTTATAAGCCTTTTTTGATTTTTCCGACAATCTGCAATGATACCTCAGTGTGACAGCGAGACCGTTGAGAAGCAAAGACATCAAACATATACTGAACAAAAGAGTGTTTAGAAAGCGTTGAAATTGCATTGTTGGGCCCAAAATGCTGGCATAGAGCTCAAGATTGCGGCCATTTGAAGGAGGGTGTGCTGGGGGATTGCCGAAAGTTCGGTGCTGCCTAGACACAATGTAGAGGATCTTGGGACTTCAGAAGTAACAGAGGCGAAGGTAGAGGGTCGCATTATCGAGGGCATATGCGCCGGTGGAACAGCTCTTCATCCATCGGCTACTTTTGAAAGTCGAGAACTGTGGATGGAGAAAGATTTTTGCTTCGGCCACAGCTGCGCGTCTGGACAATCCAGGCAGGCGTTCTCATTCTTGATGATCACAAATCACACTGTCACTGGCCATTCGTGTATTTTGCTCAAAAGCATCGTTTCTCATCTTGTGTCTCCCGTCTCATACTACATACGCATTTATTGCACCTGATCAGGACCTTTTATTGAGCACGGAAAGCAAAAATTCATGACCGCTCCCCGCGCAATCGACGAGCAAGGGCAAGATCTTTAGGCTGGATGGTGACACGTTTGGCATGAATGGCAGCCAAGTTGGCGTCCCCGAAGAGCGAAACGAGGTAAGTCTCGGCGGCCTCCTGGAGAGCCATGACGGCGGAGGATTGAAAGCGGAGGTCAATCTGGAAAGCAAAGATAAGGCAATGGTCAACATGAAGAGGAGTGCCGGACGCACTTTGAAATCTTGCGCGATTTCACGGACGAGACGTTGGAAGGGGAGCTTGCGTATGAGGAGCTCAGTTGATTTTTGGTAGCGACGGATTTCACGCAGGGCGACAGTGCCCGGCCGGAACCGATGGCGCTTCTTGACACCACCGATTGCGTTCTGCGAGGGTATGTGAGGGGAATGATAACGACGAAGACGACGGACAGTAGTGGATTCATTGGCGGCACTGGACTTGGCGTCGAGTTGCTTCCTGGGTGCCTTACCACCATTACTCTTGCGAGCTGAGGAGAGATTAGATAAGGGGAGATCAAGAGGAAGTTAAAATACCGGTTTGCTTAGTGCGGGCCATCGAAAGGTAGTTGGATGTCAGTTGAGTGTGAATGTGAGCGGGAAGTGAGTGCAGACGAACAATTGTCCGGACTATTTATTGAAGACGGGCATCCGATTCCCCACCGCCCGAGACAGCAGCTTTGTCTTTGTTAACTTTATTAAGTAGGCAAACGAAAGTAGGACCGATGATAATATGGGTCAAGGCCTGATGCAAATCCTGACGGAAATCGGAGATTTTGGCGATTTGGCCTGTACGAAATCCTGAAAGCCCGCTGACGATTTTGGACGAAATTTTGGGTCCAGGCCCTGACTTTTTCATTGAATTTTGGCCACAAAAATCCTGACTTTTTTGCCTCCGAAAAAATCAGGTCTTCATGGGGACTATTATCGGTCTTACGAAAGTGTGGCGACAAATAGCCCTCCGAGAATACTGTAGCACTTTGTATGGGTGAAACAGACCCTCGAGCGTGACTGGAAACGCTACGCATGGAAACCAGAAACGGCCTCAGCGTTATGCGTGACATCATAGAATTTTGGAAACACCGATAAAATCTATTTCCAAACGTTGAACGGATTCTGGGCAATTTTTTTTAGCTCTCATGCTTTCTTTGTATCCATAGCCCTTTGTGATTGCATTTCTCCTGTTACGGGCTCCGTAATACACCTATTTCTTTTTTTTCCATGAACACTGCGCCGTGGCGCACGCTCAGACACCTAAACCAGCGACGGGTCCACCACAAGCCTAGTCATGAGACTACCACAAGCCCTCTTTGAGCGACTAGTTAAACTACCTCGGCCAGCTTCTGGTACAACTTCACAGGACCTTGCCCGTGGTCTCAGATGCACCGTACCGGTTCTATCTTGACGAAGATTGTAGAGAGTTCTGAGTGATTGAGTGCAGTGAGGAGGATGAGGGTTATAGCAGTAGATTCAGCTAGATTTTACAGCCACAAACATGATAATTCGACATCTTTGTATGTCACGCAGTCCTCAGGGAAACCACCCGACCGTTATGCGTTACCGTTGAAACGAAACAGGGCGGGCGTTACGCGTTACGTTTCACCCATACAAAGTGCTACAGTAGCTGCTTGTTGTGAGTCTGACAATAGTTTATACTGTGAGAAATCCACCTGCGCGGCCCTGGTCTGCTGCTGCCTCGGACCCGCAGACGCCGCTTTCGACGCGGCTGTCTTTCGACGATTTTCAGTGTTATTCATTGTCGTAGGGAGGATAGCCAGAGAAGACGATAAGACGACGAGAAGAGGGGAAGGAGTAGTCTAGGATCTGTTGGGGGGTAGGTCAGTGAAGCGTCCGTGGGAGTGATTTCAACCATGCCGACCGCTGATGGCCGCAGGCATTTTCCTAGACACACAGAAATCAGTCAAAATACTGATTTTCATGCATAAATGGTATCCTCAGGTGCTCACATGCGCTCACATACAGGTCGTATACTGGTTTGGAAACCCAATCTAGACGCGAAAATTGTCCAACTTGCGGCCATCAGTTGCCATCGCCAGCATCACTCCCACGGACGCTTCACTGACCTACCCCTAGTGTTGCCGGAAGCTGGAGCTAGCTCCGAGCTGAGTTCAACTCCAACTCGACCCCTTCCCAAAAGCGGCACCTCGAGGTGATGCCAGCTCGCCTCGACTCCACCCTCGTCACCCAAAGCGGACGACGTGACATTTCCGGTGGTGTAACTGAGTGACATCACACTCCCTCCCCAGGTTCTGTATTGGCCGTTTCTTGGCCGTTTTCGACGTATAAAAAGCAGTTTGAGCTTGAAGAGAGCTCAGGAGAACCTTCCACATAAAAATTTGGTCCATTCTCCCCTAAAATTTTGCCCTTCGGGTGGAAAGATGAACCCTGGGACACTAGATTCCCATATCCGGTATCAGCTCTGAGCCAGCTCCGGTCAACTCGAGCTGACAGCGAGCTGATGGGCAATCAACTCGAGTTCAGCTCCAACTCAGCTCCCGGCAACACTACCTACCCCCCCATCAGCGCCCAGACTTTCTATAGATCCTTGAGAACGACTATCTTCTCATCGACTCGGCAGAAAGTCTGAGTAGCGAGACTAGGGAAGGAGTGCGGACCGATGACTCGGGTATCAAACGGCACGCTCGGCCGGCTGCTCTAAAGGATGGGTGAACAATGGATATGACACAAAATGATTAGGGCGTTTCACGCCCCCTTCTATCGCCGTTTTATCGTGTTTTTCTTTTGCTCTTTTATGTACATAATTTATTGCAGAAAATGGCCCATAAAACGCCTGCTCGTGAACCCCCTCTTTTTTTGAGTCGTTTTTTGCACCGTTCGGCCTGTACGGCTCCGCTATTCCTGTGCCAGTCCTCCTTTCACACAGCCCGTATGCCGCGCGTTCCTCTGCGGCAAAAACTTCTCCAAAATGCAAGACTGCAGTTCTGGCGCCGTCGTAAGCGGGCACGACAGGAGCAAGAGGGGGAGGAGGAAACGATGATGAATGCACTTGACATCGACGACGACCTCTTCCTCAAGGACGACGACAACTCGGAGTCACACAGCGACACCTCCTCAATTTTCTCCGTCTCGTCGATGTCATTTATCTCGTTCTCCGACTCCGCAGAGTCGTCTGCTTCTGATTCTGATCACTCGGACAACTCAGATACGCTTGACCACTATGTATCGTGCTACTGTACTATTTCGACCGTAGATTCAAGTAACGCGTCACATCGACCTTTGAATGGAAGCTACTAGCAGTTACCCGTGCTACGCTACGGTGTGACTCATCACGCAAATTACAGCGAAAGCGAGAAAAAGTTGTAGTTGTTACAGAGTGAATATACATACATTAATAAAGTTCATTTAGTGTCTGTTAGTGGCGGACCGGTGGAAGTCCCTTCACCCCGGTCTTCCAGCCCATTTGATACATCGAGCTTGCGTCTCTTGGGGTCTGGCTCAGATGCGTCGCGAGGAGATGTCTGTTCTCCAAAAAACCCAGTAAATTTGGGGCGCACAGGAGTACTGTTGTTGACTATCCACAGCCTGGGCATCATTCCAACGAAGAAACAATGCAGAGGCTCTGGCGGCTCTTCGAGGCGCTGCAACGCGACCATGCCATGATTACAGCACATCCCGTACGGCGAACGGGAATTTTTCGAGGGGTGTAGGACTTGCTCAGCGACCCAATGGAGTGCTCCGCATGTGGGACAGCGGCCGTTCATGTGTGGCGAGATGGCGGATCCAGGTAATCTTTGCGCCGCTAAAAACAACTCGTCGCGGGTAGTCCGACGATTATTTTCATAACGGTATGCAATCAGCGGAGGAAGTAATCTAAACATCATTTACACGTACTTGGCGGCCGTGCGGGACTCGCATTTTGATTGTATTGGCGTGTACGATTGCCTGTTCCTTCAGGCCGAGCTTGTGCAAAATTAACGGCTTGAGACACCGACTACAAAGAGATCACTCACCACCAGCAGCGGCAGCACTCTGGTGTGTTGCAGGTGGGGTAGGGAGACCGTTGTGGATGGCCTGAGGAGCAAGACTTTTCAAGCCTCTTGAACTGGAGATTGAAGCCGACTTATCTGTAATACTCGAGAGTTGCGCGCAGTCGGCGGAGGATTTGTAGAACAGAAAAGGATGTTAGAAGTAGATACCAATGAATATTGAATCGCAGCGCACCGACATCCATTCTCGCAGCCTTCTCCGCACTTGCCCTTTGAGCCAGTGATCTGTTCGAAGAAGCTTGCGGTGGAGGCGCCGGACGGTTTTCGCAGGCTCTTTGGTGCCTTCTGATTTGACCGAAAGAACGGGCGCTAGGAGCGGCGGCGGAATTTGGCGGCATATTTTCATCATGCTGAGCAGGGACGCGTCTGCGGCGGGGGCTGCCTTCATTGATTTCACGTAAGTCGCGTTGAATCTGCCGTTGTTGTTGTTGATGCCTTTGCGGCGTGGTCGGAGGGGTTAATAAGTTCCTAGAAACATTGAGCCTACAATGGAGCGAGGGGAGGATTGACATGTACATTGCTGCTAGGTGAAGACAAAGAGACGCAGATGAAAGGCTTTGAGATCACACAAAAGAGTTAAAGAAGCACATTTATTGGAGGTGAGGCTACGGTGGTACAGCTACATTGCGAGTGGGGCGTGTGCAGCGATGTGGAGCGGAGGTAACGGTTGCAAGACGCGAGAGACAGCAGCGGAGTTGTGGTTTGTTGTTTGGCTGCGGACAGATGACGTGAGTGGGGCGTTCGGGTGTTCCCGGAACCCACTTGATTGACGTTTGTCCAGAGTTTGTAATCTACACGGCTATGCCGCCCGACACCGGAATTTGATGGGGATTGACACTTATAGGAATCCAATGATTTTTCACTCGGCTTTCAATCAACCACAGAGATGATCCAAATGAATGTACGCCTCAGTGGAATCCAATGGACTTGCTGTATTAATAGATTCTGTCTGGAGAGTCTAACGGCTCAATTTGCCTCCATAAGCGAGCTATGATGGGGACTTTTTGAGCATGATGTGCTTTAAAGCACTTCATACAAGACTTTATATATGCCTAGTATATACTCAACAGGTTAGCCGGGTTAGAAACGAGCCATTTTCCCTCCCCTCTTAGTTGTCGAATGATAATATGTCGCCCAAAAATTGTGTGTACTAAACTCGGGACTTTCTGGTACCTATTTGAGTCTTTGCCTTCCATTCAGCCTCTGCAACCTCGACCTCCTTCTTCTGCAGCCCTCGATGGGAACGATACCTCTTGACCGCAAACTCGGCAACTGGCCCTGTTGCTCCGTGGCGGTAAACACTGGCATACCGATCGGCGCGGCGGAAGAATCGTCGAATGGTCGGAAGCGGACAAGCGTGGAGAGCTTCGTCAACGAGCTGCTGGGCCCTCTTCCACTGACCGTTGGATCGTTCACGGAAGTATCGCTTGATCCAAGCCCAAAAATATTCAATCGGGTTCATCTCGGGGTGGAATTTGGGGAGGAAGTGGCAGAACTTGAACATGCCAGACGCAGCTTCACGCCAACACCATAGGGTCCCCGCTTCTTCCCTAGACCAAATTAAATCACTAATCGGATTGTCAATAATGAAACGCACCTGTCTGATTATCTGCCGCCATAGACCCATCTTGCATAGACCCTCCCAATCTATTCTCAGCACTCCGAATCCTATCTTATACTTGAAAAGAAGGCCAGGCCATCCTATACTGTAGCCTTGTGTATGGGTGAAACGTAACGCGTCACGCAGACTCCGTTTCGTTTTAACCGTCACGCGAAACGCAGGGCTGGTTTCACTGAAAGGTGCGTGACACAGAAATGACAAAAAAACCGATTTTGCTGCTGAATTTATTTGTGCTGTTCGAATTTTTTTCTGGATTCCGAAGGCAATGCTCCTGGCTGAATTTCCGGTCTGTATCTTACGGTGGGACGGTCGGGACTGACAAGATTCCCATTTTCACCCAGATAAGAAGGTCCTGGCAGTCGAAATCATTATTTACCTCGAGAACTGTCGTTTCTAGCCACTATTTGAAGCTGTTTCTTGCAGCCGTTTCAAAGTTTTTGAGGTGTCACGCGTAACTCCCAGGTCGTTTCTGGTTTCACGCCTTGCGTTTCAGGTCACGCTCGAAAGTCCGTTTCACCCATACACAAGGCTACAGACTGTACTTGAAAAGAGGGCCAGGCCATCAGTCGCGTGACTTTTGACAGAAAATCACGGGGTTTTGTCAACATCCTACAACACAACTGGCTGTCGAGATGTTGAAACTCACACGCGGTCCCCGCGAGCGGCAGTGCGGCGCCGCGGGCAAGGAATCCAGCATAAAATCCAGACGGGGTTTGGGGCGGAGCCCCGACAAGCTGTGTACCCCCCGTAGGGGACGCGAGCGCTTCCCTCCGCGCTCTCCGCCGCTCCTCAAATGTCATTGGGGTCGATAACTTCTCCCACTCGATGTCGGAATCGTCGCCATCTTCTTCACTTTTCGATCCGGAGTCTTCGTCTTCCCATGCCATGGGATCTTCATCCGATGTTGGATCGGGGTTTGGGGAAGTGAGTGCACAACCAGAAACATTCCATTCGAGTCACGCTGAGCCTGGGATCCTTTCTTATGCAGCCTCACCTGGGCATGGAGGGCGTTGATGGTGAGGACGAGGGCGCGATTGATGGCGTTTCACAGCCACCGGAACGATTGATCCGCTATCAAAAACGCGAAATTGCTGGACGAAACATTGAAAATCAAGTTTTCAAACTTTTGCTCCAGTAGATCTATAGAATACCCTCTAAAGATGCTATTTAAACAGTCTCAGGGTGCCTCAACCAAAACTGGATCGACAGTATGGATTGCCAAATTGGGACTCAAAGTTGTCACGAAGTTGTGACCGCCACCATAAGCACAAACGAGTGAGCACCAGTTGATCAAAACCCGTATATTGTTTCCAAAACGGCTGTAACGACGGTGACAGTCAAGAAGCTGTTTTGGACTGGAAACGATTAATCATGTAGTCAGTTGATGTCGGCATGTCGTGTACCATAGCCGCTTGCAGCGGCTCGAGCACGTTAATTGATCTCAACAACAACAACAAGCTGTTTTGGATGATTGCGGGACAATCAACCCTGCAATGACCACAAATGGACACACTTGCACGCACGTGCCTGAATGTTGCCTGAAGTCCGAGGGACATCAGAATAAATAATTCAGCGCCCACGTCTCTCTTCCCCACCATGCAGTCCACCACCATTGCTCTATCGCTTGGCGCTCTCTCTTTCATTCTCCTCCGTACGATCTTTCGAAAAGCCAAAGGAAGCCTGCCTCCAGGCCCTCCTGGTCTTCCTCTTATCGGTGTACGCCCCACTTCTATTCTCACGACGCTCACCGTGACGTTCTTTTTATTCAGAATGTTCTCGACATGCCCTCTACCATGGAGTGGCTCAAGTTCGCCGACTGGGGAGCCAAGTGGGGTATTAATCGGGCTCGACAAAGGTCATAGACTGCTTCTGACTTGCGATGCAGGCGATATCTGCTCCGTCAGTCTCTTTGGCCAGCCGATCGTCATCCTTAACTCCGCTACTATCATTGAGGACCTGAATGAGAATACCGCTGCGTTTTCCACCCGGCCCCGACTTCCCATGGCCGGAGAGCTAGTCGGATATGACCAGACCTTGGTTCTCATACCGTCAGCGGCGTTCTTCTCCCCATTCTACTTATTTTTCGACTTCAATCGCTCTTCGTTTCAAGCTACGGCCCGCGATTTCGAACTTATCGGAAATATTTTGCCAACCAGATCGGAAGTCTCGGCGGGTACGTTCTCTGCGACGTCTCATTTCCGAGTCTCCAGCTAATCGATGAGGTATAGAGTGCAACAAGTAATTGTAATGGAGACGGAGATCCATCGTTTCCTCAAACGGCTACTATTGAACCCCGGTGCCGACGCTATAAGTAACCATCTACGGAAGTAAGTTCAATTTAGCTTCTTCAATTTCGTTCATTCTCACATATCATAACGATTCTAGACTGACGGGAGCCATTATTCTTCGCATAACATACGGAATCGAAGTTCAAGAGGAAAACGATCCTTTCGTGACACTCATCGAAAAAGCAAACAACAACTTCAATGCCGCTACTCAGCCAGGAAAGTTTATTTTTTAATGGCGATCGTCACGGGTAGTCATTCATCTTGTGCGTTCAGGCGCATTCCTTGTCGACGTCTTCCCCGCCATGTTGCGCATCCCCGAAATTCTCGCACCATTCAAACAGACGGCGCGAATTTGGGCGAGAGAAACGAAGCACATGGTCGAGGCCCCATATCATTTCGTTCGACAACAAATGGTGCGAAGAATATTAACTTCACATGGCTGGCCATCCCTGCTCATTTCCCGGACACGATATATTTCAGACCAGCGGGACCGCTCCCATCTCATTTGTTTCTAGCCTTCTGAAAGAGGAAGAGAAGCTCAGCGAGGAAGATCTACGTGACATCAAATTCACCGCGGCGTCCTTCTATGGCGGTAAGCTTAATTTTACGGGAGCCGCAGAGGCTCACCGGAACAATAGGAGGGGCAGACACTTCAGCAGCTGCTATGCAAGCATTTTTTCTAGCAATGGTTCTTGCTCCAGGTAAGCACCACAAATATTCTCACATCCATGTTCTCAACTCACAGAAATCAATCGGATCTGTATTTCAGAGGTTCAACGAGAAGCGCAAACCGAAATTGACTCCGTAGTCGGGACGACACGCCTGCCACTATTTTCAGACCGTGAACAGCTGCCCCGTCGTAACAGAACTTTTGCGCTGGCACAGTGTTGCGCCTCTTGGTGAGTCGCGGGATCTCCGCCCGGATGTCGTTGGGATGTTGATATGTCTCCAGGTGTTCCTCACGCTGCGATGGAGGACACCGTTATCAATGGCCACTTTATCCCGGAAGGTAGCTTTTCGTCTCACGTCTTTTCTGGTCAACTAAACTCACTCATTCTAACCTCATCCAGGATCCGTGATTATCGCCAACCTCTGGTGCGTTCTTTCGTCTATCCCGATTTCTTGATCAAATTCTCAACGCGCCCATCATATAGGAACATTCTCAACGATCCGGAAACATACCCAAAACCAGACAAATTCGACCCCACTCGCTACCTCAGACCTTTCATGGCGGTTGGTTTTGGAATCAGGATTGAGAGAATTATTTTTATTTTAGTCACCCAAAACCGTTCGATTGCGTCGTGAAGCCGCGTTCAGACCATGCTGTTACACTGATCTAAGGCAATTTGGATCAAACCACCTTTTGCACCATTCAATATTGGCTTTGGCGCATAGAGGGACAGTGCAGAATATATGGTGTCATATGGAAAACTTATAGCCCGAACATTGGAGCTACTTCTACCGTATTGCCTTGGTTCTTTCTCTATTCTGTTGAGCTATATTTTGCGCTGGAACGCACAAAGAAAAAATCAAACAAAATGTGTATCGTAGATGTGTACCCTTTGACCAATGACTCGGTCATCATCTGATCAAAGCGGGCATTGTAGACCTCGATGACCTTGGTTCGATCACCCAGCAACTTATCAAGATGCCAGGCAACAGCGGGTTTGTGCAAAGCGACCCGGGTCGCTTTGGGACTGCTCAGATCTCAGTCACAGGTGTGAGGTCCCAGCGACCTCGGAATGCCCCATGGCAATACTCTTCTATGGTATCTGTCGTTGCGGAGATCTGAGCGGTTGAAAAGCGATCTGGGTCGCTCGCACAAACTCTCTAATGGTAACCCAAACATAAAACACGTCTGCACAAGTCGTGTTCTGACCTTCGAGTGCAGTAATCCCGTTGGCTCCGGCCTCGAACAACTTAACCATGCAGTCGAGTTGGGCAAGGAATCCGTAACAGGCGGCGCCGGATGTGAGATAAGGGGTGAGTCGTTTAGTCTGGAATGAATTATCATATCTGATGAAGGACGAAGATTGATACTCACGGCCTTTGTAGCAAAAGTAATGGTGCCGGCCGCAACACATGCCACAAGCGCGGGCATGCAAAGTTTAACTGCAAGTGCCTGGATGTAAGTGGTCCCGAATCTCGTCGACTTCATGCCCGTGGTAATACCCTGGCGGGTTCGCTCGAATGCCAGCTGAGCTGTTCCGAGATTGGATTGTCCGAAAAAATTAGATATTGCAGAAATTATGCCGAGTTCCTGTTGAAAGAGTTGACCGATGTAAAATCAAGGCAGAATACGCTTTTGTAAAAATCTTTCTCATAATGTCAAATTCTCGCTGCAACTAGCCTGCCAGTGTCTATCAGGCCTTTTCGAAACTCAGTCCAACAAATCACTTTTTCGATTTCTACAGTGGCTGCAGAAAACAATGCAACAAGGCGTTTCGAGTCATTGACGTGGTCTCTGGGCTCAAACAAAGTGCAGGACATGAAATCTGAGTGAAAGGAAATTTCCAGATTTGGACAGTTTTCGCTCGCCAATTGAGTGGTGTAAATTTCAACGATTATTTCTCTGCCGTTGTCAGGCTCCAGAATTCAAGAAAACGAAGGCCGGTACAAGTATTATGGCCCAAATAACTAGTACCGACAATCAGATTGATGGATTCATTGCAGAACTAGTGGCGAGAGTGTATCAAAAGGCGCCAATATCTACTCATTTGCCGGAAAATAGCTCCGATCCTCTAGATATACCTCATGTGCATCGTGCATATGCATAAAATCCAATGTGTAAAATCTCTTCACCCAAGTATACTCTTGAACCCCAGTGAAAATCCCGTATGCTCTAGACTGCTCCAAACTGCTTTGAACTGCTGTTCACCCGAGCAGCATATGGGAGCAGAGGAGAGCGTAGAAATGATACCTTCAGCAGATGGGGTTCCGGCTCCCATCTGCGCAGCTCTGCTCAACTTCTGCTCCAGACCGTTTCCATCTGCTTCCCTCTGTCCCTTGTAATTATACTGCATTTCCATTATATCTTGTATTAAAACAGGTATTTTCTATATACTGCACTTCAAAAACATCGACGCACACCCGTCCCGCTGCCGACAAGTCCGCAAACCCTACCCCACCGACCCATGATGCCGCCAGCACTAAAACCGCTACCACTAACGCGAACCACGATGAATGGTGAGTAGATCGAAGGCCGGGGTGCTGCCGCAAAGTCATTAGCAAGATGTGCAGGTAAGATAAAAAAAAAAAGGAGTGCGCACCGCACAATTCCTCTCCTCCTCTGACCCCATATGCCTCTCCCTCCCCTCCCCCCTTCACCCCCGCCCCCCTCCATTTCACCCTCGGCTTCCTCTACACCGCCACCCTCCTCTTCTCCCACCGCCCTGGTCCGCCCTTGCCCTCCTATCGTTGTCTCGAGGCAGAAAACACCTGCGTGCACCACGCCGTCCCGAACAACCCCACGAGCGCGCGCCGGCTCCCGCGTTCGAGGACGGCGTCCTCGAGGTCGTCGCGCAGGGCGAACTCAAAGATGTGGGATGTGGGGCACCCGGGCGTCGCACTTGCGCCAGGTGCAGTCGCCTGCACGCGGGTGAGCTCCTCGTAGGCGGTGAAGGGGAGGGCGGCGAGGAAGAGGCCGTGCGCCATTTCGGTTATGATGCCCGGCGTAGAGGGTGGGGAGGGCGAGGTAGGAGGCGGAGAGGAGCGCGCTGGGTCTGCAGACACC
The DNA here is from genome assembly GCA_037176885.1 of Favolaschia claudopus. NCBI lineage: Eukaryota > Fungi > Basidiomycota > Agaricomycetes > Agaricales > Mycenaceae > Favolaschia > Favolaschia claudopus. The sequence continues at coordinate 333,367 of JAWWNJ010000148.1, read as the reverse complement.
CTGAGAGACGCCAATGGCTGATGAAAAAGTTTGTAAGTAGATACCGATAGAACAAAGAAGGCAGTACGTACCTGCTCATATGCAGATTCGAGCGACAGCAGTCAGTAACAGTGGTGGGACAATAAGAAGAGATCGGCTCACCTATGAAGCCGCCAAGGCGCTGCAAAGGATGTCACCGGATCTATCAGGCGAGCTTCAAGGATAGAGAGTACGCGGTGGGTATGTATAGGAGAGACTACAGTACAGCAGTTGTAAGCAATTAAAGCAGCCCACGAATAGAGAAAAAAAACGCGCCTCAAGATACAGCTCACTAAGACGACTTATGGGGGTTTTTCAGGTCGTAAAAAGCACCCTGCAAGGACTGTAGACTCAAATTAGTTGCAGAGGCAAGGCACAGGCACGGTAAACGCGCGTAGGGCAGGATCGACATCCTGTATCGCGCACGCGATTTGGCCGGCGAAAGTTGGTGTAAGTGGGCGTATGTGGTCTGGGAATGCATGTGAAGAGATACGAAGTACACAGCGTCGCGGTGGACGACCAAGGGAGGAAGGGAAGAGCACATAGAGGGAGGATGGTGGTGGTAAAGGGCAAGGAGCGCGATGTGTGACGACGTGATTGTGACAAGTGTTACGTGCCTCTCTGAGCTCTCTCGACAACTTCGAGTACTCGACGACATACTTGAGTGCTGCGCCCAAGACAGCGAATCATAGAAAACACAAGTCGAGCCGCAGCGTCGTTTTGAGGAAAAGGAGAGCTATATTTGGCGATCCAAACAAGACCAAAACAAAAAGAAGTACCCGTTCAAAACTCTTTGAGCAGATCACAGCAGAAAGAGCAGAAGTAAGGCAGATTGGAGAGTATTAGAGCAGTTTGAAGCATACGGGATTTTCACTGGGCGTTCAAGGCCCGAAACAGATATAAATTGGTGGTTTTCGGAAATTACCGAAGGTGGCTGTGAGACTGGCAACACGGCAGCCTGACAATGGTGGGAGGATATTGCCCTATATAGGAGGGGACAGCGGGGTGGGGGTCTGGCCGAGGCCTGAAAAAAAAAAGTCGACCCGGAATCCCGACACCCCCTTGCCGTTCCCGAAACATCAAGTTTCGGCAACGGTTTCCGAAAGTCCGAAAGGAAAACAATAAGTAAGACGCACCTGAATGCTTTCCAAAACTTTTGGTTTTGGGAGGGGGTTCGGGAGCGCCAAAACTTATTGTTTTGGTTTTGGAAAGCATTCAGGTGCGTCTTACTTATTGTTTTAGGGCCCCCGGAATGGTTGCTGAAACTAAAAGTTTTGGCGACGGTTTCGGGGGCCCTAAATTTATAAGTATAAGTAGTACTGTACCTCCCTGTATGGGAGCAACCGTCACGGTAACGGTGGGGTTGGTTGTGTTGCCTCTTTTTGAGGTGGTCATGGTCACGATTGAGGCCGCTGCCTTGAAAAAATCGTGACGCAGCACGAAAAAAAGTTTTCTGCCTGGAAACATACACAATTGAGTCTGTGCTTACCTTTAGAGCTGCTTATTAGCCGAAATCCCTCGAAATTGTAGTGAATTCAACGATTTGATGGCTTCTTCACGAATTTTTTGAGCCAGATGGTTGCCTCCTTTGGCGACGGTCACGGCTCACGGCGGGTCGGTTGCCTGAAAACAAGGCAACTGTTTTGTCGACGGTTGCTTCCATACAGGGAGGTACAGTATCTTCGGCATACGTATACTGGTTACGACCCCGCCCAAAGTCCCAGATGCTTCACAATGGTAGATATTAGCCCCGGCAAGTGTAAATGTGGGGTTCCAAGCCCTTTATCAGCCAACAAGCTCCGTATTGGGCTCAAGTTGGACCGCCAAGTTTCCGAACGACGTGTCATTTCCTTATCCGACCGTGTGAACTGGCACGTGTGTCACAGAATCCGAGGTCTTGGATGGCAGGCGCCATCAAGTTCAGACTCTATATAATAGATTTATCGACTGTCATAAATCTTGTAGAGTCTGACTTTTGGTGAGACTACCAAATATTCCACGTTCGGCAAAGTAGAGATGAGCCTCCAACACCAACAGTACTGTAGTATTACGACCAAGTGTTCAGGTGACGGGTGACAGGGACCTGTGAACTGAACACTTTTGGTTGCGGTGACGGTGACACTTGGGTTTTTTCGCCAAAAATGGACGAAAAACGTCAAAAAATTCCGGGCCGGCATTCGCCGGCCTACCATATAAGGTAATTTGCTGTGCTCTGAACACCTTATCCAGTGAACATTGTAGGTGACAGGTGACACCCAGTGAACACTTGGTCGAAATACTACAGTAATCTCAAACGAACAAACCTTAAATACTGTACCTCCCTGTATGGAAGCAACCGTCGAGGGACCGTGACAAAATGATTGCCTTGTTTTCAGGCAACCGACCCGCCGTGAGCCGTGACCGTTGCCAAAGGAGGCAACCATCTGGCTCAAAAAATTTGTGAAGAAGCCATCAAATCATAATTTCGAGGGATTTCGGCTGATAAGCAGCTCAAAAGGTAAGCACAGACTCAATTGTGTATGGTTCCAGGCAGAAAACTTAAATATTTCGTGCTGCGTCACGATTTTTTCAAGGCAACGGCTTCAATCGTGACCGTGACCACCTCAAAAAGAGGCAACACAACCAACCCCACCGTTACCGTGACGTTTGCTTCCATACAGGGAGGTACAGTACTAACGGTGAATTAACGGCAGACACGGCACAGGTAATCGAGGTCGCTGGAGAGGGTGCAAGCTCAACCACCAGCGAGCACTTCCTCGACGAAGGCACTCGACCACTGTGAAAACATCGGCACCCGATTTTCATGTACCTAGAAAATGAATCAATTATTTCATGGAATTTGCCATGAATTTTCACATTCATATATCCCGTCCAAATCATGTTCCATTCAATGGTTTTCACCGAATGTTTGCCATGTTGTTAAATCATGGTATGGGTCATGATTTTCAGGCGGTTGTTCAGACAATTGCGGATTTCTGACTAATGACAGATTCCATGAATTTCAAGGTACATTCCTATGAAGTAAAAGTCGCCCCGTCAACCTGCTCCATGACTTCCGGACGACCCAATATCACCCATCGGCGCTTAGTTGTATTCCAAACACGTCCCACGAGACCAAGGATAGTGTCAATACTGACGATCTCGTCAGGTGCAGAGGTGCGATAAGCGGGAAATTTTGTGATCCATCCAGTTTTGCGGGTGAGATCAACGCCAGTGCGATCTCCCGTGCCTGAGACGGTGCGTTTGGGAGCCGATGAATTCGTTTGAATGGAAATTCGGCTGGAATTTTGAGTCGGAAGTAAAAGTTGACACAACCGTAGAAGGCTGCAGGCTCCATCCTCACGGGTGCATGCTTGCGGCGACTATTTGCGTCGACCTCAAGACAGTACTGATGATTCTTCAGCGCATAATAGAAGATAGAAAATATATCAACCACCTTTACGAAGCTGGCATCACGGCGTGTTGTATCGGGATTCTTGTACGCAAACAGGCTATGACACATGTCCCCGCCGCCCACAAATTTCAGTTTGCCGAATACATGAATAGAATCGGGAACAAATTGAACCAGCTCACGGACTGGCACGTCGTTCCCGAAGTTGGTGGCAAGGTATTTTGCAATGCGTGTTTTGAGCGATTGGTCAACGGAATAAGCCCGATCTTGCGGATAGACAAAGGCAAAGTCGGAATCTGAGATACCGTAAGAATGAGCAGCGAAACAAAACTGAAACTCACATCCAGGAATGGGAATACCAGTTCTATCCTCCTCGCGACCGTCACTCAAGTCCAACTCGTCAGTGAGTCCATAGATCAATTTAAGTTGATTGAGTTGTGCGATGTCGCGCAGACGGTGAGCCATGCTTGTAAACGGGTGTTTGCGGCTCTGTATGGCTGCCACAATGCTACCGCAGAACCGTTCCGTTGGAAAATTCCAGTACGCCCATAAAGGACCCATCGCGCGAATATTGCCGGGGATGTGGAGGAGCGAGTGGATGGGGAGGGTACACGCGGACATCCGTGAAGGGTTGTAACGATAATAAAGTCTGCATCATACTTAGCTCGATGGAATTGAAGCTTCGTGGACTTACCTTTCATACTCTTCAACCCATTCGATAACGGCAGTCTCGAGCGTTTCAATCTCGGCATTCGGAAGAAAATACTTGAGACATAAATTGAAAATGTTGACGAGCTTGAGAAAATGGCGGTAATAAATGTTTTTGAGACGGCCGTGGAGTAATGCAGGACCCAGGAACATGAGAAAAGCGAACCAATTCTCGGTCTTGAACTGGCCCCGATCCGTCGCAATATTGGGGACACGTGAGCCATATAATCTTCGTCTCCAACAGTCATGTCCTTGAAGGTTCCAGTCCAGTGCGCGACAGGTGACGGCACGATGTTGGCAATCAAATGCATGAAATCGAATGGGAAAGAGTGGGGAAAGGACAGGGAGGAAATAGAAGCTAAGAGTGGGACTCCATTGATGCCATACTCGCGTGACAAGTCCTCCGATACCCCCCCTTGTGCGCTGACAACCTCCCTAGCCTGCTCTATAAATTGTCGGAAGCTTCTCGTACTTCCACACGAAGCAGACACACGAGTTGACGCAGCAGTCGTAAGCTACCGGCTTGATTCCACTGAGAAGGCGATACGTTTCTACATGATACGGTAATCAGTTACACAAGACTAATTTCGCGGAAATGCACACGTACTTGTATGAGATGCAGTGTTTCTATATTGCGTACAAGCTTTGACCGCCGCAATTTCTCGAAGTCACGGCAACCAAGCGACGTTTCAACCTTCAGGTTGAACGCGCGAATGTCGCGCAAATCGTCGGCAGAGAGGCGTGAGTGAGGATCTATCTTTGCATCAGTCAACAGTTAATCAACTATTAACAACGTACCAATTTCAGCTATATAACGATCAAACTCTTCCGAAAGGACATCGAGAGCATTGAGACCCTGTAGCCAAGGGGCAGCAGCAAAGTCGTCATCCTTGACGGGGTCGTCCTCGTCCTCGTCAGAGTCCTCGCGCAAATCTTCATCCGGCCGACCATCTTCCCAATTGTCGTCGGTGTCACCAAAGCCGCGCAAACCAGGCCCGAGAACAGTGTCATCTTCATCATTGGGTGATAATTCGTGCGGGGATGGCATCGGCACGTCGTCGTCGTAAGCCGGGGCCATGCCTGCATCTTCGTCGATAACGGCTGGTGGTGTGACAGAGCGAGGACGGCGATTTTTGCGGTAACGGCGTCGTGGTCGGACAGAACTCTTGGTGACTCCACTGCATAACAGTCGGCTGGTGTTCTGTGCACGAAACAGAGCGGTCTGAGTGTCAGCGGGTCCGCTTGCATCGAGATGCTTCAAAATAGTACGGCGGCCCAGATGCCGGCCGCAGTGTTCACATAGCTCCGTCTGAGGACCTTTAGGTGGCATGGCGGGGTTGGACGGTGGGCTCAGACAGTGTCAGGAAGAAATATGTCATTGTCATTGCAGTGGAGCGTGCACTCGACTGTCCGAGTCGACGTTGAGCGCAGCAAAAGCATGAGATCATTGTTTGGTCATGTTGCTCACCCTCTTCCGCTTACTCCACTTACTCCAAAACCAACATGGCGCCGCAACGTCTTTCCTCCCACCACCATGCCTCAGGACGCCACAGCAAGAAAGAAGAAGAAGACTAACCACGAGAAGACCAATCACCGGTCCGCGCCGTCTAAAAACACCGACCACTGCTCGTCTCGAAGCCGCCGCAAAAATCACGGTTCTCAGTCGCAGGGTGACAAGGAGAATTCCGACCCTTCAGACGGTGTGTGCTCTATGATACGAGCTCTCACTGAACTTGATATCGCATCTAGACGAGATCTCAGCGCTGCGGGCCCGCAATAAGCAGCTCGAGCAGCTGTGCCAGTCAAACGGAGTAACGGTTCCAGCAGTCGTTGACGGCGTTGCTGACCGCTCCATCCCGAAACCCCAGAACCTCAAAAAAGAGGTTAACATCAATGTCATACGTGTGCACATGGGCATTGAAGGTGCTGGCAGTAAGCAGGTGTGGCTGAATTGCCGGGTGCGTGGTGTATTTCTTCTTTTTCTTCCTGCTCGCTAAGACTTGATATTGCAGCGAGCTGTACGGAACAACCTCACACGCGCTGATTTCGAGTACGAAGTCGATGACGCCAGCCAGGACCCCATGAAGAAGGCGCATTGTATTCAAGCGGTGTGTTTGTTACTACCTATCCTATTTATCTCATAACATTGCAGATTGAGCATGAACGGCCTCTTTCAAGAGCTTCAAAGCATCGTGGGGCGCACAATACGTCCTTCGCGAAGTGTGGTCCAATCGCAACGAATGGCTCGACAAGACCAACAAAGACCCACCAACGACCAATAACAACAGCGGTGACAGCGACGATCACGGCGGCGAAGACGATGGTCAGGGCGGCGAAGATGACGATGACGATGACGAAGGTGATTCGATGGACCAGCAAGACCATCACTCCAGCCGCGAGCTGAGCAACGAGGGTTCGCCTCGTCAAAGGTGGGTCGACTTTATATTTTTTTTATGTTCCTATCTTTATTAATGCTGCCCAGCCGCAAGCGTGCTCACGCGCTTAGCCCCCCCGACTCCTCCGACTCTGAGGACGACTCCGAACGTGCCCCGCCCAAAAAACGCGCCAAGCAAACGGCCTAGATCATCAACTGCCCACAACTGTTATTTACTGCAAATTATTCTGTACCTACAGTTGCGGCAAAATCAAATGTCCCTACCATAAAAGGAAATTCACATCAATATCGACCTTTTACATACTTTGATGCAGATTTCTGGTGATAGAAAGAATGAGGAGACATCTAGGACCTACCCAGAACTTTTAAATTTTGATTTCGCCCAGTAACGAGTGAGTTATGGCTCCAGCCATCTGAATACAATCTGAGGCAGACACGGCGAAGATTTCTTCAAGTGATGTACGTAGTACCATATTTCTTGCCACACTATCGTCTTGCATCCTCTGTTCGACCAAAGACCTCCAATAATGTAGGAAAAGGTCGAGATTGATTTGAATTTCCTTTTATGGTAGGGACATTTGATTTTGCCGCAACTGTATAGTTTTAATATCATACAATGTTCTTGCGATATTCACTCGACGGCTACTTATTTTAATACGCTTTTGCTATGATTTGAGTTGGGATTCTGGACTTCAAAATTATTTTCATGTACTAACGGTGTGGGGGTCACCGCAGGTTACTGATGGTGACCTGTCACGTGCCTCTTTGCCCCAGATGTACTAGGTGACTTTGGCAAAATATATCCTCAATCTGATGAAGTAATCGAACGATTGTATGGATTGTGCTCACGATCGGAAGGATTGAAAGATTTGGTGTGCAAGCACTGTCAAATAAAGCCATGTTCTGTCTCTTGAATTCCAAATAACCATCGAGAGATGATAGACAGGAAATTGTTTTGTGTATAAAAAATTAGAATACTTAACTACCCATTTGTCAAACTAATTAAATAGTTTTACAATTAAAGCCAAACAAAACTTCAGCTATCAGATTGTACAGTAACTACCGAATCTTTCAATCCTTCCGATCGTGAGCACAATCCATTCAATCGTTCGATTACTTCATCAGATCGAGGATATACTCAATGGTTGCTTGCTCATTAAGAAAGAATTCAGTAAGCATCCAGTTTTGTAACACTGAGTCTCCTCAAGTTACAAGCACTTGAAGCACTTTGTCACCAGTGCCGGGGCTCAGGGAATGCTTTGAGCAACTTCAAAAAAATTACCCGACTTTGTGCTACTACCAGTGTCTTGGATATACTTACCACTATCCAGTGAGTATAAGCTTTAGCTGTCAAAATTAATAATCCAGATAAAACAGGGCCGCTGAGTCACTGCAACCAGATTTATCAGGAGCAGAGTTTTGAAGGTGAATACTGTACAATTACGTTCAAATCGTTAATCACGCGTCACACCCACCTCTCCCGAACCGAATTTTGCCCTGTGTCACTGACTCACGCCTCACACGGGCCATTGTCGAAAAAAATCCTTCAAAATGGGATTTTGCTCAAAAAATCACTTTGCTAGTAATGTGGGCCCTCTGGTGTGTTTTCTTGACTTCTTATGTTCAATTTCTTCTAGGTTTCCACTTGAAGTGATTTTCAACTGAATTCTCGGTACCGTCTGAAATGCGGTTTCTTTGCTCAAGGCATAGTATTTCTCCACCGCATTCCCAATCCTCGCGGAAAAAATCCAGACTCACTTACTAAATGTTTTCAGGCTCCTCCTCGCGAGACTGGGGGTTGTCGAAAATTTGCGCCCTGTCACACCACGCCAGGACCACTGTCGAAATGTCGAATTGGTTCAGGCGCGTCACGCGTCACCCCCCATGTCGATTTGAACGTAATTGTACTGTGCGAACGAAAGCTTGGACTGAACCGATGATCATCCGTTGTTTTTTCCAGCATATGCGCAGTCGCATCACTTATTTCGGTACGTCAGTTCGTTGCATACGTCAACACAATCCTGAATTCACTCCACAGCTCATTCTCTCGCCCAGAACCCTCATTTACGCGTCATTCTACTCTTGCATCGGCCGAAGTAAGCCTAAGCATCTCTCTCCCTCCTCCCCTGAACCTCAACCAATATGCTTCCTAACCAAAGTGTACTCCAACGCCCTTCTCGCGAGCCTCAACGCCCGCACCATCATCCGCGGCCGCATCACCGGCGTCGACAGCAACCCCCTCCACCACATCAACGTAAAGGCCTCGCGCAACGGCAGTGCAAGTGTCGCAGCAACGCGGCGTCTGTCGCGCGACGTCTTCGTGAGAGACCTGGGGATATTGAGATTGATGTTGTTTCGACGGCGGGCGCGGGGGATGAGCCGCTTGCGGTGAGGATTGATCGGAGGACTGAGATGTATGCGGATGGGGATGGGAGCTATACAGTAGTGACAGGAAGAGTGCGTTTACTTCGACCGAGGTGCGTTTGAATTATCAATCGTTTCGCGATGGATTTTTGCTGACGGTGTGCTCAGATTAAGGAGCCTGACTCCGCTGCTTAGCTTGTCTTCCTCGAATGTCACTTCGCCTTCACCTAGAAGAGAGTCCACATCTCCCAAAAATAGGCCGCACGACCATCATACCCTTTCTCAAAGCTAAAACACGGCCCTAGAGCACCTTTTCCCGCGTATAGAGTATTAGTTACAGTATACATACATATATTGTTCACGGACCACTTTAACTGACCTTCGCCCGACGACTTCAATCTTGAAGTAGCTGCTGCTACTCCAGATCTAAGATTGGCAAGAACGAGGATTATGAAAGCGTGGAAAAGAAAGTACAAATCAAACAAGTCACGGTCATGGGATTGCGTCATTGACCAAAGTATTATGTAAACAAGCCGCTCCTATCGTACCTTCAAGCTGCAGCTGCTCAGGGCCTCGCTTAAATAAGAATTAGTTGGCTAGTTTAGTCATCGCTAATAGTAATTCCGGCGTCTTGAGTGAACCGACTAAATGTTCCCACGACTGGGCTGACTGATCACTAGCCGCCACCCCGCCAGCAGCAGCGCTGCCCAGCGCTGCACTGTGGGACGCGTCTTACGCGTCGAATCGCGCTCTAACATGTTGGGTATGTGGACAATGGTCCACATAGGAGGGTAAGCTTGCTTCAGTGCGAATGGGAATTCAATATCCTAGTTGAATGCGTCCAATTCATCCACATACAGTAGCTAATCTTGCTAAATTAATTCGGGCAACATTACTGGCTCGAGCAGTTTTTCGCCCGATTTGGGTAACCAACTTATTCAGTTGATGAACCTCAAAACGGCCTCCTCATATCTATATTACAATCGACCTCCCTAGCCGAGTTGACTTGAGACAAACATGTTCCGAGACATCGGTTCAGTCAAGCTTTCGTGAGCACAGGCGAAACCATCCGAACCTGGTCAATCTAAATGAAGTAATCCAAAAGTCAGCGTGAACATGCTAACAGACACTCAAGGCAGACACGCTTACAGTCCCGTATTAATCGTGAAAGCAATCTGGAGTGGAATCAGCGCCCAAGGCCTGACGTCGAAAGACTACTGCTTCCTAACCAGTTTGTTTACCATGCTCTTCGTTCTGTAGTATTCGCTGCTGTTATGTGATATAGAAAGAAGGATTCAAAACGCACTCGACAGACTCGGGGTTACTTTGGCGCAGCATCAAACACATCATCGCGGTGATGTAGACATCTGCGGCTGCCGATAGTGCGTTGATGGTGATTGTAAGTGCCTGAACGAGCAAGAGTCGTTACACTGTTCGAGCCGGAGAAGGACAGATGCAAACCGAGATTTGGAGAAGGTCTTGATATGTTTTAAATTGCAGACTATACGCGGAATGTCAAATTAAAAGTTCATCGATAAACGGCCAACTCACGCAAGGATGACCCAAGCTTCGGGGGGAAGAAAATCATGAGAAGTTCATAACTGGCAAAGCGCTGGACATACCGGTACCACATGCGTTTGTGGCGAGGACCAGTACTAACACAAAGCCCGTGGCGAAGTAGTTACGGTGGCTCACTTGAATTGGAGAATGAGTGAAGGCAAAGAAAATGTGAATGAATACTTACTCCGCCAGATTCGATACGCGTAGAACCTGTAAGATGTGGGAGTACCGCAGGAAGTGATGGGATACTACCTGACGTACATTTGAACGAGTCCTGCCATTAATCCCTACGACCAGACGTAATTGAATGGGAGCAGAAAAAAATCTTGTTGTGTCTCACCGTCGGTACTGCCTCGAGGGAGACGCTCCTGCGTTGTGTCAGCGCTTCATGTTCCTCTACCTCGAAGGTGGTACGGCGCACCAGATCATGAGTCTCAAGGCTTCGCGCTGGCTATGAGTAGGGTGAGATACAGTCGGAAGACATAGCGGTGCGTCAACCCACTAGTAGTTCGAGATAAGATAATGGTATACTTATGATGGCATTAGTTTTCTTTGCTTCAAACGTTAGAGGACGACGCAACAGGTATGCACCACAAGGGATAGGTGGAATGTATCCAGAAAGAGCGTGAGTGTCACCTTGGTAGAGTTCAGCTCGCAAACTCAACTGGAATCGGAACAAGCTCAAGGGCTTACGATGACTTTGAGGTAAATAGGATCGCGTTTGTAACCTGCAAAGTTGTCGAGGGAGACGAAGATTGAGCCTCACGAGTAGACCGACAATGAGTACTGTGCACGTATGATACGCGTGAAGTAGAATAAACACTGCAGCAAACTGATACCATACAGGATGGCACTAAAGATGACACCGAGGAGCATAGAACCCATCGTGCGCTTGCTTGAGCCGGAGAACGGTATGAATTGCGGTCACGAACGCACGTATTGACCAACGGCGCTCCCGAGTCTAAGGTAGCTGCTGTCATGGTGGAAGGTCAAGACTAAAAAAACGGTGGGTCCGATCGCTGGGTTGCTGTAGTGTTTTTGTCGGCGAATATTATGGCAGCCAAATATATGCGCCACCAGGCAGGACCCTGAGAGTTCACACAGTCTAAACTTTTTTTCATTCTTGATCATTCCCTCCGCCCAAGAAGAGCGGTCTAACGACGGTGATAGTCAAGAAGCAATGAGTAGTTCCTAAATGGGCGTTCGGCTAGTGTTGCCGGAAGCTGGAGCCCGAGCTGAGTTCAACTCCAACTCGACCCCTTCCCAAAAGCGGCACCTCGAGGTGATGCCAGCTCGCCTCGACTCCACCCTCGTCACCCAAAGCGGACGACGTGACATTTCCGGTGGTGTAACTGAGTGACATCACACTCCCTCCCCAGGTTCTGTATTGGCCGTTTCTTGGCCGTTTTCGACGTATAAAAAGCAGTTTGAGCTTGAAGAGAGCTCAGGAGAACCTTCCACATAAAAATTTGGTCCATTCTCCCCTAAAATTTTGCCCTTCGGGTGGAAAGATGAACCCTGGGACACTAGATTCCCATATCCGGTATCAGCTCTGAGCCAGCTCCGGTCAACTCGAGCTGACAGCGAGCTGATGGGCAATCAACTCGAGTTCAGCTCCAACTCAGCTCCCGGCAACACTACGTTCGGCGCTGGCCGGCGAGCTGTTTGGATGATTGCCGGACAATCAACCCTGCAATGACCACAAATGCACCCACACTTTGCCCACACTTGCACATGAAGCGCCGACACGCACGCACGCGCCTGAACGGGTGACAAGGTGGGAGTCCGAGGGACATGAATGCATGAATGGGTATGTGCACAATGGTCCACATACATAGGAGGGGAAGCTTGCTTCAGTCCGTACATGCACTTTACTGAAATACTATAGACCAAATACATCCATTCTATTCTAAGCACTCATGCAACTGTTGAAAGGGCTCAAAAAACTGAAATTCAGCAAGAATATCCTGGATATCAATTCCGTAAGTCTTGAGTTTGAAGCCTAAAGCCTCTCTCCGCTCCAAATCAACTCTGAGCATCTGTCGCACTGTAGTTTTATTTGGCTTCTGCAATCTTTCTATGTAGTAAAAAAAGGCGAACGGAGTGCTAAAGTCCTCATTCACTTGCTAACCGTCAGCTGTTCCAGACCGTCGAAAGATTATGATTTCACACTCCTCGGGGAGTAAAGGCACTCGATTCAGATTGTGCAGAACGTGGAAAGTTACAAATGTGTCCGCGGTATGCATATTGTCCACCGTAAATTTGCCAGACTTGGGTGAGAGCATGAACAGGAGAGATCAACATCTCTTCCATCTGTGTAAAGACACCGGATCCATCATGTTGTCTATTGTGAACTTTCGAGGATTCTAATAGAGCACTTTGGCAAACGGTGAAAAATGATTTTTTTCTTCAGTTCCCGCTAACCAAATTTTGGTTGTGGAGCCGCAAAACAGTGTGCAGCTAAGGTTCAACACGGGTCGCGGGTCTACGCGCGGGTTTGTACCCGAGGGTCGGCCGGGTACGGGTACGGGTTGGCTTTTTTGCGACCCGCGCAATACCGTGGACCCGTCCGGCGGAACCCGCGGGTACCTCGGCAAGGTCTGCCGAACCTCGGCCGACGATGCCTGTTGTCGCCAAGTGTTGATTTCTATCTCTTCCGAGCTTCGCTTGACCGTCCCGACACTCAGTCAAGCTTGATGGACACAGATGGAATGATTTACATCAACTTTTTTGGCCTACAGACATCAAAGTAATACCTTTTGGCGCAAGACCCGCAAGGAACCGCGGGTAGGTAGTGACCCGCGGGTAACCCGTACGGGTTTGCGGGTCGGGTCCATCATGGGTACGGTTTGGCCGGGTCCGGGTACGGGTTGACCTCGGGGTACCCGCGGGTGGACCCGTGTTGAACCTTATGTGCAGCCCACTGTAGTTTTTCACCGAAGTCGCTTAGTTTTTCGAACTGAAATTTGATTTTCACCGTTTGCCAAAATGCTCTATTAATAGCAGAGCATTTTCGACGCAGACCATTAGCATTAACAGCAAGCTCAAACCACTTCTCATTGCAAGAGCTACAAACTTGTGCAGTATAACCGGCCAGGATCCTCCGGATGTTACATACACCGCAGGTACGAGGACCATTGTATGTAGCGTCTGTTTACAAGAGACTATCCGGATGTGGGTCTTCAGCAGTAGGTCTTGGAGCTGGGGCATTAGCCTGAGCATTTCCTCGTCGTTGAGCATTTCTTTGTCTTTATTTTGTTGTGCTGGCAGTCGTCACCATGATTAGTACAGTACTGTATAGTTTCGCTCAATTCGTATGTCACGCGTCACAGCCCCCAAAATTTAAGAAAATTTTCGTACCTGTCACGGGTCACCGAGGGTTCTTACGAATACCGAAAATCAGTCACAAATTTTGCCAAAAGACGCCGAAAAGTCAAAAAATTCTTCCGGCGCGGCCCTGGTCATGCCGCGCCTTGATTTTGGCATCGGCTGTGTGTGCGGCATCTCCAAAAAGGGCAGACTTCATTTGATTGAGTGTTCTCGGCACTCATCTGGGCAAGAAAATAGCGCGTTTTGCGCTCATGACTGAAATCTCAACAAAATCTGTGACAGCGTGCAAAAAAGGCGTGCGTACCTGCGCGTACACGGTTATTTCCCTCTATGTTTCCCCGCCAGAATATATGAATTTACGAATTTTTTTCCCTGTCACGCGCCGGTCCAAGCATTTACGAATATCAAAGTTCGAATTGCGATGTCACAGGTCACAGGCCAGGAGAATTGACCGAAACTGTACAGTACATCCTATCCTATACTTGATAATAAAAGACACTACGGTCCCGTGTCCTATACTTGATCCTATACATGACAAGCTTTAGCTCCCTGCCTCCGGCACGGCCGACTCGCTGCGCTCGCCGGCCTCCCTCCGTTCGGTCACACAGCTTGTTGGGGCTGGCCGCCCCAAACCCCGCTGCGCTCGCTCCGCTCGCGACGTCTAGTACGATCTCAACATCTTGACATTGACCCCGTGATTTTCTGTCAAAAGTCACGCGACTGATGGCCTGGCCCTCTTTTCAAGTATAGGAAAACACAAGGATCAGCTCACGTGAAAAGTAACGTGACTTTGACACGAAACCACGGGACCATGTCGAGATGTTGCTGCCGGCTGTCGAGATGTTGCTGCCGGCTGTCGAGATGTTGCTCCCGGTTCCCACGAACCTTCCTTCCCGACGGCGCCGCGCACCGCGAGTGCAGCGAGCGGTAGTGCGGCGCCGAGGGCACACAATCCAGCGAGAATAAAAACCCGCGGGGTTTGGGGCGGAGCCCCGACAAGCTGTGCACCAGCCGTAGGGAGGGACGCGAGCGCAGCGAGCCGGCCCTGCCGAAGGCGGGGTGCTTAAGCTTACACTACGGGACCGCAGGTCCCGTGATAGTTCACGTGAAAAAGCAGGTGACTTCTCACACGCGGTCCCCGGCGACGCGCGCCGGCGAGTGCAGCGAGCGGCAGTGCGGCGCCGCGGGCACGGAATCCAGGGAAAAAAAAACATGCGGGGTTTGGGGCGGAGCCCCGACAAGCTGTGCACCAGCCGTAGGGAGGGACGCGAGCGCAGCGAGCCGGCCCTGCCGAAGGCGGGGTGCTTAAGTTTGTATGGTGGGGGACGTGACTTCGTGACAAACTTTTATGGACAATGTTGTGACGCCAATAACTTGTGTGACAGTCACCCGAATTTCTTGATCTTGCAGAAATCGCATCCTTATGAGGAGTAGAACAGATTGGATGGAACAGTTTTACCCTCCGTTGACTTTCGTGATTTTGGCCACGAATTTGGCCATCCTAAAGCGGAATTTGATCCGAAACGCCTCTGCCGGGGCAAATTTGATGGCCCATCAATGGTCAATCTGCCTCCAGATATAGGTCATTCATGAATTCGGTCAGAAGAGATTTATGGGGGCGGAATGGAATGTTGAAAATCTTCTCAAGTCCCGCCTCAATGGTATTTTCACCCCCTTAAAATGTTGTTTTTTCAGCGGAAATTTGGCCATTTGCCATCGAAAAGTTCCCACGGTCCAAGATTTCGGAAAACGGCCACTCTTGGATATTCCAAGTCGATTGGGCCGGGTTTCAGGTCAAAATTCCAAAAATTGCGGCGTGACATGAAGTCACGTCCCCCACCATACTTGAAAAGAGGGCCAGGCCATCAGTCGCGTGACTTTTGACAGAAAATCACGGGGTCAATGTCGAGATGTTGAGATCGTACTAGACGTCGCGAGCGGAGCGAGCGCAGCGGGGTTTGGGGCGGCCAGCCCCAACAAGCTGTGTGACCGAAGAGGGAGGTTGGCGAGCGCAGCGAGCCGGCCGTGCCGGAGGCAGGGAGCTAAAGCTTGTCTGTGTAACGGGCACGGAAACCCCGAGAGGACTGAAGGACCAGATAGAGAGAGAAACGGGGGCAGGAGCCAGGTACTGGCGTTGATTCGACTAGCGGTCTCGGGAATACATGACGTACTAAATAGGATGTGCACGGACCATGTGTATGTAAGGGTGATTACGGAGTGACCCTTACAGTACCCCCCTTTTTACGGCGGAGGAACGAAGAGACATAGCTAAACCAACGAAAAAAAATGTTAAAGGTATGTAGAAGAGTAAAGAAAAAAAATGGAGTAAAGTGAGGACCACAGGAGGTCAAGAAATTGGGAGGATTGGAAGTAGAGAGGTCGAGGGGTGACCGCGAAAGGTCGAGGGCTCGAGATAGAGCTGAGCCTAGAGATGAATCCCGAGCGTGTGCAAGAGAGGGAGCAAATGCTGCAGAAATCGATTCGCAAATCGAAAAAAGGGCGCTGGGGATTGTGCGGATCGCCAGGCCAAAAGAGATTGCACGAGTAGAGAAGAGGTGTGCAACTAAGACCAAAGCCTTTGGTCACGAGAGTAGAGGGCGAGCAAGTGCGAGCGACCGAGAGTCGAAAGTGAGAAATGGCGACCAAAGCCATCAAATCCCATAAGAGTGAGAGCGGGAGACACCGAGAGTTTGCCGAGGGTGAGGAGTGAGGTGGAAAAAAAAAGACGCGAAAAAATTGGCGCGCAGAAGAGCCTACAAGTAACTCCCTTATCAAGGATTCGGGCTTGCATGCTCGGAAAGGCACGTCAGTCGTCCTTCCTCCTCCTTCCTAAGTCCTTTCCCGGTTACCCGTTTATCTTCCTTTTTATGAAGGAAGGAGAGACCCTTAGAGAGTGACGGTGGGAATGGGTGGTTCCGACGCTTGTGAAGTCATCAAAAAGAAAGTATCTTCCTTTTTGATGAAGGGTGGGTGGGTGGGACAAAGGATAGGTCGGGGAGGCGATGAAAGGAAATAATTTGAAAGGTGCCGTCGAAAATGAGCTGAATTTGGTGAAAGTGACGGCAGGGATGAAATCTCGACCTATCTTTGCGCTTCACATACCTCAGATGTCGGTGAGGGTTACGCAGAAACTAGGGAGAAAGGGATGATCAAGGAGTGTCCAGGGGGAGCCGCACTCGAGTGCGGTGATGACCTGCACAAACGCATAGGCGCTCGGCCTTGAAATGAATCAAGGGATTCCCATTTGTGACAGGAATGGGTCGGGGTGACGAAGAAGAATCGAAAGAATGAGCGGACGAGGTCCCAGCACGAAAGAAGGGACTCGAGGAATGAAGACCGACTCAACAGCACAGAGACATAGGCTGAAATCCCACCAGAGCTCAAAAACTCTGAACCCTACACCACCAAATGTGCTGAGAGTTTCTTGAGGAAGCCAGATAGGACGAGCCGGTGTTCAGAGGGAGAAGAGGTACGACTTGGCGAGATAAGCCGAAAGCTAGCCCTGAGGGAAGAGAAAGGCCAGCCGGAGGGTCTAGTCGAATCAAACTGTAACGGGCACGGAAACCCCGAGAGGACTGAAGGACCAGATAGAGAGAGAAACGGGGGCAGGAGCCAGGTACTGGCGTTGATTCGACTAGCGGTCTCGGGAATACATGACGTACTAAATAGGATGTGCACGGACCATGTGTATGTAAGGGTGATTACGGAGTGACCCTTACGGTCTGGTAGAATTGGCGGGCAAAGAGGCACGTGACAGGTCACCACTTGGGTCACCATCAGTAACCTGCGGTGACCCCCACGCCGTTATGTAGTACATTACGTTTCGACGGCCGCAGCCTTGGGAGGTCGACCACGCTTTTTAGGGGGCTGGTTATTATTCGCTGGGGGGCGGGGTTCAGATGGGCGAGCACGCTTGCGCTTCGAGGCATGCTCCCCGCTCTCAACACCGGTGTCTTGATGCTCCTTGGCCTGGCATATTCAATGAGCCATCATCCTCAGACGGTTGGTTAGTTACTAACCTTGCGTGGAAGACGGCGCTTTCGCGGAATGACAGGTGCAGGGTCTTCCTGTTCCACAGCACCAGCAGCGGCACTTTTATTCTTGCTACCCTTTGGACGACCACGGCCACGCTTGGTTGGCGCTTCAGCTAAACCAGGAGTCAAAAATGAATACTGTTGAAACCAAAACGGGAAGTTGGAACACCACGCACACTTGTCGTGCGGTGAGGGGGGGTCTACGTTCTCGCTCATGGATGTTGACCAGGGTGACGTGGCGCACGTGACGAGTCCTGTGGCGGGAAAATCTAGTGCTGCCGCGAGGTGGAGGCCCTCGGAGGTGAGGTGACCTTGCGCTCGCGTCCCTCCCTACGGCGGGTGCACAGCTTGTCGGGGCTCCGCCCCAAACCCCGGTTTAAATTTTTTGTGATTTTTTTTCTGCTGGATTCCGTGCCCGCGGCGCCGCACTGCCGCTCGCTGCACTCGCCGGCGCGCGGCGCCGGGGACCCCGTGATTTTCTGTCAAAAAGCACGTTACTTTCTGTCAAAAGTCACGTTACTAACGTCACCTTGTGTTTTCATGTATAGGACCTGCGGTGACCCCCACGCCGTTATGTAGTACATTACGTTTCGACGGCCGCAGCCTTGGGAGGTCGACCACGCTTTTTAGGGGGCTGGTTATTATTCGCTGGGGGGCGGGGTTCAGATGGGCGAGCACGCTTGCGCTTCGAGGCATGCTCCCCGCTCTCAACACCGGTGTCTTGATGCTCCTTGGCCTGGCATATTCAATGAGCCATCATCCTCAGACGGTTGGTTAGTTACTAACCTTGCGTGGAAGACGGCGCTTTCGCGGAATGACAGGTGCAGGGTCTTCCTGTTCCACAGCACCAGCAGCGGCACTTTTATTCTTGCTACCCTTTGGACGACCACGGCCACGCTTGGTTGGCGCTTCAGCTAAACCAGGAGTCAAAAATGAATACTGTTGAAACCAAAACGGGAAGTTGGAACACCACGCACACTTGTCGTGCGGTGAGGGGGGGTCTACGTTCTCGCTCATGGATGTTGACCAGGGTGACGTGGCGCACGTGACGAGTCCTGTGGCGGGAAAATCTAGTGCTGCCGCGAGGTGGAGGCCCTCGGAGGTGAGGTGACCCCACCTTGATCCCCTTCCCATATTTAGAAGTCGAGGTCCCATCACCTCGAAGCACCTCAAGGCCAGTAATATACGCGGAGCTTGCAACCGGCTAATTTCCAATGTTGATTGCCAGATTCCACTGCGTGCCGGCAGGTCGGCAACGTATTCCGATGTGGCTTCATGTTTTCTGTTGGACTACAGTAGTACAACGGAGCCAGCGAATTCCATTGGAATCCGGTGAGGAGGATTTCCGGCGGAATCCAGCGGATTCCGCTGCCATCCACCGAAACTGCTTAACACTTTATCTTCCGAAGGTTTTTTCAACTCGACGACAATATTGAATGTCGATCAAACAATGTTGTTGCATTCGGGGAGTTCAAATTGACCCAGAACATACCTGTGGAGGATGTCATTCAACCGGTTGTGTTCAGAAAATTTATATTGATGAATTTGGTGTATAGAATCATTTGCTATAGCTATATTGATGGTTTAGGTGGTCATGAAGCGCGACTGAAGGCTCTAAGGGAGCTCGAAGCTGTTTATAAGCTCAACTCGAAAGGATGATCGCAAATTGGGCGGATAGTACTGACTTGATTCAATTTCAGTAGCTCAAGACTTGGGCATTCAATCGGATTGCCTCTGGATCTCATTGCACAAGTATCGTACAATGTGACTGCAATGCGATAATATTTCATTGAATTTCACCCAAATGACCCTTTGGCCCTTGAAATTATTTTCTAGATCCTGACTTCCACTGAAA
This sequence comes from Favolaschia claudopus, assembly GCA_037176885.1. Taxonomy (NCBI): domain Eukaryota; kingdom Fungi; phylum Basidiomycota; class Agaricomycetes; order Agaricales; family Mycenaceae; genus Favolaschia; species Favolaschia claudopus. The sequence goes on along the minus strand of JAWWNJ010000148.1, from coordinate 313,712 downwards.
TCCAGCGGATTCCAACGGATCCCATCGGCAGGACCGCGGAGCAACGGACATCAGCGGCCTTGGACGCCGCCGGTGGGAAACACTGCCTAACAACGTCCGCCAGCATCCGCCAGTGTCCAGCGTTGTCCAACGTTGTCCGCCAGCGGACTTTCCAGCGGAGGGCATATTACTCCTCAAGGCATGCTTCTACAAGCCCACGACGTGACTGTCAGTGTTACAGAAGGTGACGGACGCGTCGCGCTCTACTCTCTCCCTCATCCCGCTCGCTGTTCTCGCTGTTCTGCCCTCGAACTTGTCCGATTTTCGTGCTGGATGACGTCGCTACTCCACGCGCCCCACTGGTGCGCCACGCAAATCCTCAAAACACGCGGAACGATGCAGGAGGGCCTTGGAGGGATTGGAGTAGGGTTGAGGGTCATGACGCTCAGGTATGGCGAAAGTCTTTCGGCTAGCCTCACAGCGAACTGTATAAATACCCCAACAAATACATCTATTCTTCCCCAAAATTTCTGTGCTATGCCGTCGACGACTTGTCGCTGCGGCAATCCGCAATCTTGTGTTTATTTCGCGCAGCCGCAGACTCCCCTTCGGAACGACAACTACTACAACCCTTATCCTCCCCCTCATGTTCAAGGGCCATGGCCCCCCTTTGCTTTTCCGCCACCACATGCACTGCCCAATTTTGGCCCAAATCCGCCGTTCGCTTCCGTGCCGCATACATCGCCCGAGTTTGCCTTCCAGAACAGTTTCCCAGCCTCGTTCAACATCGCTGCACCTCCGGCTAGCCCCACTCAGCAAGGAGGGCCTCTAGGGAACGTCACCAATACGATTCCCACTACTCCTGCTCCCCAGACTCGTAAACGCAAAAAGCGCAAACGGCCCGACGACACCTCTGCACCGTCTCGGTCAACGCGAAGACGCGTCGATCCCGGGTCTGTTTCGACTACGCCCTCTGTATTTGGTGTTGGACCATCATCTGCTACTCCCAACACATCCGAGCCTGTCTTTCATCCGTCTCTCGTGAATATTCCCGGAGTCGATTACAACTCCCTTTTGGACAAACCTGCGGCATCTACCAACTTCGCTACGGACGTCTGGTTTTTTGTAAGGGGTGAAACATCGGATGCAGCGCCCACCTCGCCTCGCGAGAATATCAACTGGTCAACCGAACGGCCGAGTAAAACGGAATTCTCGCACATTTCCTGTCGTTTTTGCAAGTAAATCTTATTTTATTCTGTTCAGACGTACATATCAATGATTATCCTTTTAGGGTTGACAAGTGGAAGGTCTGGAAAAATTGCGATGGCCAGACTTCTGTTATCAGGGATCACCTCAAGGCAGCGCACTTGAAGGTTTGGCGCGAGATTGTATTCCATAAGCACCTGAAAGGCTGGGAACAACTCGGGGCTGCGACCATTAATTCCCCCGGCGAACGCGAGGAGTTTTCTCTGCCGGGCTTCTACGAGCGCCTTGTGAGATGGATTGCTGTTGACGATCAGGTAAGCTTCTCATTACCATTTTTTTTATTATCGCGTATTCATGGCGTCAAGTCTATTGATGTTGTTGATTGCCCGGAGCTTCGAGATCTGCTCTTGTTCATCGGCACTGAGCTGGACGACGACGACATTCCGCACCGCACAAAGATGGCGGACCTCATCACCGCGCGCTTCCAGATTGAGTATGACAAGATGATCAAGGAAATTCAGGTAAGGTTTCTTTCGTCTTTGATAATATAATAGTATCTAAACCGTGTATTTTAGAGCGCTGTTGGGCGGATTTCCTTCACGACTGATATCTGGAGCCAGCACAACTTAGCGTCGCACATGGCGGTCACCGCTCATTACCTCGTGCGTGACGAAGCGGGTCGCTTGGTGCTCAAGACGAGGCTTGTTGCCTTTCGTCATATTCAAGGCAGTCATACGGGTGCAAATATCGGCAAAATCTTCGTGCAAATTGTCAAAGAAATAGGCTGTTTGCATAAGGTACCTTGACTTTTGAACCTCGTTGCAGTATCTAACACTGAAATAGATGGGAATGATCACCTGCGACAATGCGTCGAACAACAACACCGCATTGGACCGGATAGGCGATGAATTCCACGCAATTGGCATTCCATTCGACGACGAAGGCAATCGTATACGGTGCGGCTTTTTCCCATGATTTCTCGTCTCCCTTCTCAACTGGTCCACTGCCTAGCTGTTTCCCCCATGTCATTAATCTCGCAGTCAAGGCTGGGTTGTCGGAAATTACCGAGTTCCCAACATACGAACCGGATATTGTTCTCGATCGTAACGGGGACATCATTCCCCAATCTCTCTTTGAGAATTTGCTCTATTGGGACGCTATCAATTCCGATCCCGTCGCATCCGCACGCTCCCTTGTTACACAATGCCGAGCCACGGGCCAGCGCCGCGAGAACTTTGAGAAAACCATCGTTGACGGAAACGAGGCGGGCGGTTTCGCAGCGGCGGGACAGCCATTGCGGAAACTTCGGGTTGTTGGTTTGTTGAAAGATGTCGAGACACGGTGGTCAGCGACCTTCTTGATGATAGATCGTCTTATTGAGCAGTATCTGGTTCGTGTATCTATCACTTATATTCTCTCTGTCTAAATATCCTAACTTTACATCTCAGGCTGTCGACAAGTTCCTGGATGACCCGAAGCACACTGACATCTGCGATTATCGACTCCGTCAAGAAGTCTTCGAGGTTCTTTGCGACATCCGACGAATTCTTCACATTCCCCACACCATCCAAGAGATTGTTTCCGGAGAACAGACACCGACCCTCTCGTTTGTCTTGCCCATGTACGAACAGCTCATCGTGATGCTCAAAAACCTGGCTGCCGATCTTGACAAGCTGGGGTTCGCTATCAACGCCATGATTGACAAGCTCGATGAGTATCTCAAGGTGTCCCGGCGTACCAAAATCTATGCAACTGCCATGAGTGAGTAAGATTGTTTTGCCCGGTGATTTATTTAAACAGTCTTCCACTTTAGTCTTGAACCCGTCCATTAAACTTGAGTGGATTCGGGAGCATTGGTCTGCAGCTGATGCAGATAACGCGAGGAAGGCAATCCGTGGTTCGGTCAGTCAAATCACTGTCTATGTTGATCTTTACTGATTAAATTTGGCAGATGCTGGAGTTCCGCAAGGAGGCGCGGAATCGAGAGTCTAACCTCGCTGCGGGACAGATTCCGGCAACCGCAGGTCGGCGCACTGTAGCCGCATCATCGTCGTCACACGGTGCGCGAGCTCTTTCGTCCGGCTTTGCGAGGTTCAACGCGCTCTCAAAATCATTGTCCAACCCGGACATTGATGCACCGGCTCCCACACCTTCCGCTGAGGCGCAAACGGCAGAGGATTTGGCAGAGGCAGAGCGCCGTGCAGTGCTCGAGGATGAGCGGATCGTCGACGACGAGCTTTCGGCTTACGAAGCGGAGGGTCTCCTTGATGAGACAAATCCTGAGATCGAAAATTTCAACCTCGTCGCATACTGGGAGGTAAGCTGGTCTAGTACTTTATTATTACTCTCATTTCTCATTCTTCTTAGCGTCGCGAATTCAAATTCAAGTACCTCTTCTGTGTTGCGCTTGATGTCCTGCCAGTTCAAGCATCCGCTGTCCCTTGCGAGCGAGTTTTTTCCTCCAGCAAGGAAACCGACACTCTACGACGCAACAACCTCTCCCCAAAAATGTTTGAAATGCTCCAGATCCTCAAATTCATCTATCGGCAAGATCGCCTAACCTTTACGGACGATTTGGTCGCGACTGAGGCGGAACTTTCGATCATTGACGTGGACCCAAAAGTAATAAGCTTTTTAGAATGGGTTGCCTTTTTTGGAAAGATCACCTTATAACTTTTCAACAAGGAATTATTGGCTGAATCCGTTCCATCAAATCGTAGATAGACCTCCTAGCTACAGTTTGGTGGTCTTAGAATTATCAATATGTTGTTGTGCCTAGAGTTATAAGGACTTTGTTGACATGATGTTTCGGCTTACATAACCACGTGCCGGATCCGGGTGACGTCTATCTTATAGGATATAGGATAAGTAACCTACTATGTAGGTCCGTCCGGAAAAGGGTAAATCTGCCCTCAAAAATTGCGATTTTCCGTCCGGATAGGGTAAATCTGCCTCCAAACGCCGAAAATTCATACTATCGTGCCAAATAGGTCTGGATTTGCACAATGACAGCTCTGGATTTTCGATTTTTCTCTTCTCCCTTTGAACTTTGAATCTCCGGACCTTAATTCCCAACAGGTAGAGCTACAAATCTTACGATTCTACGCAAGTCCAATGGCAAGAAACATTCGCCGTTTTCTCGAGGTTTTTGATCTGTGCTGTCAATCCATCAAAATCCCTCGATGAAAGCTCGTTTCTCTTACTACCTTCCTGTTGCCGTGTCGCTACGAAACTTGTAGGATCTGTAGCCCAAAGGCATATAAATATATTTCGAAAAGTCCGGAGGTCCAAATTGAAAAGGGAGAGGGGGAAAATCGAAAATCCAGAGTCATTGCGCAAATCCAGACCTATTTGGCACGATAGTAGGGTAAATCTGCCCAAATGGGCGGACGGACCTAGGGAGTAGTCGGGGGCCTGGATAAGTTTCTAATCATCCGAGGTTCCCGGCCGAGGGATTTCCCCTTGGAGAAGGGAAAACAATGACCCACCGTGCGAATATCGACCGTTTTGCCGTCACCGGAATGGAGAAGTTCCCCTGGGCGTTGCCAAGGGGCGATCTGTCAAACGCCATCAAAACCTGACCCTCGCAGTATGTTCGTGTTTGTGATGGCCATTGATCCCGCTGTCAGGTCACGTAACAACGCGTCCTCGCGCCAATCTTCAACCTCTGACGCGTTTTGGGCCGTTTCTCGACGGTTATTCTTGCCCTCAACATGTTCCTTTATGCTTCTGTGATACTAGTAATGTATTTATGGGCTTAATTTACCATGATAGCAAGTATAACAAATGAAATCTATCACTTCCTGGAGGTAATGTCGCGAGAATCACAGGTATATATATCTGCAAACCCATTGAAATACGTCCGGGGACCTGTTATCCACTTCGTTTCATCCCCCATGTCATCTAAACCTCGAGTAAAGCCAACATCTGTGCCTCAGGTCCTTCAATTATCTACCCCTGATGGCATCCGTGAATATCAAACCCGTTATATTGCCGCAAAAAGAACTCATGAAGTTGATTGTGATTTGTGTGGCATGAGTGTCACAGCTGGAACAGCTGGCAATAGTGACTATAGGCTAGGATTACACAGAACTTCTTGCTTGCTTGCTCAAGCTAAAGAGCAAAGTAAACAAGCTCGGGTGAGTTGGTTTAGAATTGGTTGAAACCTTTCACTGTTGTTCAACTTGAATAATTCTTTCTAGTTAGCTGCAAGACAGCAGGCTCAAGCTCCCTTGATACCCTCTGCCCCTCAAGAAGAAAGCTCAGATACTGGGCTTGAAACTCCGGGAGCAACTACACCCCGACCCTCTTCACCAATTGAAAAACAAAGTTTAGATCCGACTCCGGACGAGCCAGAACCAGAGACTTACGGTCTGTTTTGGTTATTCTTGGTATATACTCAGGCCTGAGCTGCTATTTAGATGAACTGGAAGACAAGAAAGGCTGCCCGGGAATTGGTGTTAAATGGACTACTGGATCAGTCTGGGGAGATTACCCTTATATCCTCCATGAAAATCCAGACATTGGATGGGAGCCAATCAGCTTTGATTCACAAACTAATACCATCTACTTCCGCTCAGATCGATGTAAGGGATCTAGCCAGGGGAATTCTACAAAAGCTTGTCAGCCCTGTGAACAACTCCCATCGAGTGTCACTTTTGCCAATGTTCAGGAGCGGGCGAAGGAAGTCAAAAGCCATACAAACCTGCGGTACTTGACATCTCGGCAGAAAGATGCCCTTATCGCCAAATTGCTTCGTCAAGTTGAAATAATGCGAACCCAGGTTACTAAACTTCTCATTTACAATGCTGATCATTGACCTTGTTCTACAATCAGTTGAATAATACTAAGAAAAGCAACAAACGCAATAATACCCAGATATCTGATTTCAAGAGGATAATTGCTTTGATTGCAAGTGAAGAAGTTGCTGGGTTACGTCGTATTCTGGAGCAAGCACTTGCTCGAGGTTCAAGTCCAAGGAAGGTTCTGGTTATCTTAGAAAGAACACTTCGCAAACTCTATCATGTGCGGGGTGGGTTCAATGAACGAGAGCTTGATATCTCATTCTTGGTCAAAGCTATTGGAGGACCTAAACTCCTGTATGCATTACAGAAGGCTTTGGGACTAGCTTCTGTTTCCACAATTAGACGTCGTCATCGTGTTCCAAAATTACTGCCGTCGCTTGCAACTCCAACATCAGAGGAGGTCCATGCAAATATCCAGGCTTTCTTCTGCCCAGATATCAAGCCTCCTCCAAAATTTCCAAACTGCTCGGAACTACCTGGGAATGTTATGATGTTTGATGGTGTTGCACTGGAAGGACGCCCTCGCTACTGTCCAGATCGAGACGCCATCCTAGGCCTTTGCCGAGAGCATTCTAGCAGGGTGAATCTTCAAGTTGATTCTTTGGACTCAGTTGAGCAAGTTCGAAAGGCACTTGCAGAGACAGATAAAAAATCCCAAACTCGAGTTTGCTATGCTTGTGATGCTTCAGTTGTAGCAATTGCTCCATATGCAAATGAGCAACATTACACTGCTGTGCCTATAGTTGCAGCTCCTACAGATAAGACCGAAACAGGACTGCAATTTGCTGCATGGCTTAAAACTGTGCTTGAAGCATGGCAGACTGATCCAAACGGGGAAAAAATGTATGGACCTATCTGGTCAATTGAAAGCGATGGGGATGGTGTCTTCCGTCTGGCAAAGTTTACTATTTGCATGGAACAAGAAGTTGATCCCAACAGTCCACTTGGAAAGATTTTGGCCCCGCTTCTTGGGATCAACAAGTATACTTCAAAACATGGTGTCATACCTGGCTCTGATCTTAAGCATGTAGCCAAACGTAAGCTCTCTATGATCTATCTTTTTGATGTTTTGATGTTAAAGAAACTCAGGATTCGCAACATTGACTCGACACATGCTTGGCATTGCTATTTCAGACACTGTCCTGAAGCCAACTGATGTCATCAAGCATCTAACTATGTTACCAAATATAACCCTTGAAACGGCTAAGGGACTTCTTGATCCTGCAGACAAACAAAATGTTCCCAAGGCCATCACCCTAGTTCAAAGAATGCACCAGTTGCGGACACTTGATATGCCCCAAAATCCTAGTGACAGGAAAATTCGACATGCAATCAATTTCTTTTCAGAGTTTGAAGGATATCTCATCTTCCCATTCATTGATGTCAGGCAAAGCCTTTCTCAACAAATCCGATCACTGTCAACCTATAGCCATCTCTGCACCGCAATGTATCTGAAGCATCAAACAAATTTCCTTACCAATCCACTATTTGCAGACTCACAGCTCATTGTCCGATGTATTGTCATCACCACTGCTCGACTACAGGTTCTGGATCCAACACTCAAATTTTATATCATCCTAGATGGGACTGATCGATTGGAAGGTGTCTTCTGTGATACAAGGACAATAGATCATGCCTCCAACTTTGACATTTATCAGTTGTCTCAGAAAATTGCAACAGGGACACTTATCAATTCAACTTTTCAAAAAAATCCAGATCTTGACCGTGGGCATCGAAAACTGAAACTCACCGGGGCCCTTGGCATTGACCACATAAATCCTGCATCATGGCTAGGTGATGTTGTAGTTGGACATGTGAACATACCACAAGAGTGGGAACTTGGACGGAAAGATGCTGATGCTGTCCTGGCAAAATATTTCAATGGGGATATAGCAGTGGATTGGGAAGAACTGTTCGTTGATTCAGCTTGGGATCATTTGCGGCCAATGGGAGAATATGTTGGAGCTTCATTCTCTCCTAATGATGTCCGCTCCGAAATGGAAAATGAACGTTTTCCTGTTGCCGATCCAATTGACCCTAATGCAACCTCTCTTTCATCTGAACAAGTCAACCGCACATTGATTGAGGCGGATGAAGGGCCACAACAAACTGCAGACTCACTGGGTCTTGATGTGGACAATTATTTCCCTGAAAATCTGGATGATATCGATGCTGAAAAGATACCTGATATAGTTGAAAAGTGCTTGACAGACAAGGAGGGAAAAAAATATCTGAAATCCACTCTGATAGCAGGTCTTGCATCAAACCGTAGCAAAAAGTCATCACTGAGAACACAGCGAGTTCAAGGAATGGCTGTTGCGGACTTCCACCAGAAACGGCTTGACATTGATTTTGATCCTTTAGAAGAAGAGGATATGGTTAAAATTGATGATCTCGCCGGAGTCCTGGTCAAAACCAAGGAAGAAATCTGTCTATGTACATTGCTTATCAAGGAGTTCAAGAGAGAGAATCAAACCACACCAGTCTCTGCTATACATCTTGATGAACAAGAGAATCCAAACTTGGGAATTACAATCATAGGTCAGCTCATGGAGATGACTCAGTCTGTAGAAAAAGACACATGGCAATGGAACCAGAAATTTCTTGTGCTTGACTCCAGTGTGGGAGCTGCACAGACAAAAAACAGACAACTTTTGCTCTCTGTCCCTTCATCCGAAATTTATCCTCTTGCCCCCAATGTCTCACAGGACAATGATATTGAGAAATCAACATGGACAATCACATCCTCACAATTAGAGGAAACCAAAGATTTCGCTTGGGAAATGCTGGATCCAGAAAATGACGATACTGCCACTCGAATCAATAATCTCCCTGAGGTGAACAACTTATCTGTGCCTTACCGGGCTCTGGATGGTAAGCAAGCTTCTTGAAGTATATACTATCTTAACTATGAATGCCAGGCAATAAATCTTTTTGTGTCAACATACCATCTCATGTGCGGTTGACACCGAAGTTAGATGCAAAAGAACTGGTTGAATGTAAACTTTGTCATGCGACCATAAAATTGAATGGTATGCGCAACCACGTTGGCCACCACATTCTCTTTGCCATGCGCAACAAACATGACCCTAAACTATCGCCTGATACCACAGTTGCTGCAGAGCCTTGTGGATGGTGCGGGCTGGAAGGCGAATGTCACACACAATTGACTTATAACAAAAAAACCCGCACCACAGTACAGATCACATCTAACTGTTCTTACCATTATGCAAAAATGATGTACAAAGCTGCCAAGACCTCCACTGAGGCATCACCATGCACAAATGTTCCTCTACAATGCCCATTATGCCCTATTTCAAAATCTGGCAACCGAAAAACCATCTGGAAATATAATGCTGTTTTTCACCTTATTTCCGAACACTCAACATCAGGTAAAACACCACCAAAGGTCCCTCCTCAATTTTGGATAGAGACTCATATTCGACATGCTGAGGAACAAGCTTTGGGCATAACAGATGATGAGACTTCCAGATTCAGAACTGAATACACAATTCCAAACAGTGATGCAGTCGATGGATGGGAGTCATATGAAGATGAAGTGTTAACACCCTTTGGAAGTCCGGAGAAAAAGGGCAGGGAGAGGTCAGATACACAATCCACTTCTCACTCTGTTGCACATAAACATAAACAGATAAAATCAAGCCAATAAATGTAATTTTGTACGCATAAATACATTACTAGTATCACAGAAGCATAAAGGAACATGTTGAGGGCAAGAATAACCGTCGAGAAACGGCCCAAAACGCGTCAGAGGTTGAAGATTGGCGCGAGGACGCGTTGTTACGTGACCTGACAGCGGGATCAATGGCCATCACAAACACGAACATACTGCGAGGGTCAGGTTTTGATGGCGCTTGACAGATCGCCCCTTGGGCGTTGCCTTTCACCTTCACCGTTTCTTTCATCTTTTTTTTTCCCTCCTTTGGAGTGATTCGCACGTTGGAAACCCCATCGCTTGTTTTGAAACCGTACACATCCCGGCGTGTGTACTGACCACCCGTGGATGTCTTGTCCGTCCCACCCTTCCATCGCCACCTACACCTTCCCGTTTTCCCACTGCGATCAAGAGGAATGCGACGGCCACGATTTCGACCCTGACAGTACCAAGAAGTCCGTTCGGAGGCGGAGCAGCAAAGCCTGTGACCAGTGCCGTAAAAGCAAGTGCAAATGCGAGCGCTCAGGCTTAGGCAATCCTTGTCGCAGCTGTGTCGCTTTGGGTACAGGTGAGTGTCGTAGGATTGGACTAGTCAACCATCGGTCCAAGCAAGCAAGTTGAGCAACGATTCGATGACGATTCACGACCAACCAAATTCGGGTGTCGTTGTGAACGAACATGAACCGTGGAAGCGCCTCCGGAGGCGAGTTGCGGCCCATTCAGGGTGGAAGGTATTCTTGCTTGCATTGCCGCGTAGGCGTACGTGAAAAGTTGGTGGTCTATGGGATGTTAATGTGCAGCTGCCACTTGGAGTCGTGGTGCAGTTGACGAGGGTGTCGGCGATGGCTGTCTGCTGGTCTCCAACGAGAAGAGGGCTCAGGGCGTCTTGAGACAAAGTCTGGATAAGAATCAGCACAGGGATGGCAGATAAACCGGTCTGTCCAAGCTCTTGGTTGATGTTGGGGCCCCCGATTCACGCTGGGCGCGATATTCCGAATCCATGCTGCATCGCTTCAATACTTGATATTTACAGAAATCCATGACCTGACGATGGCACACAGAATGCACCTCGCGCGACCCATCACGCAAACGTGGTCCTCCGAAAGGGTATGTCCATGCTATCGAGGCACGGCTACACCAAACAGAAGCCCTCGTCGGCATCTTACTCGCTGCCGCTGGCGTTTCTTATGCATCTGACTCGTCTTTGCGGGTGGATGGCGGATATACGCGTAAAGCAAAATACACAATCGGAGAAGAAGCAAAAAGGGGAGACAACTCGTATGAGCGAGAGGTCGACCTCAACGCCCAAACGGTGCTGACTGATCTTGCTGAAGACCCTCTGGCGCGTGCTATCCTCACGCGCATAGACGTTAGTGCGTATGGGCCGGCGGGACGCATACTGCACAACAGCAAGACGAACTCCAAAACGGGCGCCAACAACGACGAACGGGGCAGTTTAAGTCCTTCCGCCGCCGCCGCACCTGGAAACACCAAGACAGCGTCGGATGGAATGGACAGTGGCGCAGGATCCGGACGGCGAGTTTTTTTTTTTTTTTCCAACTGTGGTGATTGACATTAATCATAACAATAGTCCATCGCACGAATGGATGGATCGTGTCACTGCCCACATACTACGGCGCGCTCGTGAACGCCGGAATCAAACTGGGGATAAAAATCAAGCCCAATTCCACTGCCCGCCACAGCTTCAACCCCAACCGAGTCTGTTGCATCCAACGCAATACACATCTCCTCACATTCTCGAGCACTCGCAATCCCATCCACACGTCCAGAGTACTGCCTCCGACGCCATATTGGCTGTTGTGCCGGCGTTTCAGCCACAGCCACTGCAACCGCAAACGCTGAGAACTCACCACAGTGCGCACCAGCTTCGAGCACCCCAACGGCCATCGTCACCGCCCTTGGAAGCGCCGTATGGGCTCTCTGCATCATCAGTGTACTCGCCTCCGGGGCCGGATGGGCGGACAGGGAAGTTCCGTACGGGTTCATCTCGGTATGACCTCCTACGACAATTTGACAGCGGCGAGACTCGGTTTGGACATCGTTCGACTCAGCAGCACCAGCCGTACTGGAACCAACATGCGCCATTTTCCCCCTATAGTGAACCGCAGTGGCATGCGGACCCGCAAACGTATCAGTCTCTCGTTGAGACATCTTGGAGATAAGGGCGTCTTTTTGGCGAGAAGTCATATATCGCAGGATTGTATACACTGACTCGCAAATACTGTAGTATTGGATCACCGGGTTCTGAAACTTTGTGCCGTCACTGAGGCTGGAGTGTGAGAGGAGTCTCTAAAGTAGATAGTGTATCATGTATCTTACCACGTACCCTTTCTACACATATGTAAACGCTTGACGGGTATAGCGGCGGATGCATAAAAGCATAGGCCATAGAGCATAATGTAATAGTACAGAGAAAGAAAAGAGAAAGAAAAGAAACATGGAGCCGGGCCACAAGGGCGCGCGGGTGTCGGCAGGGGGAGGAAATGAATATCGGGGACGCTTCTGTCCTGGGGGCGTCATCTTGCGGGCATCGCGCCTACCCGCCGTCGTCCTCGTCGTCCGACAGCCACGGGTCGGGTTCGTCTTGGAACACGGGGAGCTCCGCCTTAGCGTACGGTCGCCCGGTCTTGGTGAATGCGCCGGATTCCTCGATGAATTTGGCCAAGGCTTCGATGCCTTTACGTGTGCCCAGTATTTCGGGCAGGGACAAGTCTCTCGAAGCCTCACGAAGTAGATGTCGGTGGTCGTAGCGTGGGCAGTCGCGCAAAATGTGCTCGCGGGTCTTCAGTCGTTCGTTGCACGGGCAGTCAACGTTCTCGGAGGGTACGAATTTTTCGTAGCATTCGCCTATGTATCCGTGGCCAATTCTACATTGCGTCACCCTTCCAAAAACCTCGCGACTGAGCGACTTGAAGTGGGGGGTGGGTTTCAGCGACGGGGCTATGCGATTGGCACTGGCGTAGCGTCCCGTTTTCGTGGAGTTCTTCCATTCCTTTTTCCAGGTGCGAGCTGTTTTCTCTTTTGACTTTCGCAAGGCGTTGGATAAGGTGCCGCAGGCCTTGGTCGCCAGGTTCACTTCGGAGCACTTGACGTCACTTAAGAGTATTTCTTCTTCTGCCGTACGGTACCTCGGACTCCTCGGCCGTTAGGATTTGGCGAAGGCGTTCACGTTACCGTACCGTTACCGACGGGCCCAAGACATGAACTGCTTTGATCACTATTGTGCCCAATGGGTATGAATTCTCCCAATGGGTCTGAATTCTTTACTTTTTGCAAATTTCCGGCATGTACAGTGCCGGTGACTTCAGATTCGGATTCGCCGACCCCTGAAAAGCTCAAAAAACCATCTCCGAAGTTTTTCCCACGACATTTTGGCTGTGGCCAAATTTTTGAGGTCAAAAATCGAAACTGTGTGTACCCCTTTTGAGCTCCGAGCGCAAAATTACTGAGGTGTAAGTGGAAGGGCGACGGCCTGAACTACAATCTGGGCGGTCATCCGTGCAAATTTTCAGCACCAACCCACGGCAGCGGCACGGCATGGTGGTCGGCAAGCATTTGACAGTGATAGAAATGATCAACATGATGTAAGTTGTCCAAATACGGCGATGTTTCCCAAGGAATTTGTGCCAAAACGGCTCGTGAAATTGCTTTGATGTTATCAGGGACAGAACCAGCTCAATTAACGGAGTCGATTGCGCTACGTTTCGTGATTTTCCCATGAAATCTCGGTGTTCGGCCAAAATTTTGGGGTCAATTTTGTTTGATTTTGAGTTTTGGGGAAATCGGCTCGTGCAAAACCGTTGTTCGGAGAAAACTAACCGCCTGGGCATGTGTCACACCTTCCATAAATGGAAGATCAAAGTTGTCGTGCGTGTCCGGCACTGTATTCTACTAATAACTCCACCAAAAAACTTGAGAATCTGCGAGGAGGAAGGTATAAACCAACGGTTACCGACATCACAGTCAGTGATTCCGCAACATATTCCAATGTTCTGACTTCCCTCTTCACCGTTTAAACTCGGGAAATTTGGGGAGAGCTCCTACACATGCCAAATGAAAAATCGGCCATATATCTTTTTGAATGCCGAGGTTGTTCGGGCGAGCCTGTCACGGCTAGTGACGACTTATGTAATTCCGGTGTTTTATGTTCAGCCCGGAGACGTGTAACGGTCTCCTGGCAACGGCACAAGCTTGTCTAAGAACTCAGAAGTTTGGGTCGTCCGAAACAACGTCCGAACGTGTTCTGACTTCGTCAAATCAGTCTGAGTTTGTGTCCAACTTGCGTGGTTGCTTTGAAGTATTACTAACCACAGACATATGTACAGTGCCGTTTTGCGCAAAATGCAAAAAGAATGTGAACAGCCTTTCGGCTCTTCAAGATCATTATCGAGGAAAGGCTGAGGCGATCCATCCCAAGGGTTCGAAGTGCCTAAAAGGATTTTACAACAACAATGCTGCAGTGGAGGTTTTCTTCTTCTTCTTGTGTATTTTGACAAAAATTTATCATTCATATCAGCACTACAACACCGCGCACCCCAAGAAGAGGTGCTCCTGCGGGGTACAAGTATATATAGAGAATCTGGAGGACCACTATATCAACTCATGCTTTCATCCTACTTGTACAATATGCGACGTTGGATTCAAAGACGACACAGCTCTCAACGAAGTGGGTGCTTGGTGCGCCATTAATTTCTTGCGCCATTAAAACTCAACAGCACAGTATACATATATGCGCACGCTAGTCTTCGCTGCACCATCTGCAAGTTCCAGTTCAGAACCAATGTGGAGCTTAAACTCCACTTCAATCTATCGATGTTTCATCCAAATTGCCCAACTTGCGGGCATGGATGTCCTGACGACTCGACTCTTGAAAAGGTTATTAGGGTCACAATATTACCGGTACATGACTCAAAATGAAGTACAGCATATACTACAAGTGCATCCATTCATCTCAAGGAGAATCCGTACCTTGCTGGTCCCAGGACCAGCAGCAAATGCTTTGTGGCACTCCGTAGAGGTTCGTAGAGGCCCATGGCCAAAACGTACGCTCAAATTTGCTTGCCAGAATACCTCGTGCAGTCAACATCAGACTACTCTTGGCACCGGCCGGCGGATGTCCAGTAGGGTTTCCCCTCTCCCACCACACAGGTGACCCAAAGCTCAAGGGCGTAGGGGTGGTTCGTGAGGACAAGGGGATGTGAGCGTGAGCTGGGCCCTCCCTGGGCGTTGAGGGTTAGGTGTAGACAGACATCGTGGTGCAAACAAACAGTACACCAACACTAAACGTTCTTTGGCTCAAAAACGACGCCGAGAACGGGAAACCCGTGAGAATTTCAAACCCACTGTGAGTTATATTTTCTCAGCGCATGGCTGACTGGACACTCAATCTTTAAAAGGAATCTTCTGAGTCAAGATCACGGCGCTCGATCGGCCAACGCGCACGGCGACAACGGGAGCTTGCAGAGAAGATCGAGGCTGGCCTGAATACAGTTGTCACCGATCAGCACGAAATGCGATCTGAGGCGCAGAGATTTCGTACAGTGCCAAGCATCACATCACGGTTCCTTTTTTGGCAGGGAACGGCATGAAAAGTTGAACTCGATACTACATTATGCCGTCATCATCATTCAACTTATAAACAGTCTCTATGGATGTGTAGCAACTCATCTTGTGCTTTGCAAGGCAATTGAACAAGTTTTTGTATTTTCACCTCAGAAAAAGTGAAACAAACCCTAATGATAGCTGATGCCATCATTAAATTCCCATCTCGGTTAGGGTTAAGGTCACGCGCGTGCCGGACTTTGCCGCCTCAACGTTCGGTGGATCACCCAGGTAGGTCAGAGCAGACTCGGCTACCCTCGGCTGCCACTTTTTCTTGGTTTCTGCATCCTATCCTAAACTTGAAAACAGCACCGGGCCATCAGAATTGATGGATCACATGCTTTTTCATGTGACTTTGACACCAAACCACGGGACCACACGAGACGTCGCGAGCGGAGCGGGGTTTGGGCCCCAACAAGCTTTAGCTCCCTGCCTCCGGCACGGCCGACTCGCTCCTATACATACTTTAAAAGAGGACGGCACAGCCTCAGCTCCCGGAAAGGAAAATTCACCCCGTGACTTTCTGTCAAAGCCTGAGGCTCCATTCGGCTGTCGTGTCTTAGCGTCACTTAGCGTCACTTTGGAGCACTTGGGAAAAATTCCACGCCAAACTTTTGGTGAGAAATACTCTTAAGTGACGTCAAGTGCTCCGAAGTGACGCAACCGAATGGAGCCTGAGAATTCCCGCGGCGACACGCGCCGGCGAGTGCAGCGAGCGGCGGTGCGGCCCCGCCGGCCTAGAGGTGCAGGAAGGTGCCGAGTGCGGTAGCCTGCGTGGCGAAGGCACGGGTCGCATAGCTCGTGACTACTGAACACATCTGGCCTCAATCCATCCAAAATTAGAGCCAAAGACATGATTTTATTTTTTCCAGACGCGAAAAAAAGTGAAACACCGTGGTAAAAAGTGAGTTCTCGACGCCAAACGCATTCTTTTGGTCGGTTTCCTTCCTTAGAAAATCAGAAATAAATCACAAAAATTTATGTTCGGCCGAAAAAGCAGTGTTGGAGAAGTGATGCTTGGCACTGTAGGCAGATAGAAGCTGCTGAACGTAACGTCGGCTTCAAGCTAATCCCAACTGCGGTAAGTGAACTTCGACTTGAAAATAGACATGATGAACAATTTGAGCCCCAGATTCAACCGAATCACTTGATATCCTTCTAGAACATGATGTAGATAATGGTTCACGGCATCGTAAAGAGAGCCATTGGACGAGAATGCGAAGGAGTTATTCGTGTGCAAATGGTGTTTACTACAGATAAATATGTTATGCATGCAGTGTTGCAGAAGGTCTCGGTGATACTTACATTTTCAACAAGAATTTCATTGAAGATGACATGTACAGCAAGCCTACGGGAGGGGAAATCAAACAGAGGGCTGCAAATGAAAATTGCCAGTGGCTGATCTCCAACCACGGCCACGAGAATTAAAAGGAAAAATTAGGCCCGAGAAGATCTGGACGAGTGGGATTCTCGCTCCCCACCTTCCCTCTACTGAAACCCATGTCAAATATTCGAATGCCCCGTGCAGGCTTTCCTGTCGCTCAATTTATGTAAACGGATCGTCCTTCATTTATTCAAACTCAGCAAGTCAACCTCCTGCCAGTGTTCCTTACCTCTGATACTTTCCAAGCGGATCATCTGTGCTGCTCAAACTGTCATCAAAGAAAATTTGCGTTCAACACAAGCCTCATTAAGGCCCACCAGTCAACTCAATCCCTCAAGTCCTCGAGCTCGAGTTGCCCTCAAAGAGCCTGGCGTGTGCCGATTAATATTTTTTGCCCCAGTGTTCAAATCCGTGCCTTCACGCGCTTGGAAAGGTGGGGCAAGTCGACACGCGCGTACAATAGGTATCTTGATTCAGGCTATTTCCGTTAAACTTCGTTGAAATATTGATCGCAATGTCAGTTGTGCAGTGCCAGGTTTCATCGCCTCGGTGAAACTGCCGTTGAAACGAGTTGTTGACTGTGTGGATGTGGTATTGGATTGATGGGTGGATGGATGGGCATTTGCTCCTCAGGCTCGTATGCATTCGTACCTCGACTCATTTATCAGGCGCCCGATTCAAGTTCTTCTTTGGTGGGGTGTTGTATCAATGGTTCCTTCCAGTTGTTAATTTACGGTCCAAATTCTTCTTGGAATTCATGAGTTGAACTCAAAACTACTCGTGACTGGAAGGCTTGTCTTGTGTTGCCTATTCATTCTATCTAACCCAAAATTTTCCGTAGTTGTCTTCCTCCTCCAACAGCTGCCTTAGTCTCGACCACAGTCTTTTCCTGCTCTGAGCTACGACAGTCGCGAAAACTCTTCAGCCTTTGACTCGGAGCTGGAACATTCTGATAAGCCGCTTTCAAGGGCAATTCTAGCGGAAGTCTTTTGGAGATTCTTCCAGCTGCAGCCTGCAGATGCGCGGAGAGACATGCGCTCCAGTCTATTGCTCGGTTTTATTGCCCACTCGCAGCAAGCAAAGAAGCAACCCGGTCGTGCACCACACCACTGGCAGGAATTGTGCTGCAGAGCCCAAACGAATTCGCCGCACGACCTTCGTCCCTTGGATTTTTGAATCATTGATCTCGTTCGCATGTAAATGAGGACACAAACACGAGTCAAAGTTGAAGTTGAGCTGTTGAACCAAACCTTCGGCGAACGCCGAAGCGCAACAGGCGCGGATCAACAAAGGTTGAGCTCCGGTCCGGGAGCCGATGGTTGATCGCTGTTCGTCCTGGTCCCGCCCGAGTGCCGCCCTTCTCCTTAGAGCTGCGCTGAACAGGACGGGCATTGAGCGAGCACCGTCGGTCATTGAGTCCGGCGTCCTTGAAATAGGTGTTCAAACTCTAGATAGATAATGTGGTGCGTGTGAGATATATTTTGATTGTCATTCGAGATGTTCACTTACCACCGGAGATCTCGATGAATATGGTTGTAGTTGCAAAGCTCTGAATTGGAGATAGTTCGGTGTAGAATATATCTCTTCTCCCATGTGAGATATATTATTTTGTCGCGAGATATGTGGTTTGTTTATTTTACAAACGGGCGAGCATAAGAGGTAGCCACAATGAGACGAAGATATAGCCGCTTGTTTTCGTATGCGTTGGCTGGAATGTATTGTTGGTCCTCAGGAGCCCGAGCGCAGTTCCAGTAGTCGTTTCGGTGGCTCCGAGTCGCGAGATATTTGCGGTTGTTAAGGCGGCATAGAATGTTACCATATGACTTCAAACTGAGTTGAGAATTTTGACGAAAGAAAATTGAACTCACCGATACACTTTTGGTGAAGTGGGGAAACTCTCAGCAAAGTATTCTTGCGCTTTAGTGACCACAGCATCCAGTGCCGTGTCGATACGCTCGCCATCGTCAAACAGGATGGTAAATTTGATGTCAGGAATCTTTCACGACGGATTTGGACTGCGTAATTTTGAACTTGACCGTGCTGCCCTCTTCGCGCTTGTCCTTGATGTCTTGCAGATACTGTTTGCTTCTGGATGTCGAGCCGGTGCCTATGCCTGACATTCCAATCTTCCCTACAGGCGCCTTGACGAGATTCGGGTTTTGCGCTCGCGGCTTGCCTAAACAATGTTGAGAAACATTTCTTTTCTATTCATGGGCCATATCCCAGAGTTCAGAGGTAGATGCACTTGACTGCGACGAAGTGATTTGCTCCGTTGCACCCGGGATCTGGGCAATTGCGTTCGGAAGCGAAGCGGCGGACGCTGGAGAATTTGTAAATGTGAGATGACATTTAATAGAGAAAATTAGATACCAAACGCCTGACAGCATTTGTGCCACAGCGGCTGTCGAAGTTGACCATATACGAGTGAACAGCCTTTACACTGTCAGTAGCTTTTTCCTGTGTCGAAGCTTCAGTCTGCAAATTTATGCTGCACCGAGAAGCAGTAGAAACATACCCGTTCAACGGCCTTGTCAATTTCGGACAAGCCGGGCTGTGCCATCCTGAAACATTTGTTGCATTTTTAACCATCTAGCATATAGAAATCGACGCTGCACTTGGTGCAGACTGTCATGGGGCAGCAAGAAAAACTACGTGAGAAAACATAGACCATGCCCCGTACGAGACCAGAATCCTAGTAAACTGAAGTATGTTGTGTAGTTGATTGTGTCGGCTCGAACAATGAAGGGAAGAGTACGAAGCTGATGTATATTGATTCAAACTAGCCTAGAGTTGGCCGGAATACAAGAGTGGGCAGACGCGCAGCAGCGACGCGCCCGGAAGGCCATTTTGAGTGGTCGTGTCGCGCTATCATGTGAGGGCGAGGACGATGCTGACGGTGAAGAGCTGAGTAGGGACAGGATAATATAACGTTGTGACAGACTCACTTCCTAAAACAGACTGTCAGGGGAACTCCCTCTTTTGGCACTACACAGCCACCTATGACGCAGGCCTCCTGCAGATTTCCCACTTTCCCGTCAAATCCCCAAAGCCCTAAGTCATCGTGGAGTAAGGCATGTGACTTGGCCCGGGATCATTGCCGATTGCTCCGAGCTTGTGGGAACTAGTTACTATATGTTTACTGCACCTAGCGTGGGAATCCTCAGCCTTTCTTCTCTTTGGATTCTCCCTCGCTAGGTGCGCTGTGATGTATTCTTAGTAGCTTCTTAATTAACTTTGGATTCTCCCTCGCTAGACCCTCGAGACATCTCGGGTCCTAAAGGTTGCCCTTACAGCAGAAGAAAGGCTCCAAGGGATTAACTGGTCAAGATTGCGCGCTTTGGCGATTTTTCAGACGCTTCGTCGGACTCCTCCTGCTGTCTCGGACGCGCAAACCGTGAATCTTGCCCCCTCCTCCCCCTCTCTAGAACCCACCATGACCGACTCTGCCGCCGCTGCTGCAGCCGCCGCCGAGCGGATGGATAGGCTCGAGAGGACTGTTGACCGTCTGGTTGAGCTTTTTCAAACTGCTGCCAATCCTTCCACTACTACTGCTCCGACCCCTGCCGCTCCTCCAGAGCCTCCGGCCGAGAGTCCAGGACTCTTTGCCAACCTCACCCCGGCAGCAAAAACGGTCCTTCGACCGAACCCCCCTTTCGTCTTTGACGGCGACCGCTCGGCTGGCCGGGCCTTCCTTCACTCAGCTCGGACTTACATCCGACTGGTTCCGGAGGCGTTTGTCGAAGGTGGCGAGATGTCCGAGGAAAAGGCAGTGCGTTTCACCATGTCCTTTATTTTCAGGGGAACCCCCCGCTTCCCCGACCCGCTCCGCTATTCCTTGCATCACTCCGGCCTTCTTGGGAACGCTACTCCTTCCAGACTTCCCCCTTCGTCACATCTTTCCTCCTTCCGACCCCCGTTCCCTGTGCATGGCCTATTGCTGTAGAGACCCATGCCACATGCTGTCCTTACGTACAGTATGCCCCTGTTCCCCCCCTCGACAGACTCCTGTCGACCCTGCGCTCCTACAGCTAGTGCTCAGCGCAACCCGGTTCCCTACTGGTCTTCCGGTCAGACTTCTAGCCCTCCGAGAGCTCTGGTACCCCGAGCTCTGGTTGTCCGGACCTCCGGCCTTCCGGCTCCGGTCTCCCGGCCCCCCGGCCCGGCTTCCCACGCTCCCCCGGACCTGGGCCAAGCCCCAGCGGTTCTGTCACCCAAGCCTTGATGCTCCGCTGTCTCGCCCTGGCTCTAGCGCCCTTCCCGGGTTCCCTGGGCTCTATTCCCCCGGTTCCCCGACCCTCCGGGCCCCGAGCTCCGGCCCTCCGGACTCCGGCTCCGGTTTCCCACGCTCTCCGGACCACAGGGTATCTCCGGGCCTTCGTTGGTCTATGATCTCTGGACCAGTATTGTGATCCTCCCCCTTCTGGGCATATCCCCTGCTACTGTTGGATCATCTGATCATTGATATCACATCATAGATGCTGTGCTACTACATAGTTCCCACGCCCCGTGAGAAGTCACGCGTCACGCGCCCTTTTACTGTGACGCCTGGGCATGGAGACTCCTTACTCTGTTCTCTAAGGATTCTCCCTCTGCCCAGGTGAGTAGACACTCTTCCTCTTGTTGTAGCTAGTCTCCTAAGGATTCTCCCTCTGCCCAGTGCTTGTTGGACTCTTGAGTACCTCGGGCCTCAGGCCCTGGCAGCTGTTGCCCTTACAGCAGAACAGAGTCACCAATAGCGGACCCTACTCCCTCCCCCTCTGTCCTCACAAGAGTAGCAGACCATCTTGGTACATTCTTTGGGCATGGAGGTCGCTGAGTAGCCTCTGCCCCATGGCTTGGTGTAGGATTTGGGTTTTGGGACTGCAACACAAGTATGGTGTGTGTGTCTACCACTGAAAGTCTTCTTCCCTTTCCCTCCTGCATCCCATGGACCCCCTCCTCGGCATTTGCCACCTCTCGTCGACTTCTCCTCTTCTTGTGTGTGGCCAACTGCCGTTTAGGCTCGTGCCAGATGCCACTGCTTGTCACTGGCTCACACTGGCACTTTGACTACTCCTTCCCTTCTCCCCCTGTGACCTTGGGTCTGTTCCTGTGTCGTCTGGCTGGCTGTGTCATCCGTCTTCGAGTCTCACTCCCCCTCTTGACCGGTGAGCTTACTTTCCTCTTGCCTTCGTGGGTGTGGCTTGGAGGGAGCATTGTTGAGAGTTGCGAGGTTGCTCAAGTCCATATCTCCCCGGCCTCCCCGTCCTTAGGGGTGTCCGCCGGTGCCTAGGGACCTCTGAGCGCCTGCAGTCTGCATGGAGATTGGGTGGCGGGGCAACTTGTTGCTGGCAGCTCGTCGAGCCGCTACAGTTGCCACCCCCTTCATTCGAAGGACTCTCCTATTGTGCAGGCTGTAGTCAACTACACCTCTTCATCTGCTTTCTCTGGGTACTCCTGCGTTTGTGCAAGAGCGGGAAGCTTATGTCTGGGCTTGCTGGGGGCCATCCGCTGCGTTCTCTGCAGCCTGGTGTCTGACTCGCACCCTTCCCTTTCGCTCTCCATCCCATCCCTCCCCTTGACTCTGTGTCCTGGCGTCTGTGTGTTTGTCCAATGTAGTGTCCCGCGGCAGCGGTGGCGTTGACGGCGGGGATTCATGATTCGTCTCGATACTGTCGTCTCGTATTGCGTGGTCGCAATCATGAAGGGGGGCTCCTTGCACCGCGTCACTTGATTTCAAGGGGGGAATGTTGATTCTGACCTCTCCCCTGTGATGCTTGCCGTGGGGCTCCTTGCTCATGCGCACCGCTGCACTTTGGGTGGACTCTGCCTGGTGAAGGGGGGCTCGCTCCCTCTCCCCTGCCTTCACCATGTCCACCTAGTGCATAGTGTTCCGCCCTCTTGTTAGTACTCTAGAACCTCCCTGGTGAAGGGGGGCTTGTCTTTGAAGCCGCCCTTCACCCTACTCACAATGGCTGTCTTCGTCTTCCAATCTGGTGAAGGGGGGCTCGTCCCTCGTCCCCTTCACCTACGAAGACTTGCGCATGAGACGCTACGAGTGGTGTCTCAAATCCGGTGAAGGGGGGCTCGTTCCTCCCCCCCTCCACCAGCCGCTCCTAGTCCTTCTTCCACTACGCTCTGCGTTGGGTTACCAATGGGTCTCTTACGTCCACCGCATTTGTCCTCCCCCCTCCTTCCGTTGACTCGGCCTGCCACTCACGCCACTATCCTATGTTACGCCTCCGCACACCCCTAGTCATGGTGCATGCGTGATGGCCGGCCGTTGAAAGCCGGCTTGCGGCGTCTTGGTATATTTGGCTGGATGTCATGTCGACGAGGTACCTTGCCCTGCCATGTTGTTCGCGCTGCTACCCTACGTTATGCCTCCGCACACCTCTAGTCACGGTGCATGTGTGATGGTCGAGCTAGCTTTTGTGTCCTCGACCTGCGGTGTCTTGGAATACCCAGCGCACCCATGTGTATCAAGGTAGCCTCGTGCACGATGCCGCAACATTAGGAGCGTCTTCTGGCCTCCGCCCTATTAGGCATCGGGCACGGCGTCAATTCCTCGCGCTCTCCTGAACCACCAACCCTTCCTTGCCATCCTGCTGCCACCCCCTACGTTGTGTTTCCATGGGCCTATATCCGTCCGGCTATGTTCTCTACGAGCCCCGGTGGGAACTGGGGCCTTGAGTTGACCATGTGATGGCCGATCCCGTTGATTGGCTTGTAACACCTTGGCTAGCAGCAGAAAGGCGGTTGGTTTGGTTCTATCCCCCTGTCGTTGCACCACTAGGTGCTGCTGTCTGGTACACGCAGTGCAGTATGCTCCGCCACCCTAAACGACATGGCGGATACCTCCAGCCCTCATACAATCTCCCAGTGTACCCTGTGACCACATTCAATTTTTTTCCGCTGGGGCCGCTGGGCCCCACCGGATGTGTGTGTCGAGGCGCCACACTGTGAAGGTGGGCTGGAAGGGGTAGAGCTGAGGAAGAGACAAGAGGGAGCTTCCTCCTACAGGAGCGACATTTGGAGCTCCATACCTGTTACTCTCTCCCCCTTGCGCAGAGAGTACAGTAGGAGCGTAGCGACTACTGGCCACACTCTGCGGGTCAGTGGACTGCTGCAGGATTGGACAGCTGAGAGGATGTACAAGCCTAGGCACTGACCTGTACAATCTCAAGGAGTGGCAGGGCAGGACATGTCTGCCTACTCCTTGAGGGTCATGCTGAAGACTTGGGCATCTGGGAAGCAGTGTAAAAGGCAAAGCGCCGACCGTAGCTCAACGGTCGAAGAGCCCATGACGGGGACCCGTGGGCAAGGGAGGCATGACCTTTTTTTCCCCGCCCGCCCTCCCTTTTGTGTCACTTCGCGCCGGGTCGTCGCAAAGCGTGAAGCGGGGCTGTGTCTTTTTTTGCCTTCGAGTTTGCTCTGTGCTCTCTGCTTTGGATGTGTCGGGTCGCCACATTCTGAAGTGGGGCTGATGTCAGGGGAACCCCCCGCTTCCCCGACCCGCTCCGCTATTCCTTGCATCACTCCGGCCTTCTTGGGAACGCTACTCCTTCCAGACTTCCCCCTTCGTCACATCTTTCCTCCTTCCGACCCCCGTTCCCTGTGCATGGCCTATTGCTGTAGAGACCCATGCCACATGCTGTCCTTACGTACAGTATGCCCCTGTTCCCCCCCTCGACAGACTCCTGTCGACCCTGCGCTCCTACAGCTAGTGCTCAGCGCAACCCGGTTCCCTACTGGTCTTCCGGTCAGACTTCTAGCCCTCCGAGAGCTCTGGTACCCCGAGCTCTGGTTGTCCGGACCTCCGGCCTTCCGGCTCCGGTCTCCCGGTCCCCGGCCCGGCTTCCCACGCTCCCCCGGACCTGGGCCAAGCCCCAGCGGTTCTGTCACCCAAGCCTCGATGCTCCGCTGTCTGGCCCTGCCCCTAGCGCCCTTCCCAGGTTCCCTGGGCTCTATTCCTCTGGTCCTTCGACCCTCCGGACCCCGAGCTTCGGCCCTCCGGACGCCGGCTCCGGTTTCCCACGCTCTCCGGACCACAGGGTATCTCCGGGCCTTCGTTGGTCTATGATCTCTGGACCAGTATTGTGATCCTCCCCCTTCTGGGCATATCCCCTGCTACTGTTGGATCATCTGATCATTGATATCACATCATAGATGCTGTGCTACTACATAGTTCCCACGCCCCGTGAGAAGTCACGCGTCACGCGCCCTTTTACTGTGACGCCTGGGCATGGAGACTCCTTACTCTGTTCTCTAAGGATTCTCCCTCTGCCCAGGTGAGTAGAAACTCTTCCTCTTGTTGTAGCTAGTCTCCTAAGGATTCTCCCTCTGCCCAGTGCTTGTTGGACTCTTGAGTACCTCGGGCCTCAGGCCCTGGCAGCTGTTGCCCTTACATTTATGTCCAAAGACTCTGCGCAAAAATGGGCTGAGCGCATGTCCATCAAAACCCCTTTCCCCTTCCTCACCTGGGACGCCTTCACCAAGGAGTTCTGCTCACGCTTTGTCGAGGAGAACGAGCAGGACCACGCCCTACACAAACTCGAGTCTAGGGCATACTATATGGGCTCCCGGGATGTCTTCAAGTACACTGATGACTTTGAAGACCTCTTCGACCTTGCTGGGTTTGCTGACGCGTTGGTCAAGGTCACCAAGTTCCGCTCTGGCCTTGACCCTGCCATTAATACGGCCATCACCTCGTCCAGCAACCCCCCGGACCTCCGCGACTACATGGCTTGGCGGACCCGAGCGTACCACCAGTACGAATCGCACGTGCGGGCCCGTGCTGCTGGGCTTCTCCCGAAAGCCCCCTCAGCTCCGCCAGCCGCTCGCTCACGTCTAGCAGGTGTCTTCCCTGTTGTCCCTGCGCCTCCTCCTCGGGCCATGCCAGCTCCTGCTCCTCCGCAGGTAGTCCCCATGGACGTTGATCGCACGCGCTCCGGAAGAGGACCTCCCCGTGGCTGCTACCAATGCGGCGGTCCACACCTGGCCCGGGATTGCCCCACCCCGGCTGACGTCCGAGCCGCTGATGTCCTTGACGAGGTCATTCGTCAGCTTGGGTCCGAGCTCCTCTCCGAACTGGTGGCTCGGGTTGCCACCACCGACTCGCTCCCTGAGCCGGAGTCTGTAGTCGCCGAGGAAGAGCAGGGTTTTCTCCCACGCGACGAGTGAGCGGTATCTCCTAATCGTTTCGCATGTTTGTATGATGAGTCTGCCAATGTTACATCTGTTGAACCTGCCGAAATGAAAGACGTACCCCCTGCTCCCCTCCGTTCCCCACGCATCCGACGAAAGCCTTGGGAACGTAGACTTCCTCAGCGCTATACTGTTGCTGCTGCACCCGGTGCCAACTCCCTGCATCTCCCCCTTGAGATTCAGGCAGTCCAGGACGCCACCAAGCTTTCCCTCGAAGGTCTCGTTGACTGTGGTGCCACCTCAGACTTCATTGACTCTGAGTTCGCAGCTAAGTCTGGCCTCCCCCTCCGCCGCCTTGTATAGCCCATTCCAGTTTTCAATGTGGATGGCTCGCCAAATGAGGCTGGTGCGATCCGCGAGGTGGCTGACGTTGTGCTGCAGTATCGTAGTCACTCTGAGCGCATGCAGCTCGCTGTTACCCGTCTTGGGAAGCAGAAGCTCATCCTCGGCTACTCCTGGCTCCGGAAGCATAACCCGGAGATCGACTGGGACACCCGAGAGGTCAAGATGAGCAGATGCCCCAGCGAGTGCTCTACGTGCCGCACCGAGGTTCGCCTGGAAGCTCGCGCTGCACGCCGAGAGTCCCGCCTGGCCGCTGAGATCCTCCGGCAGCTCCGACTTGGTCCCCTTCCATCCATCTGCGCCATAGACTTAGGCGAAGATGAATACGATGACCTGCCAGAGCTGTTCCCGGACTACGAGGATGATGACGAGGATGATGTGGATGAAGTGGATGATGCGGATGAAGTGGATGACCCCCTTGAGCCGGGAGACCGGGTGTTCTACACCCAGTTCCTGCCTTCTGAGGATATCCGTGCTGGAAGCACCGTCTCCCAGCGCCTGGCTGAGGCATACGCCAAAAACTCAGCCCCGGCGCGCTCGGACGTTCCCGAATGGGCCCGAGAGTTTGACGATGTTTTCAACAAGGAGTCCTTTGACTCGCTGCCTGAACGCCGATCCTGGGACCATGCCATTGAGCTCGTGCCGGACTCTAAACCCACGAACTGCAAGGTCTACCCAATCTCGCCTCTCGAACAGAAGGAACTTGATGCCTTCATCGAGGAGGGACTTGGCACTGGCCGGATTCGACCGTCAAAATCACCTATGGCCTCACCCGTCTTCTTCGTCAAGAAGAAGGACGGCGGACTTCGGTTCGTACAGGACTATCGAGCTTTAAACGCTATGACCGTGAAGAATCGTTACCCGCTCCCCTTAATCAACCAACTCATCAACCGACTCAGGGAAGCCCGGTACTTCACGAAGCTCGATGTCCGATGGGGCTTTAACAACGTTCGAATCCGTGAAGGCGACGAGTGGAAGGCAGCGTTCCGGACCAACCGGGGACTGTTTGAGCCGCTGGTCATGTACTTCGGTCTGACCAACTCCCCTGCAACCTTCCAGACCATGATGAACGACATCTTCCAGGATCTTATCCTTTCTGGCGACGTCATGGTCTACCTCGACGATATCCTCATTGCCCATTCAGACATCCGTCGGCATCGAGAGATCGTCCGAGAGGTCCTGCGGAGGCTTCGCGCAAACAAGCTTTACCTTCGAGCCGAGAAGTGTGAGTTTGAGCGGACCTCCATTGAGTACCTCGGCGTGATTATCTCCCACAACCACGTCGAGATGGACCCTGTAAAGGTTGCAGGAGTGGCAGCTTGGCCAGCGCCTGAGAATAAGAAGGATGTGCAGCAGTTCCTTGGCTTCACAAACTTCTACTGCCGGTTCATTGCGGGCTTCTCAGACGTTGCTCAAGCCCTCTTCAGACTCACCAAGAAGGGCATTGCCTGGACCTGGGGGCCTGAAGAGCAAGCTGCCTTTGACGAGCTCAAGCGGCGGGTGACTCGGGACCCCGTTCTGGTTCTCCCAAACCCCGAACGCCCGTACCGGCTCGAGGCTGACAGCTCTGACTATGCCACCGGTGCCGTCCTCTCCCAGCAGGGTGACGATGGCAAGTGGCATCCGGTTGCGTTCTACTCCAATGCCTGAACGAAGTGCAGCGGAATTACGAGATTCACGACAAGGAGATGCTTGCGATCGTGCGAGCCCTTGAGGAGTGGCGCCACTTCCTTGAGGGCGCGCAGCACCCGGTTGAGATCTGGACGGACCACAAAAACCTGGAATATTTCCGGAAGGCCCAGAAGCTCAACCGTCGCCAAGCTCGGTGGTCTCTCTACCTCTCCCGTTTCGACTTCTCGCTGCACCACCAACCGGGTCGCCTCATGGGTCGCCCCGACGCGCTTTCTCGGAGACCGGACCATGGAGTGCAGGACGATAACCAGGACGTTACCCTGCTTCGACCCGAGCTGTTCCACGTTCGGGCCACCGAGGCCCTGGTTATTGCTGGCCCTGAGGCTCCCCTCCTGCGCGACATTCGTGATGCGCTTGCGGGAGACCCCGACCTTGAAGAGCCCATTGCCCTGACTGCGAAGGAACTCCTCAAGGCCCGAGGTGTGCGGTCTGCCCGGTCTTCGGAATGGCGTATTGAAGGTGGACTCCTTTACTTCCGGGGGAAGATTGTCGTCCCCCGAGACAAGGACCTTCGCCGACGCATCCTGGAGCAGCACCATGACACGCGCATTGCAGGCCATGCCGGTCGTTTCAAGACCCTGGAGCTCGTGTCTCGGAATTACTGGTGGCCCCAGCTGTCGCGCCATGTCGGTCGGTATGTCGCGACTTGTGACTTGTGCTGCCGCACCAAGGCGCTTCGTCAACTGCCGATTGGTGAGCTCCATCCCACAGAGATCCCAGAAGAGCGCTGGCACACCGTGTCGGTCGACTTTATCGTCGAGCTTCCCGAGGCCCATGGATACGACGCAGTCATGGTCGTTGTCTGTGCCCTTGGGAAGAGAGCGCACTTCATGGAGTGTCACACCACCATCGACGCGGTTGGTGCTGCTCGGCTGTACTACCGGAACGTCTGGCGCCACCATGGCCTGCCAGAGAAGTACATCTCGGATCGTGGCACCCAGTTCATCGCAGAGTTCACGCGCGAGCTTTGGCGCCTCGTTGGGGTCACCCCAGCCACTTCTACGGCCTACCACCCGCAGACCGATGGCCAAACGGAGCGTGTTAACCAGGAACTCGAGCAGTACGTCCGGCTCTTCACCAATTACAAGCAGGATGACTGGGATGAGCTGCTACCTGCAGCGGAGTTTGCGTACAACAACCACATGCACTCCTCCACGCAGCAGTACCGTTCATGACGGACACTGGTCGGCTTCCACGGATGGGCTTTGAGCCCCACGCTGCACGCTCTAGGTTGGAGGCTGTGAACGAGTTCCACGATCGGATTGCGTCAGGGGTTTCCGAGGCGAAGGCAGCACTTGTCAAGGCCAAAGCAGAGTACAAGCAGTACTATGACCGCCGGCGGACGCCAGCTCCAGACATCAAGGTTGGTGACCGGGTGTGGGTTGATGCTTCTGATATCCGCACCACCCGCCCTTCAGTGAAATTCTCCCACCGGCGTATCGGCCCCTTCAAGGTTCTGAAGGTCGTCGGTTATGGTGCCTGCAAACTGGAGCTGCCGCCCCGGTACTCTGCCCTCCACCCTGTCTTCCCCGTCCTGAAACTTCAGCTTGTGGAAGCCGATCCATTCCCCACTCGCCCCAGACACGAAGAGCCGCCACCAGTCCTTGACGTTCCTGGCGACAAGCAATGGGAGGTCGAGGAGATATTGGATGCCAAGATCCGCTATGGGAGTCTATGGTACTTTGTTCGCTGGAAGGGTTATGACCCGTCCCATGATCAATGGGTGAAGCACTCTAATGTCTTTGCCCCGGACGCTGTCGCTGCTTTCTACCGCAAATACCCTTCCAAACCTCGCTCCATTGCTGTTGCTGCCTTCGATTCCCTTCCCTTCCGTGACCGCTCGTCAACTCCAGCTCAGGTGCGATCTATGCGTCGAGGCGCCGCATTCCAAGGGGGGGATGATGTCAGGGGAACTCCCTCTTTTGGCACTACACAGCCACCTATGACGCAGGCCTCCTGCAGATTTCCCACTTTCCCGTCAAATCCCCAAAGCCCTAAGTCATCGTGGAGTAAGGCATGTGACTTGGCCCGGGATCATTGCCGATTGCTCCGAGCTTGTGGGAACTATTTACTATATGTTTACTGCACCTGGCGTGGGAATCCTCAGCCTTTCTTCTCTTTGGATTCTCCCTCGCTAGGTGCGCTGTGATGTATTCTTAGTAGCTTCTTAATTAACTTTGGATTCTCCCTCGCTAGACCCTCGAGACATCTCGGGTCCTAAAGGTTGCCCTTACACAGACCATGGCCCTGCTCGTCTTCCCGTGTGCTCCAGTACTTTTTCCCGCATTCCTGGGAGAATTCCGAGCATCCTCCGTTCGACTGGTCAGCTGCCGTGGTGTGCCGTCAGGCAGAGGTCATGAAGGAATTTGCTTCCCTGGCCCACTTGTTACTTGGTACACACAATAATGACTCCCTTTGAAGTCTTATCGGCAATGTTGGGTGTTCTCGGCGCTCTTGTCGTCATAACGCGAATTAAGTCGGTGAGTGTTATTTAGAGTGCTCAGAATACGATCAGGAATTGTTTTCGACTCGGAGGGAAACCTTGTCCTACCGGGCGAAAGAAGATACAATATATCAGCAGAAGAGTCTAAGGATACCCTACCTCCGTACCAGAATCTGGAATCCCCGCCCCCCTACAATGGTGCAAGACATGTGGAGTTCACCCGACCTACAAATATCTTAACTAGTGGAACACCAGAGGTGGCAGGACCATTAGATCAAGATATTTGCTCAGCATCCGGCACATCCACTCAGCCCACACAGCAGCGCGGGAGGGAAGCAGGGAGACAGTATGAACTTCAACTGGACACTTTCCCGGCCTTATGTACCCACAGGACATCCCATCCCATGCATCGACCACACGTTGCTGCTGCCGCCTCTTCTGCGGTGCCGGGAAGAATCACGAGTTCGAGTTCACGCACAAACGGACCGGTTCCCAGAACCAAAATCGTCGGCTTGAAGTCTCTCATTGGTATGCTCTCTGTATCTCAACCGTTTTTATTTCAATGAACCCCACACGAGCAGTGTTTTCTCGCAGCCTCGTCTGCAGAGTTGGGATGTTGCAGCCAAGAAAGATTGCATCCTAACAAAGTTGAAACCAAGCTGAAGTTGTCGCCACCGGAAGTTGCAGCAATTTCCAGAACGAAGATGAAAAATCTTTTTGCACGCTATACAAGAGGCCGCAGATCTCTAGCTCCCCCTCCCCGAACACATCACGTGACCATATGATGGCTGAGGGTTCAATTCCGGGAGGTGGTCTACGCTTTTTTTGAAGTGCTTTTTCGACTCTATGCCCAGCATCGCTCAGTATTATGCGCGGTGAGACGGAATAATGTACCAAATTGACCTTGAAGCATTTTGAGAGGTTCAAGCCCCCCAACATCACCAATTAAGGGTGTCTCCAGTGAATTG
Organism: Favolaschia claudopus; assembly: GCA_037176885.1. Classification (NCBI taxonomy): domain Eukaryota; kingdom Fungi; phylum Basidiomycota; class Agaricomycetes; order Agaricales; family Mycenaceae; genus Favolaschia; species Favolaschia claudopus. The sequence continues at coordinate 282,409 of JAWWNJ010000148.1, read as the reverse complement.
TAGTGTTTATTGTTTTCTGGCTCCCAAAATTTCACTATATTTATGGACTAGCCCAGAGCAGGGGTTTCACATTCCATATATTTATAACTAGAAGTAACTAGATATAATGGCTATGAACTTTCAAGGACTATAAGAGACACAATTTATTTCCTTGGCATACAATTGAAACCCTCCCTACCTCCTCAATTGGGGTGGAAATACAGAGTGGAAAACAAAAAGGCACAAGAAAGACTTGTCAATTGGCAATTGCAAATGACATGAGGAAAAGCAAGATGGTTGGAAAAAGAGAATTCCATAAAAGGAAATTTTGCTACGCCGAAGGAAAATCGAACGCGCGATCTTGCACTACGCCTCCTCGCCGAAACAGATGAGTGATAACCACTAGACTAAAGCTTCCACAACGGCTGCCAAAGTAGAAGAGGTATATCCAGTGGGTACATTGCACCGGGTACCAATTTCCGTCATATTTACGCATTTACACTGTTAAATTCGTCGATTTGGTGCTCTCAAAGCATCTTTCACACCCTTACGACTCTCCACAGAGGTGCTTATGCATTTTTCTGCCCCCAATGAGTGGCCGGCGCAAACACGTTCCCAAAAAGGAAATTCACGTGATGTGTTCGGGGAGGGGGTGAGCTGGGGCAGCTCAGATCTCTGGATCTGAACCACTTTGATGGGCACGTGCACTTGCGATTGCCGAGAGATTCCCCTTTGGGCGGCGATGACGCGACCACAACAAAACCGCGAAAAAGGCTCTAATTGGTGCATATAGCTAGTCTCTTATAAACAGACATTAGAATACAAAACTCCTCGTACCTGCGGTGTATTATAATAGTCTGTCACTTCCAAGGGGTTAGTGATTGGCGGGTCCCCTTATTATATAATCATAAATTTCTCACGTTCCATCCTGGCATCTAGAACGCGTATTTACGCGCCTTAATCTCGAAAAAGGCTTTCAAATGATCTAAAACGCATTATCGGCACTTGAAGCCAGAAAAAAGCTCGAAAAACGGATGAGATTTGGATGAGTTCAATTTGAGGTGTTCGCCGCCGGCCAAAGGCGGCGAAGAGAAACAATACTCGTCTTTGGACTGCAAAATAAAAAATAAGCTATTCTCACCTCCGGGGAGTGTAGAGAAATTGTTATTAATGCATACTACCGTTGAGACTATGGGAAAATGAGCGGCCACGCAGTTAAAAGAGGCAGGGACCGCCGTGGGAACAACTTGCCAAACGCGATGATTATATAATAAGGCGACCCTCCTATGACCTGTAGCATATAGCGGTAGAGTACAGTATAAGATTGTAGAGTATACTACATACAGTTGCGGCGAAATCAATTTACTTACCAAATATGGAAATTCCGATCAATCCCCGTCTTTTTCTTGGATATGAATGGGTTTTTCAAGCGGCAAGTGGACAAAAATGTTGAGAGCCTCAAGCCGGTATGTTTGGTGTAGAAAAGTCTGTGTTTTTGTATGGATTTTGCCGAGCTGGCCGGCGAGCTTGTCCGGGAAATTTCAGCCAAAACCTGTGAGAAGCATGACAGATTCGGCTTGTTTTTGTGGGTAGACCTATTCTACACAAGAAATACATCCCGTCTATCGTATTTCCACCGACCAGTGAGTCGTTTTTCTGTGCAGTAGGGCGGCTTTGATGGGAATTTCCATATTTGGTAAGTAAATTGATTTCGCCGCAACTGTAGAACTAAAATATACGTGAATATCAATTTATACGGCGTTTTTTGGCATGGCGGTCGTCATTTGGGTCACGATTCTCTTTATCTACATCGCGTCGTCGCCGACTCGGAGACCGCGAGGTTTCCGACTGGTTGCGGCTTGTGAGTGTCAAGGGGGAAGCAGGGGGCACTGCCGGCGGAGGCCACCCAATGGCGGCCTGTGTCGGAATCTTCAGTTCTAATAGTTCTTCTCGCGAAATCTGTATTTCCGGAAGAAATGTTTTCGGGACGAGCTTCTACCAATCTGGATGTCGTTTCTCCAGATGCTGCCGGAAATTATATTTCCAGTGAATCTCCTTGCAATCTACCATAGCACAGGCAATGGGAACGTTGGTGCACGGACGAGTCGGGAGAAACTTCTTCGCGGCCGAGATCATAAATGGGTAAGTAGATGGGCATGGTGAATCAAGTTTTGATCCTTTAATCGATACTGCGCAGCTCCCTCCACACATACCGCATGGACACGACTTCAATACCTTGAGGAAGAGCATAGTAAACATTATATCAGCGACGTTAATTGGCATAAAGCCTCACCGGATTTTTGGCGGAAGTATCTTCTACGTTGTACATAGTCTTGATTATGTGCTGCCCAACATGTTGCTGGCGATCCGGGTCCTTGATAGCTTTTCCGCAGATCCGACAAGTCTGACGTTTCGCAATCGAGTCTGCTATGGTAGTGCCAGCAATCGGGGCGGCATAATTAATGCCCAGAGGCTCTGGAGTCCAATTAGTATTGCACAGTTAAAGGAGTTATGTTTTGCACCTGCTTGATAAGGAAAAGATCCTTGCGAGACCCCGGTGAATATGGGAAATTTGTCGTGTAGTGTAGTGTCATTAAGTAGTGTCGTCCATACAAAGTTCCAAGAAGATGTTAAATCGGCATTATGGAAGCGCCATGTTTTTTCAAGGCCGCCGGGAAGGTCTATTGTTGAGATATCCTGAGCCTGGTCCTGAATATTGAAATCAACAAGGCGTCCTGAAACAATAACTTGAAGGTTTTCGCGAGTAACTTCCTCTCCAGTCGACTTTCTCTTCTTCAAAGACAAAGATATAAACTGGCCATCCCAAGCACAAGTTGCGTTGTCCGGATGAGAACCCGCCAGAAGTGACAAGGATAAGACCTGTCCGGAAATGGTGTATATCGAAGTTGGGAGGTGCATTTCCGCTCGTGGAATCGCAGCCACGGAAGTGGGTTTGGCACCGGATGGAGTATTTTTGATAAGGGTACAGCGGGCGACTGCCAGGCCGAGGTGCGTGTTGTTGTGTGAAAGTAGCGTCGTGAATAAGTTTCCGAGTTGAAAGTGAGTCGCATCCGAGATAGAATGAGTCTGCTGGATTTCTCGCGGCCAAGACTTCCCTCCGATGGTGTATCCTCTCACCCGCTGAAGTCGATCGTGACTAACATGACCATCGGCTGTCATGTCGAAGAGTTCACGTAGAGCGGATACCTTATGCACGAGGTTACCAGCAGTGTCAACCTTGGCAAAGAGGGACGGGGGTGTTGAGGGATATGGGCTGGAGATGCTTTCCGACGCAACCATTGCGTCAATATCTACACCGGCCACCAGATTAAGAAAGTTTACGGTGTCGGGATCAATCAAATTCTCCGCGTCGGACTCGTCAGAAGAAATATAACTCATCGAGCGGTCAACGCCCCCAGAAATAGCTGGATATTTTCCCCCCAAGGGACGGGAAAGATCTGTGTCTTTCCTCTTGAAGCGTTCGGCAAATGTCATCGTCATTCGCAGGTTGTGTTTCGCAAGGATTGTTTCAGCAGTCTTCACGGCAGCGGCCCAGCACTTCTCAAGGTCACAGCTGTCGGCACGAAGTTCGCGCTTGAAGTGAGGAGGACGGAGATGCCTCTTGCGAAGCATGCTGAGTCGACGCGGCTGCCGCTCGAGTTCTGGATGGCGCTCGTAAATATTGTCGAGATTCATCGCCGAGCTGATACGATCTCGAAGAATACCAACACTGCAGTTGGGAGAATGTCCACCAAGCATTCTGCAGCGGCCAAATAAGGTCTCGAGGACGTCATCCCCCAGGAGGCAAATATAAACCTTTAGCTGTCTGTTAATGAGGCGGGTTTTCGGAACCATTAAGACTGCATTTTTGAACATCGACTGCATGTCCGCGTAGAGTTGATTAGACATGAAGGATGTGGTGTTCTGAAGATAGAGCGCGCAGAAGAGGTGCGAAGCAGTCACTAGTGATTGAATTTGTTCCGACAGCGTGAGCTCGACGTTTATGAATGGCTGGAGAAGAGCGTCGTACTTATGCTTCTCCGAGGAGACACAGAGCTTCAATCTCGGCCATCTCGCCGGGATCAAAGTCCTCCTTGTCCAATTTCGCAATTTCGACAATGCATAACATGAGCTTTATGGCGTTCGAAAAGTTTTGGCCATCGGAAGGGTGCAGGAGGCTATGGATGGATGTTTCTGACCAGTCTTGGTCCGGGAGTCGCTCGAGCCAACCAAGAAGTAGGTCGCGATTGATGATTACACTCTTTACGACGACTCAGTCGGTGGAGGTGAGAATTGCACGGTTACCTGGGCAATTAAATCAGTACCAGCATCACCGAGCTCTGATTTATTTGTATGCTTACGTTTGAAGATATGCTTTGGGTCGCCGTCGTTCGTCAAGTTATCCTTGCCCACACGAAGATTAAGTCCCGGAAGATTGCATACATATGTCCAGAGCGGGTTCCCGGGAACTATTTCGAAGCCCATACACAGCAAGGGCCAAACGGCGCTTGTGATCTCCGTCCGTTGAAACTGACAACATTTTACCGTGCTTAGCTTCCCCATCCGGCGAGCGTTTCCAGGCCTCTATTATTACCTCAATCAAGCGCACTTGGTCTTGCCATGGTCCCTTCTTGCACGTAGGACCCATATATTTTGCACCGTAGTCCGTGCCATACAGATGCGAAATCGCTGCCACGCAGATCTCGTGGGCAACATGAACCTTCCCTTCCTTGACTGCCGCAACAGCTGCTTCCACTGTCTGCAGATCATCCCCAATTTTTACTGTCTCGACCCATCTCGTCGGTTTCTTGCACCCACTCGATGCGCCGATCCGCCGCGACTTCGTCGAGGGACAGCGTGTGACCACATTTAACAGGCGGTAAGAGCTCTACCTCCCCATCGTTACGGGTACGTGGGCCAAAGAGTGTCGTGATGTTGCGGGAAATCTCTGTGAACCTCGTGCCACTGATGCAGGGTGCAAGATTGAATAGGCGGCGGTACGGTTGGATGGTATTACGGGACGGGAGGGCAAAGATTGAATGGTTTATTACGTATGTGGCGCCGCCTCCGCCTAAGTCGTATATCAGGATAGCGAGATCAATTTCATACTGTGTGTAGTTTCGGGCAGTGTATTTTCCGTCCAAGGCGACAATGCTCTAGGATTTTCACCGAGGTTCAACCCTCCTTCTCGGCGTTCCCGAGTAGTCGATGAAGGGCCGGAATTGTACCTGAATTCTGGCCTATAAAATGGAAGAGTTCTCTCCATTCAGAAAGTCGCGCTTGCGCACGCCGAAGAGAATCTTCCAGGTCAAGGATCTGGTTTATATAGGTGAGAAGTGGAATGACTCGGAGCAGCCCATAAATCTCAGACCGACCTTCAACTTCAGTGCATTCACCTTGTCTTTCACCACCGTAACTTTGGCGCGCAGCTGATCCGAGCTCAGGTCATCATGGTTTCGAATGTGTTCAAATTGAAATGAGCGAGTCGCCCGCTCTCGGATGATCTTCACATCAAGTGTCAATTGCGAACACTTGGCGCACGGCTGAATACCCTGCAAGGTAACAATTCCCCCCGCGCACTGGGGTGAACGAGCTTTTGGTCTTCCGGAAACAATCATCAAGTCATACGGAGCACAATTCTTTGCATTAGGTGCGTGTAGTTGGAAAGGATAGGTGGTAAAAAATGTATCGGCATCCCACTCGATGGGAAAGAAATAGCGGGTGCAGGCCCGGGGGAGGCAAGCGGTTGCGACGAATTGTTATTGTGAAATGTAGTACCTTGATTTGTAGCCAGTGAGACACAAGCTAAACCACCAACAGAGTCATGATACGTACCAGAACAACCTGAGAGATGGGTTAAGAGAGTGCCCTGATTGGCACCGGGCTTGAAAACGAGTATATACAAGAAACGAAAACGAAAACGACTATAGGAAAATTAAAATTGGGTCCCAAATAACTCGAGATCAGTTGTAACGTGACTTGCCAGTTTTGTGTGTCCACAGCTGTAGAGAACCCGAACCCGGAGTATATACAAGAAACGAAAACGAAAATGACTATATATAGAATAGCCGAGAGATGGCCGCAGCTGCCCGTCGGCACAGAGCGAGAAACGAAAATGAAGGTTCGGCACGGAACATTGCAAGCGGCCGGCGATACATTGCCATCACGCCAAGTGTCACGTTCACGTACACTCTCTTTACTTGTTTCCGCGACCATCCTGGCGCGAATTTCTCTATTTGCTGCGCTGCAGCCGCAGCCATACCTTCTAAATACCCTTCCTGGAATACTGGAGCACTTTCAACCACACTGATAGTCATTGCAACCAAGATCGCTGTGATTTCTGTCCACAAAAATTCTACCTTGTAGCCGGCAGCTCTGGGCAGCATAAATTGTGAATAAGCGCGGCCAGCGGAATTGTTTCAGCCAAGTTTGAGCATGGAGAGGTCTGTAAGGAGTAAGAGGACCCTGAGCTCGAAATTCTGTATATAAAGGATACGAAGATGCGACGACTTTCCTAGGACTTCTGCGCTTCTCCTCGTCGAACTGGGCTTGGTCTGAGCTATGGCGAAATCTACAGTGTGCAAGAAGCTTCCACCGTCCTCTACAACGCGTCCAGCTGCACGTAGCACCCTCCTTCTTCGTCTTTTTCTCAATCTCTCCTTGGCTTTCATCTTTGGCTCTGTCTCCGCTCATTTTCTCTCAACCGGCGATGCTGTTGATCTCACCTACTACTTGGCTTATTTCTCGGCCCTCTACAATATCATAATTGCTGTCTTAGGTCAGTCTTGTTGTTAATAATGCGCACCGGGCAGTCTCACATCTTTTTCAAGGACAATTTATAATCCCGGCAAACATCAACATGCGGTCTGTATTCAACCTCGAGCGGCTCGTGTACGGTCGCGGCCACATCTCGAATATGAGGATAGACAGGCTCCGACGGCAACCGGGGTATTCGAAACCGATAACAGAGTCTGAACCTTCCCGGCATGGTGGACGCTTCCAGCTTTAGCTTTCGCACTTTTTTGTTTGCGGATGTACCGTTGGCGCAAGCTCAGCTCTACGACAACCTATGGTGAGTTTTGTTCCACAACTGGAGTTTTTGCATCGTCTCACATATAACAGTTAAACATGGACCTTCTATTCGTCTTCGAGGCGGAGCGTCTTCCGATGATGGTATGAAACGTTCATTTGCGCGACGCTCAAACTCGCTAATATTCTGTTAGATGACTCGGATTCTCCTGATGACCAGGAGCGCAAACGGAAGCGCAAGGGAAAGCAGCCAATGCGTCCCCGCAAACGTCCTTCTGGTACTACCAGCGAGCCCATTGACCTTTCTTCAGATTCGGAGTCCGAACTGGGCATTCGGGTCACTGCTGGTAGTAAGAAGCGCAAACTCCAAGACTATACTCTACCTACATCGGTCGAATCCCTCTAGCACAACATCCCGTATTTATTGCCCTTTCGGCACCGCGTCTTAGTAGTTAGTTTACTTGTTGCGGTATAGAAATGCTGATACAAAAAAAAAAAAAAGTAGTGGTCACGTGCCGAGCTTCTTTGGCATAAGCACTTAAAGCAGGTGATAGCGATACTTAAATAAATATTTACGTTTTGATCAGTAAATATGTCACGTCACGGTAAATCGCCGAGTCGGCATCAGAACTCCATCAGCTGTCAATATATTTCCTGTTTAGGAACCAAAGTGCAAACCTCGCGCGGTCCTTCATCCAGAGTGCTCTAATTGGAAGCTGATCTCAGTTGATGAGTTCCTATAGTCTATAGCTACCTTCATAGACAGAAATTAATGTTTCAAGGGGGTGTTTTTGTGAGAAACCAGGCAATATGCACACTGGGTTCAGTGCTGAGCTCCAGGAGCAATAAAGCTCTATTTCTGAGGCCAGAGACTCATTATAGATCCCATATTAACGGAACTATCAGTGGGAAAGGGATGTACATTGAGTTAATAGCTCTTAGGATAGACAGATAGACTCAGCTGGAATCAGTAGCTTCTTTACCACTTGTGCATGCTTTTTAGGAAGTAGGACTCGTGTATATGGACTCAGAAATAATGTATACTTCTTAACCACGCAATCTAGAGGTCCAAAAAGTCTTCTAAACTACCTGCTGAAGCCGAGGAAGCAGCACATTCCAATCCATGAGGTTTTCAGAAAAAAAGCAATTATTTGAGGTTGAAAACGGTTTCCCATGCTCAGAAAATGGGCTAGAATGCTCATATACATGTATTTAGCTAGGCACTGAATGCTGTTGCGGTTCTGCGCACGCGCAAGTCCGATATTGCACCTAAGTGTTGTTTTGATGGGGTGATGTAAGTTGGCTGATTTGGGCGTCATACACGTCAATAATACGTTTTTCAGAGCTTAGAATATATTGTCATGTGCATGCTACTATAACACACGCTCAAAACGCGTCTGAACTCTGGCAAACGCGCGGACTGACGCAGTAAGTTGAGAAAAGTAAATTTTGATCGCACCGCTAAGCGGCGTGATGGATTTACGGTCATATACCGCGTATGGGAAGCCCTGGACCTTTAGCCGAGGGCCGATTTACAAAATTTACGATCTTTACCGTAAATTTACCCCGCGTAAGTACTTACGCTACTTACGCTCCCCAGATTCACTTACTCAGCGAAATAAATTCGATGTCCTTTATTCCTGCGCTCTCTGCTCTCGTGAGTCTTTGAGGAGAATCTAATAGACTAACTTGATGATACTACGTCTTCAGAATGTTCAAAAAGGCTGCATATTCGGCGTAAAATCGCGTCAAAGCCAAGTGGAACATCCCAAAAAGGAAATCAAAGGGTTCTCTTCACCATTTCTCCGCCATATGTACTCAGAACACCTTCTCCGTGTCTGAAGAACTCAAAAATGGGTGCAGGAGCCTGGACGCGTCATTTGGCAGACATGCCGCGCTAGATTCCGCCGAAAATTGAGGCTAACAGCTAAAAATACACGAATTTTACAGTAGATTCTCCCAATTTCGGCCCGTATTAATTCTCCAAAGCTGTCAAGCTAGAGTACAGATACATTGACACGTCATACCGAGGTATCAAAACTTTTGGAGCGACAATATAGCGCGACCAACGCGCCGTCGCCGACGAAAGCGAGTTTCCCGATTGGGAACGATCACCGAGCCATCAGGTCACGCGACGGCATCTCGGCACCACCCTGATGCGTGACGCCGAGCGTAAATATTTTGGAATAAGTATTGTGCACACTGCCAGCACAGCATGGTCCAATCTCTGAACCCAGAATTATCGCAGCGCGCGCTTCATTTCAGCTATTCTGGCAACAAACGTCAGGATTGCCATACAAGACGACATATACTAATACTTACTTCTGCGGTTGTGCCTGTTCATGCCTCACTTTTCCTTTCTTGGCCCTGGACATAGCTCAACCCAAAGAAGACAAAGGTTCAAAGAACTAACGTGTGCAAGCTAGCGCTATGATCGTTGTCGAAGCTGACCGTGGTACTCGTGTCCCCCACCATTATGGAGCATATCACTTCGTACATACCATCATCGTTCTCGTTGTCTGCATCCAAATCAGGAGTTCTGGAGCACCAACATGGCTTTACCGACACGAAATCCAAAACCGGCATTTGGAGGCTCCGAGCGTTCCCCTGTTGTACTGGCAAAATCAGCAACCCGGAGGGCACAAGAAGATGCGCCTACCACACAGCTACTGAGCCGTCCAGTCACCTTCTCGCTCCGCGCTGCGAAGTTATTTATACAAACTGTTGTTGTTGGACCCACAATACTATGTCTCAGATATCATTGTGGCCAGGACCTACAATAAACCTAACGCGAAGTTGATGGTGTTGCATACGATACAACCCATTCAATCAGGAGCAGTGATTTCCGCGGGTTGGATCGGACCTTTGCCGGATATCGGACCGCACCCCTCAACACATGTCTGTAGACTCAAAAAGGACAGTAAATGTATGTGGGGTGTGGGAACATCACGTTTACATAATCGATCGTCGATCGATCTAGATCTGTCACTTGTCAATAGATCACAGCGCACCATCACCCCTAGAGTCACCCGCGATCAAATTTCACCATCATTCTGCCGCTGACATTTCGACATCTCAACATTTCTATTTTAGGGCGCGAACGCAGCGAGCGGTGCGGGTGCTGTGCTGGACGAGACTAACAAGACGGCCGACGGAGGCCGAAAACCTCTCAGTCCTAAGCGAAAAGACAGTCTCACGCGATCGGCGGCAAACGCCGCGTGACGGTTATATCCCCCGGTTGTAACTACAGTCGTCACCAAGGGGCACCCACCGGCAAAACCCGAGACAGGGGTTGGAGGGGGGTGGGGGTCTGAAGTACCTTATTTCACTTTTCCGACGCAGCCTCCGATCGGTCTAAAAACGCGTTTCCGAAGGTCAAAAAAAAAGTAACAGAAAATATTTGCTTACATAATAGATTGGGTGTCCCACGACCAGACCCGAACGGCAACTTTTGGCCAGCTGGGAGGCAAAATTGTGTGGGATAACACGTTTGAGCACCAAAGTGTCCCGGAAGTGTGCTGGTACAGTCCAAATCACGGCAAAACTTGGACAAATTTTCTCAGTTTTTGATGGGAATTACCCGTTTTGGGGCTTATATAACACTTACGTATGGGGGGTGGGGGTCGGCCGAGCCTTAAGTCAGTTTTCCGACCCTGTGTCCAAGATTTTAAGGATGGGTGCCCCTTGGTCGTCACTGGCTTAACCCATACCCCTTGGTGGGGCGAAAAAAGTATGGGTTATGAGGGTTTTATGGGTTACCGCAGGTAAATATCACGTAATTTGGGCACTTCTACACTGTAAACTGAGGAAAATTTGCCCCCAAGATTATGGGTTATGGGGAAGTACAGGTATGGGTTATGACAGTGACGACTGTACAACCAAGGGGCCACCGGCATTTACGTAAGCACTATATACGGCAATATGTTCCCACGATTAAGCCGGACTGTTGGCCTGAAGTGAATAAATTTATTGGCTCATTCATCATGCCTGTGGCTGGCTATGTATGTCTCAGCTAGACATAGCCAAATGATCCTACGTGATCCCGGCACTTCCGACTGATCCTACCTGTCAAACTCGGCTGTTGCCGTGTGAGCACATCTCCAACAGTTCAACTCACTTTCCCCCAGGACAGAGCCACTGGGAGGTCCAGATGTACAAATTAAATATGTAAATATACGCTATTAAATGACTGATGAGAATTCTTAATTCATCTTTTGACTTGGAAAGTTTCGGCTCAAATTGAGCTCGAAACTGGGGCAACAATGGTTCATGGTGCAATGGGCACACAATATTCTGTAAGGATCAATTGAGGCTCAATTAGAGGCTCTCAGATAGAATCTAATCATGTGCATTTCACAGTAAATTTGTACATGTACACAGAAATGCCAGCAACTTGTGATAACAATTCTTCCTTGTCAACTTGTCAAGCGAACATTGCTTCGAATCCTTTTTCAGATTAGGAGACAAGTCTAAGTAGAGGCAGGGAGTGAGCTCAGGTAAATATAATTGAGCCAGACAGTTTATTACTGACCTGCACTCAGTTTTTGAATGTCGGTTTTGAAACTGGCCTCGCAGCGCCGGCAAAAATTCATTGAGGTACCTGTTTGTCTAATTTGACCACGTAACAGGTACCGGTCAGCGCACACCAAATTTAAAAGTATACCTGCGGCCGCGTCTGAACACTCTGAACTGTTGAAGTAGTGTTCGGGTTGAACTCAGTTGCCAAGAAGATCCGGAGATGAGAATGGCGAGCAAAATGCAGTTCAAGCCTTGTATTGAGGCTTGGTTCAGATGTGTATTGGATAGTATACAGCTGAAGAAACTGTGGACCAGAGACGTTGAAAGTTTTGCTAATTTGCAGTTTCCTAGGCTCAGATACATGTAGATTTCGGAGTTTAAAATTTGAATAGCTGCTAATATGTGTAGAAAGTTGGTATATGCAGAACAGAGTCCTGAGCTAGGCCGCAGAGGGAGGTGAACAACGAGGAATCGAACCAGACGGCGAGAAGCCAATTGGAAGATTAAGGAATGTACGGTAAGTAAACGGAATATAAATACTTCAACAGTCCCCCTCAACGAGCATCCGGTCGGGGAGCCATGCCCAACATCTTGACGAGAGTCTTGTGACGTGGTGCCGGCAATGGTTTCGTGAATAAGTTGGCAACATTCACCTCCGTAGAGACGTAAACGGGGACGATGCAGCGATAGAGGACTGCTTCACGGATCCACCAGATGGCAATGTGGACGTGCTTCGTTCGAGCGGTGACTTCAACAGTATTGACAATCATTCGGATGGTGGAAGTATTGTGCAATCGAACGTCTTCCCTTTGCTGATGCATGCACACCACCCGCTGACGCGAGCCCAAGGACATCTGGGTGGTAGGGTGATTTATATTTTTATTTGACCAGAAAACAAATAAAACAGTAAGATCCAGAATTCGGCACGTCGGCGCACATATGTATGAAGGGAAACAAGGTACAAACCGGTGGTATGATTGCTGAGTCTATGACACCGATGAAGATGGAGGTGAGCTGACCAGCAGCATTGGTGTGGTGTCGTGAATCCGAAGAATATTATAGGCCAATTTAGCAAGGATCGGCGTGACTTCCCTTTTTGCAAGAACAAAGATCCATCTCATCGGTAAAGGCACCTTTGAATTTCGGGATGGTTGTATACAATCCTGCCAAAAACTCCTCCCGGATTTGCATGAGCTCTGGATGATCAAATAAACAGGGCATGGGCTTCATCCTCCACGGCGTCGAGACAAAATCTACATTTCCGCCATTCCCTCGGCACGATGGCCTCGTTCCTTCCACCTTCGGCGCTCTAAGCACGTATTTGACGAGGATCCTATTCCAAAACAGACTCCAGCACCCGCTGACTGTGTTCGAACTTTTGCCCGGTGCCGCGCCCTCAATATATACTTGTATAGGTGGGGACTCCGTAAGTATTGGGCCGTATAGTGAATGCAAGGCCTGTTCGGGTGTCTCTCGTGAGTCCAGTGTGCAGGGACTACAAATCGCGACGGTTTCCCAAAGCTGTTGAATGGGCTCAACATCGGTCCAGCCCTGCCATCGAGAAGTTTCGGGAGGAATATACGCGCCAATCAGTCACATAGAACCCAAGGCCAAGACGAGAATGTCTGGCGAGCTAGTGTTTCTTGAGTGTTTCTCTAGTCTAGTATTTGTTGACATGTGTTAAGTAGCCGTAGGTCAGGATTCACTTGTGCGCCTTATTCTATATTGCAAACAAGGTTTCTCTTGACGCAGTTCACCCAAGGAGGTAAAGAAAGAAGCCGACCGTTTCGGTCAAAGGGCACAGCCCCATAATGAGCCGATTTGCACTCCTGGGAGCACTTTGGAGCTCCTCTTTCCCCATAGGCATTGCGGTGTGTCTGGTCAGATAGAGTACATGCTCAGAGTGGCAGGAAACTTGAATGTGCCACTTCCGTTTTGGGCGTTTCCTAATCCGGAACGTCGACCTACGGCTAACAGCTGTCGCGTAAAATCAGACGATATATCAGGCTATTTTCTTTCCGTCCAAATTTCTCAAGAAAATAATAGCCTTGGGATATCAGATACGACCATCATTCTTCATTAAGCTTGGCCGCCGCTGGATGCGTGTTTGATGACCGTATTAGTTCCGCATTTGGATTAGGGTGAGCATAGCCACCCCGAGAAAGTTGGATTTATTCCTTCTCATCAGCCATCTCCTTCAACATCGACACCAAAGTTTCACATTTTCACCTCAGATTTTTTTTTTCAGAGATTAGCGAGTTTGCGATGCAGCCATTGGATGGCTAATGGCTACACAAAAGTCGAAATTCCGGCGCATTGACAAAGACTAAACCCGGTCTCAACATCCAAACTTCATTCCAAGCAACACTTAGATTAAGCTGGGACACGCACCGGATGCTGCCGTGATCTGATGGCCAAATCGGGTGACAACGGCCCCGAACACCGTAAGTGACAGCGCTCGTTCTCTGCGCCCACTTTACCTCTCGCCGCCGTTCAAGCTGTGGAGCCCTTATCGACACTGGCGACATCTTTCCCGCTCATTTCTGGCTATGTACGATGTCTAAACTAGCTGCTTTTGCTGGTCTCGTCATCTCCTGTCATAATCATCCTCGCTAAACGACGGTAATCAAGCTTTCTGAGGGCTTGGGAGATCTTTCGGGCGCATCGGCGTGTCCCAGGCAAAAATCTGGGCTTAGATTTCCATGGGACACGCTGTTTTTGGCGGGGCAGCAGGCCCACAGCGTGTCCCATGCAAGACTAGACATTTTTTCACCATGGGACACGGTGCCGTACTTCAGATTATCAGTAACGATTACCGTCAAGTGTTCTTATCTTTATCTTCTCGGGTCTGTATCGGATCGCGCCACTGTCGACGCGTTGTCGACGTATCATTGGTTCTTCGTTGCCGCCCTCACTCCGCTGCCCTCCTTGTCGTCTCCCACCATGTAGCAGCGTAACCGCTCCTGCTCCCCTCACTCCGTCTCACTGCGCCTCTACCCTCGACTACAAAAGACTTCAAGACTGCGCCATTGCCGCCTTTAGGCAAATTAGTTCGCCGACTCTGCTTTGCACCTCACCGTGCGCCTGTGCCTCAAATTCAAAGAGAGAAAGAGCGCGAAAGTGTCCGATCAAAACACCGGAGATTGCGGCATTTAGTGATCGCCTCAAAAGCCGCGGTGAGTGCCGCCGTCTGCCGCTGTCCATCAAGTGCCGTACATGACAGCTCACATGACCTGATCGATGTCCACGATCCAGAGATCGCTCAACTCTTGCTCAAATTGTTAATTTATAGTCTGGGTTTATTCAAGCTAAGTTGTTTCTCAAATTCTCTTCGCTATCTTGTATCTAATCTATTTTTCTGTGAAGGCTGAGTTCCTCGTTGAGTCGAAGCTAGAAACGCGTACGAGCTCTAGCTTCGACTCGATGTGCGGCTTCGGCACTCGCTGCATCGCCGATACCCGCTGCCTGAACCACATCAAGATCAACAATCACTTATATCAAGTCGCTCGCCTCCGCCCTGCGTCTCGCGCAAACTCTGGCAAAAGCAAAATCAATGAGAACATTGAAAGGGAGGTCTCAGGTGCGTGTTATTGCTGTATGAATAAATCTATTTACAGTGGTGGCAAATAGAAATTGCCGTGGCTTTTTGGTAAAAATCTTGCTGTATACTTCACCGAATGACCTCAAATAAAATGTAGAGATGGGTATGTGATACTTCTGTACCTCTTAAAACACTCAGCAATATATCATGCACTGAGAATGCATCAATAATGGATGGTTTCCGATTTTTGCCATATCCGGAAAAACACAATCTACCCTCAGCAAAAAAAGTGTCATAATAGGATAAAAGTAGTTGAAAAACAATGCTAGTTCTCACTTTGATTGACTGGAATTGACCCTCATTTGAGCTCACAACGGCCGCTCGAAGTTGGTCATTTTAGCTATTTTCTCTGCATTTTCAGCTATTTTGTGTGAAAATAGCCAACTCTGAGCGGCTGTTGTGAGCTCAAATGAGGATCAATTCCATTCAATCAATGTCAAAACTAGGAATGTTTTTCAAGTACTTTCATCCTATTATGACACTTTTTTGCTGAGGATACATTGAGTCTTTCCAGATATGGCAATAATCAGAAACTGTCCTGTTATTGATGCATTGTCAGGGCATAATATATAGCTGAGTGTTCTAGGCAGTACAGAGGTATCATATATTTATCTCTACATCTTGTTTCGGGTCACTCGGTGAAGTATACGGCAAGATTTTGGCCAAAAAGCCACGGCAATTTCTATTTGCCACCACTGTACTGACTAGCATTGAAAACGGCCAGATGATGTCTGGCGACATCCGCCTGTCTTAAACGACACCCAATCCCCTTCCTACCCCCCTCCCAATCCTCGACGTTCTACGCCACTGCGCCCAACCGCCGACGCCCCGACGCCTTCACTCTCACCTCCGCTTCCGCCGCTTCGCTCCCCCGCCTCCGCTTTGGTCGCCAGGCCTGCAGCGCCTCGCTCCGGCTACGGTCACCCTCTTCCCTCCTCTCCAACACCACGGCAATTATCTGCTCCAGCATACCACCAGTACAGCGCAGTTTTGGCGGATATAAAAATATATTTATGGTGCGTGCTTTATTTTCTACACTTTCATCCATTTTATTTACTCATCCACCTTGTCTTAGGCCCGTCCCCCATCCCTCCGCTCCTCTTGCCAACTCCCTCGCCGCGCTCTCGTACTGCAGCCTTCCTTCACCGCGCCGCAGTCGTCTCCAGGTGCGTGGTCATCTCGCTCTCCTGGGTTTTATACTAATTCAATCCTTTTAGTTAACCTTTGGAAAGAGGTCGCGAACTTCCAGGCCTCGAATCCGTTGATTCGAGGCCTGTTTCAACCCCATGTCGTCGCCGCGTTGGCACGTCGACCCACACGACCTCGAACCATACGCCGCCCTTCGACTTCAACCTCGCCGCTCCGCAACGTCACCGATGTATACGCGCCGCCTGTGCCAGCACACCACAAGCTCAGCAGAGTCCTGGTGGATATGGAGTAGAAATAAATGCAAGGTGCGTGCTCCTTTTGTTTTACTTTCACTCATTTCATTTTACTCATGTACTTTGTCATGCACACGTCCCGCGCCATCCCCTCTCCCAATCCTCCCTCACTGTACTGCTCCGCCCTCGCATTCGCATTCGCCGACCCGTGTCTATCTGCGCCGCCGCCGCCGCCCGTCGCCGGCGCCATTTGGTCCCATCGCATCTCGAACCAGCCCCCATCGGTAGCAACATCGACACGCCCCGCCCCACCTACCCGCAGCACGTCGCTTGCACCCTCACCAACTGCCGACTGCCTCGCGTCCCCCGTCGTCAATCCTCTCGCAGAAAAAGAGGTCGCAAAAACCAAGTTCACCCAAACGAGGTCGCGTACTCGCCGCACGACCTCGTTCTTCCTCAAATCAATGATAATGTCATTGATTCGAGGTATGGGCACCTTTTCCTAGCCGCGCATGGTGTCTTTGTGTCGTCTGTGCGTCTTGGGTAGTGCTCGTATCATTCCATACCCCCATACTCCCTTCCACCTTCCTTCTACTTCCCAATATTACACTAGGTATCAATTACTCACCTTCCTGTACCCTCTGCCTTCCATCTCCGCCCTATAATGTACATAAATACGAGCCGGTGCGACAGAAGATTCTGCTGTACCAATAAGGAAATACATAGCCCCAATTAGGAGATGCCAGTGATGACGCCTGAAACGTCCCTTAAACTTGACCACCATGAACCAAATGAAGACCGCACCGACGGAGGAGGATGTGAGTGACTTTCATATGGCCTGCTGCTTCGGGCCCTGACCGGCCTTACCGCCACCCGGTTGCCAGCAGTCGTCCGCGATATGACCTTCATGCTTGCAGTTACGACAGAATTTCGTACCGCGAGCGATGGCAGCGTGCTCCAACGCTGCGAGGGCAGACTCCTGCGACTGACCCTCGGTCTTCGGGGACTTTCTGCGGCGACGGGAATCGAGAACACCCTGGATCATAGAGACCAGAGTAGTCGTGTCGTCAATCTTGGCGTTCTGGACAAGGGAATAGTAGGATTTGGGGTCGTCTGGATCGGAGGGAAGAGTGGAGAGGAAGATGGCGCTAACGATAGAACCGGGGATACTGAATCCGGGCTTCGTAAGATGAGTCTGCGCTTTCTGGAAGTCCTTCACATGCTGATCGAGTGCGAGCGTGTCATCGTCAAGGAGGGGACGAGTGAGCTGACGGAACCAGAGCATAATACCCCCAGTCCCAGTCTGCCCAAACTCGGTCTCGAGAGCGGTCCAAGCTTGGTGGACAGTGTCATAGTCCGAGACTTTGACGACGAGCTCGCTGTCGACAGAAGACAGCAAATATGAGAGTGCGGACCTGTCCTTCTTCTTCCAAATCCTGTGCTCCTCCGCAGACGCCTTGTCCCCCGGCTTAGATACCGTGGAAACAATATCCCAGATCTCGATGGTCTCGTACGCTGACTTCATCCGTTTGGACCACGGGAAGTACCCGGTTTCGTCCTTGAGGCGGCTCCCCGCGCGGAAAGAAAGTCCCAGCGCCGTGGGGTATATCCCAGGAAGAAGCCGTCGAAGTTTTTGTCAGAATATGAATTATTCCGGGTAGCCGCCCCGCCGCTCCGGCCCTTGATAGATATCTGATACTTATCATACAGCCTTGTTCTTACATATAAACCGCGCTCGTCTGTCCACCACCCTCAGTCTTTCATCCCACATTGCGGGAGACTGAGGGTGAGTTCTCTATCTATCTACCTACTTGTATTTACTTACTCATTGTGCGCCTTCCGCGCATTTTCAGGTATTTAATATACAGTCTTTCATCCCACATTGCGGGAGACTGAGGTTATTGCGCCTTCCGCGCATTTTCAGATTCTGTTAGTTTTGGTGTCCGGATCGGGCATGACGTGTCAGCGAGAAGTCGACAAGTTTGACGTAGAATGTGGCGGAAAGCAGGGTAGTTGTGGGGAATGAGATAATAAAGAGAGTCGTCGAGTTTTCGACAAGTAGCGGTCCGGTACTGGCTGAGATTAAGCAGAGGCGCGGGGCCCATAACCTGATAGAATACAGTAAGTATAAACTCAGTCGTGGAGGAAACGACTCGTGTATTATATAGCTGATAGAATACAGTAAGTATAAACTACCAGGAGAATCAGTAAGCTGTAAGGACAGTAGATACGAGTGCACATACCTCAGTCGTGGAGGAAACGACTGAGGAATGTGACGGTGACACAAAGCTACATAAGGAATGTGTGACGCGTAACGGAACGGAGGAGAATGTAAGGTATGTACGGTAAATGGAAGAGAAATAAATACTTCAACAACCTCAACATGGGACGGCTCGGAGACCAAGGATGCCGGTATGGAATGTTTATCTGAGATGCCCGAGAGACTGGTCGGATCTATGCCGAATGCCTCGGAAGACCACGGGAGGCTGATTGTCGTGTTCAGGGCTGATATAGATACAGTATAGACCAATGATTACCCTGAAAATTTCGGCCGGGAGCCACCGCCGAGGGGGCCAAATCACGCCGCAGTGGTATTCAAACGTATTCAAATATATTCGAGTATGCTATGGCCGTATCGTATTCGTATCCATATTCTGGCATATTCATATTCACCCGTATTCATATTCAGTGAAGAGTTCGAGCACCGTATCGTATTCATATTTATTTGAATATATTCAAAATATATTTTTTCGTATCATATTTATGGCCAGCACTATTTATTTCCGGCTGACTGTGAAAATAATAGGTCTCACAGTTACAAGAACAGCCTGATCGCACGCCGGAGGGACGACGCTACCATCGACCTCCTGCTCGACAGCATGAAGGGGTCCGGCGAAGAAAAAAGCGGGCTCGTGGAACTCTGTCCGCACATCTGGCGGCAATGGCAGCTGAGATGGCAACGTCTGATCCTTCAGGTTTCGGTCCATTTTAAGTTCAGATGAAGTTTTGACGAGCTACGAATAGATTCAGTCAAACTCCCGCACCAGAGTCGCACTCTGGATATTCGCTCCGAAGGCATATATGCCATCCTTCTCAATCACGCGCGGAAAGTCTGGCCGGATCGAAGGATTGTCAGCGACGGCGGCGCTCAAACGGGAGTATATACTAGAAACTGTGACTCAGGGACTCTGCTCGGCAATCGGGGATTGATAAGTGCTGCCAGAGGTTGCTCTCTGATCTCGGCAAAAGCTGTCAAGGTTAAGCCCAAAAAGGGTAACCCTTGGGGACAAAGAATATCATACTGGACTTATGGGACGATAAGTCTTAGAGAGGAGATGATGTCATGATACGACATTATCCAGTATATATACTGCCAGCCACATGTCAAGCCGAGCTTGACATTGCTCCCTTTTGGTGGAGTGGTAGTGGTGCAAGGCTGGCTGCATTACATAAATCCTTACACTTGGTATCAGTCTCGGCAGATGAAAAGAAAACCCGTTCAGATGGAACAGATGTCGCTTGAATAGGAGCGTAATCGCAGAACAGACGACGGCTCATTAACCGTGCCTGTGGTTGGCTATGTCTCGGCTAGACATAGCCAAATGATCCTGCTGATCCCGATGCTTCCGTTTGATCCTACCTGTCTAACTCGGCATTTGCCGGTCCGCTCCCAATTCAGGCGTTGAGGCGCAATTCACTTCCTTGGAACTGCCAGGCACCTTACAGCACAGAGAAAAGCCAGAATAAGACATAGACAATGTACTTCCAATGTCTAGATGTATCAACTCAAGTGATTTCAAGAACAATCATGAACATGGGGCCCAAATAGGCCGGATTCAAAGCAAATTCAGCGAGGATTCAGGTCGACATTGTGCGCCGTCATGCAGTATATAGCCCGATTTTTTTCTAGTTAAAGATAAGTATAATTGTCTTGGATTATAGATGGACCCCGTCAAAAAATTTAACTGAATGGGCAGTACAGCACTAACCCAGTCTTGAGCCCCGACATGCACAGATAGAAGAATTCTCTTGGGTTCCATTGGAGTGAGTAGAGTCAAGCCAGCACAAACATTAGAGACTTTGCGCAGAGCCACCGGTAGCCACCCAGTGGCTCTCACGGCATGCGCTGTGCAGCGGCTACGGCATATGGTGGCTCGTTTGGTGGCTCGTCGCCCGCGTTGCAGGTGGGGCTTCAAGTATTTACATGGTACCTCTGTGACTATACCTCAATGTAGTGAGGTGTCGTGGTTAGGTTACCAGTTTCCCGCTTTATTTGGTGCGTTTTTGGCCGGTTCTTGCAAAACCGACGGTTGGTGTGGAACCTTGGTGTGCTTCCTGGGGGTTTGGGAGCCTAGCGCTTCGAGGTCATCCAGGGGGATGAAAAAATGCCAAAGAAAATGAATTTCAAGTTGTTCTTCCAGCCACCGAATGAGCCACCGTAGCGCGTAGCCGCTCCACAGCGCATGCCGTGAGAGCCACCGGGTGGCTCCCGGTGGCTCTGCGCAAACTCAGCGGCAAAGTCTCTAATGTTTTCAATCAGCGATAATCATACTCGGATTCACGGAAAGTGATGGCGTCGCTTCGGTTTCGGATTTCTGAATGCTAAATGCAGGGTTTTTCATGGAACAAAGTGTGTGGATAGCATTGAACAAGACTTCGCGGCGCTCCCCCTGGAACGTGATGGTTTTCCGCACCACACCCGTTGTCAAAATGCGAAATTTACCGCTGCGTTCCCTTCGCGCGAATCAACGGGGTGATACTCAGAGAAATCCTCGCGCCGCCGGAAACAATGCTCTGTAGCACCCGAATCAACAAACACGAGATACTCGCGGGCGGGGGCATCCATTTCGGCAACAAACGCGCTGACACCGGCACAGGGTGCATCGGGATCGTCGCCAAATTCGGAATCGATATCGCTGTCCGCTGGAGGATTTTGAGTCCGACGGATCGTCGTCAACCGGCAAGGCAAGCGCGCGGCGCCGTTGCTCCGAATACCACGCGATGATATTAAAATCACCATCGCGAATACTGGAAGTAGGGATGAACACATCAAAATCGGCCATGTTATCCATGATGACGTGTTCATTGTCCGACGTCTGATAGCAAAGGAACCGGGGCTCGTGTTGAACGTGATCATCACCGGGGTAAGGCTGCCCTGACTGTAGAAATGTCTCTACTACAATCTGAACCGTGTTGCGCGACTGGAGAAAAGGTGCGTCAATCTGTTCGCTTTCCGAGTCACTGTCTGCTGACTCGAGCGCCGGGAGAGCATCATCCAAGTTGTACGAGGAGAGCACAGACTCGGAATTGTGGTTGATGAGCTCGAAGTCGGAAGATACAACAGTGGGGATACAGAATGATTCAAAGTCGGATGTGAGGTACGTGTTGGATGCCGCAGCCGCGGGGAATATGTCGGGAATCGAAACATGAATTGTTGCATCCGCGGCCTCGTTCCACGCCATGAGTGACTCCGGAGAGGCGAGAACCTCCTCGCCCCGGAACTGGATAGACTGGACGCCTGCAGTGTCGTAGACATTGACAACCGCCTCGGGCACCGTCCACACGCTCATCGCAAACGTCTCGGCAGTGTTTGCAGTCACAGCCCCCGTGCGCTTCCCCTTCCACCATGCCGGCCACTGACCCTCCTTCCCTCCACCAGGCCAGAAACACTCCGAAATTGTATGACCCTTCTTCCCCTGCGCGCCACACTGTGGGTTCGAGCACACAAGGTTCCGGCGCGCGGCGCGACGCACATCATGATTGTTGAAGGTATTTGCCGCAAGCGCCTGAGTCGAGGCTGGAACAGATGAAGTTGCGGTGCGATTCAAACGCTCCGCAAGCTGATGACTTCCGCTGATGTCTTGAACGTATAGAGCACCGCTACAACATTGTCCCACCCTTCTCCAAGAAGAGAAATGAAGATGGTGCGGAATGCACTATCGTCGATCTAGGCGCCCATGTCGTTCGCGGCATGCCAGAGAGTGCGCAGACGAGCAACATGCTCGGAGATCGGAGTCCCAGGCACAAGGTACGTATTGTGAAGCTCGCGCTGAGCGTTGACAAGCCCCATCTCGGTAACCTGGTGGTGGTTGTTGTCGAGCGATTTGATTCCGTCTGCTGCACTGCCGTCCATCTTCAACCCTAAACCAACTGGGTTCTTGACGTTCAGAACAAGCATAGCCATTGCAAATGCGTCGCGCTGCGTCCATTCGTTGGGCGAAGGAGTGGGCGAATAGATGGGAGTAGGATCGGGAGGAAGAGGTGTTGATTGAGGCGTTGCAGCTGTCTGCTGCGAGGTTTCGGCTGAAGCAGCCTGGGTACCGGTTGGAGGAGCAGGGTCTTTGATTGTGCGGTCAAAATAGCCACCTACGCCACGGGCTTTGGCGAGGGCCATGATCTTGGTTTTAAAAGCATTGTAGCCAGTTCCGTCAAACTTCTCCCCATCAGGGAGCATCGGAACGGCAGTCGAGTTCGAAGACATAGTCAATAATCAGAGATAGCAACTGCAGCAATATAGAGACATCATACAACGGTGACTAGAGAAATTTCAGAAAACATATTCCTATATCCTATCTCCAGTTATGATTACATAATGACTAAAATTTTTTGAACCTCGAAATCGTTGAAATTGAGCTAAATCCAGCAGGTGTTGTTTTCGTGTCGAATTTTTTGCCATGGACTATGGCGGAACTAGGTGGAGCCAAGCCTCCTTAAGCATACCTGGATCTCCCAAAGGGCGTCGGCCGTCCATGGCTCATTCCAGAATCGTATAGAGGAGACGGAAACATCCGGACAGAGTCCCAAACGAAGCAGTGAGAGAGAGAGGGGTCTTTGATGAGATCCACGGCCCAGTCCCACAGCGGTCGGGCATACATGCTTGATGGCTCAGTCGAGAAATCCATTTCTCTGGTTTTAAGCAATATTTTGGTAATTCAAGGGCGGAGTAGTGCTTTATGGACTCTTAGAAGCTCCTTTGTGAGCGCTCGAGGTCGTTGGGGAGGTGAACGAGCCAAATTCGACACATAGCGAGGCCAGTAGAGGGAAATTTATGGAAAGCCGGAGCACCACGCTCGTTTGATGGCCGGCGCTTACCCGATTAGGTAGTAGGACCTCAAGGTAACTCGTCACA
This sequence comes from Favolaschia claudopus, assembly GCA_037176885.1. Classification (NCBI taxonomy): domain Eukaryota; kingdom Fungi; phylum Basidiomycota; class Agaricomycetes; order Agaricales; family Mycenaceae; genus Favolaschia; species Favolaschia claudopus. The sequence goes on along the minus strand of JAWWNJ010000148.1, from coordinate 258,771 downwards.
CGACATTGCTGCGACGTAAATGGTTGAAAAGCAAATGTGTGAGTGAATAAAATGGTGAGAGCATATAAACATAGATTGCATAAAGGCATACAGCATAGAGCATACAACAAGAACCATTTTCTCACTACTATGAGTTTACGGCGGAGCGAGCATCAGAGTCGGCAGAAGCGGCCAACTCGGGAAGTTGAAACCACCGACAGATATCGTTGCAGCAGTGTTGTTCCGGGAAGGAGTTAAAGGCTGAAGGGACATTTCCATCGCCAAAGATCTCTGCGCCCTCACCAATCAATCTGGGTTGGGGAGATCAAGTTACAAATTTACAGTATTGCGATGAATTATTGAACTCACGGCGAAGTCATGATCTGAGGATCAGTGAGAAGTTCCATGCTCCCTGAAATTTTGATATTTGTCAACGAACAGTCGCACCAGAAAAAACTGCTGAGTCACCTTGGAGATCAGATAGATAAACAGCCCCCTTCGTCTTGTAAAATTGAACATGCTGTGTGAACGCCAGAAATTCCGACAGCTCGCTCGCATCTTGTCTCGTCATGTCAATTGGGACCGCGCTCCCGTTGTTAATGAATTTGTAGAAGCCATCTTTTGCTTCGTTGATTCGCTCTTCAATGAGATACGTACGGGAAATGCTGCATAGTCAATAATTACCGTTCGATCACGCTTAGCCGCAGCTCTGGGCACCGGGAGCTCAAATTATACTTATGTGATATTGATACCTCGAGCAGATTGGTCTTTCGATGGGTTTTTATACCTTGGCTTCAAAGGGAGCTGGATGCATACCGCGATCGAGACAATAATACCGCGAAGAGGGCTGACAGGAACAAAGTTCTGCCACACGGGGTGCCGAATCATATGTATGAATTCCCGGAAAATTATGGTGTTCTGGATTTCAAGGTGCGAAATCATCGGCACATTGAGGTTTGTTTCTCACTTGGCCTCGTCAGGTCAAGGTCGATCCCGAAGCAGTGACTCATGTTCGCAATCTCTATGCACCACCGGACCACGACGTTTTTCAACTTGTGCCTGAAGGTTTTGCTATTCTTGCAACCGAATTCTACGCTGAGATTAATAGCCCACCAATCACTCGCTCCAATGTATGGGAGGTATATATGGAAATTCTGCTCCGATTCGAGCACCTTGACAATATTCATCGTGTCCCGGAAAACTTTGACGAGTGCTGGGGCTATGCGTTGACTATAGCGCGAGATGACCACGAAGAAGATATGGCTCTCCTTCCGAACTTGACTCCGCTGGAATCCGACCCCGCTAATTATTATATGGGTGGCGTTAATAACGGTCGAGGCCTGGGTATGTGAGCAAAATGCTTCATGACTCAATCTGATTTGCTATTTAGATGATTCTCAGGAAGCTCATCTCAATCAGATGATGGAAAATGACGACCCGCTTCCCCCGGGGGTGAATGATATTGAGGAGGGCGAAGAAATACTTGCGTGGTTTTCAGACGAAGAGGATGAACAAGAAGAAGGTCTGGGCTTCGACTGAGATAAATCAAGCTTCGAAATGTCATTGTATATCTACTTCGTTACATTTCAATTCCAAGATTGTGGGTGCAGTTCCGATCCAGAGAGTGCACGGAATTTAGCAAGAATATAGCGATTTTCGGAAAGAAATGTTGAATTTCCCGAAAAGGAAGATGCCTTGTCTTCCAGCGCATCCAAATTTCGTTCACATCATCGTCGCTGAGTCTGAAATGAAGGATAGTTCTTATACTTACATAAAAACACACCCGTCTCGACTCCTATCAAATTGAACACCTTGGACCTTTCACGGGTTTCTTCAACTTTCTTGAAATAAGAGCCTGCAGATTGATTTTTCTCTAGCAAAGCGAAATCTCAATCCAGAGATTATGGCACAGTGGAAAATTAAAAGGGGTATATCAAGTTGCTTCTGGAACGTTCCCAGCCTATTCTAACCAATTGTTGACTCGAAAATGAAAGAGGTTCGGCCAATGTCCCGAACTATGCCTGACTTTCTTTGCCTTGTTTTAGAGGGCTTTCCTCGCTGTTTTTCTCTGAAATTTTGGATAAGGAATTTAAACTAGTATTGAATTCGATTTCGAGACTCAGAAAAAATCAGACTGGAGCTGATTCACAGTGCCGCGACGAAAACCAGTTGTGACAGGCTGGTCACAAGATCATCACACCATCGTATTTCCTGTTTAGTGCCCCTCCCTAAGCGCGGGCCGGCAGGCGCTTATCTTATCTGAGTCAAATCCGAGATTTTGCTTCAATGAATCAAGCAGAATTTTGTGATTTAGAATGTACTTGTATTTTCTTCTTGTTTCACCCAATTCCCGCTATTTGTGAAGCATGGTATGCAAGACTGAAAATTCTCTTAATAAGTTGCGTCACACACTGTCACCTGCAGGGATGTCCTGGGTCCGACTACCTAATCGGGTAAGCGCCGGCCATCAAACGAGCGTGGTGCTCCGGCTTTCCATAGAAATTCACCCCGTGACTTTCTGTCAAAGCCTGAGAATCCCGCGGCGACGCGCGCCGGCGAGTGCAGCACTTTTTTGAACGGTTTATCTCGGACATGACTCACATAAGATAAGGCTGAGTCTTAAGGCCTTATTAGAGACTTTGCGCAGAGCCACCGGGAGCCACTCGGTGGCTCTCATGGCATGCGCTGTGGAGCGGCTACGGCATATGGTGGCTCATTCGGTGGCTGGAAGAACAACTTGAAATTCATTTTCTTCGGCATTTTTTCACCCCCCTGGATGACCTCGAAGCACTAGGCTCCCAAACCCCCAGGAAGCACACCAAGGTTCCACGCCAACCGTCGGTTTTGCAAGAACCGGCCAAAAACGCACCAAATAAAGCGGGAAACTGGTAACCTAACCACGACACCTCCCTACATTGAGGTATAGTCACAGAGATACCATGTAGATACCTGAAGCCCCACCTGTAACGCGGGCGACGAGCCACCAAACGAGCCACCATATGCCGTAGCCGCTCCACAGCGCATGCCGTGAAAGCCACTGGGTGGCTACCGGTGGCTCTGCGCAAAGTCTCTATTTTATCGAGCGGTTAGGGAGATATTAAAATGTCTTTCACCGTTACATAAGTACGGCTGTTTGACAGCGGAATCCCAACAGTCTCAGGCTGTTATCCCATAAGGGGAAGTGTCATGTGACCTGTGGCGGTGTTCAGAAAACCGGATTTTTTTTCGGAAATCGCCTCAAATGGCAGAACTGGGGAAAGGTTCTCGGCCGAAAAAATTAGCCGCCGGGACTTTGTCGTAGGAAAAACTATTCTGAGCTCAGGAAAATTAAAATTGAGGCCCAAATAATTCTGGATCAACGGCAACGTAAGTTGTCAGCTTCGTGTGTGCACAACTGTAGATACCTTGCGCGTTTGTGCCCGTGTACATGTACTCCTACACTATCTTACCGCCCTCTGGGTCTCTTCCACCGTATCGCGCTGTTTCCTTTGAGCTGCCGACTTCCCCGTTCATGACCGACGCCCTCAATTCTTTACACAAACGCGCCTCCCTTTCCAGCTGGGTCAAAATGCTGTGGCCGCTTGAAGGAACCATGCAAGCTTTCACCCCTCCTCCTCTCCGGTTAGTGAAGGCATGCGCCCCACTGCGCTTATGGCTCTTGAACTCTCAGCTTGAGATTTAAAATTTGAAACCCGCTTCGAATAGCCTCTAATCCTGACAGATTTTGAGAATTTCGGGTGTTAGGCCAGTCCTTCGTCGGATCCTGACAGATCACGCCTCGGAGCGTCCAATCCTTCGCGACAAAATCAGCCAAAATCCCAAATTTCTGTCCTGACAAATCTGGTACTCAGCGGAACAGGCCTTTTGGTGTAATTCCCGGGGTCGTCCTCCTGTTCCCCACCATATGATTGATGATTTGTGCGCGCACATCAAAAGCCAACGATATATAAATATTCCCCGCACTCGATGCACGTCCACATCAGACTGAGTCAGGTTCTGTCAGGTTCACGGTTTATTTTGGTGCAGTAGGAATAAGGACCCCTTTGGAGGTTAGGTCCTCGAAATACGGATTTGGATTTATTTTGTCCGGACAGAAAAATCTTTCCCACGCTTTCTGAGACTGCAGAAATCGCGTTTTCGGGCGTGCGGTCACTTTCGATTTCGTTCGACCCAAAAATCTTTTAATTGGGGGAGCTTGCTCCCCCTTTTATCCATGCTGACACCAAATGGTGATGGGGCTGTGCTGAGTGCTTGTGATGGCTGGCTGCTGTCAATCGCAAGGCGCCGTGATACGAGCATCTTTCGAATGATGCGCGGCTTTTCTGCGTGATGCACAGCACTCCCCGCTGATGCTACGTGATCCCAATGATGTGCGGATGCAGCGCCCGTTTAGACGTTTTGACAGACGGGCGGCGTTCGCTGGGATTTGACTAACTCGCTCAAAACCCGACCGAATTCCCTTGAGATTTTTTTTAAATTCATACATACAGAAGGGAACCACTGTCGGCTCAGCTTCTTCCGAAAGCAATTGGGCAAGAAATGAGCTCAAGCGAGCGCATTTTGATCTTTTAGTCAATTTTCGGAGTGCTCACTAAGTTCAAGGTGATTCTGTTTTCCTGATGGAGTCGAAGACGACCGCATTGTGTCGACTTGGAAGCCAATCTGTGCTCACGACTGTTCGCGGTGACTTTAAGCTTCAAATTTTATTAAGTTTTCTGGACGGAGTGTTTTTTCGGAGTCTTGAACTTCTTTCAACTTCACGCTGTTTATTTGTATAAAACTCGTCTAAACCACCTGTCTATGTTCTGTACATTTGTGTCTCTCTGATTGGTCACAGCGTCACGTTTTACACCATCTCCCTCATATTTCGACAACCAGGGTGAAATTCGAGAATCTGTTCCGTAAATCGATGGGGAGTGTATTGAGCTCGGTTGTTCCAGAATTTCAGAGAAATCTGTACTTAATTGAAGGAGGAGATAGCTTTTTCGTGGAATTTTGCGCATAAATTGGGTTCAGTGACGGGCCTTTGTGTTCACTTTGCTTGGAACACATCTCAAATAGTAGCCTACCATCTCATACTGCCTTGTGGCTGAAGAACATTGAGTCGCTCATCGGCGGTTTTCTAGCATTAACCGTTCTTTACAGCATCAGACAAAACGAACAAAGCTCAAGGGGGTATTGCACAGCCGAGGAGGCATCTCGTTACAGCTGTTCCGGAATACCTTGGCATGTTCGCATTTTTTTGCGCACTTTTGCACTTTTTATCGAGGTGATATGAGGCACCATCTATGGGAACTTCTCCATTCCGAGGGTGATGGCAAAACGGTACAGGTTCCCACGGTGGGTCATTGTTTTCCCCTTCCCCAAGGGGAAATCCCTCGGCCGGGAAAACGCGTTTTCGGCACCCAGAAAAGCCTCGGAATGACCGATTTTTCCCATCTATGGGAACTTCTCCATTCCGAGGGTGATGGCAAAACGGTACAGGTTCCCACGGTGGGTCATTGTTTTCCCCTTCCCCAAGGGGAAATCCCTCGGCCGGGAAAACGCGTTTTCGGCACCCAGAAAAGCCTCGGAATGACCGATTTTTCATCTATATCTATGGGAACTTCTCCATTCCGAGGGTGATGGCAAAACGGTACAGGTTCCCACGGTGGGTCATTGTTTTCCCCTTCCCCAAGGGGAAATCCCTCGGCCGGGAAAACGCGTTTTCGGCACCCAGAAAAGCCTCGGAATGACCGATTTTTCCTACTGGCGCGGGTTGCAAGGTTGCTGTCACTTTATCCGGTAGCAATCCGGTAACACAAGAGTAACCGGACCCGTCCCCAGACTAACCTACAGCTGTGCACACGAACATGTCGGGGATAGGGACTTCGTCCCCATACAGCGGGATTTGGCCAGCTTCCAATCTTGCACAGTTGCGGAGCTTGGACGCCCGGATCACGCCGACTTATCGCAATACAGTATCAACCTTGACGGGAAACGTCGATCGCCCTCGAGGCTCGGTGCCAATTCAGAAGTATGTTGCTTTCATTACAATTACTCGAGTTCTAATCTGGCAAATAGTTGCTTTGTCGAAAATCCATGATTCGCCGGTCCTGACATCGTCGTACCGCGGCCGCGCGCCGCGAGGGCCCTCAAGCAATCCACCGCGGGGTTTGGGGCGGAGCCCCGACAAGCTGTGCGACCCCCGTAGGTGCGGTGCGAGCGCAGCGAGTCCACCGCGCCGAAGGCGGGGAGCTAAAGCTTGTATGACTGAGAATAACGAATTGGCCTTGCACCTGACCTCATCGCGAGTCGCGACTGCCTTCACTCTGAATAGTCAACCTCCTCAGCATCTTGCCCCCCACATTGTGGGGTACTTTGGCGAGCACATATCCAATTATCCAGCTGGCACGCGCCAGCTGAGTGACTCCCTGTTGTCGCATGTCCACCCCAAGCGACGCCGTGAGTTGAATTCAATTTATCGACACGGTTAAAACCTGAACGAAAATCTACGTATAAGGTAGAAATCAACATTCGTAGACTTTACCAACGCAAGGCCTCCCCGGCTTCCAACTCCCGTTATCTCGAGATTGACGACCACTCATTAGACCTAGAAGAATGTCTTGCCACGACAGAGCCAAGGCTCAAAGTCCAAGCCAAGAAAAAGGCACTTTCTGGCTCCACATGCCTGTCAAGCGGCCTAGTCGCTTCACACAAACCAGTATATTCAATCATTTATGTTTCCCGCTCTATCTAGGTGCTCTTTCATTCTGTAGTCGTCGCCTCTTCATTGACATTCTCAGTTGCAGCGAAAGAGGCCTTGGAGTAGTCTCCCTGAGGCAGACGAGATTCAGAGAGTGAGCCAACCTTCGCGCGCTACGGATCCCTATCTGACGTCTGCTTTCTGACGCGGGGGCCTTACCGTGAGGTCTTTTTCAAAGTCCGACTGATCTACCACTAAGCGGGGTTTGAATCATCAAAAAAGAACTTCGTCGCCATTCTCACTCTCGTTCTCAATCGTCTCTCATTCTGTGACCAAATAAATTTAACCATGCATGCGTCTATACTGTGGGCTAGTGCTCCTCGAATATCTAAGCCTGATTCTCTAAAACAACCTCACAATTGACGACGCACTCTCTTATCACACCTCCTGAAACATCCGCCGCGTTCTTCCCATTAACACCTCCCCTCCGCTCGCATTTTTGTCTTTGAGTGTTGATTGGAGATCTATTTACTCGTCTATATTCATTTCCTGCTATTGCTGCCCTGAATTTGTGCAGGAAATGCTCAGCATTCTGGTCCCTTTCCGCCTGTTTTTTTACCCTCGATGAGCGCTCTAGTAGGCTCTAGTTTCCTTTGAATATAGCCCAAAGTGCCATTGTATCGTGATCATGACTGTGAACAAATGGAGCTCACAACGGCTTTCTATGGTGCGCTCGGCCTAAACACCACCAAACAAGAACGAAATTTATTCCACCTGATCAAAACCTTCCCACGACTGATTATCTGGCCAAAACACTCCGATTAGATAGTAGTACAATCCCTCAAGAGGAATTCTTCATCCGCTCAAAACTCACAATAAATACTTTTTCCGCGGGGCCGATTTGAGACATCAGTGATGCAAACAATCAATCAGTCACGTGAGCTTACGAAACATGCCTAATTTAAGTCACCACTGATCTACTCCCTCATTTTATATGCTCTCAGAGACCTCTGTGACCTCGCTGCTACACCAATTGAGACTTCCTGGTATGTTTTAACTCTGCCTGGCTTCAACTGTGCAGCAAACAATACAATTTAAATTTAAATTTTTTCCTTCGGTCGATTTGAGACATCAATGATCGCATCAATGATGGGACCTATTTGGTGGTGTTTAGGCCGAGCGCACCATAGAACATGATATGAGGCAGCTACGAGACGGAAATGCTTGGGAGATGGTAAGATCAATAAACTAGATTATTCATCGAAAATATAGCAGGTATAGTATTTCTGGCACTTCCCAGAGGTTTTTAGCAGAGGGAGGGTGTGCATGGATCTTGTCAAAACGTCCAAAACGCGCTGGAGGGATGAAGAACACGGTCGTTGTTTGGCATTGAATGGTTGCCACGTGATGAAAGCGGAGCTTGAAAAGGGCCTCATGGTAAGACCCCCACATCAAAAAGCAGACGTCAGATCAAGGAATATCCTGAGTAACGCGAAGGTTCAAGGGAATTGGTCTACTCTGCCTCTGGGAGACTACCTTGGAGGGACGGCCGCGCTTGCGCACCGGCTGTTCAGCCTCCTGCTTCGGTCGTTGAGCACCGCGCAGAGAGAAGTCAAGATCCGCGTTACCTCTTTGTCTTCAGCACCGGAGGCCTTGGAGGGACGCCCGCGCTTGCGCACCACCGCAGGCTGTTCAGCCTCCTGCTTCGGTCGTTAAGCAACGCGCAGAGCGAAGTCAAGATCATTGTTACCTCTGTGTCTTCAGCACCAGAGGCCTTGGAGGGACGCCCGCGCTTGCGCACCACCGCAGGCTGTTCAGCCTCCTGCTTCGGTCGTTAAGCAACGCGCAGAGCGAAGTCAAGATCATTGTTACCTCTGTGTCTTCAGCACCAGAGGCCTTGGAGGGACGCCCGCGCTTGCGCACCACCGCAGGCTGTTCAGCTTCCTGCTTCGGTCGTGAGCAAAGCGCAGAGCAAAGTCAAGATCAGCGTTACCTCTGTGTCTTCAGCACCAGAGGCCTTGGAGGGACGCCCGCGCTTGCGCACCACCGCAGGCTGTTCAGCTTCCTGCTTCGGTCGTGAGCAAAGCGCTGAGCGAAGTCAAGGTAAGCGGTACCTCTTTGTCTTCAGCACCGGACGCCTTGGAGGGACGCCCGCGCTTGCGCACCACCACAGGCTCTTCCTGCTTCGGTCGTGAGCAACGCGCAGAGCGAAGTCAAGATCAGCGTTACCTCTTTGTCTTCAGCACCGGAGGCCTTGGAGGGACGCCCGCGCTTGCGCACCACCGCAGGCTGTTCAGCCTCCTGCTTCGGTCGTTAAGCAACGCGCAGAGCGAAGTCAAGATCATTGTTACCTCTGTGTCTTCAGCACCAGAGGCCTTGGAGGGACGCCCGCGCTTGCGCACCACCGCAGGCTGTTCAGCTTCCTGCTTCGGTCGTGAGCAAAGCGCAGAGCAAAGTCAAGATCAGCGTTACCTCTGTGTCTTCAGCACCAGAGGCCTTGGAGGGACGCCCGCGCTTGCGCACCACCGCAGGCTGTTCAGCTTCCTGCTTCGGTCGTGAGCAAAGCGCTGAGCGAAGTCAAGTGTAACAAGTTCTTTTTTTTGGAGTCCTTATTTTCCAAGCTCGTCCTTGTGTTGTTCTTGTGTGTGAGGGAATGTGAATATTAATAGAGTCATTGATATAATGTGATATGTACCCAAAATGGACACAAATATTGAAATAATTCGTGATTTTCTATGTAAAGCTTTGCATCTCTCTCCACCTTTTGAGATACAACAGAGTGATTGGGAGAGAATGATAAGCCATATAGTATATACGAGTAGGTACTGTACTGATTTGTTCACACATTTGAGTACTGGCTTTGATGATTGATCTAACGTCGACTGACAGTAGACTCGAACCAGCCGCTGGGGAACGCCGGAGATATTGATGACAGTCGATCAATAGGCCGGCGAAATAGCGACTGGAACAATTTAACCGGCGGGTAGTACGGTCGGCAGTTGCCGATGTAGGTAGATCTGACTTAGAAAAATTTCGCGATAGTGAAAATTCGAACTCCTCCCACTGAACATTTGAAGAGACAGATTTGTTCCTTTCGATTTCGTATGGCTATATCTGTATTCGCTAAGCTACAACTTGTGAAACGCGCCCGCTAGACGCCACTTTGTCGACGACATCATTTCCTATTTGGGACAGACTCTGGTAACGCTCCTTCCTGTTCGTCCATGCCATTCAAGCCACCTGCCGCGCTGGACCCGCAGAAACTCGACGTCGCTTGCGAGAATTTCTGCCGCGTCTTCCGAGTCGGCGTCCCCTCTCTCTATTGTCATCAACGTGAAACTGGTGAAAATATCCTCAAAAAAGTCAGCACTTTCTTGGATGTTCCTACCGGAGGCGGGAAGACCCTTGCGCGGGACTTTCGAATATTGTAGATGTTGCCGGAGAAGGGACTGAGATAGGTGATTCGGAGGCTGCCCTCTGACGGCCCTTCCGAGGTGGAGTGCATGCTGCACTCAAAGTTGAAGGAGGAGAGGCTACCAACGAGCTTGGTTAGCCTCAGTGGCAGTGGCAGTGGTTAGGAGGTCAGGTAAGGGTGCTATATCGTCTTGTTTTTCGTCTTCGTCGTCGCTAACTTCTGGACTGTGTCCGCCGGCAGGATGGATTCTTGGGGAGGCAGGTGGACTGCTCATATGAAAAAAAATGTCGATGCCAGCGTCAGCGTCACCTCGTGGCTGCTTGGGAGCCTGGGAAGCTTGCATTGAGCATCGGGGTTTGGTACCTTCTTGCGCTCAGGAGGCATAGTCGAAGTGTAGTAGCGACAAGAAAGGAGAAGTCCCAAAAGAGATTAGATAATGAATATTTGTTTTGACTATTACACCCTCACAGCAAGCTTATGTCTCGTTTAAACTACAGAGGGAGTATCACGAATGGAATCCCGACAGAACTGTCTCTTCAGAATTTCGATGCGACGAGTCCGAATTTTCACTATCGCGAAATTTTTCTAAGTCAAATCTACCTACACCGGCAATTCCCGACCGTACTGCCCGCCGGTTAAAATGCTCCAGCCGCTCCGCCGTCAGGCTTGATCGACTGTCATCAAACCTCTCGGCGGGTGGTTGGTTTCGAGCCTAGACTGACAGTGACTTCCAAGTTTACTGAATGATACACATAATATTAATACTACTGGGCATGTACTGAGGGAATATGTACAAGCCTTCAGAAAAGTTAACCAAGGCTCTACCGTCGTCGATTGTATTTTCCGGACTTGAAATGCACAACGTGTCAGTCACGTGGTGCGCTCCATCGTTGGGTCATTAGCGTTTAGTAACCGTTTCCCATCAACCCTCGCCATAGCATAGCGGGGTTGCCTCAATACAGCATGGTAGCGCCCGAGCTTCCCCAAGAACTCATCGACGCCATCATCGAAGAGGTGCCGCAGTCGAGTCTCCCTGCGTGCTCCCTGGTGGCTACATCTTTTCTCGAATCAAGTCAAAAGCGACTCTTCCGCTACATGACATTGAAAGGGATGCCATCCTACCAAAAAACTGCTCGCCTTCTCACCGGATCTCCACATTTGGGCAAATACGTCCGATATCTCTTTGTGGACCTCGGCGATATACCACCAAACTATGCGGAAATATCCAGCATATTGGGTCCTTTGTCCGAGATCGAATATCTCGCTATCCAGGGCGAACCGATGTTCACCGATATCGCACCGGTTCTCGCAGAGAATCCTCGTGTGCTTGAACTTCTATCCGTACCCACTCTTCGGGTTCTCGCCTTAGAACTCGTGGACATTCCGTCTTCGGCACTTTTGCAGGCCTTTTCATCCCTCGAACAAGTCATCATCAGCCGATCCACAATCGTTCAGGACGAGGAGCAGGACGAGGGGCAGGACGAGGAGCAGAGCGAGTTTACTGAACCGGGTAACATTTGGCATCTGAAAGTGGTGTCTCCTGGAGACAACGGGGAAAATTTGGCTTTCGTTTGTCACCCACGATATCACACGCTGTTGAAGTATCTCGTGCGATTCTCCGTCATGTTTCCTCCGGTTCCAGACAACCTCCTACCGCAATTTTCGCAATTCCTCGTTGCCTGCTCAGATTCGCTCGAGTATTTGGAAATCGAATTAGGTACGGAATTTTTTTTCCACCTTGTACCTAATAGTTGCATTCTGATCCTGCATCCATGCAGAAACTCCCCCGATATTCCCCACTCTTCCTACCCTGACCGTCTTGGAATTACTCCTCGACGTCGAACTGACCAAAACACCCGATCTCCTGCACTCCATCGTCGCCTCCGCGGTCTCCTCCACACCGAATCTCGAAGTCCTGATATTCGCCATCCTCGACCACCCACATGGACCTCATCGCCCCAACCGTCAGCAGTGGACGGCTCGGGCGCCTGCCGATTGGGCAGCCCTGGACTCTGCTCTGATGGACATCGCAGAGTTGGATGAGGTTGAGTTTTCGTTGCGCAGCTTCAAAAACGCCGATGAAGGAAGGTTCAATGCGTTTGTCGAGTTTTTCGAAGTTCATTTGCCTAGAGCGAATGAGGCTGGTTTTCTGGGGTTCACTTATTTGGCCGCTGGACAGAATACTTTTGTGGAATGAATAGGCTATAGCTGAAGAGGGTTTCCTTTTTTGTTCCGTATGGTTCACTATCTTTTGTGCGTATTTCAGGCAACTCATTATTAACTTGCGCGTGTGACTCTTTTCGTTCATCTCCTTCGATTCTGATGTTCTGTGATCAACGCAACCGCAACTCGCACAGCCTTGAAAGAGCTGTTAACCACCGCCCATTTTCGAACCACCTACTAGGCCTCCTCGTTCCACCCACCATGCCCGTCACCTTCAACGTCGCTGACCACTCCGCAAAGGAAGTTACAGGCCGAACCGCAGGGGGTGCGCTCACCCCTCGACAGCTGCTTGTTGGGATATCCCAGGACAGTTTTGACGGACCGCCTCGCTTTTTGGATGTTGGAAGGATCCGAGGAACGTCGTTTTCGAAAGATTCGGAGAACTTGTGAGTGGTTTCATTATTGCATTGTGTTTTGCAAGTGTTAATTGTGGCCGCTTAGGAAACCAGCTCGATCTGTCAAGGCCACCACTTCCTCCGAGCGAGAGCAAACTGATCCTTACGGAGAGAAAATGTATGGACCCATCTGGTCAATTGAGAGTGATGGTGATGGTGTTTTCCGTCTGGCAAAGTTTGCCATCTGTATGGAACAAGAAGTTGATCCCAACCACCCTCCCTGCCCTAGGTCTCGGCTTGACGGGCCGGCACACCCTTGGTTGATCCTAACACTTCCCTTGGCAAAATTTTGGACAAGTGTCTAGGTATCAACAAATATACTTCAAAGGATGGTATTATTCCAGGCTTTGATCTCAAGCATGTAGCCAAACGTGAGGTCCTTTTGCTGGATTTTAAACTCGCGCCGGGAACTTTGTCACAAATGTGACGCTGTCACCAGTTCTCGGCGGTTCCCACGCCCCAACGCTGTGATGTATCTTTTTTTTTATTTTTTTTTTTTTTTTTAAGGAGCGTTTGAATAATGTACTTAAGTCTGCAAAGCATTCTTCAGTACATCCGCAAGAAAACTGGGTAGTTCCAGTAAAGCCGGGAAGTAGTCCAGGAGGAAATGCCGTTACGCACAGGTTACAAGCCTTTGTGTGGGACTCTGGCCGTCGATTTAACCTACTCCGATTCTTCGAGTGGTGGGCCATATACCCACTAAAACCCCCTTGCTTCGCGTCCAATCGTCCGGCAACGCGTCTTCATTGTGGAGCACGCCGCTCCAAGTCTCAAGCACAATTTGCTTGGATTTTCCAAGTGAACCAAACCTAGCTTTATTCGTCAAGATTTGGTCGCGTCTCAGAGATGAATTAATCGCTGATATCCAACGATTTTCGACTTCAATATTAGTGATGATTTTACCTTCCAAGATTCGCTCATTTCTAATTTTCCAAATCAAGTGAACAGAGGTAGATACTATGATAGTGAGAAATCTTTCTTTTCCTCGCAATCGCTTTCCCCGAGCAGATCGGAAATGAGGGAGTGCACATCCGAGGATTAGACCCCAGTGTAATCTCGGCCAGTGGTTGAAACGAAGTTTCCACATCCTCTCACACAAGGTCCAGATTCGCTTCTGGCCCGGCGCGTCACATTCCAAGGCAATATGCTCCATGGTATCCGGAACGGCGCAGGCTGGGCAGTACGCCAAATGGTGGAGGTCTGGGATATTGTCCCAGAAGGTGCCGACACGACAAGCTTCGTGCATACATTTCCACAAGAAATTGCGTGTGAGTCGATTGATGTCTGTAGATCGGAGTGACTTCCAGATCATAGTGTCGGAAGGATAATAATCGAATTCATCATTGACGCAGTGGCGAGCGCGGTCAAGATTTGAGAGTGTCGATTTGCGCGAAGAACGTCGCTTAAGTGTCACAATTATTTTTGTGAATAGGCGTTGCGATCCCGTGTTGAGGAGTATTCCGGGAGAAGTAAACATCAAGTCCGGTTGCGTGTCAAGAGATACAGACAGGCAATCAGAGGAGTTAGCCTTGCACGAGCCTTGGAATGTTTCGACTTTGAAGTACGTCCTTGCAGATCTCTCTTGCAAGAGGGCTATAATACTCTTGATGATGGAGAAGTTTGGGTGGAGGGCATTATTTTCATAGGCAGTACGGTTGGTTACAAAAACGGATCCCAGGAATGAAGAGGGACATAAGATTGTTGCCGCGACTGAAAGAGGAGCATTTTGGAGAGCATAGAGGAGCCCGCCTAGCAAAGCAGCCTGGAAGGAGGGCTCAACGTCGAGGTCTAGGAACGATAAGTGTAGACACTCGTCGAGAAAGGTGGATGTCGATGTTTTTGATTTTATCGATACAAAGGCGCACATCTGCGCGTTGATCCGGCCAGTGTTAAGCACCCGTGCGTTCACTCGTATTGTAATTGCTTCGTTTGAGGTCTGGTTGCTGTACCGTTTAGCTGGTAGTAGTGTGAGATGGTCCTCAGTGGCGAAAATGCGGAATCCGTGGGATTTATCTGTCAAACAAATATCCGGATCAAATGTCATCCTTCCTTCCTCTTCGCTCTCACTATCGTCTTCTGGCATGCAGTTTTCTTGGGCGGGTACCAAAGGGTTCCATTTAGCTGGGACACATTCGAGCAGTATTTTGGCGGCCTCAATACACTCACCTGGATTTGGGCAACCGAGTTCATTACGGTCCCGTTGGCAGCCCGGGCAGCCGCAGTTTTTCCGACCAATTCCAGATGGATTCAGGGTGTGTGGTCTCCTTAATATACTTGATTTCCTATGGGCGATTGATAAAATGTTCTGTACAGTCTTCGTTTTGTGGTTTTGCCTCAGACATTGTACTGATTTCTTTCTTTGAATAGTCGCAAACTTCAATTCGTTGAGGTGCAGATGATTCCAGATGGGCATTTCTAGCTGTAGTTCTCGAGAAATTGAAAGGGCCGTGAACTGTAAGTTGTACCTCTTTGCCGCCCTCATCATACGTCTGATCTCATCGGGAAGAGGGTTAATTCTCCATTCAGGTACTCGGATGTTCTGTAAGAACAGGCTGTACAGCATGCCTTGGTTATGTGTCGTTTGGTCGAGATCCCATCGATGGTATATGGTATGTTCTGCGAAAAAAGCCCAATTGGCCCGATCGCCGCCTTGTAACAGGAACTGTTTTAGATTCCAGAGGTCGATGTAATGTTGCCGCGACTCAGACTTGAAGTCGCTGAGCCGCCAAGTCGCCGTCGACTTGAGTCGAGTCAAGTCGAGTCAAACACTCCGACTTGAATCGACTTGCAAGTCTCATCAAGTCGACCCGGAGTCACTTGAGTCGACTCAAGTTGGGTATCTTCCGAAGATGTGCGGATTCGCATTTGGGTGCGTTTGGAGACGTTTTGAATTTTTTTGTCTGACGCCGTCACTGGATGTCACAGAAGTCACATTTGTGTGACATAATCGTGACTTGCGTCACATTTCTATTGTTTTCGCAGTTCTCGCTAGGTTCTGGGCGCGATTAGCTTGGGAAACCATTTGAGAGGTATTTAGGGCAACAGGTGGGTACCTTCAAAGTGTTTTACCAATATATTTGACCGGTTATAACACCAAAACCCTTGTTTTATCTTTATTCACTGTTGTCTGTGAATATGTCCAGAAAAAGCGCTCGCAGCAGTGTAGCAAGTATCCCTCCAAGGCAGGTATGCCAAATAGCAGAAACTACCCCAGACTTGAGCGACTTGAGTCGACTCGAAGTGACTTCGAGTGACTTCAACTCCCGAAGTCAAGTCGAGTCGAGTCAAACTCCCAATGAAGTCGACTTCCCAAGTCGCGACTCGACTTTCCGAGTGGCGGCAACATTAGGTCGATGGCATCGTTTCTCGACTGTATATCAAGGATTTGTTTCTCGCCGCTCTCGATGAGGAGGGACATCGTTTCATGAGCAATGCGAGCTTTCTTTCCTTCCCACATGAAATTATTACTCATTTTTATCAGGGTGCTTTCAATATCGGCGGGCATACCCTGGACCCGGGTCAGATACTGTGTTCTACCACCTATGACCATGTTGATAATGTGTCGACGCCCCTCGATTGAAGGTTTCGTTGTATTCCACCGGTCAAGATCTCTCGAAATTTTCTCAATTGTTTCCGGCCAGGGGGTTAAATATGCTATGTCGTTTCCGACCCAAGCGCCAAGGAAGCGACATGAATCATTGTCAGGTGTTATTTTCAAGTCGGCCGGAATTGGGTTTCGCGTGCCTCGCAATTTTCGCGTCAACACAAATTTCTGTCTATAGGTGGAAGAGCCGAACGGTAACAGTACGGTTTTAGCCATGTTATATCGTGAGGTTGATGCGGTACACCACAGGTCTAGAATTTCCCATAGATGTGTCCAATTGTCAGCATCCGACAGGAATATAGTGGTATCATCGGCAAAAAGAGATACGAGAAGTTTACGGTCGGTCCCGGGAATATTAATACCGAGTAGATCTGATTTCCGTATCAAACAGGCCAGGGGTTCAATTGCTAAATTAAATAGCAGGCATGATATGGGGTCGCCCTGTCGAACTCCCCGCGTTACAGTGAAGGGTTTACTCAAGTAGCCATTGACCATAACTCTTGTTTCCGCGTTTGTGTACAGGTTCTGAACCAATCGGCAAAATCTTTCGGGGAATCGCATGTGCCGAAGGGTTGATATGAGGTACGAGTGATCAATTCTATCATAGGCTTTTTCCTGATCTAGTGCAACAATGACACCGTTTTCCTCGACGGCATCGGCGTAGTTTAGTAAGTATTTGACCTGTTTAACTTGGTCTTCAATCTTACGTCCTTTCATAAAGCCAGCTTGATCAGAGTGGATGAGGTGGGGGGCAATATCAGTCAATCTCAGTGAGTATGCCTTTGCTAACAATTTGTAATCGGTGTTCAATAGCGTCACAGGTCGGTAATTGGCGACTTGGGCACGATCCCCCTTCTTGTATATCGGACACATCCACCCTGTATTAAAATCGGTTCCCGGGACAATACCGAATGTTTCGATGTCCTCGAAGAGTGCTTGGAGGATTTCCATCACGTTCCACGAGTCTTCGCCTCGCTGAACCCTGGTTTTGTGTTTAATTTGCAACGATTTGTAGAACTCGTACGGGATGCCATCAATACCCGGCGCAGATCCTGATTTTGAGATTCTCAGTGCAGCATTAATCTCCTCCGTGCGTAATTCCGTTCCCATCGAGTCGTGTTGGTCGCGGTGAAGGTGAGCTTCACATTGGTCAAGAACGAGGGAGGTCGCTAACATTTTTGCATACGCATCATGGGGGTCTTTGGTCTGGATGCTATCATGGTATTCACCGGCCATTTCAGCCATTTCTTTCGACCGGGTTTCGTATCGAATCGGAGATCCCTGGCCCGGTTTAACAAACTCATGTATTGTTTCTTTCAGGTGGTAACCCGAGGCAGACTTTGTCCAGAAGGAGCTGTGCAGGGTCTCTCCTTCAACATCATACCTTGTGTGAGACAGATCTTTTTTCTGTTGCGCGCGTTCGCTAAGACAATCATTTATTTTCTTTTCAAGCATATACGCGGCTACATTTCGATCTTGTATGGGAATTTCAGTATCGTGGATGATCAAATGGAGCCGGGCTCTCCAGGTGCGTAAATCCTTAAGCCCTTCATCATCAATCGATGAGCATGCCTTTCCGTGGGACACTGTATGTCGTTTGAAATTGGCCCACAGGATTTGGATATTTTCATCAGGGGTTCGTGGTCGGTTTTTCAAGGAATCACATTCATCTCTCAAGGCGAATCCCAGTCGATCTATTTCGTCAGTAAAGTTGCGTGTTTTTAAGAGGTAGAGCGGAAGACTGAATCGGCCTTTCCCAGGTTTCTCGTCGGACCGACATACAACTTGGACAGTCGCCATTGAGTGATCTGATTTGATCGCAGTTTTCTCGATGTTCCATTGCCGACAGGACTCGAAGAGAGAATGTTGTACGTATATGCGGTCCAATCTCGATCTGGAGTAGTGGATTGAGTTATTCGTAGGATCCGTTTTACACTGAACACAGGTATATTCTCTGGTGTCTGGGAAGGTGTTTCTCCAGCCATCTTCCATTTGTAGAAGAGATTTTAAACGGTGGAAACTGCGTGGGACGGGCAACATCGAGCCCGATAAACGATCTCTTCCATCTTCTATGAAGTTCCAATCACCCAAGGTAATGTTCGGAAGGGGGAGTTGCTTGTCGTCACGCCATTTTGACCATAATTCTTTCCAGAGTAAATCCCGCTCTTGCGGAGCGTTTGGGGCATAGATATTCAGGACTGTGAGCGATTTCCCCTTATGCCAAGGAATAGTAACCATTAAAGCACGGCCCGGAACCAGATTGTATGTTCGTATATTTTCGAAATCTACAAACTTTTTGTTCAGTAATATTGCGACGCCCGCGGTTGCAGTGGGATTGATTGGGTGAGCAGTTTGAACCATCGATCATATATTTGACGGAATTGCACAGACCCAGCTTCGTCGAGATGCGTCTCTTGCATTGCGAGGATACCCAGACGTTGGTCATCAATCAATTGCTTGAGGTAGCGGAATTTATGGTGTGGGGTGTGCATCGAAGTGGACGTTTCTCTTCCCGCTATATTTAGTGATCCAATGACCAAGTTGGAGCGGATTGACTTTGCGGATGTAGGTAAGTCGGTTACCTTGTTCGTTCTCCTAATTTCAGCGTTAACATGATCCCAGTCATCTGCAATATCGTCGTTTGTGGGTGAATGTAGGAGAGTATTGGATGTTGTGGGGGATCCATATAGTGACCGGGATGTTGTATTTGAATTATTGGGGCAACGAGGCCTCGAAAATGGCAAGCCACTTTCGACGCCGTCGTTGTCCTCACTAAACGAAGCGAATTTTCTTTTCTTTGTGCCGTTCACAAACGCACTTGAGGTAAAATCTTCCGGTTGCTCGACCTCCATAGTCGCCTCGACTGATGCAGGCGAACACTCGGAAGATTTAATGGTATTGAAAACAGCACCAATTTGCTGCTTTTCGCATGTCGCCGCAGCGGCCAAAGCAGCGAAGTCGCTGCGGGAAGGGCCGCGTACTCGTCATGACCAAAAGTGACCGGAATTAGAAAAATGTGTATTTGCAACGAGTTTGTATGGGTGACCGCTGGGTAAATTGGTCCTATAGGAAGTGTATTACCATACATCACTGCATATAAACCAGGTAAAAGAGAATGTGGTCCTTTCGTGCTATCTCTCTATGTTCTTTTATTTATGCTTGAAGATGAGAATTTGGTATGCTGAGTTGCCGCTCTCATTGAACCACGAGAAAATTCCGGTAACCTTGGATATCTCATCTACAAACCTTTAGGATGCTAAAGACTGTTGTCAATTACTCACTGACCTGAAATTCTGGTATCTGTGCTGCAGAATGACCAAATATTGCCAAATTGGTACAATTTGGAAGATTAATCTATTGACTCAAAACCAAATATCATATGCCATCCCCATAGTATGAAAGTCGTAGAAAGCATCATATAGAGGAAGCCTATGTTGCTCAAAGCTGTCTGACTACCGGAAATTCACTCTAAAAAGCCAAATTCCGGTCACTTTTGGTCATGACGAGTATAAGGTAGTCGGGGCTAGGCCCCTCTTCACCCCAACTTCTGCTGGATTCACCGTATGAGCTCGCCGCCGAGGAGGGTCTGTGGTGCTATCTGAGGAAGTAATCGGGTTGATGTTCATGTTGGATTGGGTGCGCTTTAAGACCGCCGTCTCGAGAGATGAAGAGGCTGAAGGTTGGAAGTCGTTGCGGACAAGCTTGCGATGAGGTAAAATGCCTCGATTGACAATATAATAAGAGTACAATTTGCTCGGTACACTAAGCGACTTCTCGTATCGTACAGCCACCTTTTTTTGGGATTTTTGGATGTAAGTGTGTACCATTTGAGTAACAGACTGAAGCAGGGTTCGCTTTACGAGAAAGGAGACATAATAGACCAGCGGTAGAAGGGTAGGTGTAAGAGGTCAATGGTGGTGGAGGTAACGGTGAGATATTTAGCGGTGGCGAGGGTAGTAGCGGTTGTGATCATCGAGGAAGCCTTGGAGGACGTGCTCCGCGCGCTGGAGTTGTCCGATAAGGTCGCGGACAATCTGATCGTGAACAAGACGGGCGTGTTCAGGGCCTCGGCCACGACGTCCTCCATAGTTGGCATGACGGACATTATTTCGGACACGAGTCTATGTATAGTCAAGTGTCAGAGATGGTATTCATAGCAATAGGGAAACTGACAACATGGTCATTACTCGCCATCGCGTCTTCCAGAGCACGCCGCACAAGGCGATTGGGGAAGCGGTAGAACGCTTCGGCGGGCACGAGATCACGTCCGGTTGGAGTACGAGGCTGGACGTGTGTTTATCAGTGGAGGTTGCCGTGGTGTTATTGTGAAAGTAAACGTACCGCAATGGCCAGAGTATTCATACGGTGAGTGATGGCTTGGACAGAGCCAGGAGTGAGGCGGTTGTTTCGGCGGAGGTCGTTATTGTAGACAACCTCGTCATCGGTGTCGAAGGGCACGAGATCGGGCATGCTAGAGTCGGAGTCGGAGTCGTTCGCCAGAATTGGCGTAGAGACAGTGTGGGAACCGAGGTTCACGGTAGCGGGGATGTCCGCGTCGTTGTATGCGGGGGGAGAATTGGGAGGAGTGTGTGTATCAGAGGGCATGGGGGGCGAGAGTTAGCTTGTAATCGTCCTCAATTGCTCTTTTAAACACACCGTGTGTTGTTTGCCCCGATTCAGAAAGTCTCAGAGTAATTTTGGGGGGCCTCCCAGTGTCATCCAGCAATTCAGTTGTAGAATGTTGAGGAAGGGCGCAGGTCTTGTGGGCCAGGTAAGTTTCAAATTCGGGGTGTATTACAGTCACAGAGGTAGGGTTTCACAAGTGTAAGGTGGCTTCGTGGTTAGAAGTGATACCACGGTGTTTGCATTGGCTGAGCTAGCAGCCATTATTCTCCAAGAGATCGACGAGGGCGGGAAGAGTGCGTCGTGAAGAAGAGAGGGAGGCGCTCCCGATCCTTGTCAATGACGTTCGAGGAACAAACAACAGTGAATTTAGCTTGCCACAGAACGAGGGTCTTTGACGAAGCTGATAGGTCATGGGTTGAGAATAGGTCGTTGGATCTGAGTAGGTTTTGACCTACTCAACCCGAGTGGGCTCGGTAGACTTCGGGAGTGGGATGCTATGAATGGCTTTGTGGAGGTCTTCGAGGGAAGGCGAGCGTGCTGCCTGTGGTAGTGATCGTGGTAACGGATCAGGAGGCATCCTCTCGATGATGTAGGCACCGCGTCGATCTGTTGGTGGGACATCGTCAACCTCCCTGGCATCGTCGAGGTAAATGAGCTCGTCAACAAAAATCCCGCCTTTGCGCTTCTTACTACCAGCAGTGACCCGAATGCGCAGTTCGGACTCCGAATCTGAACATAGGTCAATGGGCTCGCTGGTAGCACCAGAAGGGCGTTTGCGGTGACGCATTGGCTGCTTTCCCTTGCGCTTCCGTTTGCGCTCCCGGTCATCAGGAGAATCCGAGTCATCTAACAGAATATTAGCGAGTTTGAACGTCGCGCAAATGAACGTTTCATACCATCATCGGAAGACGCTCCGCCTCAAAGATGAGTAGAAGGTCCATGTTTCACTGTTATACAGTATTTTGACGCTCCTTTACACACCAAAAATGATTTTGAGATTTGAGTTTCATGTTTTGTTCTTATGCCACATCTGAGTACACAAACCTTTTCTAAGTACCCCACTGAGTGTCCAACAATATTTCGAGGATTTAGATGAAGAGAGGGTGTCTATGTTCACAGATTTGTAGTGTGTAAACGACCGATTGATGAAAGTTGCCAAAATTGATGGCACTGATGTCTCACTTTTCGCCAGCTCCCGACCATCTATGGCCAAAACTCGTGCTCAGACATCTAAATGGGGCCTAAATAACTCATATTGAGTATACAGTTACATGATTTGCCCAATTTTCCCCGAATGCGGCCAATAATCAAAGTGTGTAAAGGAATGTCGCTGTGTAAAGCAGCGTCAAAATACTGTATGTGAGACGATGCAAAAACTCCAGCTGTGGAA
Organism: Favolaschia claudopus; assembly: GCA_037176885.1. Lineage (NCBI taxonomy): Eukaryota > Fungi > Basidiomycota > Agaricomycetes > Agaricales > Mycenaceae > Favolaschia > Favolaschia claudopus. The sequence continues at coordinate 236,454 of JAWWNJ010000148.1, read as the reverse complement.
CAAAACTCACCATAGGTTTTCGTAGAGCTGAGCTTGCGCCAACGGTACATCCGCAAACAAAAAAGTGCGAAAGCTAAAGCTGGAAGCGTCCACCACGCCGAAAAGGTTGGCATGGTAAACGAGAAGGAGGATAACCATGCAGGCTGAGCGAATAGTTAGCCAAGGCAGTCATAAGAGATGCAAGAACTTCAGACTCTGTTATTGGCTTCGAATACCCCGGTTGCCGTCGGAGCCTGTCTATCCTCATATTGATGTGGCCGCGACCGTACACGAGCCGCTCGAGGCTGAATACAGACCGGGGGTTATGAATTGTCCTTGAAAAAGATGAGACTGCCCGGTGGACGGTGGAAGCTTCTTGCACACTGTAGATTTCGCCATAGCTCAGACCAAGCCCAGTTCGACGAGGAGAAGAAGCGCAGAAGTCCTAGGAAAGTCGTTGCATCTTCATATCCTTTACATAGAGAATTTCGAGCTCAGGGTCCTCTTACTCCTTACAGACCTCTCCGTGCTCAAACTTGGCTGAAACAATTCTGCTGGCCGCGCTTATTCGCAATTTATGCTGCACAGAGATGCCGGCTATTAGGTAGAATTTTTGCGGACAGAAATCGCAGCGATCTTGGTGATGATGGAATCAATTTATTAAGTAACGTTTCATGCCCTTTAGGGCATATGTCGCTACTGTGCGCCTCTGTGTCGGTATGAACGAAAATCGAAAACGAAAACACGGCTAGCTGATAATGATCAGGCGGCCTTCCAGGCCATCAAGTCCATCAATTGCCAGCATTCAGAAACGAAAATGACAGGGCAAAGAAGCCGAGAGGATTGGATTGATGTCACAGTCACAGTATATCAATGTACGTGGTCTATTGTGTCATCGGCCGCTTGCCGAACGCGTCCGAGTGGCTGTACCAGGTCACGCACACGGCGTGTCTTACTTAGCACTTAATTGAAGCGTGAAGATCACTTCACTTCAAAATCATAAAATAGAAATTTTTACGATACCCAAGTATGAGCTTCGTGGCAAACATGATACTTATAGACAAACACTAAAGGTATGTAAATAGGAAACAAGAATGGACTACATAAAGTAAACAAATATTATTATTTTATATTTATCTGTTAATTTGTGTTGGCTGCCGGCAGTAGCTAAGTTGCACGAGCATCTCAATTTGCGGAGGGAAAAAACGGCAATTTCGGTTATTTTTAGGTAGTAGCCGAGCATCGGAACGGGACCAACATGAGCATGTACGTGACCGTGACCCTTGGCGTCATAGAGCCGACCTTGACTTGTTCCGTGCCGACTGCTTCATTTTCGTTTCTGAACCTGCTGCCGACGGGCACCACCGGCCATCTATCGGCTATTCTATATATAGTCGTTTTCGTTTTCGTTTCTAGTATATACTCCCTCTGTGTAGCTAATAGTAGGTACTGCGGTAGGTACGAGTAGTCATGATGAGTAGATCAAGAAACTAGGTGTGGACACGGGCACGAGTAAATGCGAGGCCATGAGAGAACGCTCATGTTGGGACAAACTTGAGAGTATGGTTCGGTTCATGGGGCGAAAAGCTCTAGGAGCGGAAGTCCAGGTACGGTTGATTGTACGTGAGAGAGAAGGGGCATGAGGGGAGGGAGAATAAGTGTTAAACGGACTCGCCTCGGTGCTCACTTTGCATACCAGCAAAGAAGGACCCAGAGGCAGAAAGTTCATCCTCGATGCGACGGAAGAGTATCTGACGGACAGGGCACTCGGCCGCCGTAGCTGAGTGTTTACCACCACAGCCACGCAGAGCGCATTTCGGGACAATATGGGGGCACTGTTTGCCAGATTTGCAGGGTTTGGCATTGGGGCAACGGCATTCTGAAGTGGGATGAGGACCAGCGCAGGTGCCACAGACAGCCTTGCTGTGGCATTGGGAGGCAATATGACCGAATCGGAAACATTTGAAGCACTGGCTGGGACGGGGCCGGTACTTCTCGACACGGTGGAGGAATCCTTCAAGAGCCAGGCGCTCTCGAATGCAGGCATTTGCCACGTCCGCATCGTCAAAATACAGGACAAGCGATGAGTGGCGTTTGGTTGCTCGGAGCTGCTCTGGAGAACGGCGGCCAATCCAATGGAGTGACCGAAGGTTGGTGACGATGCCCGGGATCCGAGACTCATTGTCGTCAACGAGGTCTCGTACCCAAGAGGCATCTCCATCTGCCTCTGTACGGGTTGACGTTGACACTCGGTGGACAATGACGGCGAAGAGTGGGGTTCGGATTTTGAGAAGGCTGGAGAACGAGGGCAGCCATGAGCTCTCCTGGTCTCGGAGGGTCACCACCTCCTCCGGTGAGTTGAGAGTGAGGCGGATGTCACCGTTACGATGCAGGGCGACTGCACGAGCCAACGGGGTCTGAGAAAAATATGTTTCCCCGTCCCCAGCAAGGGCTTCGTAAGTGATCCCCAAGCGTGTTGTCAGCGAGTTGTTGAGATCAATTAACGTGCTCGAGCCGCTGCAAGCGGCTATAGTACACGACATGCCGACATCGACTACATGATTAATCGTTTCCAGTCCGTCCTTTCCTCCCACGTCACCCTTTTTATACAACCAATCAACTCCCAGTGCCTCGGGCATGAAGTCCCGGTCCGACAGCCTTTGGCCAGTGCTTGCCGAGGTTGCGATCCCCGTAGGATGGGCGTCAAAGGATCAAGGCGGCAGCGTACGCCTGATCAGACAAAGTGTGATGGATGATTTGTTGCCGCGCGTCTGTTAAAGTTGCATTTCCCAGCCGCCGGCCGACCGGGGCTTGAACCGCAAGTGCGCTACTCCTCGGAACCCGTGACCCGAAGTCACGATCAAACGTGTTTGCCGAAGCGGAGGGAACGGAGTTTGAAAAGTCGGAGGGCAGAAGCCGAGAGTGTCTAAAGTTGTTGAATTGGTCCCGTACAGCTGCGGGGGATGCAGACTGAAAAGCTGGGGATCGGCGGTCTTTTGGGGTAAGGACGAGATCACATGATGTGTTACGTGTGACGTGGTGGGCGACGAAGATATACCGGTAGTGCTGCCGCAAGGTGAGGTCGAGGCACCTCAAGGTGATGGGCCCCTTGGTGCACCTCACCTTGCCTCAAGGTGGCGGTCAGGGTCATCCATATTTGGAAATCCACTGTCGCACGGCCTCGAACTTCACTCTTTCTACATTGTTTTGTTCATTGACGCCCTGTAGAGTGAGAGAAAGGTGTCTAATATGTTACACAAGCACTGTAGAGAGAAGTCACAGCCGGTATGACCGCGCCGCGGTTATTTGATTTTTCGCGCGGTTATTCTGACCGCCTAAATTTTGACCGTGGCCTGCCACGGTCATGCCGACTGTGCGCCGCACAGTCATTCTCAACACAGTCAATCTGGCTGTTCCTGTCATATGTTGCTACAAGTCTTTATTCTGTTGAGTCTAATACACAATATCACACCATAAAGTCTATACTGCCTATAACTACCCATAAATCCGGTGTTTTTACAAGCTCGTAAACCACAGTCAGATCAGCCGTGTCGGCGGTCAAACCGGCTGTGGCGGCGCGGTCAGCCTGACTGCGGCCCCACAGTCGGACCATCCCGTACCATGGTCAGATTGACCAAGGAAGTGTTTATTCGTCAAACCCAGGGTTTATTGCAGTTTGCAAATATATTGGCACAGCCGCATTTTGATAGAATTTTGAGGCGCTACAGTACATGATTTATTCCTCCCTCAATTCCGAGTGGATTCCTTTGAGACCATAACCAAAATTCACCGTTTTGCGAGGCGCATCCAGCCATACCAAATTTGTAGCGAAATACGCGTGTCTAAAAATCTCAATATCCTACCAACAGCTGTTCGGCGCGTGAAATTACGCCGTAAAATCAGGGCGCTTTGAGAGAAAGTCCAAGGTAGAAAGTGTTCATATACCTATCGGCTACATACCTGTCAAGTTTGAAACAAAACGGAGGCGGATTGACGCGCCCGCGATGCGTCGAAGAAGCTCATTCCACCCTCTTAGGCCTCTGTCGGTCCGCGAGCGCTTCAGACTACTTAAGAGGGCACCGGGAGACCCGTTCCTTGTTGGATTTGCCTAGTGTATCTTTTATGCAAAGGAAGGAAGCAACAATACGCTATCTATTCGGCCGTAGTACCAAGATTTGTCCAAGACTCTGGGGTCGAACATGGAAGCCAACCTTCAAGGCATTCTGCAGAATCTGCAATCAAGCTTGGGCTCTTTCTCGATGTCTTGGAGCGCCCCGTAGATCATGAAGAGGCTCTTACCTGCTGAGATGCCGCCAGTGGTACCTTGAACGGGGTACACTCAGTGGCCCTGGTGTGTCACTACAAGGTGTTGTTCCTCAAAGCTCCGCTAAGCGTGGACCCAGAGCGTTGAGAAGGCATTTGGGGTACGCTATTGACCTTTGAGCAAGCAGCCCTTTCTTCCTGCACTGAGCTTTCGTGGTGGCAACCCGTCCGATCAGCGCATTGATTGGCCTTCTTCGACGCGTCGCGGCCGCGTCAATCCGCCCTCATTTTGTTCCAAACTTTAGAGGTGTGTAGCCGGGAGGTATTCAAACAGTTTATACCTTGAACTTTTACCTCAAAGCACCCTGATCTCACCGTGTAAATTCACGCGCCGAACGGTTATTGAAGGATATTGAGATTTTTAGACACGCGTATTTAGCTATGAATTTGGTATGGCTAGATGCGCCTCCCAAAACGGTGAATTTTGGTTATGGTCTCAAAGGAATCCACCCGGAATTGAGGGAGGAATAAATCATATACTGAGGCAACTCAAAATTCTACAAAATGCGGCTGTGCCAATACATATGCAAACTGCAATAATATAATATCAGATTGTACATAGCGGCACTCTGCGCTCATCGCAGGTTTTTTTGTATCGAAATCTAACACTATCGTTCCCATCACCTCGTTCCCGCCTAAACATCGACCAAGGTAGCCCTACATCTCACAAGCCCTCATCGTCGCCCACGCAACTCGGACGCTGCACCGACTCAGATCAGCAATACCTGGGCCCTCTATGTAGCGCTACGTAGCCCTGTAGTTGCTGTAGTAACCGTAGACAAGGGTACCCTATATATAGCATTCCGTAGAATGCCCAAATCTACGTAGTTCTCTGTAGAAGGCCCGTAGAACCCTTGTAGAATCCTGTAGATTCTGCGCGTCACGCGAAAAAAAAACAATTATGAAAAACCACAACCCAGCTTTTAACTCAAGGACGAGGACAGAAATGAGAGGCATAAGAATATATCAACCCTAACATACAGTATAGTGCCGCTCCTTGGATCACCACTTTGATCTTTCGCTTATAACTCTTCAACGTCATACAATTAACTCCTGAATTTAAAACTGCAGATACTAGACGACAAAATAGGTTGAATTGCAGCTTCAGCTTGAGTGCCTCAGACTGTGCGTGAGCCCACAAAAAATATTGCGCTGACCTGTCAAAACGTCACGATTCACCTTCCTTGGATCATGCCGTCACTCGCTGATTTCTCTTTTCCTCCTGCTCTGTCCCTATCCTAACCACTGGTACTGTGCCTGGAGTGCATATTCTATTATATCTATGTTGAATGCTCAGTGCTTCGACATGTTTTGAGCACTTTTGAGACTCCCGCAACCGCTGATTTTGAGGCAGGTCTGTGACATTATGTGACACTTCCACCGGTTCCCACCATTCCCAAATTTATTGGGGCCATTTCTGCACTGATTTGCCCGATCCTTTCGATAAAAGTGCTCCAAAAGAGGTCATAGATCATACTCAAAAATCGTCGGGGCCTTCCATTGACACATTGGACCAAGATCCACGAATCAGAAAGGTGATTGATAAGGGATCAGTGGCTGATTTGCACCAATCCTCGACTCACTCGCGCTGCGGTCAAGCTTTCACCTCAAAATTAATTCAGTGGATGCAGAACCCATCCAGTATGTCCTGTGTAAGAGGATTTGAGCTCAGGTTCAATAGTTGTGGCAGGAGAAATCGATGATCCAAGGAAGGGCAGTGATCCAAGGAGCGGCACTATACTGTAGAGTACATTTTGTATTTCAGGAGTAGGAAAGGTTTGGGCGTCGCGTCGACGGAGTCGACGGGCAGGAGGGGAACGGGAGCGTGATGGGTTGGAATTGAATGGGAGGTGGCGGCCTGGTGTCACGGAGTGACGTGACGTCGAGAAGGGTTCGTTGAGTCTGGACGGTCAAGCTGAGCTGAGCTGGTGTATTGAGGGGAGAGAGAGGCGAGCAGATGGACGGAACGGTAGTGGGAGTGAGGACGGCTGGGCGGTCGGGACAAGCGCGGGACTTGACGCGTGCGGGTGAGTAGGTTTAGGTTGGGTTTAGGCGGAGAAGAGGGCGTTGGTGCTGTGGGAAAGGTAGAGTGAAGAGGAAAGGTAGAGTGAAGATATCCCTAGATATTCGTCAGTAAAGATATCAATTTCAAAAGCAGGGTTACACACGACCGCCGGTGCTAATGGCGTGTCCCAGGGTGTTGGAGATGCACAGAAGGTGCGGCTATGGGCGTTGGAACGAAAACGGCGGTGTCTGTGCAGGAGGTGAATGGTGACGGGGTGGAGGCGATGGCAGAGTCTGTTGAGCTGTTGAGATGGTTGTCCAAATGACGGCCCGGGCAAGGTGTTGGTGAGGCAGGTTGTCGTTGGGTAAGAAGGCGAGAGTCGAGTGTACGACGTCTTAGGTGGCGAGTGAATTCTGAGTAAAGGGATAGTAAGCTGAATGTAAGAGAAGAACAAGCACACACACCTTCAGTAAGTTCGGTTCTCGTGGCAATAGAAAAGATGCCGAGAGATGAGCGAGGACGTTTCAGTCTTAGCTGACGAGAGAGCGACGCAAACACGTTGAGCGAGTATCAGACCAAATACAAGCCGTCTAGCGCACCTGATAGATAAACCCGTTCTCTAAGTCACGATCTGAAATGAAAAAAATAGAGAGTTAAGGCTCCATTCGGCTGTCGTGTCTTAGCGTCACTTAGCATCACTTTGGAGCACTTGGGAAAAATTCCACGCCAAACTTTTGGTGAGAAATACTCTTAAGTGACGTCAAGTGCTCCGAAGTGACGCAACCGAATGGAGCCTAATAACGTGAGGAGCAGCACGGCCGAATTTGGGGTCGTCGTGCCGCATGAGGACAAGAGAAACAGAACTAGACTGGAGAACGAGAAGACAACCACGAAGTGAGTGCACGACGACGCACGATGGAGATTGTACGACTAACCTGTTTCACAGCGATGCCTCTGCCGACGGTCGCCACTCCTAGACAGAAAGCCCGGATAGATACAGGAGCATGTCGACGCCAGTAACGTTGACGGGGACGACAAGGTCAGAGAAGGAGGCGGTCGAGGGGAATGGTGTTGAGGGAGATGGTAGTGGAAGGAAAGGAAAGCGGGGTGACAGCCAAATATTTGTTTCGAACCAAAGTCACCGAGTCATGTGGTTGTGACTCGTGACTGATGTGCGGACTTAGAGAATTTTCACCAAGTCCGCTATCCTCCATTATCCCGATTTTCGCTCTACCTTCCGTCGCCATGGTTTCATCCAACCTTCCGCCCCATTCTCCGCCTCAACCACCCAAGCTACTCTCGGCCAACGGTGCTCTGTTGCCCAGTCATTGCCGCCGTCTTATTATCTGCTGCCGCTATCGACGACGCGAAGGCAAGCGCAGCTGTCTCCCCTCGCCCACCATACCCGCCGTGGCTGACGACCGCCCCCTTCCTTCATCTTGCCCTCCTCATCTCTCAACGTTCTCGCCGTCCTGGACACATCTCACACACTCTTGAGTTTGACAAGCTCCCCTCAACGTCGACAATACCTCCTCAGCGGCCTCAGCCTGCGACCGCGGCGCCGTTCAGACCATGACCACACAGCCCACCACCTTGTTTTGGTTCAACAACAATCCTATACCTCCGACGCAGCCCGTTTTCGAGCCCTCGATTCGCCTCTTACGCAATAACACCCACCCCACATCTAGCTCACGACCACGGTGCCTCCCTCGGCGCTCTCCGACGCTACAAACGACTCGAGTCATGCGCTCGCCGCTCTCGCCCTGTCTGGTGTGTCTCCTTTCTCCATCTTATTTGTTCATTGATCTCTAATTGATTATATCATAGGCTATGGGATTCCGCCGCAGGCACAACACGCGTAACACTCCCACACCACAAAAAATACGTCCGAGCACTCGCTATCCTCCCGATAGAATACTTTCTCGCGTCAGGCTCCGCCGGCGGTAACAACATCAAGAAACGGAATCTCATCGGCACTTTTGTTTTTGATTTCAGTGGGCATAACGCCATCGTCAATACGCTTTCTATCAATGCTAAGCATATTTTCCTTCCTGGTGGTGCGTGTCTTCGTCGACTTCTCCTCTCATTTCTCAGCTGACATCAGGTCTCTCAGTTTCCGGGACTACAACACCGGCACGCCGTTTCACAATATGGAAGGGGTCCCGCAGCCGGGGGTGCTCGCATCGAGTCGGCGGGGTGGGTATACGCCAGCGCCGTTCACGCCGATTCCGCCTTTTCGAGGAATGACAACATTCACGGGTGATATGCGGTGCTAGGTGGGGAGAGTGAGGTGCAGAGCTGCGCGGGACTGGAAGACGACAAGCGCGACGCTGGTGAACGTGTCAACGTGTGGAAGGATGCAGCGGAGGGGGATGTCACGAGGACGGCTGGGAGTGGGATGGAGGAGAGGGAGACTGGCGCTGGCTTGAAGTTACCGTAGTATGATCAGTCGTACGCAAATCCCCTCCAGAGAGTGAACGGGCAGGAGGCGGAGGGCGGAGGGGAGAGTGGGATTTGGGGTCGAGGAGGGCGCGTGTGATGGGGATGACGAGGCGATGGTAAGTACGCGGATGCGAATGTCCGCTTTAACCAGTACAGACCATCTATAAATTTGCATTCATTCTATTGTTTTGTTCTTCATTTTGTTTATTCAATGTATACACGGACACATTTGCCTTCCTTTGTTTGAGGACGGATTCAAATCTTTTGGCTTGCGTATCAGAAACAATTCGCCGTATGAGGCGGGGGAATTCTCGCGACTCACGTTCCGATTCACGGTAGTATGACGCCGCGACGGCGGCACCTCACTGCTTGTATAGTAAGTGGTGGCCGGGTCAAAGAATACGTGGACGGCAGTCTACGGAGAACTACAAAGGCGCCCCATTTCTACAGAGAACTACACAGCAGCCGCGGATCTACAGACGGCTACGTACAGTTGCGGCGAAATCAATTTACTTACCAAATATGGAAATTTCAATCAATCCCCGTCTTTTGCTTGGATATGAATGATTTTCTCGAGCGGCAAGTTGACAGAAATGTTGAGAGCCTCAAGCCGGTATGTTGGGTGTAGAAAAATCTCTGTTTTTGCATGGATTTTGCCGAGCTGGCGGGCGGGCTCGTCCAGGAAAATCCAGCCAAAACCTATGAGAAACATGACATATGCGGCTTGTTTTTGTGGGTAGACCTATTCTACACAAGGAATACATCCCGTCTATTCTATTTCCGCCGACCAGTGAGTCGTTTTTCTGTGCAGTAGGGCGGCTTTGATGGAAATTTCCATATTTGGTAAGTAAATTGATTTCGCCGCAACTGTAAGTCGGCCTGGATCTACCACAGGCTACGGCCGCTACCGGCATCTATGTCAAAAACCCGGGATTGCTGATCGGCGACACACCGACATCACCACCATGCCCCGCGCGTCCCAGCCGAGGACCACTGGCAGCCGAACACGACAAGTTGAACAGCTCCTACACCTGATGTCAGTGTCAGCTTGACAAAGATGTCTGATTCGCGTCGTGGACACTTGAGCTTGTACGACCTGACAGTTTCCACATCCCAAAAAATATGAAGAGCACCGTTGTCGACGCCCAGGCTTGACTCACAGTTGGTGTGTCTGCTGAAGTAGTGGCTCGGCTGGCCATATAGCCGGAGTAACGACTTTCGTTACTCGTATAGCCTGCCCCCTTAATATGTATACTCCTATCATTTTACCTACGATCGTCTACATATACTCGGTGTGACCAAAAGTAACCGGAATTTGGCTTCTTAGAGAGGAATTTCGAAACTCAAACAACTTTAAGGGAAACAGGGCTCCTCTAAATCATCTTTTCTATGACTTCCACGGCATGGGCATGGCATGTAATATTTTGATTTGAGTTGGCGAATCAATCTTCGAAATTGGACCAATTTGGAAATGTTTGCGCTCTCTGAAGGAGAGATACAGAAATTAGTGTGTACGGGTGCGAGATACTGGCGAGATACGGGATATTGATGGGCACTGATTTCCTTATTGAGTAGAGACCGTGACACGGATCCCACCTGTCACTCCGGAGTTCCCGCCGAATCCCGACCCTTTGGCATTGTTTCCCGCCCCACTCCTCGCATCCCGCCTTGTTCCCGCCTCCGCATACCTCCTTAGCAACGACCTATAAAATTCACAGCGTTATTCTACAGTTTATTTAGGGTTACAATACAGGTGGCTGCCAAAAAGTCGCTCAATTTGAAACGAAGAGGCAAGTTCCCGGTAGGTCATCGCGGTCGCAGACGGCGAGGAAGGGACGTCGACGACGATTGAATTTGTTCGCACGTTGGATCAGCGCATAGCTCGTCACAACAGTCACAGTCGCCTGTACCTACTCAATAAGGAAATCAGTACCCATCAATATCCAGTATCTCGTCCGTATCTTGCAGCCGTACACACTCTAAGTACCTCAAAAGAGTGTTTAGTATCTCAATAGTCTACAAGTTTGATATTTAAGGTTGCCAAGTGTTTCCCGCTGTTCAGTGAGGGAGACAACTGGGCACACTAATTTCCCGCCTCAAAGCATACATAAAAGAATGTGTAATAATGGGACAAAGAGACCATGCAGCCTTTTGCCTGCTTCGTATGCAATGGTATATGTTCATACACTGCTAATAGGGTTATTTTACCCAGCAGTCACCCACAAAATCTGGTTGAAAACACGCAATTTCTGATTCCGGTTACTTTTGGTCACACCGAGTATTCGCAGTAGCTAGCTACTAGCTACAGACACACCTCAGTCGTTCACCCTCTCGTGTGCCCGGCTGAGGTTTGTGACACTAGTGTTGTCAGGGTCGGGTCGGGCCGCCAAGCCCGCGCTTGGGTCGGGTCGGGGAAGGTCAGGGTCGAGTTCAGCGCCCGACCCGACCCTGGCCCCACGCTCCGCCTGGCCCTAGCTTTGCGCTCGACCCGGCACTCTCGTTCTCCTCTGGCCCGTCTGGGTCTCCTACCTCTCCACCGTCTCATTCTCCCGTATTTCCCACCTCTCAGTCTCATTCGCCACCACCTCCGTCATCGCAGCCGCGTTTCCCGTCGTCTTCCCCATTGTCTACGCAACCCCGACTCGCCGCTTCCCAGTCAAAAGGTCCCTGTAGAAACGGGTGCTCGCGCAAGGCCGGATCAGCAGACTGCAGCCACAAGACGTGTAAAACATGCTGCCAGGGACAGGGAAAGGGCTGTAAATACCCCGGTCATCGTCTTCAAAGCTCGACGGTTCCTTCCGCCTCCTCTGACGATCCCACGGCTCTTTCTCGACCCCCGCCGATGTTCTCGTATGAAGAGCAGCCTCCCGCCGAGTCGGCACCTCCTCCGAAGGTCTACAAGACGCCTATGTCTGCCGAGTCTGCGAAGCAATACAACGCGAACCACGACGCGCATGCGCAGCGGAAGGCGGCGGAGCAGCGTCGCCGTGAGCAGGAGAAGCAGTTCGAGCATCAAATACGGGTTTATTTCTGGACCAAGGTACGCCATCTATCCTCTTCATCTCTTTCATGTACTCAGAACTTGTACAGGACGGTGACGAGCCGCAATGCGCCCGGGAGCAAGGAATCGTAACGTAGCCAAGGATCAATCTCGCCGACCACCCCAAGCTTCTTCAAAAGCTTTCGCTCGTTGACACCGACGACATCGACATCTACGACTTCGACAGCGGCTGCTTCTGTCGCGAAGAGGTCAATCATGTTCTGGAGGTTCCCCGTAGCAAGGTCCTGCTCATCCGCCATGTCGGCGTCCGTGAGTGCCCTCAGCTCGACATCTTTATCAATAAACACCGTCCTGCGCCGTCGACTGCTGGCGTGCGCCGTGTCTCCAAACAAGCGGCGTCGATCTACCGACATCAATCCTACTAGTCTCAAGGCGAGCCGACATCAATCCTACTAGTCTCAAGGCGAGCCGGCTCTCGCATCATCTGCACGCAGAAACACGCTCGACATCATCCCCGTCTACCACCCCGTCTTTTTCTTTGTCGTCTCCATCACCATCGTCTCCATCGCCATCGTCGCCAGCTCCTTCCACACGCTCATCGTCCCCCGACATCTACCTCCCGGATCACACTCTCCCTCCCCGTCCTCAATCATCGATCGACCCGGATTCTTTTTGGGAAAACGGGCGCGTTCTCAGCCCGCAAGGCCTCGGCACTTGGCCGGAGGGTGTCTATGCCCGTGATATGGCCGCCGCGTTTCGAATAATTCTCCCAAAGAGCAACATCCCCACTTCAAGACTGTATTTCAGACGTCTCATTTTCCCAAGGGCGCTGGTATCAGCAAGTTCGAGCTTGGAAGGAATCTGACCAGTCGGAGCGAGATGCTGCTGCGCAGCTTCCTCGTACCGGTGCTGGATTGTGGACAACCTGGAGGGCGAAGTCAACGGGATGGGCGGCGGTGAGCGAAAAGAAACGTCGTTAATGTATCTTTGTTTATATTCTATCTCCCGATTACTCAACTGTACCTACCATAAATCGTAGCCTCTGAAATCCAAAACGGTGACGGTTACCAAAGTAACTTAGCAACATTAACTTACCTGCCAAATCTTATTCAACTTAACTTAACTTAACTTTTGGCTGGGAAAGTTAAGTTGTCACCAGTTTTGATGGCAACAGCAACTTTGGCTGATCTAACTTGGCGGGGCGCATCAACTAAACTAACTTTACTGTCCTCAATTGTACTTTTTCAATGATTTTTGCTTCAATTGACTGGGAGACCTTGCTGGAGGTGATCTAAAGCTTTTTTGGCTAATCTGTGTGCTCAGCGGTGGTGTTAGTTTGATCAGGGACGATAGTATCCAATAGTTATCCATCAGGATTCAACCAAGCACCTTCCTCTACCCGTTTTGATTGAAAATATGACTCAGGGAGGCTATTTGAGGTGAATTGGCGACGTATTACCACTCTGGTATCATGATCAACTCATCACAGTTTTCTTCCCGAGAAAACATTCTGGATGTTTCCGGTGTCTACACGTCAATCTCCAACAGAAGCCGAACTAGAAACCGAACTTCACAGCAAACTATCGTCTATCACGCAGCACTTCGACTCGATATTTTGATCGTCCAAAGGGAAGGATGACAGTTTTATCTTCATTGAATTTGGCGGTTGACGCAGCGCACCGTAGGTCCAGAATTTTCCAAAGTTCATCAGCCGAGTCGGCAGATGAAAGATGAATTGTTGTATCGTCCAGACGAGAGTCCGGGATGGTAATTCCTTGTAACCCGGATCTGAATGTCGGACTCCCCTAATAACATTGTACGGGTCACTAAGCATCCCAAATCCGCCAAAACTGTACAAATTTTCCGCAGACTTTATTCAAGTTTGGAATACAGAACGCATAAGAAGCCAGTTATACAAACCATCGGGGAGATGCAATGCGGAGCAGCTGAGGCTGGACCGAAATACAACACCCTCGAACTTGTTAAGAAGCGAGCTCCAAATCCGCCCGTATGTAGCACCTTCATGTCTCCACAAGATATCGTAGACGGTCCAGACTCCGGTCAGCTCACCGCAAAGCCGAATTTCCTGGCCGCAAAAGAAATTTATCTCGCACTCAGAGGCGGACAATATGGATAGAAACTCGTCAATCTTTAGCGTTTTCACCAGGACGGCTCCGGGCACGGACTGTTGCTCCAGTTCGGGGACCGTTTGGGGGAGAAGGGGAGTGGTGAGGTTAATGAGCGGGATGCACGAAGTCCGGAAGAAACATACATAGGGAGACAGAAACATTCATTGAAAGGGAGACACATGGGGTCATTCTAAGACACATTGAGTGAATACCAGAAACATTGCCTTAATCACTCGGCGATAATCTTCAGCACTCCGCAATCATTGCCGAACCTCGGAGGCATCATTCGGCAACGACATGGATTCAATACCTGTGCCAATTTGGGGACTCTGAAGGTTCGAAGACCTTAATTCAGTGATTCAGCAATCGGTGAATTCGAAAACAAAACCTCGCAAATACACTAATCTTCTTTATCAATTTACCTGCAAATTTCGTCGCAACGGCCGTCGCGGCATTCTGTTGCCGCGTCGCACAAAATAGGTCTCAGACAGCGCCGTGATGCAATGGGTCTGCCGTAGTTCAACACAGTTTTTTTGTCTTAAATTACTACATACTATGCATCCCAATTATCCAGTCAAAATGAACCACACCAACGCAAAGCTACATATATACTGCGGTGGCGCGTAAGTACAGGGAGTACGACGAAGAATTAAGTTCAAGAACCGCAAATTAGAATTGAAAATGACCGACCGGCCTCCTTAAAATCCTCCCCTCCAACAGTTGTTTCGAACGTATCGAACGTAGCAATTGTTTTTTCTGTTTGCAGTACTCTGGTCGTTTCACGGGCGTCGATGCTCCCCACGACAGGGATCTCAACTTTCACTTTCATTACGCGCTCGGGTTTTCTACCCAAACACTCGCAGGCATGTTAGACTCCAATCAAAGCTCGTGTCAAGAAAAACTCACGAATTTTGGACCCGAACTTTACTTCGTCGCGAAGGCATTTCCCACCTGAATTGTCTACGCAATACCGTTTGGTACGCTTGCCATGGGCCCTGTGGAACCTGTGTTGAGTGTGAGCGAGAGAAAAATAACACAATATTAGCGGGTTTGTGCAAAGCGACCCGGGTCGCTTTGCGACCGCTCAGATCTCCACAACGAGCAGCCTCAGGTGTGAGGTCCCAGCGACCTAGGAATGCCCTAGGGCGATACTCTCCTAGGTCGCTTGGAGCTCATACCTGGTATCTGTTGTTGCGGAGATCTGAGCGGTTGAAAAGCGACCTGGGTCGCTCGCACAAACTCCCTATTAACGTACCTTGCAGCCCTATCTTCAATTCCAGCCTCCTTTTGACCGCTATGTTCAACATCTAACCCCTGATTTTGCGTGCCATCGAGGACGCCAGTCGCTCCCGGGACGGTATCCCAATTGTCGGGACGTGCGATTGATAACGAGTTGGCGATGGGTGGGATAACCCAACCTTCATTTTTGGGTGAACCAACCTTGGCATAATCAGCGGCTCAATCAAACCCTAATCTCCGAAATGGACGCACCCTTGATGTTATCGGCATCGTTCACCAACCTATCGCAGAAATCAAATAAGGCCAATGTTGAAAGATCATAGAGCGCACTTTTATTGAGAACAGCAGGTAGGTAGAATGTTATTATAAGCCCGAAAATGTAGCTGGGAGAGAATACTCGACTCATTGAGTCCGGAAAAGCCGTCGACATGCGGCATCGAGTCCGAGTTGCCAGCAATGTGCTGAGCAGATGTCATGAACACACCTCCAGCCGAATCTTTGACTTGGAAAGCCGTAAACTCAGATGCAAATCGGAATCAGAGGGAATTATATACCATAAGTTTGAAAACTAAGTAGGTGTTCTTCTGGCCAAATCGGTACGCACGCGCCACAGCCTAGATTATATATGTAAGCAAGGGCAAAAATAAGCGGTGCTCCAGCATGCCTGCAAATCCTAGAGTACAGGGTCAATACCCGGCACGTCGATAACCTTAGAGCAAGTTGTACCTGGTTTGGATTGAAATCCGGATCATATATGATGACCGTATCAGCTGTGGAAAGATTGATGCCTACTCCCTGCCGCCATGTTCAAACCAAGTTCAAACTGAGAAGACAGCAAATTTGGCGAATCAACGGTGTTTACCCCGGCTCGAGTGGTCAGTAAAAAAATGAACGTGTCCGAGTTGTCGCTGTTGAAGTTGTCTATGTCTTTTTGGCGATCCTTCCCTTTGGTGTTTCCGTCCTTGTAAAGACACCTCAGGAACCAATAGAAGATAACAATGAACCTTAGGCTCCATTCGGTTGCGTCACTTCAGAGCACTTGACGTCATTTAAGAGTATTTCTCACCAAAAGTTTGGCGTGGAATTTTTCCCAAGTGCTCCAAAGTGACGCTAAGTGACGCTAAGACACGACAGCCGAATGGAGCCTTATGAGTCGCAGGAACCGATGACCTGCTCCCGTAAGAAAATCTTCGATAACGTCCAGGGCGATTATAAAGTATGAAATGAATGATACGGCAGTAGAGGGGATGCAGACCGACCTGACTGAATAGCAGTACTCGACGTCCCGTGGCTGTTTATGTCCATTGTTCATCCATTGTTCGTCCACGCATCACTTCGAGCAGCCGGCCGAGCGTGCTGTCTGATACCCGAGCCTTCCCAATTAGGAAGGTCCGTGTGTCCCTGCAAAGTAAGATGAAGATTAAGTAATGTACATCTAATCTATCTACTTATGGTGCGGTTAACCTAGTCACCACCAATTGCTGACAACCGTTACTCCTCACCCAAAAAAACCCAGATTTTCTATTCCTCTTATAAAACGCTCTGTTCAGTGAGAGGAAACTTTCCCCAAGACCGATTAATATTTGGTGCAAAAATGAGGGAGTAATTCAATATTCAGTCGGCCAAATTGGGACATAACCACCACATGGGTGCACACAGGCTTATTCACGTCTTCATCCACTCTCGTGAGTATCCAAATAATGATGCCTTGCTCACTGCAGCACCAACCATGCAATATTTTGAGAATCCTGGCACACAAAATTTGCCGTTTTGGTTCCGTTTGGGCGGCATTTTGTGCCGGCGAGATATGTACATCCCAGAACAGTTTTCGCCTCCGGCGGATTTGGGACTAGTGCAACTTTGGTGGTGACTAAGTTAACCGCACCATATACAGATGCGGACCGCCAGCTCATCGACAGCGTCTCAGCGCGTCAGCTATTGGACTTTCGCACCCACGTACGACGCGTCATTTTTTGCTTTCGGTCCTTCTGACGCGTGATAGATGTTCTCTCCTCACGAGATTGCGTCCAATCCCGCTCGTTTCTTGAACTATGACACCTGGATTGATCCCGCGGCGCTGAGAAAATATCTGGTAGGTGTTGTGGTCGGTTCGAGATTTCCAAACGCGTCGCTGATGTGATACCAAGTCAAAGATCCCGCCGGCAGCTCCTCGCGTCAAGGTCGAACCAGACGCCGGTGGTATCTGCGCACCGGATATTGTCGTCAAACAGGGCGTACTTCCTGGCTCCGGTGATTCCGCTGTCAATTTGCGTACAGTATGGGAGGGTGGGCAAGAAGTCTTCGACCTCTACTCGCCGGTTGGAAGTGAACGCTGCTTTCCCTTGCCTGTTTTGCTGCTGAGAATGGGGCTAAAATTATACACCGAATGAACTCACTGGCTGTCGCAGCACTTGTTCCTCCGGATGTACCATGCGCGGGTTGCTCCGTAAAATTGAAACCTGCTGGCGCTGTATGAGTTTTAACGGAACAGATATGGTACGAAATGATACATACCAGTCGAAGAAGAATCGACGGGCCGGGGTGGCTGGCCGCCATTTGCATCCAGGCTTTCATCCTCGGACTCTGAGTAAGCTGATATTTGCATGTTTCCTGCTAGTATCAGGAGATAGATGTGCAACCAAGTGCTCGAATACGTACCCCGTACGCCTACGAGTAGCTAACTGTTTGTTTTAGACCTTTGCTTGCGGCTGAATGTTTGTGGTGAAGGGTTCTTTGCCGATTCAGTCTTACAGATAAATGAGTCCCTGGAAATGTCTTGAGCATTGTCGTACATTGAGCGGCCACAGCCCTTCTTATGAGCGGTAGTAACAAAGCCCCTCTTCCACAGATCCTGATAATGCCTTACTATCCCCTGAACCATCACAGTCGTGGTGAAATGAAACGAATTTTCCATATCCGGATACTTTCTTCCATAGCGAGTAAACAATAATCACACTGCGAGATTCATAAGTAACGAGCATAAATAAGTACCTCAGAGTTGTTCGTGTGTAGAAGCAACGTCTGAAGGAATGTACGAAGAACAAGTCCGTATAAATACTAATATCTAGCTGTGCGTGTATCAACCGGGACGGGTAACAGAGTCAACAGAGTGAATAAGAAAAGATGACACTCGAAAGTCTGGGGCATTTGGTATAGGGACACCCCCCATCCAGTCACAACCCATTTCCTCCCTCCACCTTCCTGTTTGTTGCCCAGTATATTGCTTTGACATGTACCCTGGACTCTTCTGAGAAGCTCTACACTTTTCTCGCTTTTTTCCCTGACTTACCAGTCCCGTTCTGCGGTGCCCAAAGTGGCCACTAATTTTGGCCTTGCTCTAGCAATGTCAGCTAAAACTGGGTCAAATAAAATTTGGAAAACGCGGGGATCCCTTATCACAGTGCCCAGTGTTCACATCCTATCCTATACTTGAAAAGAGGGCCAGGCCATCAGTCGCGTGACTTTTGACAGAAAATCACGGGGTCTTTGTCGAGATGTTGAGATCGCACTAGACGTCGCGAGCGGAGCGAGCGCAGCGGGGTTTGGGGCGGCGAGCCCCAACAAGCTGTGCGACCGAACGGAGGTAGGTCGGCGAGCGCAGCGAGTCGGCCGTGCCGGAGGCAGGGAGCTAAAGCTTGTCCTATACTTGAAAACAGGGCCAGGCCATCAGTCGCGTGACTTTTGACAGAAAGTCACGGGTCAATGTCGAGATGTTGAGATCGTACGAGACGTCGCGAGCGGAGCGAGCGCAGCGGGGTTTGGGGCGGCCAGCCCCAACAAGCTGTGTGACCGAACGGAGGGAGGCCGGCGAGCGCAGCGAGTCGGCCGTGCCGGAGGCAGGGAGCTAAAGCTTGTACATGCAAACACAAGATGACGTAAGTCACCTGACATTGACAGAAAGTCCCGTGTTTCTTGACAGAAAATCACGGGGCGTCCCCCCGAGGTAGTGTTGCCGTCGAGTCGGGTCTGACTCGAGTTAATATCCGAATCGACTCGAAAAAGGAGCGACTCGATCGGATCGAGTCGAGTCGAGTGTCAACTCGAGTTGGGATCGAGTTTGGCTCCCAAAACGGAAATCAAACGGTTCTAAGGCGATTTGGATGGGGTTTTGGGCCTGACTGGATTTGACTTATGGCTTGAACTGTGTAGCAAGTTTTCGTGCAGAAAATCCAACGTTCATGTGGTGAACGCTGGAGTAAAGGGTTTGGCCGGAAAATCCCTCACCGTGACCCTTGTGACATGACGACACAAGCGTCACTCCGGTCATTTCCTTCGAGGGGTTGGTCGCGGCTGGGAAAAACTCGGAAGCAACTCGAGTCGTAACTCGATCCAACTCGACCCTATCAAGTTGTCAACGAGTTCCGACTCGAACTCGACTCCACTCGACTCGGTGGCAACACTACCCCGAGGCGCCGCGCGCCGCTCGCGAGCGAAGCGGCGAGGGCCACGGAATCCACAGCGGGGTTTGGGGCGGAGCCCCGACAAGCTGTGCGACTGCCGAAGGTGCGGTGCGAGCGCAGCGAGTCCACCGCGCCGAAGGCGGGGAGCTAGGGCCGTGTACGGATAGGCGTCACGCCGATCCGGCACCTGGTTATGTAAGCCGAAACATCACGTCAACAAAATGCTCTGACGCCTACCCTATAATATAAGGTAGGCGTCAGTCACTTACAACGAGCGGTCACATGACGTGTCACGTCACGCGTAACGCGGCAAAATCTCGCTGGATTTCGCTCAATTTGAATTTCAACGATTTTTGAGGTCAAAAAAAAAATTGGTCATTATGTAATCATAACCGGAGATAGGAATATGTTTTTTTGAGATTTCTCTAGTATTTCTCTAGTCACCGTTGTATGATGCCCCAAGATGTTGCGCACTGCAGCCAATGTTCACGGTATAGTGTTGTGCTGGCGGGTTGCCGGTAATTGATGGGATCCTACCCTATATGGTGCGTGAGAACCTTACATAAGCGGCAAATTTCGCCATCGTCCCAAACCAATTTTTGTAACGCTTATTAATCGTTCCCACGGCCAAATCCCCAGTCGCACAAAAAATATCGTGCTCTTTCCGGCCTGCGGAAGGGCTGACCTACAGACTTAGAAGACATTCTCGCTGTTTCGGCTCTGAAATTTTGGTTTTTGGTTTGAAAAGCACCTTCTACACTGCAAGGAGGTTCTGTCACTCATTGCGCCGCAAAGGTTTGACAGGTCCCACCCTTAAGCGAGCTGCCGAAGCATGCCGAGATGACTATCCTGTGGCTGTGCTGGCCAAATTTTCCTCCGAAATCTTTGAAAAGTGTCCCATTTGGTGAGAAAACCACATAGAAACACTCAGAAAAAAAGTGGTCTGAATTTTTTTGTGGGTCATATAGCAAGAGACCAGGGGACATTTTGGCAACTCTGCCCAATAGGAACCCTTCATTGAACCTCTATCTAAGACTTGTATTGGGCAAAATTCCCAATCTGGACCTTAGCATCGTGCTATAAGCCCTCGACGTCGAGCGTGACAATGTCACAGTGTGATGCTGACATAAGGGTGCGGGGATCCCACGCTCTCTATCTTACCTGGAATTTTTCTCGGCAGGGGGGCAAAATATTATTATTTGTTTGGCTAGTGATGCGGACATGGATCGGCGTGAAACAGTTGTTGTAGGTCAAGATAAAGCTGCAGAATGTGAGCCATGAGTCTCCGGAGGTCCCAGTCACCAAAGTCTGACCCAAATGAGAAGAGTTTTCATTATTGATGTTGACGAACAACCAAACATAAATATTTAGCGACGTCAAACACGTGCGCATCAGAGTGTGCTACATAGATAGTGTTGCCGCGAGCCGAGCCGAGTCGAGCTCCACCTCGAGGTAGCTCGCTCCAAAAAGGTAATTTGTGATAATATCAGGCCGGAAAAGGCAGCCATTACCTCTTTGGGGCAAGCTACCTCGAGGTGGAGCTCGACTTGGCTCAGCTCGCGGCAACACTAGTGCTAGATCCAGAGATCTGACACCTCTTGCACAGCGTAGAAAGAACCGCTGATAATCAACCCATATGAAAACACACGTATTCAACACAAGGGGTGAGCGATCTCTGGATTGTGGAAGTTGATCTTGCCACGTGAGCCAAGTGATTGATGTCGGCCCCGGTTTCGGCATCCAAGGCAACGTTTCGGCAGTTGAGACAAGCCGTCAGGCTGCCGCTTGCCTCCACTCCTCCGCTTCCTCACCGTATCTTCTTATCGTCAGTATGCAACACGGAGCGCATCTCTATTGGTTATACCTCACTCTGTACCTCTCTACACGTCGTCTAATCAACATCCATTGCATCACTACTGCCAACAGTGTCCGAATCTCGTGTAAGAGTTGCAAGATCGTCGTCTGTAAAGGCAATCCGGGCAACTTTGGAGCAACGCGGAGTGCCAGGGGGTGATGTTGCTGGGCGTTTCTTAGACTGCGGCTGCGGTGGGGGTACTCCGAGACGCCGCTCTTCATCCTCTGCAAGAGCAATCTTCGTCTCAAACTCTATGCGTTCTGGCTTCTTGGCGGTGATTTCCCAGTGCGGATGGCTGTCGGATAGGTGTGTTGCCATGTTGTACTTCCAGTGCGTCTGCGGACACAAGGCACATGCAATTGGCACATTGGTGGAGGCTTTTGCAGTGGTGGACTTTGAAGCAGGCTTGATTTGAAACTCGTACACTTCGCGGCACGTTGATATTGCCTTTCTGCCTCGGATCGAGAGGGCGCAGGCACCATTTGACATGCTGCCTCCACAAGAACCGCACGGATAAGAAGTAGCAACCTGCGAAATTGTGTGAACGGAGGAACAGGGAGTGAAAAAAAAAAGCAATCACTGCCGCAATTAAATTCTTTTCTGTGATTCCATGCAGCGACAACATGATATGCTTGCCCATATGGTTCTGGCGTTCCGCGCCGAGTACATCCTTGCCACAGATGAGACATTTACGTCGTCCATCTTTTGGGCTTGGTGCAGTTATGGACGGCAAACGATGCGAAATAATTCTTGTTGCGGCGGGTCCATTTTGAGTCAAGTGTTCAACTGAATGTACTCCGGGAATAAGTCTTTAAATTTCCACGACGATAAGCCTTGAAGATCACATACCCAAGTCTACAGAAGTCTCATACGGAAACTTGCCGCCCTCTTTGACGGGGCCATGGGATTTGTAGGCGGATTTCCTTCTATTCAGCGCGTGTTAATAAAGTGGTCTTCATCGTATCCAGTTGAGAGTCAGAAAATATCCAAGTACTCTCAACTGCTTCCGCAGCATCTGGTAAAACTCCGGGAGCCAGATCATCCAGCAATGCTCGCGCTGGCATAAGTTCCGGAGTTGAGAGGGGTAGAACCAGGCGTCCATTGACGCAAATGCTTAGATGCCGTTGGAACGCAACTGAGTTTGACTTCGCTTGTTTGACTTTTGCTGACTCGAACCCGATAAATCTTGTGCTCCAAGCCCAGGACAGAGTATTAGACTGGTCGAGCAAGGGGACCAAAGAAAGTATTTACCCTCTCGTAGCGGCTATCTGGGAGATTGAGTTCGGCGATTGGAGCGGCATCGAGGTAAGTGGGAGGATGTGTAGCATGCGACTTGATGACGGTGCAATGAAGAATGGCCAACGCAACTTGTGTTTTGTTCACAGCAACCAGGGCCGCAAACAGCCCCTCCAGCTTCAGGAGATGAGCGGTCGCAGTCGTGTCATGGATTTTTGACGGTGCGCGATCCAATTTATCGCCGCCAATTGAATAACAACGAATGCGCAACAACCGATCATGGCTTTTGGCATGCTCGATGCCCCATCAGCGTCCGTAGAATGCTTTTCTTGTGCGCAGCTTTACGGTCATCATCTGCATCAAGCTTTATCCACACTGAGTGAGGTTGGGCTGTGGAGCAAGCCGCCGTTTCTGCTGCAAGAGTTGCGGCACCACTGAACCTGAAAACCTCTGCCGGCGAGAGACCTGCAGCGTCCGCATCACCGGGCTGGGAACTATCGATGTCCTCGTCGATGGACCTGTCAAAGTCCTTGGATACTCCTGGATATTTGCCGCCGTTCGGCCTCATTAAATCAACACCTGGTTTGCTGAACAATTCATTGAAGTCGATTTCATATCCGACATCTCAATCGTCATCCGCTTCGGGGCTGTCGACTCGCTCGAGCACCTGAAGCAGGAGATGGGCCGCGCGGGACGTGATCCACAGATCTTTGCCCAAGCTCACTTCCTCGTCGAGAAGTCGTGCTTCCAGGCACAGAAAAAGTCGACACGCAAGAAGCAGAAGACGACAAATGCAGCCGCAATTGACGGTGGGGAACCGCGAGACCGCCCGGAAGCAAATGATGCGCCGGCTGAGTCGATTGAGTTCCCTGTTCTGCTCGACGATGACAAGCTCCCCGACAATCTCCAGTGGCGCAAGAAGCTCAACCCAGGTGTGCGTCACTATGCAGCTGCACAGCACCCGGACTGCCGCCGCGACGTCTCAGACGAATATTTTGGCAATCCCGTCCGAGAACGAGGTAACATTTTGCGTTCATCGTGTGAAGTACATGTCACTGAATATCTGCATGTAGTCCTAGCCAATGCTCTCTGCTGCGACCTCTGCGCTAACGACGGCCCGTTTCCACCGAAAGCACCCGAAACGCATCCGACCACCCCGCCGACTCACCCGCAAAGTGCTGCGTCATCAACAGCTACCACACCCAACAACAATGGCAAACGCGGGCGTCGCGCCGCTGCCTCCGACACTGATGCAGGTGCCAAGCGACGCGGCGGCCATCTGACGGAGTGCAAGGAAATTGTCGAGCGCTGGGCAACCGCCCATGCACGATAGCCTTGTTCTTTCTCATCCGTCCAACCAGGATCAGTAGGGTCGGCTGGTAGTGACCAGCCAAACACTGTGGCCTCGAGGGCGCCAATTCTTCCGGTTAGTTCTCTGATGACCTCCAGCAGACCATCTACTTAAGAGTCAATCTCCCTTTTTTTTTTTTTACCGAATTCAAAGCTCACCGGTTTGCTGCCGAGACCTTGACCGGGAGGCCCTTATCATTGCGGTACTTGGTCGTTCACAGGGGAGGCGATGTTTCCTTGAGAGCTAGTCTCAACTGACGCAGTTACGATGATGAAGATCCACCCACCTGCATTGTTCACAAGTGGCTCCTAAATCACACCTTGTTTTGCGATCTTTGCATCGTAAGCAGACCTTCCAGGTCGTTGGTCGTTTTCATGGCAACCAGCTTAATGACATACCTTGTTTGGCGATAACGACCCCGTTAGTTTTGGCATTTATCCCAGAGAGTCGTCTATGTGCACAGGGTACACCCCAGCGCCCAGGTTTCGATTTTTCGATTTCTTTTGCTCCTGTTGTGAAGTCAGAGTCGCTTCGTTATCTCCTAACCCTAGCTGCGAAGCTGGACTGGGAATTCCACGTTGTGGACGTCTACTCTGCCTTTCTCAACAGTGAGACGGATCCAGACGAGCCACCTATCTACATGCGACAGCCTCAGGGCCATCGTGTTCGTGGAAAGGAGGACTAGAGTACGTCTGTCTCCTGAAAGGGGGAATTTACGGGTTAAAGCAAGCCGCACTTCTCTGGTACCAAAAGCTACGTTCCATTTTGGTCAAGATTGGTTTCCGGGTGTGCATTGCTGATCCGTGCGTCTTTATTCGTCGCCTGGAGAAGGCTATTTCCATTATCCCCGCCCACGTTGATGATCTCGGTTTATTCTGCTCCTCTGTTGCAGAGGTCAAACTTTTAAAGAAGCAGATTTCCGAGCATGTCCGAATCAAGGACTTGGGAGAGTCGAAATCCATTCTTAGCCTCGAAATCCTGCGTGATCGTGCGAACCGCACCATCTCCTTGTCTCATCGTTTCTATATTGACTCGATTGTGGCTCGGTATTGCATGGAGGATGCACGGCCCGTATACTCGCCAGTCAACACGTCGGCCGCTCCGCTTTCCAAGTCTCAATCTCCTCAGACTTCAGAAGAACTCCAGCGCATGGCCAACGTTCCCTACCAGCACGCCGTTGGTTCGCTTATGCATACCGCTGTTCAATGCCGTCCAGACATCACAAAGGCAGTCCAGTCCGTATCGCAATTTAGCTCCAACCCCGGTGAAGCTCATTGGGAAGCCGTTAAACGGATCCTCGCGTACCTCAAAACCACACGCGACTCTGTCCTTGTTCTAGGCGGCAATGAAGACCTTACCCTTCACGCTTTCAGCGATTCAGATTGGGCAAACTCAAAGGATCACGCCCGATCCATTTCTGGGTATGCTGTCTTCATCGGATCCAGCTTAATCGCTCGGTCAGCGAAGAAGCAAACTTCCACGGCTCTTTCGATGGCGAAGCCGAGCTCTACGCTGGCACACACGTCAGGCTTGAAATCAGGTGGCTCCGCTCTCTTCTGTTCGAGCTTGGTTTCTTACTACCTCCCGGACCGACTTCCCTTTCCATCGACAATACTTCCACCATCCGGATGATTGTCAATACTGATGAAGTCACCGCTCAAATGAAGCACGTCCACATTGCCATTTGGTGGATCCGTGAAGCAGTCCTCTATTGCTGCATCGTCCCCGTTTACGTTCCTACGGAAGTGAATGTTGCCGACTTATTCACGAAACCATTGCCGGCACCACGCCACAAGACTCTCGTCAAGATGTTGGGCATGGCTCCCCGACCGGATGCTCGTTGAGGGGGAGTGTTGAAGTATTTCTTTCTCTTCCATTTACCGTACATACCTTACTTTCTCCAACTCGCAATCCGTTCCGTTACGCGTCACACATTCCTTATGTAGCTTTGTGTCACCGTCACATTCCTCAGTCGTTTCCTCCACGACTGAGGCTATTGTTGTAGGATTGATCCGTGAGCTTCCACTCCGTTCCGATTTCTTTTCGTCGTTTCATCATCCTTTGCACCCGTACCGTCGCATCGCCATCACCATCCCCTTCACTACCTTATATACTGCTCGTTACCTTTGCTGCCCGCTAGTCACTTCTTCCCCACGTCGACTAGCGTGCGTATACCTTTACTTTACTTTCTACTCACAGTCCTTGTAGTCTCTAATATACTCTAGGTACTAGTCACTTGTTCCCCACGTCGACTAGCTCTCTAATATACTCTAGCTGACTCCGACTCACTTGTTTACGGCCGCTCATCGCGCTCTCATCACCTTTTGACCTACTTTAGGTATGTGCACTCGTATCTACTGTCCTTACAGCTTACTGATTCTCCTGGTAGTTTATACTTACTGTATTCTATCAGGTATATAATACATGAGTCGTTTCCTCCACGACTGAGTTCATACTTACTGTATTCTATCAGTTCCTTCTTCATTTGAATTAATCCCGAGTAAACGACTCGTCGCTACTGTAGATCACAATTTCAAGAATCCGTGAGGACTCACCTTCCCATCCTGTCCCCAATATATAAAATTTGGTTTTTTGTTCTTGGGCGATTTGAGACATCAATGATGGCATCAGTGATGGGACCTATTTGGTGGTGTTTATGCGATGTGCACCATAGACACTCCGAGATTCCGCCGCGCCGATTTCGGCTGACCAACCTCATGACCACACTGGCACGTAATCGCCCCACGATCGTGTCACTCACGCCAAGCGGTAGTGCGCTTGGTATTGAAATCTCAAGAAGAGGACTCTCAAGAACAAGAGTTGACATTCTTGTATGGCTTCTTGAGGTAGCGCGTCAATGAGTTCAGCGCCAAGGGTGAAAATAAGCTAATCCGATAATAGCACAAGCTGTTGGTGAAACCATGAGCTAGGACACCGGAGGCAAGAAATGGGGATGGATAGCACATAGAGCGGAGAGTTCAGAGTGTCGCCTAGACTAAGGCCCGGGCAAATTGGCCATTTTCGGCCATTTTGACCGGAATCTGCCGAAATTTGATGAAAATGACACTTTTGTTCAGCCTATAGCGGCTTAACGGCTACAAATTTTTACATGGTTTGACCGAGAACATTACTCCATTTTGTTCCATCTCTCACTCTATATTCACAGATTGCCTCAGAAAACATCCCCAGTCAAGTTGAAAATATGGCTAAACCGTCTCCCGACTTGTTTGATTTCGGATCAGCCAATATTGATGTACCCATTGTACCCAAAAATCGACTTTCGCCTCTCCTTCATTCTCACAAGTCATTTGATGATGAATATACCCCTTGGCAGCGAGATATTGACCAAAAACCGATCGGACATTTTTTTTGTCCACTTAGTGTCCATCAACTGTCGATAGACTGGCAAATTGACAATTAGCTCAGCGGCAGCTTGCAAAAAGCACTGATAACGGGTATTGCTGGTGTCGGGGAAGCGAATAGGGTATTCGATGTGTTCGTGAGCATTGAAATATATGCCGTGGCTGTCCTGCTGCCCCTTTTTGTCGTCTTTGTGATTTAGAAGCATCCCGATAAGCTCGCAAAGTTTGACGCCACCGCGCAAGGAAACACGCTCAGCTCGTGCTTTAGCCGCTTCAGATCCCGACTTTGCTGCTGCTTCGTTATCTTTGTTCATGAGGAGAACAGGCTGTTCGAAGCCATGCTTGAGCCACGCTGCCATCATGCGTTCTACGCCGCCTGGAATGACGGTAAGTGAAGAGGAATGTCACAATGATGGAGGACTTACCTTTGTGTGCATTAAGGTCTTTATGCATGAAGCAACCGCCGCCGAGAAAGAAATCCACCTCGTCTTTTTCCTCCTGTGACAATTTATCGAAAGAGTACTCGATCTGCGGGTGCGCTCTTCGATCGGAAGAGCATCCCACGCCTCCAGTCCGCCCGCAGCTTCGATTTTCGCAGCAGTTACCGCATAAATTGCAGCAAGCAATTCCTGTGTTGTTAAGCGGAGGAGCGCGTTCTCCCCACGGACTTCGCGCTCCATTCGCTTCTTCAACTCGAGAAACAATTCTCGTAACTTGAGATGATCAGCGGCGTGGTCTGTCATCATACCGGTCACCTTAATGATACGGGTTTTAATTGAGTGGTGCTCGTTCGTTTGTGCTTACCTTTGTTTTGCTTCCCATCACCAGCTCCACTTCAGCCGAATTTGAGTCCTTGCTTCCGCCACCCAGAGAACACCGGGAAAAAACAGGGGGTTAACAGAACTGAGGATTAAGACTCAGCTGCTACTTGCCCAGAGCTCGACACGGCCATGACTTGCGAGCAAGGGCCAAAACAAGGGACCAACGGCAATTGATGCGGTACGGCAACGCCCCAGAGTGGTGCTCCTGGCTTTGCCGATGACAGAATGGTCAACAAACGTAAGCACAAACGAACGAGCCCCACTCAACCTGTATATTGTTTTCAAAACGGCTGTATCGTGGTGTATCAGACCCTGCCTGTGGATATGTTCCACGCCAGAAAGGATTTGACGTGTTATTGAACGTGCTCCATCTTCCTCGACACCGCCAAGGGAGCGGGCTAGCGCAGCAATCGTTTGTTTCCCCCTCTACATACTCTGTAAACAGGATGAACACTCCAGGATAGATCACGGTGAGGTCTGAGGGTTGTGGTTGACGCGGGCTCATTGATGCGGTTCTCTCAACACATTTCGCTTGGGATTGGGCCCTTCCGCCAGCAATTTCGCAGCCATCATATGATTCTTAACTCTCACAATGCTTCCACCGCATCTTTTGAGGCCAATGTCCTCGTATGTCCGTTTGTTGTCTGGTTAAATGAGAGAAGTCTGATCGGGAACGGCGTGCACTGTACGCACCGGGATCGAAATCCGGTCTACTGGCCGGTGGGTCGCGACGCCAGTCTCCAGAACAGCAGGCCCTTAAAACTATCCTATACTGTGCAGTGCCGGACACGCAAAGTCGACAACTTTGATCTTCTATTTATGGAAGGTGTTACACATGCCAATGGTGCACATTGCATAAACACCACCAAATAGGTCCCATCACTGATGCCATCATTGATGTCTCAAATCGCCCAAGAACAAAAAACCAAATTTTATATTGCATTTTCTGTACTGAAATCTCACTAGGAGAAGGACATAAGTTGCAGCCAATAGCTTTCCAACGACTTTGGGAGCATGTAACTCGGCGTCCGGACTTATGGCTACCCAATAAGGATATGTGTCGTAAGCACACGTGAGTGATTGATTGATTGTATCAGTGATGTCTCAAATCCGTGCCGTGAAAAATATATTTATTGTGAGTTTTGAGCGGATGAGAAATCCCTCTAGAGGGTTTAGTC
Source organism: Favolaschia claudopus (assembly GCA_037176885.1). Lineage (NCBI taxonomy): Eukaryota > Fungi > Basidiomycota > Agaricomycetes > Agaricales > Mycenaceae > Favolaschia > Favolaschia claudopus. The sequence continues at coordinate 207,133 of JAWWNJ010000148.1, read as the reverse complement.
TACTATCTAATCGGAGTGTTAGTTCTTTGTGTAAACACGATGTTACGGACCCAAAGAATGTTTTTGCACGAGCCGATTTCCCCAAAACTCAAAATCAAAAAAATTCAGCCCCAAAAAATTGGCCGAACACCTAAATTTGATGGGAAAATTACGAAACACAGGGCAATCGACTCCGTTAATTGAGCTGGTTCTGTTCCTGATAAAATAAAAATAATTTCACGAGCCGTTTTGACACAGATTCCCTGGCAAACATCACCGTATTTGGACATTTTACATCATGTTGATCAATTCCGTCACCGAACACGTGCCGCCCACCGTGCCGTTCCGCTGCCGTGAGTTGGTGTTGAAAGTTTGCACAGATTTCCGCCTAGATTGCAGTCCCGGCCGTCATACTCTCTCCGGCACTAAGATAGAGAGCGTGGGATCCCCACACCTTACTTAAGCACGTTATGTAACGCTTATTAATCGTTCCCACGGCCAAATCCCCAGTCGCACAAAAAATTTCGTGCTCTTTCCGGCCTGCGGAAGGGCTGACCTACAGACTTACAAGACATTCTCGCTGTTTCGGCTCTGAAATTTTGGTTTTTGGTTTGAAAAGCACCTTCCACACTGCAAGGAGGTTCTGTCAGTGTTCTGTCACTCATTGCGCCGCAAAGATTTGACAGGTCCCACCCTTGAGCGAGCTGCCGAAGCATGCCGAGATGACTATCCTGTGGCTGTGCTGGCCAAATTTTCCTCCGAAATCTTTGAAAAGTGTCCCATTTGGTGAGAAAACCACATAGAAACACTCAGAAAAAAAGTGGTCTGAATTTTTTTGTGGGTCATATAGCAAGAGACCAGGGGACATTTTGGCAACTCTGCCCAATAGGAACCCTTCATTGAACCTCTATCTAAGACTTGTATTGGGCAAAATTCCCAATCTGGACCTTAGCATCGTGCTATAAGCCCTCGACGTCGAGCGTGACAATGTCACAGTGTGATGCTGACATAAGGGTGCGGGGATCCCACGCTCTCTATCTTACTCAGAGATCAAAATTTTTGCGCTCGGAGCTCAAAGAAGGTACACAGAGTTTCGATTTTTGACCCCAAAAATTTGGCCACAGCCAAAATGTCGTGGGAAAAACTTCGGAGGTGGTTTTTTGAGCTTTTCCGGGGTCGGCGAATCCGATTCTGAAGTCAGAATTATCCCCAAAATTCCCGTTCGGCGGCAATCAACATTGTCGACTTTGGGTGTCCGGCACTGTACTTTAAAAGAGCACGGCACAGCCTCAGTGCCGGAAAGGGAAATTCACCCCGTGACTTTCTGTCAAAGCCTGAGAATCCCCGCGGCGACGCGCGCCAGCGAGTGCAGCGAGCGGCAGTGCGGCGCCGTCGGGCTAGAGGTGCAGAGTGCGGTCGCCGGAGTGGCGAAGGCACGGGTCGCATAGCTCGTACTTGAAAAGAGGGCCAGGCCATCAGTCGCGTGACTTTTGACAGAAAATCACGGGGTTTTGTCAACATCCTACAACACAACCGGCTGTCGAGATGTTAAAAGTTGCCCGAGGAAAGCTCGGTCCGGGTCTGACAGTTGACGTGTGAGTCATTCAGCGCGGCTCGCGCGTTCCTACGGCCGAAGGGCAACCTTAAAAGCTATAGCCCTATAGGTGGGCTATAATGAGGCCTATAGCATTCGTCGAACAAGTCTGAAGGCCTTAAAGTGGGTACGGGCACTGCCCTTGCCGGGAACGGCAGCTTTGTACTTGTTTGGTTCGCAGAGGCGTTTGGTTCCAATTTTGCAAAGGTTTCACCGCCCGAAAAACGGGCTGTATCTCTTGGGACTACTGAGGTAAAATCTTCATAAGAGGCATAAAAATAAAAGTTATCCCTTTTGGTACTCCCTCCCTCAACCTTCATCTCAAAGCTGCTGCATTTTATCAACACTCCCCCACTTCCAGGGGAATGCAAAGGAATTTTACAAATTCAAGGGATAACATTTGAAGATCTATAGAAATGGAAGATATTTCCCCCACAACTTATATGGCTAGAATGTGTTCTGAATAAACGATGGATTTTATTCTGTTCCCTCTTCGTACGCGGGGAGTCACAGGTGTCACACTTACTGTGTACTGCCAATATACCTCTCTGCTCGTCCGATTTCGTTCAAATATGCGCGCTAACAATGTCATTAACTATAATTCCTTCCCTGGAAACACTATCCGACCACGAAAAGGGAGTCAAACGAGGCGAAGATCAACTATATCCGAACACTCGGCCGGTTCGGCCGAAATTGGTTGGTCCTCTTCGCAAGTCAGAAATTTACGGCAAGATTGGTCCAAGATGCCAATCCATACGGCCCAGATGCAGCATAAATGCATGGAGAGTGAATATCTTCAAATTTTGAACCTAATGGAACACAAAATGTTGGGAAGGATGCTGGTTGCAGCACGATAAATTGAGTATTTGAGAGCAAAATTTTGTTTTTGTGGGGGATCTAAGTAGATTTAGGTATTTGACACAACATTCACCGCGAAAGTTAGTCTATATGGGCATTGTGCAAGCCGGAACAGAGTGGAACATGGAAAACTAAGAGTTGACTGAGAACAAACAAGTACAAAGCTGCCGTTCCCGGCAAGTACCCACTTAAAGAGGGCTATAAAGTCACATGTCTTTGCTCCAGTCAACAGAGGCAGCGAGCGGAGTGAGTGGCACTAGCTAAGGTGCTGAACAGCGGTTCATTTCGTCTGAAGGTTGATTCTGCTGTGTTTTCAAAGGTTTTTCTTCCAAAAATAATTGCAGCTTGAGGCATGGTCCAAGCGCTAACACGTGACATTTATAGGCCTTTCCCCTTTAAAAGGGCTTTAGGGTCCGCCGACCCACTTTTAAGGCCTATAGGACGGTCACTGGTTCGCGTTTGCCTCAAGTTTGCCTCGCAGTTTGGTATTGTGCCTTGCACCTTCCCTTTGCACCTTCACTGTGTCTTGAAGAAAGGTACTGTAGCCTTCCTCTGCTAGCTTTTAGCTGAGGTGCTTTATAGCTCTGCTCTTTGGTTCTGGTAAGAGAACCCAAACAATTTAGCAAACAAATAAATTCACATGCTCTCAGCCTTACTTCTTCGCTGTTAAAAATCTACATATCAACGAGCCGAATTCTGTTGTACGCCATCTACTGAATATTGTCACAAATACTTTGATTTTAAAATCTTTTGTTTAGCTAATCTGTGTCTTCAATGTCAGTGTTTTTCTTTCTTTTCATATTTCCTGTTTGCTATCTTATATAAGGGACCAAACTCCTCCTAATACACCACAGCGGGCTCAACAAGCTGGACGGCAGCAAGAGAGAGAGAATCGTACTTTAGATAGTCCTCAGCATAGACTTGCAACTTCATCATTTCTGCCCGAGAGAATAGTGCGTTCCAAGAAGTATCTATGATTGAATTGAATTGCGGAAATGCCAGGGTAGATTGCATCGATGAGAGCTTCTTCTGTATTTGTAGGAATTTTGACGTTGGGCAATTGCACATTGCCATTGGCATCAGAATTTCTCCCATGTCCTACAGTGGTGGCAAATAGAAATTGCCGTGGCTTTTTGGTGAAAGTCTGGCTGTATACCTCACCGAATGACTCAAAATAAGATGTAGACATAAATATATGATACCTCTGTACCGCTTAAAACACTCAGCTATATATTATGCCCTGACAATGCATCAATAACAGGACAGTTTCCGATTTTTGCCATATCCGGAAAAACACATGTCGACTTCACTGATGTTGACCACTACCTCGCAGAGCCAGGTCAAATACATATCCGATGCTTTCGGCTCGGCACGGGTTACTGCACGTATCGCAATCACACGGCCGCAGAATGGGGCAGCGAGCCCCAGGATCCTTTCCAACGAGGGCCGCAGGCGCTCACTTGCGACGACTGGCATCAACGTCACCGACGAGCAGCAGCGCCAACGACGAGCAGTCCATATAGCTGCCACGTCACTTTTCCATGGATGACCCGGGCAACGCGACAACTCGAGAATTACGCTCGCACGGCATTCTTGGTAGCGCGACATCGCGCACACTCACCTCAGCATGCCCAGGGGGAGCCACTTCCCTTACACTCCACGCAGGCATTGCAGGGGAGCTTCTAAAGCAGTCCTACGTATGATGGGTTGCTCATGGCGGTCGTTAACACCGCCGACTTCTGACGCGAATGGCCGGGACTGGGGAGCTGCTCCATAGCTCAGTCTCTCACCAAATGCTCACCTCAGCCGCATTCCACGCCCGCGTCTCATGCGCACAGCGCAACTCCTGTTCTTTCACCCCGTCGCGCACTATCTGCTGCCGACTTCACACATTCTTTCACATTTTCCCCTTCCTTCCATTGCGCACGCGGAACAGTCGAAAAACCATTTTTTCGAAGGGGGAGATAAGGGGTATGGAGGCCCACCACGCTCAGTATGGGGGGCCGACTCGATTAGACCGCCTAGGTGCACAATGTGACGGGCGGAGTTCTTGATCGGCGACATCCAGAGCAGCAGCGAAGACTACGGAGCCGATAATACGATGACCAGAAGACCGCCACAGCTGCAACGGGCAGACACCTTCCGACTGGGCCAGAGACCCAAGTGGGTCAGCGCCAACAGTCTTCGATCCGCGACCGCGTGTGCTGGAGAGCCACGACACAGCGTCGACGCTCTACCAGAGAGAATGCTGGGTAGTAAGTATTGGGTCGGAAGTTTATTTGGCAAGTTTTACGCTTAAGGGGGAGCAACAGTATGTTGTTCCATATATTTTACATATTCTCCATCACGCCCTCTACTTATTCATCCCGACTCGAGTCCACTCGCTGAGGGGGAGTGTTAGCGGTAATTATTTATCATTCTTTACTTTCCAGCATACTGTACTCTCGTAAGCATTACGTAGTCTTTATGCGTTTACAATTGATTTCACAAGCTTTAGCTCCCTGCCTCCGGCACGGCCGACTCGCTTCGCTCGCCGACCTCCCTCCGTTCGGTCACACAGCTTGTTGGGGCTGGCCGCCCCAAACCCCGCTGCGCTCGCTCCGCTCGCGACGTCTAGTACGATCTCAACATCTCGACATTGACCCCGTGATTTTCTGTCAAAGTCACGCGACTGACGGCCTGGCCCTCTTTACAGTGGCGGCGCCATCTGATGCCACCCCTAAAAATAGAACAGCCCATTTCTGGAACTTTTGATGCAAGTGGAGTCGATTGGGGCCACATCATTTTTTGGGGGGTGGCATCAGATCCCGCCGCCACTGTACAGCCGGTTGCAGGATGTCGACAAAACCCCGTGACTTTCTGTCAAAAGTCACGCGACTGATGGCCTGGCCCTCTTTTCAAGTACAAGTGGGGACTGGCAAGCGGCTGTGATCAAATGTCTGCCCCTCATCAGTCCCTTCTGCAGCCTCAACCGTCGACATTTTCAATACAACTTGAGTATAGGATCTCTTAGTATTTGTAATCTACAGGGAATGTCCCGGCCACATTTTTTATTTTGGCCCTTGCTGTTCCGCAAATGATTATTTTCTCCGTGCAAAGCCATTTCACAGCCATTTCTGCGTTAATGTTCCGCTCTTCTTGAGGAAAATTTGGGAAATCGGCGCGGGACATTCCCTGAGGATTCGGCTCAGGACTCATTTGCAATTTGTTTCAGATTTTTAGCGTCACTGTAGAGGGCGGGGGGCAGGACCGACTCCGAACAAACAAAGTCCAAACAGACATTTGTTTGGTGTGATTTGCCAGTCCCCAGTACAAGCTTCAGCATCCCGCCTTCGGCAGGGCCGGCTCGCTGCGCTCGCGTCCCTCCCTACGGCTGGTGCACAGCTTGTCGGGGCTCCGCCCCAAACCCCGGGGTATGAAAGTATTTTTTTTGCTGGATTGCGTGCCCTCGGCGCCGCACTACCGCTCGCTGCACTCGCGGTGCGCGGCGCCGTCGGGAAGGTTCGTGGACTTGCCCACATTCCGCCGCTGATGTGACATCCGAAAAAGGAAATTTGATGGCACCCAACTTCTCAGCGAAATTCAGAGCAACTGCATTCCTAGTCCTTCATTTGCGCGAAGGGGACCAACCATTCGCGGCCCTCCCCTCCCTCGCTGCGCTCGGGGGGTCCCCCAAGCCGGGCCGCTCAGGTTGGCACTCTAAAGCCTCGTTCGCGCGAATCCTTCTGTTCCTCACCCCCACAACCCCCCGAACCCTAACCCTAACCCTAAGCCTTAACCCTAACCAAGTACCTAACCCAGCATTCTTTTGGCCTTCGGCAGTGTTTTTTTGGGGGAAGCAAACCCTAACCAGTTAACCGTTGAAATTTTTTGGCCTTCGGCATTAACAAAAAAAAATTGTGATACATTCAAGAATCGAACCCGGAAACTATTTGTGCAGCATAAACTCGTGATGACCCTTAAAACCTCCACACCAACTGGTAATTGCTGGTTTGCCTTTTTTTTTCGTCCACATTGTGTCTATCGTAGTCCCCATCAAAATGTACTGAGATATCTGATCAGTGAGAACAGCCACCATCAAATTCCCTTTTTCAGGTGTCACATCAGCGGCGGAATGTCGAGAGTGGGTTCGTGGGAAGCGGCGTCAACATCTCGACAGCCGGCAGCAGCATCTCGACATGGTCCCGTGGTTTCGTGTCAAAGTCACGTTACTTTTCACGTGAGCTGATCCTTGTGTTTTCATTCTTTTCAAGTATCAAGTACAAGTATTCAAGTATTCAAGTATTCAAGTATCAAGTACAAGTACAAGTATCAAGTACAAGTATAGGATTTTTGGGACGGTTCCCGTTACGCTCATTAATCTCTACAACGACTGTAACACTCAGGCGGGTGTCGCGCTTCTCCGGCACGTTCTGGTGAAGCTCCTCCGTGGCACCCGCGTCCTCCTGGGTCTTGACTCAAATTCACACCACCCTCAATGGGATCTCCTCACCAAGACACCGACGTGCGAGGCCGACTTTGAGCTGCACGACTTACTCCTGGCTTTTGGTCTCGTCCTCGTCACCCCTCCCGATGTCCTCACCCACTCCTCTGGCAACGTCATTGACCTCGGCTTCTGTTCGCCCTCGCTTTATATGTCAGTCCGAACAACGGTCGACCCGTCTCTCTGCGTTGTTAGTGATCATCTCCCCGTCATCTACTCCTTGGATTTCGAAGTCTCGAAGTTCAAGCCCACCAGGTTCAACGCCGACAAGATGGGTCTTGACCTCTTTCTCGGCATCTTGCGACGCGAGCTCGAACTGCTTCCTCTTCCAGTGATTTCAACTCTTGAGGAACTCGACGAGGCGGCATCGTGGCTGAACAAGGTCTATCTGAGCGCGTTGGAGAGCTCCACCCCACTCCACTCACCGTCCTCTATGGCCAAGCGGTGGTGGAAACCTGGTCTTACACGCCTCCGTTCCCGTATGCGAAATTGCCGCCGCACCTATCAGCGCACACGCCTCAAGTCGGCATGGTCTTTGTGGCTACTGGCTCGGCGGGACTTCTACAGGGCAATCTCAGAAGCTAAACAGGAAGTCTGGGCGACATTTCTTAAGGAGCTGGAGCGCGTCGATGTATACAAAGCCCTCAATCGCCTCAAAGAACGTCGGTCTGCTGTCTTCCCTTCCATCTGTGACCCTGTTACAGGATCTACCGCGCTTTCTCATCTAGATCGCGGTCGGGTTCTTGCGAGGGCTTGGTTCGGGTCCAAAGCGTCTGACGTTACAGATTCCCTGCCCCCACACAATGTGCCTCCGGACACGAGCGCGGACGAGTTGATCTGCGGCGCCCGGAACAAGCGAGGGGGGGTCTGCTCGGAGGCTCAGCCTCTCAGCGGACTTCCGCCCTCGGCGGACAGGCAAGAATTCTTGCCTGCCTCCTTTGACACTCTCACTGATCCCCTTACTCGTGCACGTTCTATCCAAATTATCAACGAACGACCCTTCGTCGCCGTCACCGATGCGGAAGCTGACGCAGTCATCTTGTCTGCACCCCCGTGGAAAGGCCCGGACCGCTTTGGACTCCAAATGGGCTTTATGCAGCGCGGGTACTCGGTCACACGGGAATGGATCCGCGCCGTCTTCAAGTCTTCCGTGGCACTAGGTGCAAAGCCCACGCCGTACAAAGCTAATGTTGCGACTCCGGTTCATAAGCAAGGCAAGAAAGACAAGACATCGCCAAAGGCGTGGCGACCGGTGGAGAACTTTGAGCACATTCTTGCTAAACCTCTGGAGCGTCTCGTTGCTGACCGTCTCGCATTTGAAGCGGAAACTCTTGGGTTCATCGAGGATGCACAATACGGTGGCCGCCCTGGACACAACACCCTCCAAGCCGTCGACGGTTACATTCATCGTGTCCGAGCTCAGCTCGACGCCGGAAACACTGTATCTACCCTCTTCTACGATCTCAAAGGGGCATTCAACCGTGTATCGCACCACGTGGTCGTCCAAGAGCTGGCTTCCCTAGGCTTCTCTCGGCAGCTCATTCTCTGGGTTGCGTCGTTCCTTCACCATCACCTCGTCACGGTGGTCATTGATGGTGTTCGCACCGTCACTTTTCGCTGTGTTGAGGAGGGAACTCCGCAGGGCTCTGCTCTATCTGTGATTATTTTCCTTCTAGTCATCAACCGCTTACTGCGTCGCCTAGAGAAAATTGGGGTCTCAATTGGTTGGAAGTACGGGTTTGTTGATGACACGAATTTCAGCACGGCCAGCCGTTCAGCATTCCAGAATGTCGGAGTTCTCAACAAGGCCGCTTCCGTTGCCAATTCCTGGTCCGACGACGACGAAGCTACCTTTGAAGAGTCCAAAACCGAGCTCTTGCACCACTCGCCTGGCCGGGAAGACCTCTCGAGCTACTGCGTCAGCTTTAACGGGGTCACCATCCACCCGTCGGAAACAGTCAAGTGGATCGGTGTTGTTATTGACTCAAAACTTACAGGCGAGGCTCATATCAAAGCACGGGCTGCTTCCGCTACAAGGGCCCTTGGCGCTTCGCTCGCCCTCACGCACTCGGTATGGGGTCTACGACCGCTTATGGTTCGGGACTTAGCTCGGTCGGTGGTTCTTCCTAGGGCGGATTACGGTGTTAGCTGTTTCCTCCCCCTTCCCCCGAAATCACTGAAGCCGCTGGAGCGTGTTAACAAGTGCATTGCACGCTGTATTACAGGTGGATTTAGTACCGCGTCCCTTGCCGCTCTTGAGAAAGAAGCGGCAATCCTTCCTGCACCCCTCCGTCTCCAGCGCGATCTCCTCCATCGCATCGCCCAATACCTCACCCTTCCTCAGACACATGGTATCGTTCCCATACTCCGAGACGCCATTCTTTCCGTCCCGCGCCGAGCTCACCATGCTTCTCCTCTTCACTTTGTAGAGCATCTCCCGCTGGTTCACTGGCCGCCCCATATTCCTCCGCGCGCCACGCGCATCCGAGAACGTGAACGCACATCCCGCTCCCCCACCGATGTTACGACGGAACCGGGCGCAGACGCGAACAACTGCGGCGACCGTGGAAAGCGAGGGGGGGCAGTCAACGAGCCTAGTGCTCGGGGCCTGTCTCCGCCTCCGGGCGGAAGGCAAGTAACTTTGACTGCTCCTCCTGTAACATCGGATGATAACGCGCAGCTTACTCTGGGCATGGAACACATCGTACCGGTATACTCACCCCCTTGGGCTGAAGACCTCCCTGTCACCACCATTATTCCGCACAAGTCATCTGCCGTTGGTGTGCTCAATGAGTTCATTCGCGACCCGACATATGCTGGATCCACTTGGTATACAGATGGGTCATTGCTGGAGGGCAAAGCGGGTGGAGCAGCGGTGTTATTGATCGGGGGAAGGGTAGTGGAGCGTATCTTGCTTCCTCTCGGGGATGGGCAGGTTGCAGAGGGTGAGATGGAGGGCTTGCTCAATGCCACGCAGCGTGCGATGGAGCGTGACCGTGACATCAGTCACCTATTGATTGTCTCGGATTCCCAGGCAGGTATACTCTCCACAGCACCGCGCTCTGGTCAACACCGTGCCATCGCTTACGATCAGCTCGTTCGAAAGGCTGCCGAGCGCCTTCCTGGGCTACGCATCACCAACCTCTGGACTCCCGCACATATCGGCACTCACGGCAACGAGCTCGCCGACGACGCTGCGAAAGCTGCAACACTTCTCCAATCGCCTTCCAGTACCCTCGTCTCACTGACGTCCTGCAAACGTGCCATAAACCTGCATATCCTCTCCCTCTGGCATGCGCAATGGAAAGTCGCTACAACAGGCCGCGGGCTTCGCGAAATTGACGACTCGCCGCCCTCGCTTCGACTCCGGGTCCCATACACTTCAAACATCCGCACTCTGATAGCGACCCTTTTGCTCAGCCAGAACCTCCACTCCGACACCACTGCTAGCATCTCGTCCATTGTTACCAAACTCGACACACTGTCATCCAAGATAGACTCTATTTCACCAGCTCCTATAAATCCTACCTCTTCATCTGGCGTATCCTCACAGAAATCCTACGCATCTCTCCCACTGCCACGTCACTGGCCCCATCCCGTGTTCCGCGTGACACCTCTCGTGACATCACGCTCACCCCGAAAGACCGCCGGTACAAGGCCTTCGTCAACGAGACACACCAAGCTATTCAGCAGCAGCTTAACGCAATAATCAATGAATACCCTCGCTACTGCGAGTATGTCGAGACACCATTTGTCCGTGCAGTTGCCAAATATCGAAATGGTGACATTCGCATCTCGTCTACCTGGGCTGCTCACCTCCTTACGGAGGACAGCACCTGGTTGTCCACCTTCTCCACCCTCCTTTGAATTCGCTCCCCAACGTTTGCTGTTGTCATGCACCGGGTTCCGACCAGCTTCAATGTTGCGTCCGGTCATTGTGATAACAACGGGGATTGGAACGATGATATCTCGGACTTGATCGAGGCTAATGAGGGCAACTGGATGCCCAGGTCTCTTGTCAGGGTACACTGGATTGGTCGCCGTTCTGACGACGAGGTGCGAAAAGCGAAACAACACTCTTCGCTTGTCCTTCACTTTGGGAATCCAGCTGCTGCCAACCTCGCTATTTCTCAGCGCCTGGCGCTTCATGGACACCTCCATCGTACTGAAAGGTACTCACCACAACCCTTACAGTGCTTCAACTGTTACTCGTTTGGCCATATTGCGTCTCAATGCAAGCGTCCCGCTATCTACGGCATCTGCGCTTCCGATCATCCAACTTCCAACTGCCAATGCCCACACTCTACTCCATGCCAAATGTACTCTTCTACCAGTCAAATGTGGTCTGCGCGGCTGCGGCGGCCCTCACCGGGCGACTGACTTGTCATGCCCTATCCGCCAAGTCATTCTGCTCCGTATTGCTGCAGAACATGCAGCCGCTGGTCCTCTCTTCAAGGTCCCCCCGGATTTTTGAAAATTCATTCCCCTTATTTCTCGCCATACGAAACCGAAACCCCGCTCTGAACCCATCAACAGATTCATCTCAATATCTACCGTCTACTTCATCCACTGTGCCCTATTCAATGGGTAATTTCCCGGAGTTTGTCGCCCGCTTCACCTGCTCTGCATGTATTACGGTCTACGATGGACATACGTTCAGAAATAGTTGGAAAGTAGTAAAGTAGCAAAGTATCGTGTACCATAGCCGCTTACAGCGGCTCGAGCACGTTACTGCTATTTGCGGAACATAAGGCGCGGGCGGAAATTTTCCGTTTTTGGACACTTTTACATAACACAGTCCGTTGCCCCGATTTCTCGCTCAATTCGCCATGGATTCCGTTGATTTAAACTGTGACGTCCCTCTGTAGTCTCTGTCCGTTGTGTAGGCTAGATTTTATAATTTCCTCTGCTGTATTTCCGCCGTAATTCCAAAAGTAGGAATTTTCGACGGTTGACCCTCCCGCAACGGCGCGGGTGCATGCAGGTGCGTAATATGTCTTCTGAAAACTTATATCGTTCCATTCCATCGTTTAGGCAACTTTGATTTGGGATATTCCGTCGAGAAACCGCCAAACGCGCCGGGTAATTCCCACATCTAATACTTTCAACACACCAAACGGGGGACCCTGCTGTCGAATCAATACCGGGGGGAACACCCTAGAAATTTATCCTTCTTGTAGAGTGTCACACGACACCTTGTCCCAGAAATCAGGGCACCGTGTGTCAGCAGAAAGTCCGCCTCTGATATTGTGGCGACCGAGATGCGCACGGGGGTAGTACAGTTCTCGGAGTTGCGACGTTTGCTGCACATGAGTTTAATGTCACATATTAGCGGGTTTGTGCAAAGCGACCCGGGTCGCTTTGGGACTGCTCAGATCTCGACAACGAGCAGTCTCAGGTGTGAGGTTCCAGCGACCTAGGAATGCCCCATGGCAATACTCTTCCAGGTCGCTTAGAGCTCCCACCTGGTATCTGTCGTTGCGGAGATCTGAGCGGTCGAAGAGCGACCTGGGTCGCTCGCACAAACTCTCTATTTCACCTTGGTACCCTCCCGTGCGAAGCCAATCCTCGACTGTGCTGCTGTCGCCGTCATCCTCGGAAGGAATGGGAGCGCCATGCGCAACAACCGAGTGCCAGGTTCCCCCAGCCTGAATTTGAATTGCTTCGCTGTCCCCAACATGGTGTCTCAAAATCGCGAAGATCACGACTGCGCAGCTTTTTACTTTCTCAACAACGAAATTTTCGTCATGAACAAGTGTGACGGCCAAGTTCCCATTTGTCGTCCACCGTACTCCGGCAATACGGTGCCCAGCTAGGTGGGGCCTTCTGTCCAGGATGGAGAAGATCTCCTTCGGGTGTAGCCTCTGTATCTGGGTTGACAAGCCGTCGTAGCGAAGCACAAAGTCGGGCGCTGTGGCACCATTACTGGTGTGCTGGATGGAGTCCGTGAAGCTTTCGGACACTGGGCGTGTAGCCTCCGCATACGTAGCTCTAGAGACGGGTATATGCAACGCTTCATCGTAGTCAAGGGCCGATTCGTCGAAATGCGCTGGTCCAAGCCGACCACACCCGAGCTCGCCGGATTGGTCCGGCGACGGACCTGGCGATGCCGGCAGTAGTGCCTCGTCATCCTCGACTTGGACTGGGCTCTTCTCTGCGGTGTTTGGCTCTGGCCATAGATTGGTTCCTGGCTTAATGGTATGGTGTCGGTCGTGTGCTGTGTGAAGGTCGGTGCGGAAGCTGTGGGGGCCAAGCCTACGTCGTTGATGGGGGTAATCATGGCAAGCACGGAGTCCTGTAAGGTTTCCAGTCGGTGATGGTAGGTCAAGAGTCGGTCATGGGGGTCTGGCCAGGCGACGCCTGCTGGTCTTGGGGTCGGTGTCGGGGCCGGCGGCGCCAGCACATAGGCTGACGCCCTTGGATCATGGTGGTTGCAGGGTGAGAACATCCCCCCTGCGTGGGCCTTAGTTCGTGATTTAGAGAACGACTATCTTCTCATCGCTCGGCGAGATGACTGTGCAGAGTTACTGGTACTTAGGTAGGTAGGTAGGTAGTCATTACACGGCCGGTCCGAATAACGAACGTAGTGTTTCTCCGGCTTTGGCCTCAGGCCAAAAAGCCACGGCTTTTTGGCTTTGGTACCAGGGCCAAAGCCATTGACAGGCCAAACTTTTGGCTTTCCGTGGCTTTTTGGCCCGGCTTACGATTTTCAAAAGCCAGGGCTAAGCCAGAAAGCCATGGCTTTTACTTCCTTTTTGGGAACAAATTTTCACCGAATACCGTGATTACCCAACATTTTCCCATACCAAAAGTCATTCGGAACTCAACAATAACCCAATCTTCCAGAAACTGGCACGTAGCTCACCTGTTTTTGCTCAGTATCCAAGTCATATGTGACTCAACTTCTCCGTTGAAGGATTTAAACAGGATTTAAAATCGGTGAGTGAAGTAGCACTAACATTGGGTACTCCTAAGCTTCTCTAGTTCAAAAATACTTGAAGTGCCTCTCGTGCAGAGCTTTGGGGCTATAACTCAGTCGTTTACACCCATCGTGTCCCCGACTGAGGCTGGGGGATCGAACCGTGAAGGTCCTCGCCGTTGTGATCAAAACTCACACGACTCCCACCTAGTTCTATTTATAACACTCACACCCAGCACCCAAAAAAGGAAATTTCTGACTCACCTTCACTTTCAAGTAGCCATAGACATGTATTTGAGTCGGTCTGGTCTGGGAAGTAGAAATACCTGCTGCCCCTTGGTGTCCAAGTATAACTGGGATCAAATACACCCCATTGAGGTACAAATAATGTTGCCTGTATTATGTGTCTCATGTGCTGAAACTCTGCTACATGGAAGCTGTATGATATCTGCATTGTAAGAAGCAGTTGAATCACTGGAATGAACATTGGTTCTAGCATTCCAAGAGGTATCAAATACATTTTCAGTCCATGATCCTCAGTGATATGCTAGCCAGATGAAAGTTTGAGGCTATCTAATACACTTTCCAGGGTATATGAAATCAGAATGAATTGCCGATGCAGTACCTTGACATTATTATCCTGATGATTTGATTCCATTTTGTGCTCAGCCTATATTTTTGTGTATACAGATCCTCATTAAGCAAAGGTTCAGCTTTTGAGCATCATAACTATATTACCTAGACTCAAGAAACTGGTATGTATCATAAAAACCCTGATTCTGCACATCTAGGGTGTGATCATGCCTAATCAGTGTTTGGCAATGATTACAGAATTGTAGGGGATCAAGGGCATATCTGAATGATCAGAGAGCGGAATCTGGATCAGGGCATCTAGTGCATCAATAAAATGTCTTACTTCATGAGAATTGGTTGGAAACTGGCAGAGTTGTGTTTTTGGGTGTCCACATTGAAACCCGCAAGATCTTGCACTAGCACCTTAAACTTTTGCATAATCTCATGTAACCTCTGAGAAAACCTTACTTACTCGAAGCTATGAGCTTACTGACATCAGGAAAAATGTCTTTGAGCTGAGATTTGCCCTGCTTGATATCCATCAACATCAATCAAGCTGAAAATGTCAAATGCAATATCTGAAGTTTTGAAAACAATTATAATGTACTGTCTATCCTCAAATTTGATACGATGATGGGCCAGCCTTCCAAAATAATCTCAATGCCTCCAGGTCAAATTACCAGTAGCTAAACACCTTTCTGAGAAATTTTGCCAGCAAACCCAAGTACCATGCAAGATGTGTTAGTAGTCCTGAGCAAATTTGGGTAAATATCGATACCAAAGATTAAACAGCGTGCATTGGGGCATTGAAACCCCACAAATTGAGTGAATAGTGGCAGAATCTCAGGATTTTACAGATACAGTTCAACATCTCATAATGCATATGTCCATAACGCATAAAGCTCATTTTGCATCAAATTTTGAGGTCGACCTAGGTCCACCGACTTGGTAGGCGGGAAATTTATGCATTTTTCTCATATTGCATATTGCATAAGGTTGAGAGCTGGTTTATGCATTATGGGATCCAAAAACTGATGAAATTCCCGTTGACAAAGTGTAAGAGTTAGGCTTCAGTGAGGCTAAATCACAAAACAACCAATCACGTAATTTTCCTCGCCCTTCAATGAGTCCGACAATCAAATCCTCCATGGACACTGAGTTCAAAGCTTTAGCAAAGGTTCCGCGAGCGACATGACAAGCCCGGCTCACTCTTTATGACTGACTGAATGTCTTCACTTTGTTTGTCGACGGGTAATCATTGTTCAACTGGCACTGCACAGAACATTGACCAGGGCCCTGCGAAGTTTCCGAGGCTAGGAGATGGGAAGCAAATAACCCGACAGGAAGCGCGGGGTAGCAAAAAGTAATGTGTATATTGTCTTGCATTGGGCAACCCCGAGGTCCGAGAACAACTCGAGAGTCCTAGCGAGGGAGAATCCAAAGAGAAGACACGAATGGATTCTCCCACGCTAGCCAGCTAGCTATGTACTACCTGATGTCCGTGATCTAAGGGAAATACAATGGTCACGAGCTTGATCGCAGACATCCCAGGTGGAGACAGCCACTGTCCAACTTGGACAGTGGCTGTGCACTATGATGTCTTTTGGACTGAGAACTAGTTCTCTGTGCAAAAGACATCATGCTGTGCTGAGAGAGGGGTCGAAGAATGGGTGGAAGAATAGGGGTTCACCTGACATCACCCCCCCCTTGGATTGCGGCGCCTCGACGCAAGGAGCGAATTTGGGCAGGTGTAGCTTCCCGATCCCGGTGTCAAGTGGAAAATTTGTTTCCCTTAGGATCTTTGGAAATGACTTTATTCGAAAGAATCCCAAGTGTCCGTAATTGGCTCTACTAAGTAACCTTTTTAGGAATTTAGCAGTTTGGTTCGGATCAGTTGGGGAACGTGTAGTCGGCTGATTTCGTATTTCAAGCAGCTGAATCGAACTTATTGCGTTCGAAGCTACTTAAGTCAATGCGGAATTAGTTTGCAAGCACAAGCTCCGGGTTGTCTCTGCGGAAATACGTATTCGGTTCAGTTCAGTTCAGTCAAGTATGCAAGCGCAAGCTTCAAGTTGCCTCTGCAGTACTTCGTATTCGGTTCGGTTCTTGTTTTAGTATGCAAGCGCAAGCACCAGGTTGCCTCTGCAGTACTACGATTCAGTTCAGTTCAGTTCTTGTTCAGTTCGGTTCGGTTGCTGATCACAATTCACGATTCTAGATACATTAGCATGTAGTATATAAGAATTACCCACTAGTACTACAACTTGGTCATTTTCTACTGCACTCCTCGGAGGGATTACCGTTTACAGCAGTTTGCAGAAGTAATGGCACTCCTGGGAATTTTATATAAAGAGAGCAAACAAAACACCCCGTCTTGTCCCCCTCATTTCTCACTCATTTCTCCACAAACTACAATGATTTTGGTATCAACAATATCGCCTTAATCCGGGCTTCTGTACAGTTGCGGCCAAAATGCTTGCATTACCATATATGGAAGGTACCCGCGATACCCCCGGAAACAGTGTCGTCAGGCTCCGGTAGCCCAGTTATGAGCTGCAGTCCTCATTTTATGGAGGTTCCCTGCCAAAGAACCGAGAGAAACCGGTCCAGTAACAAAGCTGTTTGGTGTAGGCTTGTTTGGAACTTGTACCTAATCTGCTATTTTCCTTCCGAGATATTGGGCGCTGAGGGTCCAGGAGGCAACCACCAGGCACTGTAGAGGATATCCACCCCGTAACCCGTTGTTTCAGGGCGTTTCTGCACCCACCTTCCATATATGGTAATGCAAGTATTTTGGCCGCAACTGTATCTGCGTCTTTTTGCTCCAAAATCCCGACTTCTATTTTGGTCGACTTTCCGCATTGTTACCACCTTCCTGTGCGCAAATCTCGGTGGAATAACATGCCGCGGGGTGCGTTCGAAGCGCATTCTCAGGCCCTTGAGCCTTGTCTCATTTTTATCCCGAATATGGATACCGACCCTTGGGAGGAGGCGCTTCTTTGGTTCTCCCCATTCAAGTTGAACATCATTCCCTTCGCATCACATCCATTCTTTCTTCTTCGTCTGGCCTTAGGTATTGGGACCTCACACTTGACAATTCCGCATGTTGCAATGTTCCTCGCATACTAATTGCAAGGTAGGGATGAGAGCAAAGCGTTAAAACAACATTTGGATCCGGCTCCGAGTTTCGAGGTGGAGGGATTCATCTTTGGCTGTGAGTTTGAGTATTGGCATCTTAGTTATTGGTGCGACGGCTTTTTCAATGGAAGCTAAATAGCTTTGGATGCTTGTAATATGACTATATAGGAAATGCGAAGGCTACCCTCCAGGAAAACCACGACGCGAGAGCATTGCGTGTCAATCAAGTGGAGGGGACCCTCCTCGCAACGGCAGGTAACAGTATTCAAGATGAAAATGAGATGAAGTTCAAGGGGCTCAGTATGCGCTTCGAACGATGAAATTTGACGGAGATTCGCGCCCAGGACGGTGGTTACAATGACGAAAAAGCTGAAAATTGGCGGATAATGAGAGTCGGAATTTCGAGCTGAAAAGACCTGCAGATGTAAGGCGATCTTGTCGATACCAAATTCATGGGGTTTCGAGCAGAAATGGGGAAGATATAAGGGAAACAAAAAGATGTGTTTGTGTTGCTCTCTTTACATAAAATTTTAGGAGTGCCATTACTTCTGCAAACTGCTGTAAAGGAAGCACCAGCTGATTGCCGACGGGTGGTGGGTCGGGGTTTTGGGTAGGAAGTTTTGTTTCCGCTACCCCTTGGACAACAACGCCCTTTGCAGAGTCGAGAGCTCAGGGCACATCTTGCCAGGACACTGATGGCCCACCGACGACATCTCAAAATCAATGATACACAAGGCACCACGCGGTCGACGAACGACGTTGCGAGGTGCCATGTCCCGATGAATCACCCCCGCCGCATGAACCTCCGTCAGAGCGCTGTAAAGTAAACGACTGCCGGAATAAGGCGAAGAAAAGTCGTGGATAATGGCCAATCTTACCGATCCTCGGCTGACAGTGGAGCCGTACCCCAATCTGCGCCCATGATTTGATGACCAGCGAACTCCAATAGCAGACCTGCCCATTCCCTGCCAACCGGTGCTAGCAATGCCCAGCAACGTGGTACGACACAGGCTAGGCGTGCTACAGCTCCGTATGCTTGCACCTCTCGGCTCAACCAATGAAAGCGATCCGCAGGGTACGACTTGAAAATCACCCTAACCTCGTCACGATTGGATGTTTTCAGCTGGCCGGCGAAGATACTTGCGTTTTCGTTGCCGGACAAAAACGGACATTCGAGACTCAATTCCATTTTGACAGCAGTTGCTGCTGCTGGGCTTGCAGCGGTAGACAGACTTTGCTCAGTGCCCATGAGCATGTCTATGGAGACAGGGTACAGTGGTTCGGGCTGAGTGGTGATGCCCTTAAGATCATACTTCAAGTCCTGGGATTATCGTGATCAATTCGCATCCGCTCAAATCAATTTGAAAAACGATACCACAATCACATGGTACTGGTTACCGGCCGCATAACCATAGCCGCCCTGCATCCAGGACGTACCACCGGTAGACTTTCCACCATGAGACCCGCCGGAGGAGTACCCCCCACCGCTTTGATGGCCCCGTCCAGAGTCGAAGGACGGACCAGCACCCGGCCCAGGCCCCGCACCGTGTTGGCGGTTGGCAACCATCGGTCGTGGCGGCGACGAGGAGATACGTACAAGCATACCCTTGAGATCCTGTTTGTGGCGATTCCAAGCTGATTCCAGAGAATCTCCAATAACGCTAGGGTCCCGGCGGGGAAGGTGATTGAGCTCCAGAGCGCCAATAAGCAGCGCTACGATGCTACATTTAGGTCCGGTGTTTAAACCCCCGTTGGAGCCCACACTCGCTACCTGGAACGCCAGACCGGGGAGCGGATGGTGGACCTGGTCATACGTTGCCAGCACTAATGGAAGGATTGAGGCAAAGGCTATGTAAGGCCGGAGAGCTTACACGATTCGACTAACATGACGTCCGCGCCAGTGAATACAAAACCCATTCGGGCGCATGTGAAAAAGTCGGCGTTTTGGGATTGGGGCCAAGGGTGGAGCCGACCCAGTGCTTTGCTCTTGCGCACGGGTATGCAAAAGCATCTGGTTCGCCGCAGTGTTGATCTGAAGGCCAAGCTGTTCCAAGGCATCAAATGCGGAGCAAGGAGAAAACCAGCGAGATCCACCTTGACCATGATGGCCTCCATGTTTTCTGCACGTCCACGCGGGAGGACCTTCCATTGAGTTAAGTCTCCGCGATGGTGGTTAAATACCTTGTCAGTTTTCCACTCGCCGGCAGCTGTCGTGACCGCCCATAGCAAACAATCTCGAAGCAGGCGTTCGCGAAGCGACCGCACTACGTTCGTGTCGCCACGTTGGGAGTGTTGCGTGGCTGGGCTCCTCTCCGTGCAAGTAGAGCCATCAATGTAATTGAACAGGTCGGATATGAGGTCGATAATGCGCGAGCCTAATCTAACAACAAACCCTTCATCCTGGTAGCCTCCCGCCATGATGTGATCGCAGATTTTCCGCCACGTGCCTCGGCATTCCATGGGGGTCTCGCAGTAGGCGATTGGATGCCCGTGTGTTCTACAATCCCGCGCCAATGTCTGACGAAACTTCTCCACAGTGACCTTGATTAGACTGTTGTCTTGGATCCAAAAGCAGGGGCGCGAAGGTGACGGCGACCTTGAGGTGTACTCTGCGGTGTGCGTACTAGTCGAAATATCTTGAGCAGTGGGAAGAGCTAGGGATTCGAGGTCCCCGAAGCGATATCCAGGGCCGAAAGGTTCGGGCGATGGCTGCGATGCCGGTCCACCGCCTCCGAACATATTGAAGTTGTTCATCGGAGGAACTGTGTTCCACGTTGGCTGACTGGAAAAAGTCAGGGGGGGGCGCTGCGTGCCCATACTGGGCGTTGTTGGGCGGAATCTGGCCGTAGTTCGCATTCGCTGGAGACACGTATTGGGAACTAGGCGAAACTGGGCCGTAGAATGCAGGCGGCAAAGGGCGGGACGCCTGTTGTTGTTGCTGTTGTTGTTGATTGGCACCATTCGAAGACGACTGGGTGTAAGGATAGTAGAAAGAGTTCTGAAGCGGGCGGCGGTCCATGGTCGTTGTGGGCACGGCACGTGACGTCACGTTTTTGTTGGTGACTCTTTCCAAGGGTGATGGCAAATCGGTCGCCAGACCGATTAAAGCCGATGCCCCTCGGCGAGTATGGTGCGCGCGGCCTAAACACCACCAAGCAGGTCCCATCAATGATGCCATCACTGATGTCTCAAATCGACTGAAGTAAAAAACCAAAACTTTTTCTTCCGTTTCTGAGGCCGTTGGGGCATAGGAATATTCACTGAAGCCCCCGGAGCACTAAAAACAACCTAGTTATAGCTCTGTGTGGCCGTCTCGAGACCATAGACGTATGTCTGGTCACCCAAAAAGGAAAGTTGTGTAAGCACACATGCCTGATTGATTGATTGCATCACTGATGTCTCAATTTGCCCTCGAGAAAAAACAATTTATTGTGAGTTTTTATCCGGCGGACAAATGGTCTTGAGGGATCGAAGTACTATCTAATCGGAGAGTTTTGGCAAGAGGATCAAAGGTCTAAGGTTTTTGATCACTCGTAATAAATTTCGTTCCTGTTTGGTGGTGTTTAGGCCGAGCGCACCATAAAACCCTCGGCAATCTGAGGCTATTTCCGGCGAAATAAAGCCCGATTTTTCCAGCGCAGAGGATTCAAAAGGGGAAGTGGTCAGCAATCACCTGTGCACGTGAAGTGATGGGTGGTCCAGATCCAGAGATCTGCCACCTCTTGCATGTCGCTTGAGTGTGCGTCGGATACCCAGATGTTTGGCTCAATACTGATGGCGGTGGAGTTTACCAGTAGTATACAAGCTTAAGCACCCCGCCTTCGGCAGGGCCGGCTCGCTGCGCTCGCGTCCCTACCTACGGGGGGGTACACAGCTTGTCGGGGCTCCGCCCCAAACCCCGCCTGGATTTTTTTTTGCTGGATTCCTTGCCCGCGGCGGCCGCACTGCCGCTCGCTGCACTCGCTGGCGCGCGGCGCCGGGGACCGCGTGTGAGTTTCAACATCTTGACAGCCGGTTGTGTTGTAGGATGTTGACAAAACCCCGTGATTTTCTGTCAAAAGTCACGCGACTGATGGCCTGGCCCTCTTTTCAAGTATAGGATACTCGAATTTACCGGTATCCAGATTTGATCCAGATACCGTCGGATTTTCAAACGTGGGCCGGCTTCCGTACAGCCTCTTGCGCTGCAATGACTTTGAGTCTGACTCGGGAATGCTGCGAGCTCGTGCTGAGGGAGGGACAAGTCAAGCGCCATCAAAGATGAGGCCTTGCAGTATGCTCGTGTTTGTCAAGGACGTTCAACCACTTGCGCTCACTTGCCCTCGCAAATTAAAGTATTTGATGGCGCTTGACAGATCACCCCTTGGGGAGGGAGGAAAATAGATGATATATTTAGAGTATGATTGCGGTGAGGGGTGATGTGACCCTCGCAGCGAGCGCTCTCGGGTGCGAAGCTGCACAAAATGGACTAAGACTAAATACGATGTACTCGGTGTCGCAAAAAGTAACCGGTAATTTGGTCATTGCTTCACGACCACGTAATATTTTCACAAGCTTTTGCGACACAAATGCACCCCTGGATATCCTCTATAACACAGGTAAAAAGATCCTAGCATTTGCTTGTCTGAAGCTTTCAGTATTCAACACAAAAACTGGATGTTATCAAAATTTGCCACCGGGTCGCACAAAGCCCACAGAATCTGGAAAAGGTGAACAACCCCTGGTCAGGGGAGCCATTTTTTGGGCCGATTCTTGTAGATGGGATATATTCGGACCTGAAGACCAAAAGGATTGATCAGGATAGCGTGGTAACGGTCCGATAATCATCTACCCAGTTCCTACGCCCAATTTGGTCTTGTTGGCAATCCTCGTGAATGGCATGTCCAGAGAATGATAAGTTGCGACCCTGAATGAGTTCTTAGTCGTCCTATAGCACTGGCAAGATACAAAATTCCCCGGTTATAGCTGTTTCCGTATGAATTTTGAGTAACAAAAGTGGTATCCAGTTTTAGCCTTGATCTGCTTAACGGAATTTAAAGCCCGGAAATTACCTAAATCACATAATTTTCAAAGGTCAAATTCTCTCAGTGCATAGCGAGGTATCGAGTCAGCAACATACGGTCCTGAAAACACTCTTTCAATGGGCAACAGACTGGGAACATAGAGCTTTCGTCCGAAAAAGGCAATCTGTAAATTCCTAGAATGAACCGGCTCGTACGATAGATTCAAGAGTCCATTTCCCTCAAGCACTATTGCAATCGGGTACAAAGCATTCCAAACAACATTGCGATGTGTCTGGACCGAGAAAATACAGCACGATTCGGCCTCAAATGGCAAATTATCGGTTACTTTTTGCGACACCGAGTAGATGGGAGGTGGGTGGGAGAACTAAAAATGAGAGCACGGGCGAAGGAACGCGGCCGTAGACGAAACAGACGCGATGAGTCACAGTGATGGCTCCCATGTGCATTCCTCCGAGTGTATACACTCGGAGGAATGCTGCGAGCTCGTGCTGAGGGAGGGATGAAAATAGATGATATATTTATGATTGCGGTGAGGGATGATGTGGCCCTCGCAGCAGGAAGACAAGGCAGCCCGAGGGAGGAGGGGTTGCCGGGACAGCGAGGAAGGTGAGCTGAGGCCGAGAGAGCAAGTAAAGGGGTGTGGCTAGAGGGCATCGTCTCCGCGCCAAACCCATGCCGGGCGACAACCATGGAGGTTGGTTGAATAAGTGGGGGGTCGGAGAGAAGGCATTTGCTCAACGCCACGATGATATCAGGTGGCGTGTCAATGTACAGTTTGAAGCAGTCGGAAGTCCAACGGCCCAGGCGCTGAATGTCAAAGTCAGAGAGACCAATGCGTCGAGCCCAAGTGGCAGCGCCACGACGGAAACTATGGCCCGAATATCCTGACGATGAAATCTCGACATAAGTGAGACAGGCCTTCAAATAGTCGATGAAAAGCTTCCGCGAGAAAGCTCCATAGCCTGTACCGTCGTGAGTACGCCGGCCCACAAACAGCGGGTCATCGGGCTTACCCGCCTTATTGAGGTGAGCTCGGAGAGGGGTGTAGGCACAGGTGGGCAAGCCAGTTTTTGCGATAGTGATGCGCACACCAGCACGGAAGGGGTCGGCTTTGGTGGCCGGGAGGTCAACGGAGAGATACTCGTCGTTCTGAATGATGATGTCACGGCGCTTGAGGTTGAAAGCACCATCGGAAGAGTCGTAGGTGAAAGAGTCGTAAGAGTCTCGGCTAGCTCACGAGAAACACCCCGCGGAAGGGAGATAGGGTTGGAGAGTCAGGCAATAATCTGGGCTGGGACGGGCTGCGTAATAGGAAGTCGCTCCTTGCGTTCTGCATCCCCGTACACCCGGCGTATACCACGAATCACACGCTCGAGAACGCGTGATTCAAAGGGGCGGGATCCGTATCCAAGGTCAGTATGGAAGGACCTGAGGGCACCAATGTAGCGCTCGATTGTTTTCGCACTGCAGCCCGGGGGGAGGGATGCTGCCCATTCGAGAAGGTGGGCTTCTGAGGCGGGGTATGGAGAGGCACCGTCGGCGCCGTATTTGCGCATGCAGAAAGACTCGAAGGAGCTGCAAGCTGTCTGGTTGACGCCGCGGGTGGGGGCAGCGAGGCCGTGCCAGAGGAAGTAGGCGACGAGCGGTGGTTGATCAACCCGTTCAGGCCATCCGGCGGGAGGTGGGGGAAGGGAGTGCGTTGCGAGGCAAAGAATTGAGGTAACAATGGGCAAAGACGTGGCATGTCAAAACGAGAGAGTGCGTAGCAAGGTAGTTGTGTTCAGAGGAAACCCACACGCAGGATATGGAAAAGCCGAAATGTAGCGCAAGAAGGAAGATCTCCCTCAAGAGCGCCTGTGCAGGCACCTCCCAAATAGAACCCCCGCATGTGCATCAAAACCCCTTTCCCCTTCCTCACCTGGGACGCCTTCACCAAGGAGTTCTGCTCACGCTTTGTCGAGGAGAACGAGCAGGACCACGCCCTACACAAACTCGAGTCTAGGGCATACTATATGGGCTCCCGGGATGTCTTCAAGTACACTGATGACTTTGAAGACCTCTTCGACCTTGCTGGGTTTGCTGACGCGTTGGTCAAGGTCACCAAGTTCCGCTCTGGCCTTGACCCTGCCATCAATGCGGCCATCACCTCGTCCAGCGACCCCCCGGACCTCCACGACTACATGGCTTGGCGGACCCGAGCGTACCGCCAGTACGAATCGCACCTGCGGGCTCGTGCTGCTGGGCTTCTCCCGAAAGCCCCCTCAGCTCCGTCAGCCGCTCGCTCACGTCCAGCAGGTGTCTTCCCTGTTGTCCCTGCGCCTCCTCCTCGGGCCATGCCAGCTCCTGCTCCTCTGCAGGTAGTCCCCATGGACGTTGATCGCACGCGCTCCGGGAGAGGACCTCCCCGTGGCTGCTACCAATGCGGCGGTCCACACCTGGCCCGGGATTGCCCCACCCCGGCTGACGTCCGAGCCGCTGATGTCCTTGACGAGGTCATTCGTCAGCTTGGGTCCGAGCTCCTCTCCGAACTGGTGGCTCGGGTTGCCACCACCGACTCGCTCCCTGAGCCGGAGTCTGTAGTCGCCGAGGAAGAGCAGGGTTTTCTCCCACGCGACGAGTGAGCGGTATCTCCTAATCGTTTCGCATGTTTGTATGATGAGTCTGCCAATGTTACATCTGTTGAACCTGCCGAAATGAAAGACGTACCCCCTGCTCCCCTCCGTTCCCCACGCATCCGACGAAAGCCTTGGGAACGTAGACTTCCTCAGCGCTATACTGTTGCTGCTGCACCCGGTGCCAACTCCCTGCATCTCCCCCTTGAGATTCAGGCAGTCCAGGACGCCACCAAGCTGTCCCTCGAAGGTCTCGTTGACTGTGGTGCCACCTCAGACTTCATTGACTCTGAGTTCGCAGCTAAGTCTGGCCTCCCCCTCCGCCGCCTTGCACAGCCCATTCCAGTTTCAATGTGGATGGCTCGCCAAATGAGCGATCCGCGAGGTGGCTGACGTCGTGCTGCAGTATCATGGTCACTCCGAGCGCATGCAGCTCGCTGTTACTCGTCTTGGGAAGCAGAAGCTCATCCTCGGCTACTCCTGGCTCCGGAAGCATAACCCGGGGATCGACTGGGACACCCGAGAGGTCAAGATGAGCAGATGCCCCAGCGAGTGCTCTACGTGCCGCACTGAGGTTCGCTGGAAGCTCGCGCTGCACGCCGAGAGTCCCGCCTGGCCGCTGAGATCCTCCGGCAGCTCCGGCTTGGTCCCCTTCCATCCATCTGCGCCATAGACTTAGGCGAAGATGAATACGATGACCTGCCAGAGCTGTTCCCAGACTACGAGGATGATGACGGGGATGATGTGGATGAAGTGGATGATGCGGATGAAGTGGATGACCCCCTTGAGCTTCTACACCCAGTTCCTGCCTTCCGAGGATATCCGTGCTGGAAGCACCGTCTCCCAGCGCCTGGCTGAGGCATACGCCAAAAACTCAGCCCCGGCGCGCTCGGACGTTCCCGAATGGGCCCGAGAGTTTGACGATGTTTTCAACAAGGAGTCCTTTGACTCACTGCCTGAACGCCGGTCCTGGGACCATGCCATTGAGCTCGTGCCGGACTCTAAGCCCACGAACTGCAAGGTCTACCCAATCTCGCCTCTCGAACAGAAGGAACTTGATGCCTTCATCGAGGAGGGACTTGGCACTGGCCGGATTCGACCGTCAAAATCACCTATGGCCTCACCCGTCTTCTTCGTCAAGTAGAAGGACGGCGGACTTCGGTTCGTACAGGACTATCGAGCCCCAAACGCTATGACCGTGAAGAATCGTTACCCACTCCCCTTAATCAACGACCTCATCAACCGACTCAGGGGAGCCCGGTACTTCACGAAGCTCGATGTCCGATGGGGCTTTAACAACGTTCGAATCCGTGGAGGCGACGAGTGGAAGGCAGCGTTCCGGACCAACCGGGGACTGTTTGAGCCGCTGGTCATGTACTTCGGTCTGACCAACTCCCCTGCAACCTTCCAGACCATGATGAACGACATCTTCCAGGATCTTATCCTCTCTGGCGACGTCATGGTCTACCTCGACGATATTCTTATTGCCCACTCAGACATCCGTCGGCACCGAGAGATCGTTCGAGAGGTCCTGCGGAGGCTTCGCGCAAACAAACTATACCTTCGAGCCGAGAAGTGTGAGTTTGAGCGGACCTCCATTGAGTACCTCGGCGTGATTATCTCCCACAACCACGTCGAGATGGACCTTGTAAAGGTTGCAGGAGTGGCAGCTTGGCCAGCGCCTGAGAATAAGAAGGATGTGCAGCAGTTCCTTGGCTTCACAAACTTCTACCGCCGGTTCATTGCGGGCTTCTCAGACGTTGCTCAACCCCTCTTCAGACTCACCAAGAAGGGCATTGCCTGGACCTGGGGCCTGAAGAGCAAGCTGCCTTTGACGAGCTCAAGCGGCGGGTGACTCGGGACCCCGTTCTGGTTCTCCCAAACCCCGAACGCCCGTACCGGCTCGAGGCTGACAGCTCTGACTATGCCACCGGTGCCGTCCTCTCCCAGCAGGGTGACGATGGCAAGTGGCATCCGGTTGCGTTCTACTCCAAAAGCCTGAACGAGGTGCAGCGGAATTACGAAATTCACGACAAGGAGATGCTGATCTGGACGGACCACAAAAACCTGGAATATTTCCGGAAGGCCCAGAAGCTCAACCGTCGCCAAGCTCGGTGGTCTCTCTACCTCTCCCGTTTCGACTTCTCGCTGCACCACCAACCGGGTCGCCTCATGGGTCGCCCTGACGCGCTTTCTCGGAGACCGGACCATGGAGTGCAGGACGATAACCAGGACGTTACCCTGCTTCGACCCGAGCTGTTCCACGTTCGGGCCACCGAAGCCCTGGTTATTGCTGGCCCTGAGGCTCCCCTCTTGCGCGACATTCGCGATGCGCTTGCCGGGGAACCCGACCTTGAAGAGCCCATTGCCCTGACTGCCAAGGAACTCCTCAAGGCCCGAGGTGTGCGGTCTGCCCGGTCATCGGAATGGCGTATTGAAGGTGGACTCCTTTACTTCCGGGGGAAGGTTGTCGTCCCCCGAGACAAGGACCTCCACCGACGCATCCTGGAGCAACACCATGACACGCGCCTTGCAGGCCATGCCGGTCGTTTCAAGACTCTGGAGCTCGTATCTCGGAACTACTGGTGGCCCCAACTGTCGCGCCATGTCGGCCGGTATGTTGCGACTTGTGACTTGTGCTGCCGCACCAAGGCGCTTCGTAGACTGCCGATTGGTGAGCTCCACCCCACAGAGGTCCCCGAGGAGCGCTGGCACACCGTCTCAGTCGACTTCATTGTCGAGCTTCCCGAGGCCCATGGATACGATGCAGTCATGGTCGTTGTCTGTGCCTTTGGGAAGAGAGCGCACTTCATGGAGTGTCACACCACCATTGACGCGGTTGGCGCTGCTCGGCTGTACTACCGGAACGTCTGGCGCCACCATGGCCTGCCGGAGAAGTACATTTCGGATCGTGGCACCCAGTTCATTGCAGAGTTCACGCGCGAGCTTTTGCGCCTCGTTGGGATCACCCCAGCCACTTCTACGGCCTACCATCCGCAGACCGATGGCCAAACGGAGCGCGTTAACCAGGAACTCGAGCAGTACGTCCGGCTCTTCACCAATTACAAGCAGGACGACTGGGATGAGCTGCTGCCTGCAGCGGAGTTTGCGTACAACAACCACATGCACTCCTCCACGCAGCAGGTACCGTTCATGACGGACACTGGTCGGCTTCCACGGATGGGCTTTGAGCCCCACGCTGCACGTTCTAGGTTAGAGGCTGTAAACGAGTTCCACGATCGGATTGCGTCAGGGGTTTCCGAGGCGAAGGCGGCACTCGTCAAGGCCAAGGCAGAGTACAAGCAGTACTATGACCGCCGGCGGACACCAGCTCCAGACATCAAGGTTGGTGACCGGGTGTGGGTTGATGCTTCAGATATACGCACCACCCGCCCTTCGGTGAAATTCTCCCACCGGCGTATCGGCCCCTTCAAGGTTCTGAAGGTCGTCGGTAATGGTGCCTTCAAACTGGAGCTGCCGCCCCGGTACTAGTACTCTGCCCTCCACCCTGTCTTCCCCGTCGTGAAACTTCAGCTTGTGGAAGCCGATCCATTCCCCACTCGCCCCAGACACAAAGAGCCGCCACCAGTCCTTGACGTTCCTGGCGACAAGCAATGGGAGGTCGAGGAGATATTGGATGCCAAGATCCGCTATGAGAGTCTATGGTACTTTGTTCGCTGGAAGGGTTATGACCCGTCCCATGATCAATGGTGAAGCACTCTAATGTCTTTGCCCCGGACGATGTCGCTGCTTTCTACCGCAACTACCCTTCCAAACCTCGCTCCATTGCTGTTGCTGCCTTCGATTCCCTTCCCTTCCGTGACCGCTCGTCAACTCCAGCTCAGGTGCGATCTATGCGTCGAGGCGCCGCATTCCAAGGGGGGGGATGATGTCAGGGGAACTCCCTCTTTTGGCACTACACAGCCACCTATGACGCAGGCCTCTTGCAGATTTCCCACTTCCCTGTCAAATCCCTAAAGCCCTATGTCATCGTGGAGTAAGGCATGTGACTTGGCCCGGAATCATTGCCGATTGCTCCGAGCTTGTGGGAACTAGTTACTATATGTTTACTGCACCTAGCGTGGGAATCCTCAGCCTTTCTTCTCTTTGGATTCTCCCTCGCTAGGTGCGCTGTGATGTATTCTTAGTAGTGACGCGCACGCTTGCGCGCTACGCGTGCAGAATGACAAGCCGAGAGATGCTGTTTGTTTGTCAAGAGCTTCCGACTCATCACGGATCACCGACCCGCACGCCGCTCCGCACCTTTCATCGCTACCACCACCATCGACCACGCGATCCCGCCCCGTTGGCACGAGTCTCACTCGGGTCTTCGGCCCTTTCCCTCTCTTTTCATTGGCTCAACTCTATCTCATCTTTCCTGCACTGCCGGTTCCTGGAGATCACCACCATCTCGACCTCTTGGATTCCCTGAAGTAGGGCTTTTTCTCTCATCTTGGCTATTTCTTCCACATGGACTCTCTTATTCATCTATCTACTGCCTTTTCACATGTTCTCCGGTATTTATTCTGTACTCAAAGTACGAATACGAAGCTTTTGATCCCACATTGGAAGTCTTGATATTAGTTTTCGTCTCGCTTCGCCGCCGCCTCCGTCTACGTCTACGTCTACGCCTATCGCCTACGTCTACGCCTACGCCTCCGCCTCCGTCTAGTTTTATTTTTCATCTCGTTTGCTCGCGCTCTGTCCCAGTTGTCAGCACGGCACTGGATTGATTTTGAAGCACTCATTTATTTGTTCTTGTCTTCTCCTTGGAGCTTTCGTGCTCAGGACGTCGACAGGCGTGTCATTTTGGAGCCCACCGCGAGGGTTTCAAAATTGCTTCCAGTTCCTCTCACAACTTGCGCCGCACCGAGCGCCGCTCTCTTCGACTCGAATTTCTTGACATTCACCAAAACCCCTCCGACCTTCTCGATACCACTCCCTTTGACGATTTATTTCAAATCGTTCCCGATCATCTTGCACACCACAACAATCTCTCCCCGCACTCGCCCTCGTCGCCGACTTTAGCTTGGCTTTTCGATAACCCTCCCACTCCAATCGACGTCCAGATGGCTGACCAAGCCCCTCGTACCCCCATGCCCGCTCGTGGTGATCGTAATGCACCCCAATTCGATTCAAAGAAGCCCCACGAGCTTCGTCGTTACTTCGGGGACATCGAATTTCTATTTGATCGAGCAGCCGTTACCGATTCTACCCAAAAGAAGAAACACGCGACCCGTTTCCTCTCCGTTGAAGATCAGGAAATTTGGGAAGCGCTGCCTTCTTTCACCGACGTCAATCAGTCGTACGAGACATTCAAAGCTGCAGTCTTAAAGCTTTACGCTGGCAACGATGAGGACCGCCGTTTTGAGATTTCCGATTTGGATTCTCTTATCGGCCAGTATTCTCGTGTCGGCATTCTCACTCTCGACGATCTTAAGACATTTTATCGTCATTTCCTTCGCATTACCACCTATCTTATATCAAAACACCGTCTTTCTGAGGCTGAACAAAGCCGTTCGTTCCTCCGCGCCATGTGTCCGGCATCTTTCGCCACAGAAGTTCGTCGTCGACTTCAAATCAAGAAGCCTGATGTTCATCCCGCCGATCCGTATGCGCTGTCTGACCTCTATGAGGCAGCTGAGTTCGCACTTGCTGGATCTGGTGGTGCCCTTGTTTTTGATACGGGTCCATCAGCTTCCGCTCCAGCGCCGTCGCCGCCCGTCGTTGAAATTAAACCCGACCCCGGTATCGCCGCCCTCGTTGGTTCTATGGCAAAACTTATCGAGGTTCTTGCTCAAAAATCCCAGCCATCGGACGGCTCTAGTGGGAATAACCAACGGCAGCGCCCGGATGGTTGTGGATATTGCAGTGGCACCGACCATTTCATAAGCGGTTGTCCACATGTGCTCGATGACATCCGCGCTGGCAAATGCCGCCGGAACTCGGATGGTCGTGTTGTTCTTCCTACCGGCGCCTTCGTTCCGCGTGCTATCACCGGCAAAAATCTTCGCGAACGCATTGAGAAATGGCATGAGCAAAATCCCGGCCAACTCGCCGTTGCTCAATTGTTGGTTGAAGTCGCGGTTGATCATTTATCGACTGCTTCTTCCTCCACGCCTCGCACGTATGCCCTCTCGGACGAAGAGCGTATCTTAACGCTGCAACATGAGATAAATGCGCTGCGTACTCGCGCCCAAGCCAAACGTGCACTTGAGGCTAAGAACTCAGATGAGGACCCCGATCGAACAATCCCTCCGCCAGCTCCTGCTCCCGCGCCTGTTCCGCAAGCTCCCGCACCGCAACCCGCTGCTGTTTCGCCTCCCGTTACTAATCCACCGCCACTGCACCCTTTTCGAACGCTCGAGACGCTGCCTACGCGCCGCCTAAAGATCGCAATTTCGGTCTTCCCCCTCCAGTTCAAAATAAAAATGGCCCAGCCTATCGAACCTCCGCTCCAGTTTACAATGATAAAGATGCTGCCGCCGTTTTCGAATCGTCTCTGGACACTCCTATCACAATCACTCAACGTCAACTCTTGTCTATCGCTCCGGAAGTTCGGTCACAAATGCGTGAAGTTACAACTTCGCGTCGAGCACCTCCCAAAGAAAATAAAGACGTGCCCGCTCCTGTGCCGCAATTCACGCACACAGTCGACTCTCCTCTCCCCTTTCACGATTCGTCCTCGATTTACGACTCCCTCGCAGAACAACGCGCTAAGGATGCCCGCTACGCGACTTTATTAGACTCCCTTCCCGCGGCGTACTTGAACTCGTCCCAAGTTCAACTTCCATCTGGCGGTACTGTCGTCCCCGATCCTCTAGCGGTTTACTACGATTCTGGAAGCCCTCCTGAGGATCTTATCGTCTCGATGGAGTCCTCAGCCATCCGCTCGATCCTACCAATCATCGACAACCAGCAGCAAGTTGAATGCATTATTGACGGCGGCTGTCAGATTGTCGCTATGTCTGAAGCTGTTTGTCATGATCTAGCTCTTTCATACGATCCACGCGTCATTCTTCGAATGCAATCTGCAAACGGCGCGGTTAGTCCTTCGCTTGGACTTGCCCGGAACGTACCATTCCGTATAGGCGACATCACTCTCTATCTTCAAGTACATATTGTTCGCAACCCCGCCTACGACGTTCTCCTGGGACGTCCATTCGATGTCTTGACCCAGAGCACGATCCGGAATTTCTCCAATGAAGACCAAACAATCACCATTTGTGATCCCAACTCCGGTAAAATTGCCACAGTTCCAACAGTTCCTCGCGGCTCTCCTCGCACTCGTGCTCAGTGTTTTCCAAACTCGAGGAATTGATCTCTGATTAAGGAGAGCTCGCGATCGTCATCATCGAAGATCCACAAAACCCCGGCAGTTTTATTATTGACTCAACATCGGCACTCGCATCGGACACCATCCCATATATTCAACATGCCTACCTCTCCGCCTGTTCAAATTTAGATCAAGACGCGAGCACCGTACAATTTGCGCATGCTATCGTTCAACCGGTATTCTCCTCCTCACGCGATTCAACTCGCGGTGATGAATTAATTCCTTTATTTTCAATCTCTACATCTCGCTCAGTTCCAAATATCAACTCGTCTCGATTCGATTTCTCCGAATTCTCTCCCAAATATACCCCGCCTCCGCTTGTCGAAATCTATGCGAAGAAGAAATACAAACCCGTCGCGCAGAAAGTCCGCCCAGTATTGGGTACTCTACCTGAGAAATTTCGCATCGAACGACACATTTACGGTGATCCTCTCGCTGAGATGCCCGCTCTCAACCCCAATCCACCTCCTTTCGTTCCCACAGGCCGTTATACTGCCGAACGTCGTGACGCCCTAGATGCTCTTCATTCAGAAGAATTCTTGTGGCCAGAAGAACGGAAGCTCATGCACCACTTCATGTGTTTGCAGAATGATGCCTTCGCCTGGCAAGATTCCGAACGCGGCCGCTTCCGTACCGATTTCTTTCCACCTGTCGATATGCCCGTTATGCCGCACACACCTTGGGTTCAACGGAACATTCCCATCCCTCCTGGCATCTACGATGAAGTTTGTAAAGTTATTAGGACGAAAATCGAAGCTGGAGTATACGAACCTTCAAATTCCTCGTACCGCTCGCGCTGGTTTTGCGTTGTCAAGAAAGATGGAACAAGTCTACGCCTCGTCCACGCCCTCGAGCCGCTCAACGCCGTTACGATCCAACATTCTGGAGTCACTCCATTCACCGACCAACTTGCCGAGCATTTCGCTGGTCGCGCATGCGGCGCTATTCTCGACCTATATGTCGGATACGACGAACGCCTTCTTGCACCTTCTTCCCGCGACTACACCACTTTCCAGACGCCATATGGTGCCCTCAGACTCGTCACTCTTCCCATGGGATGGACCAATTCCGTCCCTATATTCCATGAAGATGTTACTTTCATTCTCCAACCCGAAATCCCCGAGTTCACCATTCCGTATATCGACGACGTACCTTGCCGTGGCCCTGCAGAATATTACCTCCTCCCAGATGGCTCATACGAAGTTCTCGTTCAAAATCCCGGCATCCGTCGCTTCATTTGGGAGCATTTCCAGAATCTGAACCGAATTGTTCAACGGATGAAATACTGCGGCGGAACTTTTTCAGGTCTCAAAAGCAAGCTTTGCGCCGAAAACATTACCGTTGTAGGCCACGTCTGCACTCCTCAAGGTCGCATTCCTGACGAGAAACGCGTCGCTAAAATCGTCAACTGGGGGCCTTGTAATTCGCTCACCGAAGTCCGTGCCTTTCTTGGTACCATCGGCGTCGTCCGCATTTACATCCGCAACTTCGCTCACCGTGCGCATCCCCTCATTCTCCTCACTCGCAAAGACATGCCATTCATCTTTGGCCCTGCTCAAATCGAAGCTCAGGAAGATTTAAAACACGCACTCATTCACTCACCTGCCCTCCGTCCCATTGACTATAAATCCCCTTCCCCCGCTATCCTCGGTGTTGATACTTCTGGACTGGCTATTGGGTTCATGCTATGCCAATGCGATCCCGCCAACCTTTCCCGCCGATACTACGCTCGCTTCGGCTCGATAACCCTCAACGACCGCGAGTCTCGTTTCTCTCAAGCTAAACTCGAACTTTACGGTTTATTCCGCGCGCTCCGTTCATGGAAAATCTACCTGATAGGCATTCGCAACCTTGTCGTTGAAGTCGATGCTCGTTATATCAAGGGAATGCTTGCACACCCTGATCTCCAGCCAAGCGCCAGCATAAATCGTTGGATTCTATCGATACTCACATTCCACTTTACTCTCGTACACGTCCCCGGCGTTCTCCACGGCCCCGACGGCCTCTCTCGTCGACCTCCCCAGCCTGGTGATGAACCGGAACCTGAAGACGACTTCGACGACTGGATCGATCAGGTTCACGGTTTCATGCATCAAATAAACGACTCACCTTATGTTCGCCGACCTCAATTCACCGTTGCCACACTAGCTGCCGAAATAGCCCCCGATGGTCAAGACCCTCCCCCTTCCCTATCCTACGACATTGTTCCTCGCTCCGAAGCCGCTCGACTCGCTGATGCGCGCATTGATCAAGTGCGCGTATGGCATGGAAGTCTCCAACGCCCCCGCGACATGTCTGACAAAGAATATAAGTCTTTCGTTCGATATTGCATGGAATTTTACCTTGCAAGCGATCAGCTCTGGCGGAAAGACACTCAGTCTCGCCATAAACTTGTTGTCCCAACTCACCGTCGACTCTTCATCCTCACCTCCGCACACGACGATGTCGGCCATAAAGGTTTCTGGGCGACACGAGCGTTACTTATCGAACGCTTCTGGTGGCCGCACCTTGCCGACGATATCACTTGGTGGATTAACACCTGTCATATGTGTCAAGTCCGCACAACTCAGAAACTTCTAATTCCACCTACCGTTGCTACGCCTGCGCCGCTCTTTGCCAAAGTGTACATGGATACGATGCACATGCCTACCAGTGGCGGCTTCAAATACATTGTGCATGGCCGCTGCTCCCTCTCCCACTATCCCGAATTCCGTATGCTTCGTCGAGAAGTTGCTACCGCAATCGGAGATTGGATTTTCCAGGATTTGATCTGTCGCTGGGGAACCCTAGTCGAAATCGTCACCGATAACGGGCCACCATTCCTGAAAGCCCTCGCTCACCTTGAATCGAAGTACCACATCCACCACATCCGTATTTCCGGCTACAATTCGCGCGCGAACGGTCTCATAGAACGCCCACACTTCGACGTTCGAGAAAGCATCTTGAAGGCAGTTGACGGCGATCAATCTAAATGGCATACAGCGACTTATTCAGTATTCTGGGCGGATCGTGTTACCGTTCGTCGCCGAATGGGTTGCTCACCGTATTTTGCAGTCACCGGCACACATCCCCTTCTTCCCCTCGACATCTCTGAAGCCACATACCTCCTTCCCCCTCCTGATTCCGTACTCTCTACCACGGATCTCATTGCTCGTCGTGCGATTGCACTACAGAAACGCCGTGATCAGCTCGCAAACCTGCATTCCGATGTACTTGAGGCTCGCCTTCGCGCTGCTATCCGTTTTGAAACCGAGCACGCTGCTACCATTCGCGACTACAACTTCAAACGTGGTGATCTAGTCTTGATGCGAAACACAGCGATTGAAAAATCTTTCAGCAAGAAAATGCGAAAACGATACAACGGCCCACTTATCGTTATTTCCCGCAATCTCGGAGGCGCATATATC
The DNA here is from genome assembly GCA_037176885.1 of Favolaschia claudopus. NCBI lineage: Eukaryota > Fungi > Basidiomycota > Agaricomycetes > Agaricales > Mycenaceae > Favolaschia > Favolaschia claudopus. The sequence continues at coordinate 171,210 of JAWWNJ010000148.1, read as the reverse complement.
CTCTGTGAACTTGACGGCTCGGTTTTCCATCGCCCAATTGCTGCCTTCCGCGTTATTCCTTACTTTGCGCGTACGAAAATCGACTTGCCGCCTCTGGAAGATTTTCTCGACATCGACACAGAACGCCTTCGTGAACTCGAACAGACGACTCTTGAAGATCCAGAGGACGTTGAGTTCGATATTTCTGAGCTTCCCGAAGCCGCCGCCGCCGCCATAGACGATGAATAGCTCCATGCACTGAAAATATTTCAGTCGGGAGGAATTTTCGACAACTCACCTTTCACCCAATTTTCTATCCCGATTTCCCGCCCTATACCCATATTCTTCGCGTCTTCGTCCTTGGCCAGTGACTGGGGACAGTCACAATTTCAGTCGGGAGGAGATGACGCGCACGCTTGCGCGCTACGCGTGCAGAATGACAAGCCGAGAGATGCTGTTTGTTTGTCAAGAGCTTCCGACTCATCACGGATCACCGACCCGCACGCCGCTCCGCATCTTTCATCGCTACCACCACCATCGACCACACGATCCCGCCCCGTTGGCACGAGTCTCACTCGGGTCACCGGCCCTTTCCCTCTCTTTTCATTGGCTCAACTCTATCTCATCTTTCCTGCACTGCCGGTTCCTGGAGATCACCACCATCTCGACCTCTTGGATTCCCTGAAGTAGGGCTTTTTCTCTCATCTTGGCTATTTCTTCCACATGGACTCTCTTATTCATCTATCTACTGCCTTTTCACATGTTCTCCGGTATTTATTCTGTACTCAAAGTACGAATACGAAGCTTTTGATCCCACATTGGAAGTCTTGATATTAGTTTTCGTCTCGCTTCGCCCGCCGCCTCCGCCTACGTCTACGCCTACGCCTATCGCCTACGTCTACGCCTACGCCTCCGCCTCCGTCTAGTTTTATTTTTCATCTCGTTTGCTCGCGCTCTGTCCCAGTTGTCAGCACGGCACTGGATTGATTTTGAAGCACTCATTTATTTGTTCTTGTCTTCTCCTTGGAGCTTTCGTGCTCAGGACGTCGACAGGCGTGTCAGTAGCTTCTTAATTAACTTTGGATTCTCCCTCGCTAGACCCTCGAGACATCTCGGGTCCTAATGGTTGCCCTTACACAAGTTGACCCTTCTAAAATCCTGTTCGGCACTCAGAAGTTCCGCCAATCTCATCGTGCCTCGCGTCCATTGCCTCCTCATTTCCATACAGAGCTCTCAGGGCCTTGAATGTTGCTGCCTAAGCCACGGAACCAAAGAGAAAGCTCTTGCGGCTCAGAGTCAACGGGTACTGACAGGTTTTTTAAGAGCAGTTTCTCGATCAGGTATTGTTATCTGTTATCTGTCAGTCCTGACTGTCAGCCGGACATTCTGACTGACAATTAATCATTTTCCTCAGAACGCAATTGTCAGCGAACCCTAAATTTAATCACGGCGGTCTTGGTTGCAATGACTCGGCCAGTATTCCAGGAAGGGTATTTAGAATGTATGTCTGCGGCTGCAGCGCAGCAAATAGAAAATTCGCGCCAGGATGGTCGCGGAGACATTGCGGAAATTTCAAACAGTGAACGTGACACTTGGCGCTTCATTCTCGTTTCGAATATAGTGTTATAAAGAGTTAATTTAGATGAATTTCAGCTCTACTGACGCGTCCGGAGAGACCCTCTTGACCCTGACCTTGACCCTGACCCTGACTCCTGACCCTGACCCTGACCCTGACCAAATGACGCGTTACATCCCAGACTGTCACGACATGGTTTCCAAATAGTCGTGGCAGGCCGGCACTGAGACTAAATGCTTGTTATCCAGTCACCGTCGTCAACTCTAAGTTGAACAACAAACATTGCGCCCCGCCTTAAATAAACCTCAGAGATACTTGATTAGGATGCAAATTGATGTGCCTCTCTTTTCGACGCAAATGTGCCGCAGAATGCTTGACCTGCCTCGTCTCGCGCGATCTGCCTTTCATCATTCCTCGATCAATATCATCCGGGCTCGCCGTTTTGCGAGTTTAACAGCAAACTCGGATCTCCTGCGCGCGACGCGGCTAATAGGGGAAGTCAACTATCGCTTCAGACGAGCGATTCACCGACGCTTCAGACGACGCTTCAAATGGCGATTCAGAGGCGAATCCCAACCCTAGAATTGGGTCAACGATTCGAATCGCGATTCAAATCTCGATACCGCTTTGATATGACCAAATCAGCTTTGAAGCGCGTCTTATGAATTGCCCTCCATTTGGGGTGGTCAAAGTTGGGACCGATTCAAAGCGCGATTCAAAAAACTGAATCGCTGTTTGAATGGCTGTTGAATCGCTCGTCTGAAGCGATAGTTGACTTCCCCTAATCATCTGGGATGAGAGTACAACGCCCCTTACCACTTGCGCGACAATTTGATCGCCGTAAGTCTTGCCGCCATCAGCTTCGCCTTTTTAAGGGCTTGTGACCACACAATTCTCGAAGTGCCTAATACAATATTGTCTCTGTCTCATCTAGAATTTACATGGTTGATTGAGTAAAATGCTGACAACGGGCAATGCCAGGTTTCCGACCAGCATAGTTTTGGCAGCACATACAAAGCGCATACGAACAATTCGGGCAACCAGATGAGACTGCCTCCTGGTGGCGGGAAACCTACCAGCGGAGGTTGGATTCATAGAAGGTGATGAGCTACATAGGTGGGGGGGGAATGGACAATCAGAACAACAAACTTATATAGAAATGGTGCGCACCAATTTGGGGCATTTATCTGCAAAAACACTGGTTTCTTCGCGCACGCGCTCGCCACTATGCCTGATGAAAGGTTAGGTGAAGTGGATATATGAGGAACGGCCACGCGCAATGTGAAAAACACATAGAGAGTATTATCGATGCGCTCGACAGTGTCAATCTGCTGGATGAGGTGATTCCATGATGGCACCTGCATGTGCATGCCCGTAAGACCAGCCTCGGTGTGTTCCGACGACATCTTGCGCGAGGGCTCCGTCATAGATCTCTTTCCGTTCGCCCTTCTTGGTTTCTTGGCAGACGTTTCATCGTCGTCGCTGTCGGGAGCTTCAGACTTGCGAGCACGCTTTTCAGCGCGAGCAACTGGCGGTCTACCCCCGCGTGAATCCCAAAAAGCGTCAATTTGTGCATTTCTTCGTCGGCCATCTGTCCATTAGAATGTCGCGGCTAAGTGATGCTCCGCGTACCCAGCATCTTCCTCGTTCACCCAGCTATTATGCTCAGGCCCGTAACCTTTCCAACTGACACGATAGCCATACTGAATGCGAATGCTGTCTCGAGATGCGTTTCACCAAGCCGTGTGACGTACCTTCTCAAGTTGGCCCTTTTTAGCTTCGAGAATCTCCTCAATTTCGTACTCGCCGCCGGGCCCCTCCTCATCTTCTCCACCACTCTGTTGATACTCCTGACCCACAATCTCCGACTTCTGATTGGAAAGGGAATCGAAATTTTGGGCAGAAGACTGTCACTAGGAAGCTCCGACTGCGTCGGAAGACACCTTGCTTGAGATAAAAAAAATGATTTATTGTATCAAGGTACATGCTTTCGGCATATATTAAAGAAAGTTCTCTGCTTTCGCTAGTAAAACTGCTACTAGTGCTAGCCTGTGGAAACAGGACTTGTATCTCGAATTAGAGTTGAGCCTCGGCCGTTGTGTACCGTACTTGCTATAGTCTGCATGAATTCGATTGGCGTAGAAAGAGGAATTCGCGAAGTAGAACAGGCGCGGGCTGAAAACAATGTGAAACATATCAGTGTTGGAGCCACATAGAAGATTCCTAGAGTCCAGGATCTAGACAGCTGAAAATATTTGAAAAGGAAGTAGGTGCCGGCAGTTCTCCATCTTGTCGGGGAATTTTCGCATCCTTGATATTGAATTTGCAATCGCAAACTTGGTATAGGGTCCAAGAGTACATCCCAGCTCTGGTTTAGTTTCTGATAAACAACATGAGCTTTCTCACATCTTTGCACTGAGATAATTCACTTAGCTGACTCGACGCGGACAATACTGAATGTAACGACCAAGGGGGCTAAAACCCTTCGATCCAGCCACGAGGGGCGCAGGTGCGCAGAATGACGGGATCATTCACATTAATTGCCTGTATCAACATTGGGTAGTCTGCGAGGGATGGACAGTCTTCCCTGGAAGTAAAAAGATTGGCCAATGAACCAAGTCAGTTGTATCGTTAGCCGGGCCAGTTTAATTCCTGCAACACAGATGCTGCCTATTTTGAGTCTAGGGGCCCTGATATCAGCGCGTTTTTACAGCGAGTTCCCAGTTCCACAAGAAAATCGAGTCGATGCATTCAACCACGAGCGGACCCGGAAATTTTCAGCACAGCGACCAAGCCGACTGCCGTTGATAGCAAATCCAATGGTCGATGTGCGTTGACAGTTGATACAATGAGAATACTGATTCGAGATTGAGACTAAATGGAGTGCAACCGCTTGCGGAGATTCGCCGACTCGGGAAACGTGGATTTTCTGTTTGAATTGTTGTTGGTACAGAGTACAGACTGTAGACGCGGATGTAGCAGTGCTAGTGCAAGATAATGCTATGTTAGGTGGAAATATTCCCTCCACTGGCACTGGAGAACTTGAAAGTTGACGGTGATGCGATGGTTGGGTGGTGAAGTCTTGGGTGAAGTGCGTTGGAAGTTGGAGTGTCGATGGCATCAATGTTTGGGAGCCTTTGAAAAGCTGTGCTTCGGGAGAAAACGGGCATCAATGGGTTGCATCCGATGTGCTGCTTAGCTAATTATGAGGTTGGAGAGACCTTGTCAAGCAAGGTAAAGACATGGGGGTGTGGGAATGAGAGCGAGCACGTGACTGACACGAGCGTGTTTTCCGGCACCGCAAATCGGTCGCCAGACCGATCAAAGCCGATGGCCCCGGCCAGTAAAACCCTCGGCAATTTGAGGCTATTTGCGGCCAAATAAAGCCCTCGAAATGACCGATTTTTCCTTTGCTACAGTTACAATGTTGACATGCCGATTGTGTCATGTACTTAGCATCTTCACAAAAAATCGCAAAGTGCAAACTCGACAATGATGAACCGAGTATTGAAGCAAAGGCCAAACCTAGTCTCCCGCAGTCAGACTCTATGAGATATATGATAGTCGATATATCTTTTTATATAGAGTCTGATTTTGTTGGCACCTGTCAAATGGGACCTCGGATTTTGTGACAATTTTGATGGCACGTGCAGATAGTCCCACGCCCAAATTCGGACGATTTTGCTATTGCCCCAAACCTACAGGCATTTTAAATCCATAAACCATTGCAGGGGCACTATTAAACCATGCACCACTAATTTCTATGGGCTCAGGACTCGAATATTGATAGGAAGTGTGAATTCAACCAATTTTGATACTGTACTATTTCGATCAATTCGTCTGTCACGCGTCACAGGCACCTGGATTGACGAATATTTTCGCGCCTGTCACAGGTCACCGGAGGAATTGACGAATGTGACCGAAAAGTTGAAAAAACCGGGAAAATAGGCTTTAAAATTCGATTTTCGCCCACACACCTCGTTGAGCCCGCAAAACAAACATTTCCGGCGCTTTTCCGAAGTTTCTTATCCTAGTGTGTCATCTTGGTCTCTGACTGGCTCAAACGACCGCGAATTCCAGCCATTTCAGTCTTTTTAGAGCAAAATCTTGCAAAATCAGCCGCATTCATCCGGGAGTTGCAATTCTGGGGCTGCAAATTGTTCAAATTTCTCTGAAAAGAGGTGAGCAAACCCGACCCAGTTTCGGCACCATTGACGAATATTTCGAGGTGTCACGCTCAATTCAGCCCAAAGACGAACTTTAAATTTCGTTTCGAGGTGTCACAGGTCACAGGCCGGGTGAATTGACCGAAATGGTACAGTACCTCGTTGAAAACTCCGTCGTTTTTGTATGTCTACTGTCAGGGTAAGCGGCCACTACCTTTCCTGGGCTATTCAATTGTCTCAAAACTGCACATATGCGCACAGACTCACAAAAGGGGGCCAAACGAAGCCTTGCGTCCCAATCCGGACGTGAGAAGTGTGACATGTCACATCAAAAAAAAAAAACTGAGGTCCTGGTTGACAGGCGCCAACAAATACAGACTAGGCCAAACCCCCTGCAGTGAAAATCCAAAGCAGCCTGCGAAGGCGTCGACTAAAAAAGGCAAAGGGAAGGAGCCTGCGAAAACTAAACTTGTCATGCTGCATCCGGTTGGCACCTCCAAGAACGCGAGATGGGAGCATCAAAACAACGCAAAATTCAACGATGGTACTGCTGAGAACGACCCAACGGAACTAGCCAGGGTCAAGAAATCTGTCCGAGAACTTGATGAATTCGCGGAAGTGATTGGCCGCATGCACGTCCGTCATTCTCGTTGCGGCAAGCCGTATGTTATGAAGACTGCGTATAACACCGGACCCATTTGGAACGACTTCAAATAACGGGTTTGTTGACAGCCTGATTTGGCTTACTGTATGTAACCACGTGCCGGACGTACAGTATCTTTCTTTAATCTTATGGTAATTCGGTCGCCGAGTCAAAGATCGATTTCACTCATATTTTACATTCTGAACTTTGTTTGAGCCCAGACACCTTCCGATATAATAGTAGAAACTTGGCACAAAAGAATTACAAAAAATGTGTATCGCCCGAAAAGGCACCGTTGGAGAAATAATAGGGTATATCACAGTAGCGGATTTGGCGGATTTGGGGCTGGATTTCGATTTCGCTGTACTTTCCATGCTCTGGGCCAACCAACAGGGCTCGTTGAGCCCCTACTTCACTTTATGTCGTCGATGATGAGCTGGATACGCACGTGCCAATCCACGTCGAAGACATTGACTGCAATGAATGAATATCGCAAAAGATAATAACCTGCAACTTACTGGCACGTTCCCTCCCCTGATTCTCGTTCCTCGCTGCCTCGTTGTCCACTCTCTATCGTACCGTTGGCAACGCCAAACAGTTTGTGGCCGTCGGTGCTTTTCACGCATGCAATCTTCCTCCTTCGACAATATAAACATGCAATGCGCCTTCTCCGCTGCTGCTGGATACTTCCACCTAAACCGGAACGTGATTGACGGACGAACAAATGGAACGTCGATTCGGGTGAAGAGCAATAAGTAATACCAGCCTTACCCTTGCCTTTCACAGGCTGAAGCTCATGGCCGTGGTTGGAGCTGGCCGGAAAGTAGGGCTGGGTATGATGGGATTTTCATGCCGTATCATACAAGGCCGCGCAGCGGCCTCCATGTATCTAGATACAGGCTTGTATCATACATATAATACCGGCGCCGCAGGCGAAAGTTTTTTGAGGTATTATACGTATAATACATGTATTTTTTGATGTATTTAATGTATAATTGTGTATCAAATACTCCTACCACTTGCGCGCGTCCCACTTGGAGCTCCCCGCGTTCCAGGGGGCCTTGGCAGCTTTCGGCTTCTGTGGAGAGAGCGCTGTACGGATGTCCATCTGCTTCGGGCCGAACCGCTGTGTCAGTTTGGGTGCCTTGAGGCCAATGTAGGTCTCAATCTCCAAGACCGGCAGGTTGGCAACACGTTGCACAAGGGGAGGTGCATCAATATCCGTCTCATCCTCGCCGTCAACCATATCCTCCACCTCAGCCGTGTTGAATGGGTCCTTGCTGCGGAGGTTGAACACTGAACCGAGGTCAATCGGGGCATCGGAGTCCGTTGGCGCTGTCGGGTTGAGGAGGTCATCGAGAGTGGGAATGCGGACGCGTTTGGGGTCAGTTGGCTGTCGGTGATACTCGTTAAGTGAAGTTGGCTGTTGCAGGATGGCAGGAACTCACCGCCTTGGTGTCGAACTTAACCTGACCGCGTTCGAAGAGCGACTGAATGGCGTTGAAGTATCGGCTCACACTTCTTGCCTGGTTGGCGAATGTTGAGAAGCGAGTCTCGCCGAATGCGACCAGGGAACGACGATCCTCCTCGGTCTTGAGCTCGTCACGCAAGTATATGGTGGAATCATTGCTGTGGCTGAAGAAGGTCGTGATTAACGAGACAAATTTCATCGGCTGGAGAGCAGATTAGTCAAACGCGACTCCAATCTTTAATCGCACACAGTTACACCTCCGTGAATCCCTTGATCTTCGGAAACTCCTTTGAACCAACCATAATCTCCTTCGCAAGTAGATTGAGCTGATGACAGGGGTCGGGGCAATTCAAGATCCAAGGCCATTTTGTGCAAATGAGAGCTCGGCATTTCTTGACATTTCCCGTGGTATCGGACACAACCATCGAAAAACGGACTGCGGTATACTCGAGTAGAATAGAATAACCTAGAAAAAATTCAGCACGGTGCGACAGAATACATGTTCCGATGGCACGAACCTTGGTGAGCTCTTCGCAAATTTTATCCCCAGTCGCAGAAATTCCAGTTAAAATGATACCTGCGACCAAGTACGACAGACAAGCCGAGGTCGTCACATGTGTAGTGTATATCTCGTCTTTGCGTCGACTTGACCAGCCGTCGAAGGAAAGCGTCAGATGTATGAAGCTTTGGACCATCGCTTGAAGCTGCTCCATCGCATATGTGGTTTCAATAGCGAGTCGGGAGGTCACAAACGACGATCGGTCGGGGACAGAATAAGAAGAGCAGCTAGATTCGGACGAATTGTGAGTGTTACTCCTGGTACAATTTGCTTGAACACTTACAGGGCATTACAAAAGTCGATGAAAAATCCGTTATCAAGAAGAGCAAACGCTAATGAACAGCACACAAGTAATCGCAAGAGTAGATAGTCAATAGCGGACTGATTGAATAGTTGAGTTAAGAATCAAAACGAAACAGCGGAGGACGTACCTGGCGAGGAGCGGTCATTTTTTCCGTACTTCCCCAGCTTGCGCCGAGGGTCCGCTGCACCGGTGCTGCTTTTGTCGATGCAGTCGCGATTCCTGGAATCGCAACACGGTCATGATTTGGATCTTCTGCCTTTCGAGACTTTTCCCGCACAGGAGGAGCAACTGCCTTCCCTGTAAGCACATTACTCGCGGATGCGTTCGAAAAGCTGTCTCGGAAAGCCTCCCATGCATCAGGAAAGTCCCGCTGGAGTTTCTTGACATACGATAGTCAATTACAAATCAGACTGATCATTTTTGCTAACATACCGAGCAGGCAATTAAATGAGGACCGCATCGTGTGCGTGAATTGTTTCGCCAGCTGTTATCGCACCCCAGACAGTGATAAATAGGCTTCAGGTCGCCTACCGAGTTTTTCTCGCTACGCTCGATAACTAAAGCAGCCACCAATGTGTCGAAAGATTTTCCGAGTTTCTTGACCTCTCTGGTGACAATATTTCCGTTTGCCTTGCGTTCCTCCCGCTCTCACTGGCGGTCGGCCTGCCCATCGAGTGAAATTGACAGTACAGGTGTGCCAGAAGGTGCGGCGTCAGTCATGGTAACGTCGTCGCTGCCGAATTGCGGCGGGACCTAGATAAAACAAATTAAAATTGGACGGGTCCATGGAGGAGAAAACAAATCAAACAGAGACGAACATCGGGGGCCGTGTATGGCTCGTCGCGATCGAGTTGCCCTGCGAGAGGAAAAACCCGCTCCCAGTACGAAGTCCATGCCAACGCGTGGTCGGAGCTGCGATCTGAGCCAAAAACCAATTGCATAACAGCTTTCACATCGTCGAAGCCGTAAGATGAGATAGTGAAGAACTTGTCAGAACCTGAGCAGAGGGCGTTGTACTCTTCGTTGGAGAGGCCCATGCCGACAATGTTTTGCAAAGGTCGAATATTTAAAGTCTCGCTGAAACTCGTATTTGCTTTGTTGCCAATGCACCGCTGAAAACCTTGGAGATAGCACAGATTTACACAGGTTCTCGCTTAGAATCCGCTGAAACATGCACAATTTCACATTCGAATCACATTCAGCGCAGGAGGGCGACACCAGATAGGGAGTGTGCAAAGAGAAAATATTTAATTGATGCAGTGTAGTCGTCGCTGAAGGGACAAGATTGTCAATGACGCAAATGGATTTCGAGTCGCGATGGCTCGAAATGCATTTGCGTCATTTGAAGAGGCGGATCCGTGGGAGAAGGGTGGGGCCTGCCTAATTCGGCCCCGTAGTTCACGTAAATCCTGGGCGTTTCGGCAGTGCTTCCGGTTGGCTTCAGCATCGCAAAATGCTCACTGAACGTTTGCCCTTGAATTCAAGCCTAAAATCAATTTAATACACTTTAATACATTGAGCTTCTGGCCCCCAATGTATGATAGGTATGATACAGTATCATACCCCGTATAATACGCCGTGTATAATACGCCGGCCTTCCATACCCGGCACTACCGGAAAGGGATGCTGCCTATTAGTTACAGCCGTTTTGGAAACAATATACGGGTTTTGATCGAGTGGTGCTCCTTCGTTTGTGCTTACGTTTGTTGACGATTCTGTCATCGGCAAAGCCGGGAGCACCACTTTGTGGGGCGCTGCCGTACCACATCAAGTGCCGCTGGTCCCTTGTTTCGGCCCTTGCTCGCAAGTCATGGCCGTGTCGAGCTTTGGGCAAATAGCAGCTGAGTCTTAATCCTAAGTTCTGTTAAGCTCCTGTTTTTTCCTGGTGTTCTCTGGGTGGCAGAAGCAAAACTCAAAATTCGGCCGAAGTGGAGCTGGTGATGTTCGACCCTCCCACCATCATGTCCAAATCTAAAGACAAGAATAAGTTCCTCGCCGCCATTTCCACCGACTCTCGCCCACGCCCAACGACCCGCAAGACCAAGGCGGCCGCCGATGCTGCCCAGCTCGCCGCTGTCTCCGCGGATAACTCCGCTGCCACGTCATCGACGACAACAGTCACCGCCGTCGCCCCAACGACCTCGCCGGTTCTTCCTCCCTCTCCAATCTCGCCAGTAGCAGTCGACCATCCTCCTGCGCCTTCGAAGCCCCCTCCTGAGCGTGCTGGACGGACAGCGCAATCCAAACAGTTGCAGGCGGAAGCGTTGAGAGCAAAGAAGGAGTTTCTGTCAAGTTCCCGGGTGCGTGTTGACGATGCAGACTCCTTCGATGCACTGGCCTTGGTCTTTGGCGATGTTCTGAAGTGGCTCCACTCCTCTGGCGCTATCACCCAGGAGTTCTGGAAGGTTCTTAGTGCGATACAGGAACGGCTCGTCAACCACGTCACCATCGTCCGTGAGTCGGAGACGACCTCTTCCTTCAGCGCCCTCCTCCTCCAGACTGTCACACCGTCCCTAAAGCAGCTTTCGGAGAAATCTGAGGCCCAGCACAAGGCAATCACGTCGCTATCGAAGGAACTCGCCTCCATCAAAACCGAGAAGGCTCTTTCGTACGCAGCCGTCGCCGCCGCCGCCGCTGCCAAGCCTCCCGCTCCCTCTGTCCCCAAGCCCAAGCCGCCCCCACTACCCTCCCCCAGCGACGAGCGCATCCTTGTCCGGTTCGACGGCGACGTACCTTCGCTATTCAATGCACCCTACTCGGAAATAGTCGCCACTGTCAACAAACACCTCGTTTCCCTCTCCCTCCCCTCTGTACTCTATGCGACGAAGCAGAATGACAGCAGCATCTTCCTCGTTCCTGCATCAGCGGCCGACACCCAAGTCCTCGATAAGGAGTGGTCCCGCTGGGGCCCGAGTATCTTCCCTGGCAGTCGGATCGCCCCCGTTGCGCTGCACTCCCACCTCCAGGTCAACGGCATCCTGTTTCGCGACGTTACAGACATGCGGGAGCTCAAGCGCGAGTTTGAATTGCGCAACCCGGACCTGGGTCCCGTCACGGGTCTGCCGACTTGGGTCAACCGTCCGCCGTCTGAAGCGCAGGCTGCTGCCATCTCTGCTAGTGGACGCAAGCCGAAGCTCGCTGGCTCGGTCTATTTTCTCCTCCAGTCCCGTGATAAAGTCGACCTCGCCCTTTCTCGTGGCCGCATCGTGCTTTGCTCAACAAGTCCCACTGTCGCTCGTGGATTCCCCCATCTAAGGATCTCTCAGTGCTGGGGCTGTTACAAGTACGGTCATACGAAGGCTCGATGCAACGTCAAGGCACCGTCCTGCGCTGTATGTGCCAAGCCAGTTGGCGACCACTCACCAACGACGCCGTGTTCAGGGCCCGTCGCATGCCTCAACTGCGGCGGCAAGCATCGCGCTGATTCGTATTCGTGTCCTAAGCGCAAGGAGTTGCTGGTGACGCTCGCGGGGCGAATGAAGGATCTGCATGAGTCGTTGGATAAGTCTTCAATTCATCCCCTTCCGTTCATTCAACAACACGCTCATTAAATAATCTCTCTCTCCCTTTCGCGATCTTCGTTTCTGATTCACGCAACCCCATTATAGTACCTCACTCTCCTACATACACTAGTTCCTCATTCACACGTTCACGTCTCTCATTTTCCTTACACGATACCAAATTTCCATTTCCTTTCTGTTTACCGCAATCGTCCCGTAACCTACCAGTGATCATGTAACCTTAACCTCCCCTCTTGTACTGCCGCATAGCCTCACTGGCCAGGTACGGCATATAATAGAACTTCAAGTCAAGTCAAGTCAAGATGGGAAGCACAACAAAGGTAAGCACAAACGAGTGAGCAGCAGTTGATCAAAACCCGTATATTGTTTCCAAAACGGCTGTATCAATGAATGAATCAGTCAACTCAACACTGAAGTGACGCTCGTAATAAGAAAGGCAACGCACGTAAGCAACGAGCTGGTGGATCGATCTTGCTCCCCTACTGTCGTAGGGGGATGATGCTCACAAACGAGTCCGCATACACCGGCAACTCCGCCCGAGAAGCCATTGTGAGCGCCTTTGGGCTTCCCCCCACTGGCGTTGCCCCATGACGAAGATGGATCTCCCCGTCCATCTCCACATCGTTGTCCCTCAGTTCATCAGTGATAAGTTCAGCATGCCGATCCGGGGGGGCATACATTCGAAAGTGATCAATGACAACCTGCGTGGGTGGGGGGTGTCGGGCATCAGGGAAGGTGCGGTAAAACAACTCGTCCTGTTGGGCTTGGGCATCATAGAAACCCATTGAAAGTGCGTGGCAGGTCTGCATCCTTTCCTATACTTAATCTTTTTATGTATATTGAACCATACACACACACGAAGAGAACTCCGAAAATCTGACGCTATCGCACACTCGAGCCGAAGACTTCGGTTGACGCTGGAAATTGCTTCAATTTAAAACAATTATGCACGTTTGGACAACGAACTCTCATTGGCTGAAGGTATAGTCAAGTATGCAAGGTACCCAACCTCAAAATTGTGCTCAGGACTGCGCGCGACGAGCCGCTGAACGAGCCGCCACATGACGTAGCCGCTTCAATCCGCATGCCGTCGGAGCCACCAGGTGGCTTCTGGTGGCTCACCGCAAACTCTCTAATAGGGAGTTTGTGCGAGCGACCCAGGTCGCTTTTGAACCGCTCAGATCTCCGCAACAACAGATACCAGGTATGAGCTCCAAGCGACCTAGGAGAGTATCGCCCTGGCGCATTCCTAGGTCGCTGGGACCTCACACCTGAGGCTGCTCGTTGTGGAGATCTGAGCGGTCGCAAAGCGACCCGGGTCGCTTTGCACAAACCCGCTAATATCCCAGTTACGACCCGACTTCACGACCTTTCCAGGAATAACTTTCTTCTGGGTCTGTGAGTCTTTCCCTCGAGGTCGTAGTATGCGGGTGGTGGCCTGTCGCTTTGTTGGAGGTAATTCGTCAACGTAGTCTTCATCTTCTTCCTCCCTTCGGCGAATTTGCGGATGCCCCTCGATGGAAATTACAGGATGCTTCCGTTTTCGAGAGTTGAGACGCAGATAGTTAGTCGGTCAATACGTGGGATCAAATGTTGTGTGGAGTTCGTTGAATTCCTTAACATGGCCGTAAAAGCGCTCGAAGTCCCAGAATTTTCTGTGACGCAAGACTTGAAGATGCATAGCCAGAATCATAGCGTGTTGCGCACGGACGAATTCAGCGGGCAGTTGGTTAACATTTTCCTCGACCAGATCAAGGAACAGGTCACCGTTCAGATCCAGAGGCTCTCCCAGCTCATACTGAATTGCTAACAGCTGCAGCAATGTTCTTCCGACACCTAAAACCCGATGGTTCCACTCATCACTTGAGACAGTGGCAGGGCAACGTGTCTGCAACTGTTCCGTTGGCCGTATTATCAAGGCCAACAGTTCATTGCAAGGCTCATGCGGCCCGCCGGGAAGCCATAGACTAATTATCTCCCGGTCGTCTCGATAATTTTCTGGCCTATCCATGTGTACGAATCAATGACAGGATGATCGGAAGGGAAGGTGACCAAGATATGGATCAAAGTAGGAAGAGCTGCGTCGAAGATTTTGATGAGAGCGTGGTCATCGGGAAAACTGTCCGAATTGAAAGCAGGGATACGGATTTTCCCGAGCTGTGAAGTGATACCTCAGCGGACTGTACTCATCGTGAAGTTGAATCTTACCTGTTCAGGTGCAAGCTTGACTTTCAAAATTGCGTCCACAAAACCGCGATCGCGGTGTATTATCCGAGAAGGAAGTCCGAATTCTCCTTCACCGAGTGGCCACCCAATGCAATGGAGGTATCGGAATTCAAATTCTCGACTTGGTCTCTGCGCGGAAGGTCGGTGCTTCGTAAATTGAGCTGGGTACCATAACACGCTTTCATCTCTCCAATTTCCTTCAGCTCGTGGTTCTGGAAGAAGGACAACCTCCTTGGACCAAAATCTAAACCACAGGTCAAAGGAAATAGAGTGTAGACGAAATTATTTGCATACGGTTGAGCCGCCTCTCTTGGTTGACATATCAGGCAAGTGAAGATGCCGTGTTGCTCGCCATTCTCGCCACTCTGCTCCGAAATACAGGAGACATGCGACCAGAGCTCGCACCTCGAACACTGTCGTTTTTTGCGCGTGTCGTTGCCGTTTGAAATCTCGCCACAGAAAGTACAGTTGAAGGGGTTGAGCTCAGAAGCGTCACTCTCCGACCGTGTCGGCTGGGCATCTGGTGCGGTGCTTGCCTTGACAGCCTCCAAAATTGCATTATCCACAGAGTCTAAATCGTCATCGTCATCATCCGAGTCGGAAACGGTGAAGAAAGACCGCCGGTATCGGTGAAGATCGGTAACTTTGTCCTGTGGTGCGGACTCGGATGCGGGCCGATTCATCGCATACTCAACGGTTTGAGCTTGTAGAGATCTACTCGACCAGTCTCGCCGCTCGAGTGAGGTCAGTTGCTTGAGGTACGGCCCATCCAACGCCGCGCGAGCCTGCCCTAAATCGACCTTCAACCCCCACGGCGCATGCTTTTGCCGTTCCTCTCGGAATATGTAAGTCTTGCGCATGAATACCGCCTTCAAGGTGATACACCAGCGACTGAAGTCGGTAGCCCCGTGGGACGTCATGAAGATTGTCCGACGGTTCTGAGAGCCAACCAGAGGGCTTTGCACCGGGAATTCGTTTAGCGTGGCCATCATGCTTCAACCCATCGTAATCAAAAATCTTGCCATCTGGCGTTAAATACCGAACAATGAAGTGCGAGCCGGGTCCGAAATTGGGAGTGTAGTCGGTGTATACGTGGGCAACAATGTTGTATCTCACACGGCGCGCTGGACCACTTAATTTTGACCCGAGCGGGAGAAGAGTGGCCGGTATTTTCCAGGTGTCCCCCGCATCCAAGGAATCACCAACTTGGATGCGCAAAATGAGTGGAATGCCAAGAATATACTGTAGCCTTGTGTATGGGTGAAACGGACTTTCGAGCGTGACCTGAAACGCAAGGCGTGAAACCAGAAACGACCTGGGAGTTACGCGTGACACCTCAAAAACTTTGAAACGGCTGCAAGAAGCAGCTTCAAAATAGTGGCTAGAAACGACAGTTCTCGAGGTAAATATTGATTTCGAGCTTACAATGACTGCCAGGACCTTCTTATCTGGGTAAAAATTAACTTGAAGCTAGGATTCAAAGGCAAATTTGTCAGTCCCGACCGTCCCACTGTCAAATACAGGCCAGAAATTCAGCCAGGAGCATTGCTTTGGAATCCAGAAGAAAATTCGAACAGCAAAAAATAAATTCAGCAGCAAAATTGGATTTTTTGTCATTTCTGTGTCACGCACTGTTAGGAGTGCTACCCACCCCCTCGAAGACCTCGTTACTTATCTTATCTCGGACGTCGCCGAGGTATAAATACTGTCATTTTATTTACTATTCTTTACTTCTATCTTAACTCTTACCACTACGTGCAGTACTTTCTTCAATACACATTGTTCAAAGTCACTGCGCCCGGTAAGTAAGGATCGGAGTCCTAACACTTTTTTTGACTTCACAAGCTATTGTGGAGTACTGCCGACTCGTCATAACGGACGAGAACCAGCCGAGTCGTCATCATCGGACGACACCCCGCCGCATCGTCGCCATCGCAGGAGCCCCAGGGCTTGCGACGCTGCTGTTCTCTGCGATCCCCGTCGCGATCTACGCGATCTCGGTATCTACGTGCGTTATCGCCGTGATACTATCTCTAGCCGAGCTTTGCTCGTCTTTTTATCTTCTTTCTCTTCTCATCGATGAGACCTTTTAGTCGCGAAACCGACTTGCGGTTTTCGCGTCCACCCTCTGCTCGTATCCACGACAGAGGACGACCTTCATCTGGTCCTCAAGTGGGTGCTGTACCAGCAGCGCGCACTTGTAGTGTCTGGGATTCTACTACGCTTTTCAATATTTCTCGAGGCTGTGGATCCTGTTCTGTGACGGATCCCTGCCTACGACTTTCAGGACGAACTTCATGTTGTAATTCTGATACATATGAAGCTTTTGCGTCGATTGCATATTACAATAACCTGTTGTACTATATCATCAAGTCAGCAGGTAATATTTCGAGGATGGATCGAGCAATATCACTTTGCCGATCTCATTATTCTATCAGCGAGGTCGTAGCTATTATGCGTCTATGGGATGACATACCCGATCTCGATGAAAGAGACGACTCCGGTCTTGAGCGACTTGAGACGATCATGAATCTCAGCCGGGAGGCTCGCCTGTTTGACGTGAGAAAGAAATCCACGAATTCAGGCTTGTCTTCCACCACCACCAGCGGCCATTCTACCCGCTCAACCACAGCGGTAGACGGTGCTAACAGCACATCGTCTTCAAGAACGAAGACCACGTCGATCAACTCATGTTCTGAACGACGCCAGTCTTCAGAAATCACTCGAAGAGGAGATAAAGATGTAGAGCAAGGACGGGCAAAATTGAAGGAAAAGATGTCGAAGGAGAGCATCGAGACGGATTCAGGCGAGTTCTCTGGTCGTTCTTCCGTCGTCCACATCTCCATTCCACCAACGACTCGCCCCGCATCTTCCATTCACTCGCCGGAGTCGATACCGCCAGCACATCGAGTCCGCAGCTGTTCTCCCGCTGCCCTCACGCATACTCGCCGTTCTCCCGCCGCAGTCGCCTCATCCTCAGCTCCTACGATACCTTCTCGATCTCCAACATCGACGTCGACACCTCCCGCACCATGCACATTGCCGCCGTCATGTCCCCTGCGTCTCCCAGACCCGAATTCATCCCCGCAGCGCATTGCGTCCAAACTCCATGACGCGAGGGCTGTTCCGAGGCTCTATTCACCGTCTGATCGTGCGCCGCGCATCCCCTCGTCGCCCGCCGTCACCTGCTCGTCGACTCATACACCACTCCAACCAGCAGCAGCATTGCCGTCCCTCCGCGCCGCTGCACCAAGTGAATCTCCTGCGCTACCCGCGGCGGTTCGACTTTCGACTCCACCTGTCAACCTTCCGCTCCCTTTGGTATTGACTGGTGTTCGTAAAGACTCTGCAATGCAGCAGGCGCCGCCGCCTCGTCGGCCTGCTCCAGTCGCCTCTCATGCTGTCAGTGCACCGCCTCCACGACCGAGTTTCCATCGTCTCGACGTCCCGCCACCGTCTCCGTCTGCTGCGGCTCTAATACCAGCACCTGCGGCCGTTCTTCCCGCTGCACTTCCGCAACACCGCTCGACTCCGTGTCGCGCTCGCGTTGAGAAATCTCCGCCGCGCTATCATCTGTCGGGTCGTAGTCGCCGCA
This sequence comes from Favolaschia claudopus, assembly GCA_037176885.1. NCBI lineage: Eukaryota > Fungi > Basidiomycota > Agaricomycetes > Agaricales > Mycenaceae > Favolaschia > Favolaschia claudopus. Next base: position 153,170 of record JAWWNJ010000148.1, on the reverse strand, counting down.
GCAGCTGCAGCTCGCCGCCGCTACTCGGCCGCTGTGGATCCGTCGAGATACGTCCCATCTCGCCGTCGGTTCGGAAGACTGGGAAGGATCCTCCGTGGCGCGTTGACGCAAATCCCGCGAATGCAGTACGCTCTCGAGGCGGGTATGGCGTGTTCCGAGCATCAGCATCGGGGTTTCCGCCTCCTCGCTGACTGCGAACACCATTACCTCCCTTGCCAATAATCTCGACGCCCGCGCATAAAATCTTTTTTGACAACTTGACGTGTGTCTTCATTTTCTACTTATATTCTTGCACTCCCATTTCTGTTTTCTTCTACGTATCTTTGTAGATTGCACCCCTGGGTTCAATCTAGTGGGGAGAGTGTTAGGAGTGCTACCCACCCCCTCGAGGACCTCGTTACTTATCTTATCTCGGACGTCGCCGAGGTATAAATACTGTCATTTTATTTACTATTCTTTACTTCTATCTTAACTCTTACCACTACGTGCAGTACTTTCTTCAATACACATTGTTCAAAGTCACTGCGCCCGGTAAGTAAGGATCGGAGTCCTAACACGCACCTTTCAGTGAAACCAGCCCTGCGTTTCGCGTGACGGTTGAAACGAAATGGAGTCTGCGTGACGCGTTACGTTTCACCCATACACAAGGCTACAGTACTCTTTGGCTTGCGCTGGCCCATTACACAATGGCTCCGCCTCCCACTGCCGCCAAGACGAAGCCTTCTCCCATTCCGAAGGATCAACGATGAAGCGGAACCATTTGCTGATGTCGCCCTTGAAGATGGCGCACAAGTCGGAAGAGAGTTGAAACACACTCTGCCTCAGCCGATGAGCCACCTCCCAGTGCTCCCCTGGGCTAGCCTCGCATCCCAAGCATTTTTTGACCTGCACTGAGAACCCTCAGAAAACTGAGATACAACGTTTGGTAGATTCATCCGGATTGCGCGTGAGAACTTGACAACCGCCACGGTCAAATCCGGGAACTGCCGCCTGCTCCACATGTTTCACTATTATTTCTAGCATTCCGCTCAAAAGATGGCCGGAGTTCAAACCGGAAAATGATGTCTGTATGACCACGGCTGGATGCAGCGAAGAGTGCAGTGAGGGAGGAGTCGAGCCAGCACGAATTGTTGAACCAGCGGCGGAAATTCACGACATAAATGTGCGGCACATTCTTTCAAATTCTTCTCCTTTTCTGCTTACAGCAATTCCTGAAAATAATGGCAAACACCAGATTTTTCTTGCGCGTTTCCCGAAAAGGAAATTTGGCCTCATCTCATTCCTTCTCGCGTTTCTTGGACCTCGGTGAGGTCCCCCAGGTGCTTTCGACACAGAAAATGGCTCTGGGGTCGGTAGTTCAGCACATTGGACATATATTTTGGATCAATTTCATAGTAAACTACGTAGATTTGGTATAACAAGCAAATCACAGGTGTGGTTCATACTAAGTGGATTGTACAAGTGATTGGGATGGCGTCGACGAGCATCTATGGAGGCGTAACGGGGTGTTAGGGAAATGAAGCGGTTACGCGGTGAGACTCGCCCACGCGAGGTACTGGCTTCGACGTAGCCACTGAATATTTCCATGTTCTTGGCGCGGGCGCAAGTAAGACAGGCAGACGCGCGGTCGCTTGAGTTAGTCTTGAGGCTTGAGCAAGTAGCTGCCATATAAACAAGTTGAACGGAGTCGGATGACCGCTACAAATGACTGCCAGCAAACTCGTTCACATTCCAAAACGCAACGGCGGGCACAGCGGGACACGAGTTTGAAGCAGTTAAAAGCAAGGCATCGGATCCTACTAGAAGAGGTGTATATAGTAAGAGGAAGAAGTATGAGCGGTGACCACACGCACGATAATCCAGGGACCAGGATGATGTACATGTCACCAGCACTACTTATGCATCGCAAATTCGACCCATCACGCAATATACGAGCCTTCAAACTTGAGCAGAGTACTGCTGTGTTGTTATTGATAGCTCAGAAAGAGCTCTTAGCTCGGAAGAACGGTGTAGGTGAACGCATGATTGCCAACAGCTCTCGAGTATCGCTTGGTTATTGCCTCTGGTATAGTCGGATCGAAATGAGGAAATTGCAGAGTATTGTGCCGCAAAAAATAGATTGAAAGTGTAGATAGAGAGGCCAGCATGACATTCCAGGACTATTTGGAGGGCGTAGGGGCACCAGGAGCTGCAAAACGAAGCGAAAGGAAGAGGCAGAAGGCAAATTTCCTTTTCGGGAAAGCGCGCGAAAAAATTTGGTGATTGCCATTATTTACAGGAATTGCTGTAAGTAGCTCTTTAGCGAGCTTGCGAAATTCCGCCTGTCGCTCCGGAGCGACAATGCGGTTTATCCGAGCAACACGGGTTATCTGATTATCAAAGTGCTGCCTGCACCCTTTGAGCAGTGCCGCTGCGGCAGTCTTCAATGAATAGAAGCCTATCAGGTTCGCTGTGTTGGGGAGCTTGGGGCTGGGATGCCGGTACCGGGCTTTGTTCAAGAACTTGGTTACCTAGATCGTATAAGGCACCTAGTATGAGGTATAAGATGCATAGTATGAGGGAGAGAGAGAACTTCTCACCTTCATCATGTTGCAGAACAGAGCTTTGAGGCGAATCGGCACGTTGCACATTCAACAATTCGGGTGCTTGGGATGAAATAAGAGACACTGGTTGCCTTGAAATAAAAGACTGGAATTGTGATGGCTTGAATTTTGGCGTCACAAGCAGATGAGTATATCGCGAGTGGGTGTGAATGTGGTTGCTCTCGAACCACCATCGATATATCAGGCAATAGACCATTGAAATCTGCATGAACGATGAAAAAGCTTTGAACCACAGGTGCATTCGGATTGCAGCTGCCTCAGAATATTTTCGCCAGGGGCGATTTGGGAGAGGCATAGTTTGGAATCACATTCAACAACACCCGCGCAATTGAAGCGCGAGATGTTCCCCTTGTCTGGCGTGGCAGCGGTCGGCGAGCCTCATTTTCCTGGAAGTTTGTCGGCAGCCCAATAAACGACGAGTTGCGAAGTATCTTCAATTTGTTGTGGCGTGTGGTGGCACTCAATGCGGCCATCCGGGAAGCCGTCCCAAGATGCTAACGGAAATGCCGATAATGGAGCTTGCTCGTTTAGACCAGGCGCCGCAGATGGTATCGGAGTTGTTAGTTTTGCAGGAGCGGGAGAAATATTGCTCTCTGAGGGAGCGGTTGGTCGGGTTGAGATTGGTAGTTGAGAATGTCGTAGGATTGGGTGGGATGCATATGGGAGGGGTAGCTATAGTCGGAGCGGTGCCGCTGGCAGGTGTGTGGGCGGTGTTGTAGTGACGAGATGAGAGGTATGTGTCCTCGCTCATTCGTTCATCATCCTTCGTTTCTTGTTTCTTCTTCTTCGGTCGTTCCTCGTTGTCCGCGCGGCGCGTGGGCGGTAGGCGCTCTTGCTTTCCTTTTTTCATCGGCTCTACTTCCTCGGCCCCCGTTTTCTCCCCTCCTCCCCAAGGGCGATCAAAAACGCGGAATCCATACTATGGTGCGCGTCACTTAGTCACCGCCTCTCCGTGGACGGCCGGGACTGCAATCTAGGCGGAAATCCGTGCAAACTTTCAACACCAACTCACGGCAGCGGAACGGCACGGTGGGCGGCACGTGTTCGGTGACGGAATTGATCAACAATATGATGTATGTGGACAATGGTTGGCACATATGTAGGAGGGGAAGCTTGATTCAGTCCGTACATGCAATTTACTGAATGACATACTACATAGTACACTGTTAGGAGTGCTACCCACCCCCGCCTACCACCTGAGAATTCCAGCTGTGTGCCAGCCCTACACCACCTGGACCCATCTTCCGATGCAGCCGCCATCAAGGTGATCGCGCCAGGTGGTGGCATCATGTCGGCACTTTGGCGGTGTACCAAGACCACCATGTCGATTTTGAAAATTTATATATTTCGACTTCTGCGGTCGCAAGGGGGCCCTCAAGACAAACTGGAGAAGTTCCACAATAGAACCCATTCCTCGTTGGTTGAGCCTCAAGCTCCCGCTGCGCTGCAAGCAGTGTTCCTTCTTAAGGCCTTATTAAGGGCAACCTCGGCGGCTAAGGGCTTAATATCATATTAAGGCCTAATTAAGGCCTTCAAGTTAAGGCCTTAGGAACAAACAAATGATTTTTTTTCGGGTGGACAAGTAGCAAATTTTACGCGTTCTCGCCATTGTACTCGTCTCCGGATCCCTCGAGTTCGCCATCGTCAGGTTCTTCGTCTGAATGATCCGCTGCCAACAGTTCCATCAACCGTTCCTCCTGCGTAAATGCCTGACGCCGGCGCGAGGGAGGTTTCTGCACTGTACCTCCGAAGAGCTTCGAAAGGGGGCACGGAAGCCATGTTTTGCGGCGGCCCTCTGGCGCAGGGACACTGGGTTCATAGGCCTCTCCACTGTCCTCAGCTGCCATCTCCTCCTGCCGTGCCGACACAAGCCAATGTGTATAAACCTTTCGCCACGCAGCCTGGGAATCGACTAATCGAGAGCTCACTTTGACCGCTTCTGCGCCATCGGAATCCGCGTCGACATCTTCGGTTTGTTCTAGCAAATCAGCGTACTTTGGCACTGCGATGAGCTCGGCAACACGCTTGACGTCGTGATTCTTGCGCGGCTCCCGTTGCTTTCGCAAACCATCGGCCAGGTGCTCGGCTCGGATCGAAGCGCCAACCTTAATTGAGTCAAAGATAGTTGAGCAATATGAACAGCAATACATACCTTTGACATCTTCTCCGTTTTTTTGAACGAGAGTCGGTTTCGCAGACGAGTCCGTTTGATTTTTAAGTCCGAGAAGACGCGCTCGGTGCCGCCCGAATTAACAACAATACCCAGTATAAGGATAGCAAAGTCCGCAAGCTCCCGAATCTCGGGGACAGGAAGAAACTGCTTCCAGACGAGTACAGGATTATCGCCCTGGGGAATTTCAGTTCAGTAAAATTATCGGAGCGGAAAAAATGAATTAACATGTAGCTTCCGAAACTCATCGCATTGGTCGTAGAAGGGGCTGAAGTGCTGGGAATTATCGCCCAAGTACTGGAGGAAAGCAGACGAAACCATGGTCTCTTTCTGTGATTTTTGAAGGAGGATGATGTCGTGTTCCGCTTCGCTCAGTGTCTCGGGGATTGGACGAGAGTGTACACGTCGATAGAGCTGTCACAACTTCGATTCAGCTATATCTATAATGAAAGATATCACTTACCTCCATGAAAACTGCGTGAAGAGCGAAAATCTGCACCCCCGCTGCATCTCCAAATCGAGACAGCTTCTCGTATGGGTTCAACACCAACGCAATGACGAAAAATGGCTGATCAAAGTCCGCCCATCGCTTTTCCAGCCGTTTCACCATCCCTGCGGCGACGCGGGGATTGACGTGTTGAGAAAAGTGAAGATAAACTCCGGCCAGCCCAAGTATGACTTGATCCCCGCGCGTCGTATCGCCCTGATCGATATTAGTTATGAATGTAATCGGTTCGACATCCTCCGCAATTGTCTGAAGTCGCTTCCAGTACTGCGGGTCGTCTAAGAGATCACAATACTTGTTAGCTTCTTTTGTCATTGCCGCCACTTTCTTCTTATTTTTCTCCGCCCCAACCTGCGCCGAAACAATATCTTGCTGACGGTTTATAGCTGCATTCCTAAGAGATGTTTTCAGCGCGAGTTGTCGATGCCAGGAAATAGTATGAGTGGTCCAACGCGTGAGATTCGCGGACAAATAGGTCAAGGCAGCCTTGCCGCTCTTTTCACCCGGTTGTCGAGATGTGAGTTGGTGCTGCGTCTCGTCGAACACATCGCGCACTGCCTCGTGGCGGTTGATCCAGCCAATCGCACCAGCTGTTTCCTCCGCCGTTCCGTCGGCCTCGGGATTTTCTTTGAAATAGTCCAGGAGAATCAATTGACCCTGTGAAATATGAGATTAGACAACGTGGACGGAGTTCCAGATTTACGAACCTGGTGCGAACAGCACTGTATGCCAAAAAGGTAGGGGCGCTGCGCTGGCTTCCTGTTGAAGTCTGGTGTTTAGTCCCGTTCGCACTATCGGCAGAATAGCTCAGTTGGATACCTTCGGGTTAGAAAGGTCGCAGGTTCGAATCCTGCTTCAGCCATTTGTCGGAAAAATCAAAAAAGGGTTGTTAGGCCTGGGCAGGCCTTGTAAGGTCTAATAAGGCCGTTGGGGAAAAGGAGGGTTATGGTGCGCGTCACTTAGTCACCGCCTCCTTTGCACTACTGCCAAATCGGCCGGAGGCCGAAATTTTTTCAAAACACCCTATTGAAGCCTGGATTTGGGGACTTTTTGAGTGGACTTTTGATGCACCTACTGGTGCGATTTGGGTTTGGCATAGGAGTGGTGTTTGATATCCCTCGTATTGAGAATTCTGGAGGAGCAAGATCGAAATTGGTGTATACTGCCAAATTGGGTGGGGTGAAAATTTATAGCTCCTTCAATTATTTAAATTTTAGAAATTCCTCTTGGGAAGTTGTTCCTCTGTTGAAAAGGAGTCGTTTTGCAAGAGGAATAAAAATTAGGGCAAAAACTGGGGTCACAGTTAGCGTTGTCACGGAGAGGCGGTGACTAAGTGACGCGCACCATACAAGGTTTAAATACGTACCTAATACTACATATAGGGCCTTATAACACATAATGGACCTTATAGGGCCTAATGAGGCTTGTAAGGCCTTACAAGGCATGTTCGGCGAGGTTAAGCAAAAGTATTACCACTTTACCTTCTTTGTAAAGTGACTGCTTACACCTTGTCTTGACTTTGTAATACTAGACTATCTATATCTATTACTACAATACTGACTCTAACAATTACAGTGGCTGCAGAAAACAATGCAACAAGGCGTTCCGAGTCATTGACGTGGTCTCTAGGCTCAAACAAAGTGCAGGACATGAAATCTGAGTGAAATGAAAATTTTTGAGCGAACGACCCAATTACCATATATGGTAATCGAGCCACAGTGAATTTTTCATGTGTTTTTTTTACACCGCACTTTTCAGCGGGGAACCCTACAGGAAAATAAGCATCATAGGATGAAAGTACTCCTAAAGACGATCTCAGTCATATCTGACTTTACCTAGTTTGCTGCCGATTTGAACCCGTAATAGTTGCTGTAAGATGGCCATTTTGGCCTAAAAATGCCAGATTTATTCAAAAAATGACCAAAATGACCATCTTTAAGCAGCCATTGCGGGTCCAGAATTGTAGGAATCTAGGTAAAGTAACATATGACTGAGGTCGTATTTGCGAGTACTTTCGACCTATGAAAACCGTTTTTCGGTGGGGTGTAGCACTGAAAAGTGCCCTGTTAATAAATCCCTTAAAAAATTCATTACACTCGAATTACTATATATGGTCATGGGGTAAGTTGCCTAAAAAAGTCATTTCACCCGTATTCCATGTCCAGAACTTTGTTTGCGTCAAAAGACACACTGATGCCCCAGAACCGCTTGGTGCAGTTTTAATGGCGGCCACTGTAATTACTGGTTGCTTGCGAGAATCGAACGGTCGACCTCGTGCGAATAAAACAATGGCAATGTACAATACTGCTATGCTAAGAGAGCTTCGTTTTGAAGTTCATGCCCAATATATCAATGGCTTGCTTACAAATCCTCTCTCTCAGGCCAATCCCGGATGCTGCTAATTCATGGATGAATGAGATAGACAGTGCTCCACCTGGATGTGATTCTGACAACCTCAATGATTCAGATCAGGTGGCCTTGGATACTGCACTTGCACGTCTGGAAGACCCAGAATTTTCCAACTGTCCTTTAGAGGTCCGGAGCCGTGTAATCATGGATGTATGGCATGCTATGGCTCGGATAAAAGTTTCCAAAGAGCATGGATTGCGGCGTTTATTTGGAACTGCACTGCGAGACGCTATCTTCATTCCTGACAAAGCTCGGATCGACACTTATCTGAAAAACCAAAAAAAAATTGTCTTGGGACCGTCAAATCCGATTTAACGCTCGCTGGCTTTGGCATCGTTGCCGGCAAACTGTACCACCTCCAGATAAACTATATGATGCGGTTAATGAGGTTTCAGGCTGTATGGTCCACAGCGGGATTCTAAGACAATAGCCCACTGTTTAATCCACAAGCTTGGCATGATTCAAAAAATGTTCTTAAGGCTATCAAGTTAGGATTGTTTATCCCTCCAGGTGTTACAGCTCTATTACCAGATGTATATTGAGGGCAAGACCAAGCATCCTATATACCGTTGTGTCCGCGTACAAACAATCCAGAAGGTGCTATCCATAAAAATCTCCGAGATCGAATGCCAAAATCTGGAACATCAATCCGCCATGCTGCTGCTAGGATCAAGGACTATGTTTTTATTCACAATCTTGTCCGTCGGAACTTTAAATCGCAGTGGGAAAACATATCAAGGTCATTACAATGTTGAGATCATGAACAGGCTAGAGATCTCTCTTGAGAATGCTAAAAAATTCATACCTAAAGCCCCCATACTCCCGAGGCTGGACTAATGGTGATCTGTATATCCCCGGTGATGAAACAGTTGGGATTCTGGCACTTACAGAGAAGACACGAAACGAGGCAGGCATTAGAGCACTTTGGCAAACGGTGAAAAACGATTTTACTTTTCAGTTAACGCCTAAGCAAATTTCGGTTGTGGAGCTGAGAATTAGAACCGTTTTTTGGCTTCCGAGAAAGGAAAGACCGGAGCGATGACAGCTCGCCGGCCGAACTTGCCAACATAGGATTGATGACGGCTTCAGACTTCTTCGAGTTCTCTCTCACACCCAACAGACGCGTCGCAGCAAGACCCCGCTCAACGTAGGCGGCCACTTTCACTGGCGGGGCTGGTACAACTCTGGACGTAGAGGAGGAGCGCAGGGAGCGGGCTGCGTCATGCTGCTAAGCGGCTCCACAACCAACCAAGATATAAGGTGCGTGTTTCGCGTCTCAAACTATTCTATCAAGCACTCTAAACACACCTCAACGATGTCTTCACGCGCAGAATACAACTGGGAGCGTTCCCTCACCTCCCCTATATCTTCTTTCGACTTTACCCCTGCCAACGGCGCGCGATCTGCCGGAAATGGTTGCGCAAACGAGTTCGCGACTCCAGCATCATCCACCGGCGGCATCTACCGACTTGTCGACCTTCCAGTTCTCATTTCCTCGCACCGGACCCTGCTATAATACTCCTGCATCCCCGGCCACCTGGGACCTCTTGGACGACTTCCCCGAGAGCCCGTTCCAACCCTACTGCCCCACGCCGCTCAGTTTGAGCTTCTCAACACCCGGTTTGAGGAAGCATATAACAACAGCGAAGGCTCGCCTCGCCCTCCTGAAACAAACGTGGGACCGAGCAGCCGCGTTCACTTGCGGCCTGTCGCGCAGTCGGCGCTCAATATGCCCCGTGGGCCAATGCCGTCTGCCCAGGCCCGGGCACGTATTCCGGTCACCGACGAGGTTCGTCGGGCCATAGGGAGGAGCGGGGCAGGTGGGAAGAAGCGAGGTCGCGAGGAGCGAGAGAAGGAGAATCAGGTTAGAGATGGGGATGGCGGCAGTGATGCAGAGGAGTGTGGAAAGGGAAAGAAGGGCGGAAAGAGGGTGCGATTCGACGCGAGCGATCTCATCCACATCACTCGTGTTGTGGTCGACCTTCAGCCTTATCTCGCCCGGCACAACGAGAAAGGCAAGACCTGGGCGTTGGTTGTCTCGACTCTTTTGGAGCAAGATTTCCCGCACAAGGATATCTCTGCCGGGTCGATACACGACAAAGCAGACGCCTTGGTGGCGTTTAAAAAGGTGTGTTATATGCTTATTACTCTCGGCTCTGTCAGTAATGACTTGTATTCAAAGGAACCCGCCAAAAATCCCCAAATTGCCAATGTCATCGGCGAGGGATACGTCGGCAAGCATTGTCATTGCTGCATTGCTCGAGCGTCTCGAGACGCAGTATGACCAGGCAAAGAACAAGTCCGACAGTGCGAAGGCTAAGATTTAAAAAGGTGTGCCGCCTGCTTTTCTTTCGCTATCTTGTTCTCAACAGATCTCAATAGAAAAATGACGAGGATCGCAAGGGTGGCGAGTCCATTCGTAATAATTCCATGAAGACCCTTCGCTCTCGTCCTCGTACCTCCACCGCCGACCCCGACGATGACAGCACCGACGACGAAACATCCACAGTCCCGGCTCGTTCCCTTTCCGGCTCCTCTACGATTGAAATCCTCGACTCGGACGACGAATCCAATGCTCGTCCGAGCAAACGCCGCTGCAGTGAAGCTGAGAAGACTCGTCGTCTCATGCGCACGGAGAATGAGCGGCGTGAAAAACACGACACCCGTGTCCTCAAAATGTTTGATACTTACCTCGAGACTTCCACTAAACAAAAAGCTGAGACCAACGAGATCCTCCGGCGTTTCTCGAACGCGAGAAGCAGTAAGGTAGCGCTCTTCATTAAATAAATAGCTTGTTCATGTACGACACAACCAAGTAAATCAATATTTGATATATATTTGTAAATTCAATCGTGAAAGTACCTCGTCTACAGTAGGAGGTAAACACTCAAATGCCTGCGACGTCTGGTTGGGCGATATGCAATTAAGTGCGTTCGTGAGAAGCACACAAACCGATAGTATCTGCCAACAGGGGAAGCGTAGACACGATGCTTCCACCAAGCATTGAGAAATGGCCATTCCCGGGTGAGTTCGCCAAAGCCATGTTCAACCGACATCCGTACCCTCGACATGGCTTTGTTCCATCTCCGTTGGTCCGGCGTGCGATCAGCCGTCGCAAACGGGCTCATCAGGAGCGGGGTGAGACCGTATGCTGGATCCCCGAAAATCTGGAGAGTATCGTTGGTCGATGGGAGTGTTGTGGTCAGCGCCAGGCTTCAAAGCGAACTGAGCACATTTTTCGAGGAGTTGCGAGTCGGCGAGAAGAGCATTATCATTGCGGCGGCCCTCTATCGGACCAAATAAATGTCCGATGAGCCCGTTCGGTAATTTGAGTGCCTGATATTTTTCGGCATGTATCTTTTTGTACCCGTTGTAAGCCTGTCTTTGATATCTGGATGGCCGACATATTCCTCGAATGGTGCAGTCGATGAAAGACCACACTGAATCCAACGGGGCTCCGGCATCGTAAATTGCGGCTGCATATGCTGCCATCCGAGCAGGCGATAGAACACCCTGGACATCGAAGTCGAGGAGATGCTGCCAACGGTCATCAAGAAACTCAGAGAGTTCGTTAACGAGCTCGCTGATGGCGGCGGCGGATCGATTGTATTTAGTGGACATGTCATATATATCTCCGGCAGACTTGAATCGTGCAAGGAGAAGGCCCAGGGCCTCGACTCGGGGGAAAGCGTAGCGGGTCCGGGTGCGAAAGACGGGAGGAATATCTAATACCGTCGCCAAGTGATCAGTTCATCAGCATACAGTCTATACAACGCGCATCTCAACACCAGAAGTATACAAATTAGCGTGGACACGTACCTGAACTGGTATAAGCAGTCTTGGGGATCCAATCCTTCCAGCCAAGAGATGGTGATTCGATGACCTCCAATCGGTGGGCGCGGAATCGCCAGCTTAGACAGCTCGAGAAGAGCTAGCCACGGATCAGAGGGTCGGTTTGATGCCTCCTGGTGCAGGTGAAAGATGTCGGTATCGTCCCCCAGCACTGGGGCGACGACATGGAAGACAAATTGTGTGAGGCGACTGACCTCCAATCGGTGGGCGCGGAATCGCCAGCTTAGACAGCTCGAGAAGAGCTAGCCACGGATCAGAGGGTCGGTTTGATGCCTCCTGGTGCAGGTGAAAGATGTCGGTATCGTTCCCCAGCACTGGGGCGACGACATGGAAGACAAATTGTGTGAGGCGACTGAGCGCCATGGGTGTTATTGGTCAAAGAGAGGTTGTGGAGCCATCGGCCGGAGGAGCGTGTTCAGATCAATCAGGTGATCGTATCTTCCTATGACGTTTTTCACCTTGCGGCTAGTTTTTTTGGCTCAGTTTTTCACCTTACTCGTTTACGTTTTCAAGCCGAAATTTGTTTTTCACCGTTTGCCAAAGTGCTCTATAATTCTTTGGACGGACTCGGACTTCACACATGCTTTTCTTGCATCACAGCAAGGAACGAAATTTGGTGTCATGAATCTATTATACAATTCAGAGTGTGCCGTAATCGTCTTTGTCTTTTGTCTTTGTCTCGAGACAACTGTCAAACCGGCTTCGGTTAACGGTTATCCCGGCATCCGGTTGTTGTTTCCGTCTACCGTCCTCCTGCGCGTGCTTATTGCAGCTTGCTCTGTCTTGCCCTCCGCCACTGGGAGTGCAGCTTCTCAAGTCTCATTTTGCATTGTTCTGGCTTCCAGTTTTCAGTTTTTGTTTCTAAGAATCTCGATTCGGCGGACTGGAATTTCTGCTCGGTGAAACTTGGTATCTCCCTACGAGTACGACCTTGAATGCTCTGCTTATTCTTCCATGAAAAATTGATGTTCCCCAGGAGTGAGTGTCATCATCTACAGTACTATATACTCGCTTTCCCAGCTGTATTGGACAGAACATCCTTCGTTGACACTTAACTCATTTGGGATATTGCTATCTTATCCTCTATTCAACCGCGCTCTGGAATCCGCTACGAGCGCAATCCCCAAGTCCTTTATCGCCGGTGCTCTTCTTATGTCTGAAGCTGTAGAGTTGAATTGGCTCATACTACGAGTGTCAACATGAATGGCGACCATAAACTGAATTGCCTAGGAGCGTCAACCTGCACTTGCTTATCTCCCTCACAAGTCGCACAGGGGCCGATCTGCATTTGCTGGCTGCTCTCAATGCTGTTCGTGTGACTGGATTCATTAGAGGAGACCGGGATCAAACTACGTATTGGGACCGGGATCTATTGAATGTGGAGTGCAGATTTTATTTCTACGTGAGAAACTGAATTCAGACTGTGTCGAGCACTCAAAATGCTTGCAACATGAAGGAGGAAAGACGGAGCATATGTATTGAATACTTGATTTTTACCGTCCGAGTGCCAGCATATTTCGTGGTTAACTGTGCTTATACTTTCGTAGCGGAGCACGAGTTCCTGCTAGTCTAAGTATTATACAATTCAGAGTGTGCCGTAATCGTCTTGGTCTTTTGTCTCAAGGCTCGGTCCACGGGTGTGTGTTGCTGCCAAAAAGGAGTTACAAAAAAATACCCAAAAAAGGAAAGAGAAAGAAGGGGAAAAGGAGAGATTTAAGATTTACTATTACTGTGTATTTTCTCTGTCTTGTTATATTGCAGATACTCAGCCAAAGCATCGGGTGTTTGGCTCAGACAGACTGGCGGCTATACATGAGGCGATTGATGCCATCAAAATCTGATAACTTGGCCTTTACCAGCATGAGCAACGATCCCCCCGAGTCGCCAGACTACTTCAAAGATGTACCAGACCCAGAGCTTCGAATTCCGGGTGCATCCAAAGAGGACGAAGATGCACATGTTTCCGCACCAGCGTCGCACTCATAATCGAGTCATTCACGACTCCGACAGCGAATCTGGCTCTGCTAATTACTTAGATGTCCGAAAGATGAAACAAGAGGCCGAGGACGCAACTGAATATCTCGAAGAACCGGATGACGATGTACAGTGCCGGACACGCAAAATCGACAACGTTGATTGCCGGCGAACGGGAATTTTGGGGATAAATCTGACTTCAGAATCGGATTCGCCGACCCCGGAAAAGCTCAAAAAACCACCTCCGAATTTTTCCCACGACATTTTGGCTGTGGCCAAATTTTTGGGGTCAAAATGTGTACCTCTTTTGAGCTCCGAGCGCAAGAAAAATTGGTGCCGGATAGAGTACGACGGCCGGGACTACAATCTAGGCGCAAATCCGTGCAAACTTTCAACACCAACTCACGGCAGCCGGAAAGGCAGGGTGGACGGCAAGTGTGTTCGGTGACGGAATTGATCAACATGATGTAAAATGTCCAAATACGGTGATGTTTCCCAAGGAATTTGTGTCAAAAACGGCTTCGTGAAATTATTTTTATTTTATCGATTAACGGAGTCGATTGCGCTATGTTTCGTAATTTTCCCATCAAATTTAGGTGTTCGGCCAAATTTTTGGGGGGTGAATTTTTTTGATTTTGAGTATTTGGGAAATCGGCTCGTGCAAAAACATTAATGTAAGGCATGCGCCTGCCCAAATTGGCAGACCACGTGGTCGCCGGTTCGATTCCCAACGAATGCCTAGCTAATTAATCCTAAATGTTTTGCTTCGTGCATGCCAATTTTCCTCATGTTTCCCTTTGAAATTCCTGACAAAACATCATGAAAAAACGTCAGGAAGAGGCCCAAAAAGGAAGAGGCCCAAACTTGTTAGGAATTTCATGACCCACAATGCTGACGTTTCGTCATGAATGCATGATGAACTAATATGAATTTCAAACTAAACTGTCCTGATTTTCTAGGTCATGACCAACATCATGAAATTCAAGGCCTTGCCTGGACACAGTGTGGATACCGTTCCAAATCGGAAGAAGACGAGACCACCATTCCAAATCACGGCGTGCACCTCTCGGGATGCAACGTCGGCCAAAGGATGGGAAGTGGGACAGCGCATCGTACACGCGACGGATGAAAGCGCGCCCCACAGGCAGGATCTTTGTTGCAAATCGCAGAAGGCCCGCAACTGCGCTGTGCTACGAGTTTGAAGCGCGGCGATCCAGGATTCGACTCCGGCTCCCGTGGTGACCTTCTTTTTATGATGTTTTGTCCAGAATTTATGAACGAAACATCATGAACAGCCCCATAATCAATAATCTTGGATGATGGTCGCCGACCAGCGGCAGGAGGCAATTTTGGCATGTTCTCGTCCAGTCCGTTCGGGCCCGATTATGGGGAAGCTTGCTTCCCCATTCCCCATTCATCGGTATAGGGCTCCAAAATGCAGATGCAGAATGACTGGGTGCTTTGTAAGCACAGCGACGCTATCGTCTGCATTGCGCCGACTCGATTAGACCGCCTAGGTGCACAATGTGACGGGCGGAGGTCTTGATCGGCGACATCCAGAGCAGCAGCGAAGACTACGGAGCCGATAATACGATGACCAGACAGCTGCAACGGGCGGACACGTTCCGACTGGGCCAGAGACCCAAGTGGGCCAGCGCCAACAGTCTTCGATCCGCGACCGTGTGTGCTGGAGAGCCACGACACAGCATCGACGCTCTACCAGAGAGAATGCTGGGTCGTATTGGGTCGGAAGTTTATTTGGCAAGTTTTACGCTCAGGGGGGGGCAACAGTATGTTGTTCCATATATTTTACATATTCTCCATCATGCCCTCTACTTATTCATCCCTTACTCGAGTCCACTCGCTGAGGGGGAGTGTTAGCGGTAATTATTTACCACTCTTTACTTTCCAGCATACTGTACTCTCGTAAGCATTACGTAGTCTTTATGCGTTTGTAACCGAGACCACGACGTTCTCTACACAAACGCAGTTTCTTTCGACTTCTCGTCTTTCCTCCTCGATACGGGCGACCCTCGACAGCAAATTACGCTGACACTACCTATTCAGGCGCTCCGCCGAACTGCAGCAGGCTGAGGTCTCAATTGAGTCACTCTGGTCTGTCTGGAGACTCAATACTTTTGACTCAACCCTCTCTCCCTTGCTGGAGGCATGGTCAGTCACCGTCAGTGTCGTCCAGCCCAGCGGCCACGGCGCTACTCGGTGTCCACAAAAGTAACCGGAAATCCGCTTATTGCTTGTCTATTTTCGGAAGTAAACTAGATATATATCCTATCAATATGCATGAAAATAAATGAAGAAGAGCACAGCCTCAGCTCCAGGAAAGGGAATTTTACCCCGTGACTTTCTGTCAAAACCTGAGAATCCCCGCGGCGACGCAGGCGAGTGCAGCGAGCGGCAGTGCGGAGCCGTCGGCCTTGAAAGCAGCAAGTGAGGGCAGGTCAAACATTTGAAGGGTCCTGAGTGTCGAAGGCACGCGTCCCATTGACACAGCTCGCAGATGTAATTGGGGGAGCTTGCTCCCCCTTTTATCAGAGCCGTCACCAAAAAGCAATAAGCTGTGCTAGAGGGCTTTTTGATGGCGTCACTGCCCTTGACGTGCGCACGTCAAGATTGACATGCTCCGAGTGATATGACGTTCTTCCGGGTGATACCGGCTGATCCAGATTGATTGCAATGTGTGGGTACGGGCATTGCCCTTGCCAAAAGCGGCAGCTTTGGCCTTGTTTGCCCCCAATCAAACTCCTTCTCCGCATGTTCCGTCGGTTTCTGCGTTCCACAACGATGTAGAAGCATGAACACAAGGGAGGAAAGTGTTCAGATAATGTCTTGTAGCATGGATCTGTAAAAATATTTAGGAAATTCTTCATCTCTCGAGTGATATCGGGCAATTGAGGTGGGAATGGCATACCATCGGGATCTAGGTAGTAAAAGAAAACATGGAAAACACCTCCAAGCGCTTCCACAGCACAAAAAACAAACTTCTTACCTTGGAATCTCGCTTCAGGCTCAAATTTGAACCAGAAGTCAACCAGTTTCGCTTCCTCGTCACGCATGTCACAATCGTCACAAGCCTCAACAACGGCGCATACAGCTCGCTCTGCAGGCTGAACGGTGGCTCAGAATACCACGCTTTATGTGGGAGATTTGCTTGGTATAAGCGGGTGAATCATAATATTAACAGAGCCCTGTGTTTCGTTGCCAGAAATTATGACTTCCAGCTTGATTTTGCTGAAATCAATGTCCTGTGAGCCCCGAAGGTCGAAAACAAGAAATCCGGCATATAACCTTTGGGAAGGCAGTAAATTCATACATGGTTCTACTTTGGCTTTAGTAGATCCCTGATGATTTGAGAAAGTTATTAGAATATTACTTTGATAATTCCATTGATCGCCTACATACAACTGTTGCTGCCTCATTTACCTGGCAAGAATTCACAAGATGCATTCATTTCAAGTATTGAAAGCTTTCTGAATACTAAGTGGAGTAAAATAGGGATATTTGGGCCATAGAACTGGGGGTTTCTGGTCGTCTCCGCAGAAAAGCTTCTCGTCCTTCAAATCCGGCCCAATCCTTTGACCACCGCGGGCAATTTTGTTCAGAATCCATCATTCAACAAAAGTACTATGCCGGATTATCCAAATTTTCCCTATGTGTTGTGAAGGTACTAGGTTTTCCGAAAAAAGGCGATCTCATACCAAATCACATCAAAATTCAAAAATCCGGCATAGTACTTTTGTTTTAATGCTTATTCCCTACAACATTGATCAATGGACCTAAGGGATAGGACGCCGTTGTAAGAGGCTGAAGCTTTTGCGAAGTTGGAACCGAGGTCCCCAGCCAACCAAACACAACCAAAGCTGCCGCTTATGGCAAGGGCAATGCCCGTACCCACAATGTGATGCATGATGACGCACTCTGATGCGCACGTGCATCAGAAGGGGGCCGAATATTGTTATTTGTTGTGAGACACTGATGCGGACGTGAATCTGCGTGAATTAGCTAAGTATTGTAAAACAAACCGAGGCTAAGGTATCAATGAGGATATACAGTGGCGGCGGGATCTGATGCCACCCCCTAAAAATAGAACAGCCCATTTCTTGAACTTTTGATGCAAGTGCCATCATTTTTTGGGGGGTGGCATCAGATCCCGCCGCCACTGTACGGTCTGTACCAAACTAGTACAGCACATTGACAAAGGAGTCACATTCAGGGCAAACCCGGCACATCAATGGGAATGTGCCTTGTTTTATCTCTTTTTCCCCCTCTTTTCCTCTTTTTTCGTTTTGAAAAAACGCGATTTTTTTAATCCGTCCACAGACATAGTATCATACATGAGCCTCTCTGAACAATGTCAAGAGGTGTCAGATGAGTCGTAGTTCGATCGGTCTAATTAGATCCCGGCAACCTATGATAACCGGATGTTGTCATTCACGTTACTCGCCTATCCGGGCGGCCATTGCCACGCGTCGGCATTGCTCTCGCGTCTTCCACACCCCCTTCCGCCTCCCGACTTGTCACGCAGTAAATGGGATCTCCGATCAATTCGCTGAGCTTAATTCGTACTATTCGGTTCCCAGCTCTGCAGCACCAAGGGACCCCGGAACCCACATTCGGGTATTGAATCAAGTTCACGACCAATGCACAGGGAATAGATGACACGGTAGGATGTACATCGGAAAAAAACATACGGAAAAACATCAAAACGGCGGTACAATTCTTTTGGCGGGGAAAATTTTGCCTTTGCTATATGGGTTGAAAACCGGTGTTGAGATATGATTGCTTGTCCCGGTAATGCATTTGGTTGTTTAAGCAGCTGAAAGATATTTGTAGGCTTGAAATTCAGTTCGGTCAAATTCGGGAAATTCGCTGCTACATAACAAAGCCAGGAAAATGGGAATGCGTTGGATAAGAGTAGAAACTTGGTATGCTTGAATTGAACTCTTCCATCAACATCGTTTCCCACAGTTCAATTCTGACGCTTGTAAAATGTCTTCAGCTCGAGTTTGAGTTGAGACAAACACCAGATTGTGCGACAGAAGGAAGCCCAGGCAATCTCTAGTATTCACGGATTTATCTGTTTAGTGGGATAGATATGACCGCTCGGAGAAGCTACATGATGTGTTTCTCGGAATGGCCTTTCAACATTCAAGGTCCTAGATTACTCGCGTACCTTTCACTTTGAATTCACTGTCTTCTGTGAAGGTGTCACGTTAATACAGTTACCTCAATTAACTATCTAGCCGCTCTTGCTTACCGGTCTCTCACTCCTCCAATAAGTTCCAGCGTGCCAAATACACAGTAGACTCGTCCGCGATGAGCAAAAAAAAAATCCAGACATCCAACTTTGCTTCCTTAGATGCGAGCCCAATATCTCGCGGATTATTTTCTTGACCCTCCCAAGATCCTAGAGACCCACGGCCGTATTTTGCTCTCCTTACTGTCCGCTGCCTTCCCTTGCTCAAATTCCTACTCAATGGTTATATTCCGCACCCAGGTCGGTGCCTAAAGGGTTCAAAACTATCTCCAAAGCACTTGGTGTCCCGATATAGAAAAATGCTTTTCCGTGCACACTAATCTTCCGCGGACAGGTGTTTCAGAGCAGTAAAATGTGACCTGAGCAAGGCTACTCAACACCGCAAAGATACTACTTCCCCGTTTAAATTGATACCATCCACCCTGAGATCGATGCAAAAGGGTGGTATTCCTGAGTCCCTCGCGATATGCAGCAAGAATTGTCAAAATCCTTGGGCAGGGGCCTAGAAATGTGAAATTTGAGACCTCTGTAGCAACCTGGCGTCTCATGACGTAGCGGCTGCCCACTGTGGAGTGACCCCGCGGCACAGGCCTTTCAAGCGACCGAGGCCGCGGCAGCCGCTCCGCACAACCCCTCTAATATCGTGTTTTGCAGAGGCAGCAGGTCGTTGGGCGCCAGGCGGTTCCAAGAAACTGATGGTGCGGCCATGGGAACATCACCACGGGACTCGTACTTAAGTAGGATGCAAGTCTTCTTGAATCCGGACCAAAATTAATTTAGAACTCAAGAAAGAGCAGGGGGACAAGCTGGGGCTTTCACGAGTTTGATGCATTCAGAGATGAAGTTCGAACCTTGAGATTAAGATTGAACCAAGTATCGAGTGGGCAGAACGCACCTTCGCACCAAGCCTACATGGCTTCAACTTCGAACTCGGCGGCGCCGGCGTACTCCAACCAAGCGATTGCGACCCAACCAATAGACATGGGTGAATTTGGGCGAGCTGTTTTCAATATGATGAAGAACGGGGGAGGCCTTTATAAATGATCAGTATGTTCAGACTCGGAGTTAAGCACGTACGATGGGGAATGAGCAGGATTTTTAAAGGCTCCGAGGATGAAGACGCGGCAGAGAGCTGGTCCGTCGAAGTCTCCTGAGGAACCTAAACCTGCAAATGAGAGGAAGAGTGAGGAGAAGAAAGACAAGCGAAACGAGTTGCCATACCGATTTGTTAAATCTTCGGAATTTGGTGCACGAACTCAGCCAAATTTCGATGGTAAGGCGAGAGTTTCATCCCAACTCTTGTCACATCATTTGTCACGTCACTCATCCCGTATCACGCCCCAAATAAATTCAGCAAAAAATACTTTCTACAAGCACTGAGGAACCTCGAAACCGCGGCTGGATAGGAGAGTGGAATCGGCCTGCGCTTTTGGGACTTGTCGGTGAGATGTGGCAATTATCAATCAGTCAATCAATCAATCGATCATTAAATCAGTCACCTGTCAAATCACTAGCTCTCATCAATAAAAGATGTCAGATCTCTACAAATCTCACTTCTTTCCTCGCCCAAATGGATTCTCCTCTCAGCCCCCCCGGTTCCTCTTCTGCGCGGCTCGAGTCACTGTGCTTCATACTGCACAACGGTGGGTATGCGGGATGGTCTGAGTACATATTACCGAAGGAAATGTACGGCCTGTCCATGTCTGGCGCCTCCACGTCAAATACGCCACCTGTGCCTCAAAAATTGGATAGCCACCACACGACGACCAGGCAGAATAATCAGGCGAGAACGTGTTTCGATTGCGGTGCCACAGAGACTGGCAAGTCGCGGCGTCAGAAATCGAATCGCAGAAAATGGGTCAGCTTCTTGCAGCGAAACGTTTTTGACATAGAACAACTGAAAAGGATGCGCAGCGCTGCGCTCAATGCGGCCCGCTTAAGCACAAGTCTCGGCCTTCTGGCTCCAAGCGAAAGGGTGGGAGGGGTGTCTTGACGCAAACAGAATCCTGTCGTGTGTCTCGAGGTTGTAAGGAACTTCCATGTCTCCCAGGCACTGACGCCGCTCCGGTAGATCAAGGTTCGTGGTCTTTTGAGTAGCCTTGTTAACGCTTATACCGCAACTTTGTTTAGTCCCAAATGCGCTCATTGTGTACGACTGGCGGGAGAAACTGCAACGTGTGTTTTTCCCCCGCAACAAAGCGCTCCCAGACATCGAGGTAGGTCTTCCTGTGTGCCGGCATGAATTCTTCATCTCCTGGATTACGCAGCTTATGTCTGGGATGGACACCCTATTCACCATTATTGAAGAATCACAGGGTATCACTAGGTTTGACATAGCTGTCAGTACTTCCATCAGTCTCAATATGAGTGGGGCTCACCATGTGCAATGTGGCAGTACTTGAAAATCGCCAAAATCATGCGCCATATCAACCGTCTCGAGCCTAAAAATGTCCCGCGCAACAGCGACTTTCGTTTCTGCGCCCGCGCTGGGGAGCTGGTCAAAAAGTGGCGGAATGAGCTCGGGTACCTCACGTCAGGAGCTCTTATTATGGGATCAATAGATGTTGTGTGAGAGGAGTTCCAGTGGCTCACCGCAAAGTTCACAACCATATCAAGGGCCTACCGAACATAGAATTTTGGAATGTACTCAGAGTATAGAAGCTGGACGAAATCGGAGAAGGAATATGCTTTGCCCGAGGTGAGGGGTGTCGGAGGATATACAAGATGGCGGACCCAGATGATAAAGATCGAGGATTGATGCGAGGCACATTGGGTTGATGTGAGGCAGATACTATTGTGCCCAACGGGTATGAATTCTCCCAATGGGTCTGAATTTTCGATATTTTCTGCTCCCCCGTCCATCGTTTGGCCCCGGTTTTTTTCGGGATCTATTCTTTCGCCAATTCTCTGCGAGAACCCCAAAGCACTTGAGCTACGACGAAAGGGAAGTGGTCCAAAAGCAATTACCGGGTTGGCGAGTACTTTGATCTCAATCATCACCCCATCAATTTACCTTGATGAATCGGTACCCTTTTCTCAACACCTCGTCCTCTCTGGATCCCAATAGAATTCTGCAAAGCCATAGAGAAGAAGCATAAAAACTCATCCCGAAAATTCCGGAGGCCAAAGGGTCAAAGGGGAAGCAGGATTATCGAAAATTCAGACCCATTGGGAGAATTCATACCCGTTGGGCACAATAGTAAAGCATTGTGCGGGAATCAAGGTTGAAGAATACAGAAGAGAAAAAGGAAGTGGAGAGGATTAACGAGGGGATTGTATGTATGGGAGAGAGTGGACCGATGACTTATCCAAAGCCTGGTGAAGTTCCTTCATGCGCTCCGCCAGAGTTACCGTCAACTCCTTACGACGTGGACAGGTATACGAATCTGCGCGGTGCTTTCCACCACAATTGAGGCATTCCACAGGGCCAGAACATTGAGAGGTGCCGCCGTTAGGATGATCCGCCAAGGGCTTCGCACATACTCCACAAGATGGCTTCTTGACATTGCATTGAGCCTTAGGTGTGTCCGTATTTGTGACATCCCCAGCACTGGGAGATGCGGAGATGAGGGAAGCCGCGGGCGACGGTGGGACTAGTGGAACACAGGATGATGCGGCCGCGTGAGAGAGCAAGATCAACCTTTTCTTGTGACTGGAGAAGGAAGTACTCGTTATGGACAGAAGTGATGGACGGTGGGCTTTTGGACGATTCTCGGCCATTGAGTATGCGTTTTGCATGATTTGAAGTGCTGGAGGGATTTGAGAGGACCAGACACGTATTTCTGGCCCATCAATTTCATCAAAATCCATTGATGTATTGCCAAATTAGGCAACATTCTGAAAATGCGATTTTTCAGCTTGCACAGCGGATGCAGGTGGGAAAAATGAAACCGCCTAGATTGTAGCCCTAGTAGCACTAATTAATATACCAAGTTGGTTGAGGGTAAAATTTGTAGTGGTTGGTGAGTTCTGAGGGCTCCAGATAGGTCACACTTCAGCGAGCTGGTCTCACCAGGAAAGCTCTTCAGACAATTGCAGTCCCGCGCAATGAGGACCATAGGGACGACTACTGTGACTGTATTCGCAATCCGGAGATGTTTTCGGGGACCGGGATGGAAGTAGTTGCCATACTGTAGTATTTCGGTCAATTCTCCTGGCTTGTGACCCGTGACACATGGAAAACGAAAAACGGGATTCTTAAATCGTCCGGACCGTGACACGAAAAAATATTTGTAAATCTCCAGAGACCAGCAGGCAACTTCCTGAGCATTCTTAGGGCGATCCAGCGCATTCTCAACCCAACCAAGTCCTTGAGACCTAATTTTCCGAAGTTGAACAAAATCTCATTACTTATTCCAAAATATTTACGCTCGGCGTCACGCATCAGAGTGGTGCCGAGATGCCGCTGTGTGACCTGATCGCTCGGTGATCGTTCCCAATCGGGTAACTTGCTTTCGTAGGCGGCGGCGGGTTGGTCGCGCTATATTGTCGTTCCAAAACCTTTGCTACCTCGGTAAGACGTGTAAATGTATTTGCATTTTAGTCTGAGAGCTTTATGCAATTGATACGAGCCGAAATGAGGAGAATATACTGTGATTTTTGTGTATTTCCAGCTGTTAGCCTCAGTTTTCGGCGGAATTTAGCGCGGCATCTCTGCCAAGTAGCTCATTCAAGCTGTTGTATGTATTCTTAAGTTGTTTGAACGCAGAGAAGGTGTTCCGGGTACATTTAGTGGAGAAACAGTGAAGAGAACCCGCTGATTTCCTTTTTGGGATGTTCAACTTGGCTTCGACGCGAATTTACGCCAAATATGCAGTCTCTTTCAACATTCTGAGGATACAGAATCATCCAGTGGGCCTAGTGGATCCTCCCCAAAGAGTGGTGAGAGCAGGGTGTGCCAGAATAAAGCACATCGAATTTATTTTGCTGCGTAAGTGAATGTGGAGAGCGTAAGTAGCGTAAGTACTTACGCTGGGTAAATTTACGGTAAAGATCGTAAATTTTGTAAATCGGCCCTCGGCTAACGGTCTAGGGCTTTCCTAACGCAGTATATGACGGTGAATCCATCACGCCGCGTAGACGTTGTGATTTACTTTTCTCAACTTACTGCGTCAGTCCGCGCGTTTGCCATCGTTCAGACGCGTTTTGAGCGTGTCGTATAATGGTATAAGCATGAAATCATATTCTACACTCTAAAAAACGCGTCTTATTGACGTGTACGACACGCAAATCAGCCAACTTACATCATCCCATCAAAACAATACTGAAGAGCAATATCGGACTTGCGCGTGTGCAGACCCGCACCGACGTTGAGGGGCAGTCCTGGTGAATGTATATGAGCACTCTAGCCCATTTCCTGAGTACGGGAGCCCGTTTTCGACCCCGAATAATTACTTTTTTGTGAAAACCTCGTGATTTGGAATGTGCTGCTTCCTCAGCTTCAGTAGGGAGTTGAGGGAATGTTCCTGATGTCAATATTGCATAATTAATGAATATAGAGTAAAGTTTGACCCTATATACAGGAGTCCTACCTCTTAAAGAGCATGCACAAGTGGCAAACAAGCCACTGATTCCAACTGAGTCCAATTTTCTATCCCAAGAGCCATCAACTCAATAGAGAGTCGTTCCCCCCTAATACCTCTCTTAGTATGAGCTAAATGAAGAGTTGTTGGGTCCAGAAATATAGCTGTATTGTTCCTTATGCTCAGCAATGCACCCTGTATGTATATTGCCTTGTTTCTCACAAAAAAGGGCTTTAAAAACATTGTTTTCTTTCCAGCAGGTAACTATAGACTCAATGGACTTGTCAATCGAAATGGTCTTCCAATTAGAGCACCCAACATGCAGGAGCGCGCGAGGGTGCAGCTTGTTTCCTAAACAGGCAACAGATTGACAGCTGATGGCATTTTGATGCCGACGCGGCGATTTACCGTGACGTGACATATTTACTGATCAAAACGTAAATATAAGCAGATAAAGAGACTTGGTATGGATTTACCTGCAGAAAGGGGGCAATGAAAGTGTAGAGCAAGTGAAAAAATCTCAGCGAGGGTTCAAACATCAGAGAAGGGGCAGGAACGCTGTCTGAGGAGAAAGAAATAGAGGCATCTTGATCCGTTACCACCACCATCTCCCCGTTTCCCACGCCTAACCAGCGGCGGGGGGCACCGAGGCGGCGTTGGTGATGGGCCAGGGTGGGCGTGAGCCAGGGGTTGCACCCAAGGGTGACCTCCACACCCGCGCTGTCCACGAGCAGCACCGCCGACGAGCGGATTGAGGCCGATGAGCCCCTTGATGAGCCTACCAGGCTGCACCGACAAGTGCACTGTTTTTTTCGACGACATGATGCTTTCTGCGGTTCTACACAACATATGAAGACAAGGTTCGTTCTTCTACACTCCCACCTCCCTACTATATTGCCCAATGGGTCAGAATTCTCCCAATGGGTCGGAATCGGCGGTTTCCTGCTCGTCCCCTTTACTTTTTGCCCCCGGTATCCTCCGGGATGTATTCTAGTACTAGTAATATACAATTCTACCAAAGCATTAAATTATCTGAGAGGAGGAAGGAATTGAAAAACGGTTCCCGGGCATCAAACCCATATGAATATCGCCCTCAAATCCAGCCTGCAACCTCGGCCCTACTATCGGATCGTATCATCCAGCTCGCCGCTGTTTTACGGAGACGTCCTATCCAGTTACGATAAATTCGATTTCTATGTACGCAAGCAGTCTTGGCTTTCTTGTTTCCAGCGCACAAATCGATGCCACGGCCATCCTCGTAACCTACGCCTACTCGATTTCAGCTCTAGCTAGACACCAGTTCTATATGGTTTTCGCTCATTGAATTTACTTGCGGACTTCTGAATGCATGCACTTATTTGGTTCCAATACACTCCGCTTTTACTCCATTTCTAAGTCTTGGGACGGCGGTCCTTAATCGTACCTCAACATGAACCACAACACAAATGACATACGACTGAGTACCGAGGACTCCTGGAACACGGGAGGGTTTCGGGGACGTGGTACAGCCCTCTCGTCAGTGCCTGCCGGCTGCGAGTTCAGAGAGCGAAATCAGCAGGAGTCGAGGTGATTTGGGGCCTAGCCCCGACTATCCTTCACGCGGCCCCTTCTGTAGCAGTTCGTCTGCTCTGGCTGTTACAGTGACGGGCGAAGAGCAGAGCCCTCGTCCCTCTTCGGTTGCAACAGTTATTCTGGAGAATGACTCACCGTGGCTACTTCCCATAGCTTCGGGGATTCAAGACCCGGGATTTCAGTTCAACAATGATACTGATAATGTTTTGAACACTCTGCGGGTGAATGGAGAGGGACTATCGAGCTCCCGCACTACTGATACAAACGGAATACAGCCTATAGCTGCAGATCGGCCAATCCAACCGAACGACTTACAACTAAACCAAACACAAGCGTCACTTGAACACAATACACAGCGACTTGACATGCTTACCCCAGGTGACGAAGCCGAGCACTCGGAAGAAATGAACCGAGCAATACGCAGGGCAAACAAGCCTCCAGATCCACCCTGTACAAACAAACACACTAGGTCGAACTTGAACATCTCATCGCTCAACATGAACGGCCGTGACACAAATAAATCTATGCTCAGATCCGACCACAAATTCAACTATGTCAAACAAACGATTGACGACAATGGTATTGGGGTTCTGGGATTACAGGAAAGTCACCTTGATGATGTCGGGGTTACTCAATTCAACAACATATTCCACCGTTGGTTCAAACTACTCAACTCGCCTCATCCGTCGAAACCAACGTCGACGGCGGGTGTCTCCTTCATTCTTAACAAGAAATTCGTTGATACCGAAAATATACGCGAATATAACCTGGTCCCAGGTCGCGCATTCATGATTGTCATTCCTTGGCATAAAGGAAGATCTCGTAATATTTTGAACGTATATGCGCCTAACTCACCAGATGAACGCAGAAAGCTATGGGACGTCCTTTGGAATCTGTGGCTCAACGACCCGCACTTACCGCTCCCAACCGAAGGGGTCGGGGATTGGAACTTTACTGAACACTCAATGGATCGGACCTCGGGTGCGTCCGATCCAGTACCGTCAAGCTTTTCGCGCTTGATGTCATTATTTCAGTTCCAAGATGGATGGCGCTTAACCTTCCCGGACACCAGAGACTACACATGTAGGCAGCTTCGTACAGATGAAACTGGTGCCGTGCATATTTCTTACTCACGAATTGATAGAGTCTACGTGCCGAGTACCCACCTCGACGAATACCGGGACTGGTCGATTAAACATTGTGCGGTTGCATCTGATCACAGATTAATTTCGGTGGAAGTCATCTCGAGAACTAACGAGAAACCAGGGCCAGGAAGATGGAGCATGCCTCTTTATCTGGTGAAGACTCCCAAATTCATGAAACGGGTGCATGAATTGAACAAAAAATTGGAGGAAGATTACGAAGTGATCAACAATGGAGGGCGACGACCAGATTTCAATGAACAAACCATCTGGTTCAAATATAAAACAGACGTTTCTGAGTTCGGAAGACACTGCTCCCGTTTCCTCAACGAACACATCAAGGAGATTAGAACATGGGAAGTTAAGCTGCGCATGGTCATCCACGATGAATATTTATCACTAGAGGACCGTTTCTTGGCTATCCGAGCTATCGAAGATAAAATTGATACATGCTTGAGAGAAGAGGCTGATCGGAAGAAAGGTATTGCTGAAGCTCGATATGATGTTGAAGGAGAGACTTTGAAGACCAAATTATGGACAAGTTCAGCCAAGGGCTACACTTTGAAGGAGTCAATCGATGAGTTCCAGACAGACCAGGAGTTCATACACGATAACGTCGATGGCCAGCGTTTTGAAACACGACCCCGAGAAATGGCGAAAATGGCGGGAAAATACCACGACAGGATTCAGACGCGCGACAGTCCAGAGGAATACAGCAGGGTACTTGCCACAGAAATTGTCCTTGAAAAATGTGACGCCCACCTTTCACTCGATGAGTATAACAAATTAGATAAAGTCTTGACCGAAGATGAAATTCGAGAGGCACTGAGGCTCTCAAAAAATGGCAAGGCTCCGGGCCTTGACGGGATCCCGTACGAATTCTTCAGGCATTTAGATCTACTGTACTTACAATCACAGAACTCTGATCAAGAGCTATTCAACATCGTTGGTTTTCTAGCCAAGGTGTATGCCGATATTGAATCACACGGAATAGTGGAAGGAACAAAATTTAACGCAGGCTGGCTGTGCCCGTTCTACAAAAAGGGTGACAAGAGCCTCGTCTCGAACTACCGACCCATCACCCTATTAAACACAGACTATAAGTTGATGACAAAGGCCCACTCGTTACGATTGATGCGAGTCGCACCATCACTGGTACATCCAGATCAAGCCGGATTCATGAAAGGGCGCAAAATCGAAGATCAAGTAAAGCTCTCCAAGTTCCTGCTCAACTACGCAGAGGCAGCCGAAGAGGAAGGAGTAGTCATTGCGTTAGACCAAGAAAAGGCATACGACAGAATAAACCCTTCTTACCTACTGCGAGTCCTGCACACCTGGGGCCCCGCGGATTTGCTGACAAATCGGGCTTCATGGGGGGGTTCTTCGGGTGAGTAAAACCCCCCATGAAGCCTATAGCAACAGCGTCGGGCATCACGTACTGTGAGAATACGGGCGGATATAAGGCTCATTTGGGCAAACTACATCACCTGGACGCCGTCAACGACAGCGACGGCGGCGGTCAGCGGCGGTCTCAGCTTTTCTCACTTGTTCTACTGCTAGCTAGCTATCAGCTTTCGCCTGTGTGCTCCAACTCACTCTAGGTTGCTCTTTAAGCTCTGTAGCTGCCGCATCCGCCACCAGCATCTGCTCCTCCATCGCCGTCGAGGTCGCAGGTCCTTTGATCATATTCCCTTCCCTTCGCCTCCTAGCAATCCGACGCACAAAATATGCCGCTACTGTAAGGCGGCACTCACAACCTTGCCCCTGCTTTTCGACATCTCATTCTCCGCCGTCGACGCCGTCACCACTCGCACAATCGAAATTCCCCGTCTGTATCGACGTTGTCGCCTTCGTCCACTCCGACTCCGTCCTCACCTCCGTTCCTTCAAGCCCCTCTCGCTCTGTAAAATACTGCTATCATACATCCATTAAATCATCCAGACTCGTCGCCCGCTGCCGTCACTACCAGCATCGGCGCCTCCATTGCCCCCTCACATCTACCTCTATCACACGAAATTCAGTCAAAAGTCACCGAGGTATGCCTTGAAAGCTCTACCAGTTCCAACGTTCAACCCTGCCCACCTTCACCCTTCTTTCCGACCGGATGCTGTCACCATCTCTCAATAATCAAATCCCTCTCATTGCGAAGAGCCCTGCCGATATATGCTTGCGACAAGCCAATGTCCTCTAGGCTCTCGTGTACCCGGCTCACCTGTTTCATCAAGCATTCGCTTCCCATTGCCCGTCGTCGTCGGTGTCGTTCCCGTTAATCCCACAAAGAAAAGTCCTCGGTTGAGGATGACAACGCCGGTACAGCGGAAGTAACGGTGGTGATGGTGGAATCACGGCTGCGGTGGAAGCGACGACGGCTGCGGCGACGGTGAAGGTATTCGACGGTGTTGTTGGATGGAGCGACAACGGCGGCGGTAAATGTGGCGACGACGACGGTGATGGTGATCTGGAGGGAGTATGGCCAACTTATCTATGTATCTCAACGCATTCCGTGAATATAACGGGAATTTTATTGCATTCTTGGGTGGATTTCGAGCTGTACGTGGCCTGAGAGTTGAGTATAACTTAATTGAAACGGAAGCCGTCGCTGTCGATGAGACTTCGTAACCTAGATTCTAAGAATGGAAAGCAGGTCAGTCAGTTGTCAAGAAATTCTAAACTGAAAACACCAGTGCGGCTCAACCGCACTGACTTACCGAACAAGGCGGGCGGGTGACGGCATGTCCGCCCCGACGTCTCGCCGCACAACACCCGCGGTAATTATCCTGCCGAGCGCCACAGACGTAAAAAGCCGCTTTATGGCCAACCAATAGTGAGACGAATAAATCTCGTCGTCTCCGGTTTTGCTTACCATTCTTTATTTTCTCAAGGAACTCCCGCCGGTATCCATCGGAATTGTTCCTGGAGCACGCCCAAAACTTTCTGTGTAGAAATATCGGTAAGTTTCCGAGTCTTCATCTCAAGTGCACAAAATGGCCTTGAAGGCACTCTAGTTCTTAGTGCGGTTGAAGCCCTAGCTTGCACGTATTAGTGGAACATCCTAAATTTTCAAGGTTGCCCAAGAACAGCAACTTAGCGTGTGCTTGATGGCTGTAGACAGACTGTAGACAAGGTTGTTGGGCCGAACCTCAATGAATCCAACAATTACCCTGACTTTCAATACACAGTAGAAACAACAGCAGCGGCCAAAATTGCGGAAGCAGACCTTATGAAGGTGAGACAGAGCTCAAAACTTGCTAATCTCATTGCAAATACTATATAAAGGCAACAATCATGTAGTCATATTTGAATACTATCGCAGTACTGAAGAGATCAGTAAGTAAAAAAAAAACGACGGCGGCGGTATGAGTGACGGCGACGACGGTAAATGTGCCGATACTGACAGATACTGACCCTAGATACATATAATCAAAATGATATCAGACCTGTGGAGGCAGTATCTGAGGTGTTGCGGAACGACGACGGTTTTTGAGGGCTGAAACGACGATGGTGACGGTGACACAGACACGAAAGCAGCCATTTTGCGGGAGGTTGGACTCGGAGGCAAGGGCCGACCAAAGGTGCAGCGGCGGTTACGTTCGAGCGCGATAAATCTGGGTGGGGGTGATGCATTTCTTTGCAGTGCAAGAAGGGGCGGGGTGCGCGGTACCAACGGCGGCAGTGAAAACGGCAGTGCGAGGTGGGACGAAGCGAGAGTAGCGGGAAAGCGGCAGGCTGCGAGGGGGAGGTGTGCTAACGCGAGGTGGTGTCCAGTTAGATTCGGCAAGGGCCTGGACAGAACGGGTGCCAAGGACAAAAGGTGGGGGAAGAAAACGGAACTGTACAAGAAAATCAGCCATGCAGCGGATGCGAACGCCATAGAAAGGAAAGAAACGATGTTTATGAAGGTAGGAGATATGGTTTACTCGATTTTTGCAGAGCAGAAGAGGCGAGAGTGTAGAATCGACGGCGGGGGCGGTAACGACGGTGCAACACAAGGAAGCGTGGGGAGTCCTAGACAATCGAGGAGAGCAAGTGGATGGTTTGCCAGAAGGCGGTGGTGGTGCCGATGTATACCTACAGGGCGCGGGAAAGGCGAGGTGGACGAAATCGACAGCGAGGGGGTGGAACAGACGGTGCGAGGCAAAAAAGCGCGCAGAAGGCGTAGTAGCTGCAGAGCATGTACAGTGCAACTGGTGACTTCTTGAATGCCGGTGACAGGTAACACCGGCCCTCAGAAAACTTTCTCATTTACATTTTACAATGTGATTGGAGAGACTTGGGAACAGTGGAAAACAACTCTAGTATGCTCTGGGCATCCTCTGATTCAACAGCTAAGCAATCAGCCAAGATTTGGTTTTTAGAGGGTCGAAAAAGTGAAACATGCGTGGGAAAGTCGTTTGGCAGCCACCGGCATCATTCAGAAACGCAAGAAAACGACTCGTATGTATCTATGAGTTGTCTATAAGAGTGTTTTAAGAATACCTAAGCCCTAGATATTATATTTACATCCATTATAATGTTGTGGGGGACCCGTCGATGAGACGAGTACTTTTTCACGGCATATGCCGCCTGCCGAGGATTGAGTCCATACCGATAAGCGTCTCGGTATCGATTGCAATGTCGAAAGAAGCGTCGGATTGTGTCGACAGAAACCTCATCAAGACACTCCGGTACCAATTTTTTGGCAGTGGGAAAGGTGCCATCTGCACGCTCCCGGAAACCTGTGCCAAAACAGCTCAGAAACTTTGATGTGTGGAAACAATCCACTCACGACGCTTGGCCTCCCCCCAAACCATTTCAATGGGGAGACACCACTACTTGAGTGGGTTAGTGGGCTAATTGAAGGGGGATATGTCTAACACCTTGTTTGCCTTCGAAAGGGATTCAACTCGCAATGAAATTTGGGCAGAAACAGGCAAATGTGACCCCCCTTCTCAATGAGAACCTGCAGAAGTGGTTTTTCACCTTTGAAATCAGCCTGCATGCTGAGGAGACGCTGCATGCAACAGTTAATATCGCGTGAGTCGTCATCGTCGAACTCCTGCTCGTCGGCTTCGTCTGCCGCCTCCCTGCCCTCACGGCGTGCCTTTGCCTCAGCATCCCGGGCCTTTTGGGATCGCGCGCAATCCGAGCACACAGCGACAACACGAGTGCCGCGCGCACGGGCAGAATCCTCCAACTGTGTTAACAAACCCCGCTCCTGCAAAACACGCTCCATCCCTTTCGGTTTGCCAAGGAATGACCGATCCGGATTACCTTGGGAATCGAGAGGAAGTGCGTCGCCTTCCTCGAACACCATGCTTTGGCGCTGACTCGTCCCGGGAATTATTGTCGCGTGCATGCAGGGAACTTTACGTCCCGGCCCACGGTTCATTTTGTGCGCTAGGAGAGCATCAATGGCGAATGCTTCGTGTGCGGAGGAGCAGTCAAAGATAAAAACTGCTTGGCCGTCCGGATATTTGACCTCGAAAATGTCGATTGCATCCTTTGTCTGAATAACCCGTGAGTGAAATTTGAATTCCATAAGCAAGACTCGGACCTGAGCAATGAGCTGTGGCATATCCCACCACGGATCGTAATTTGCGCCGGGATAAATAATCTGGTCAGCGTCATACGTTCTGCAGCGATAGCGAGTAAATGGGCTCGGTGGCGGCGGTGGCGTCCAATCGGCTCCTGTTGTTGTGCGATCGGTTGCTGGTGCCGGTGCTGCCTTCGCTTTTGGTGCGGCCTTCTTGCGTCGCCCGCCCTTGGACTTTCCCGCTGCCTGTCGGGCCTCATCCGCAGCACGCTGCTCTTCTGCTGCAGCCTGCTCTGCTGCAATGCGTGCATCCTCTGCGGCCTGCTCTGCTGGACTGAGTGGCCGCTTTGGAAGCTTCTCCTCTCTCTCAATCTCTTCGGGTGTCAAGCGTAACCGCCCACAGTGTTCGATGATGAACCCCGAGACGTGAACGAGACGTCCACGGCTCTTGCTGCGCAGCTCGTGTTCGTCATCAGTCTCCCAAACAATTGGTGCTTGGTCATTTGCGTGAAAAGACGACTCATCGTGATAAATGGGGTATCGTTGTTTCTGGCCCGGACGCAGCTTGGGCGCAATTTCGCGAAGGTATTTGCAACCTGTTTCTTCGTCAACAACTGTTTCATATTCGTACGAGTACCTGCACAAGTATTAACGCAGGAATGAAGCGATGCATTAGGTACGAACGGCAGCACATGTTCATCCATAAATTTGACAAACTCTTCACGGCTTTTGACAACATCAGGGCGTTCGTGACCGTCAAAATAAATCCCCTTCGCATAACGGCGCGCACGATAACCAAGTTTTTTCATCCATGATGTCGCTGTTGACAGCGAAATCTGGTCCTCGATCTCAAGCTCGGGGAACAGGAAGTCGTTCACAAAGCGGCGCAATTTCTCAGGGCGGACCTGAGTCTAAATTGAGCAAGACATCAACAGCGAGAGTTCAGAACACAAACCCGTGCTTTCTCTGGCAACCCACCCTTGTTCTCCGGCACATCCCTCCTCAAAAACTTCTGCACACCGGATTTGACATCTGGATTATCAAGATTGCTCTTGTGTTTTGCGCCGGTGCCCTGTTTGTTCTCAGGGAGTTCGTCGGTCTTGATCAACGCAATTGCCGCCGACCGCAGCTGACGCGCCCAATATTCCGTTTTGCTGAACCGCGCAGCAACGGCGCGACTGGCAGATATGCCGGGCCTGGCTTTCCGGATCCGCTGTCGAAGCTTCGGCCGCTGGGGCGCAGGGCAGACCCTGAGCTTCTCAACGTCTTTGAGCTGCTGCAACGCTCGCTTGTGGCGCTCCTCCGCATACGCCTTAACGCCGTTGAAGAGAATGAGGCGGTTCGCCATTTTCGCGTCCGAGCCAGCTGTTGCGATTGCCTTCTTGCTCAAATGCTTCTTCTCATACTTCTTCAACTTCCCATTCAACTCGCGGAACTCGTCCTCAATCTCCGCGCGTGAGAGTTCAAGCCTCTGTCGCTCCGCGTCACTCTGGGTTGTTGAGTACCCACCCTCTTCGTCCTCGTCCTCCACCTCATCCCCCACGGCCGCCTGCTTGTTGACATTGGCAGCTGCACCATTCTCAGCTTGCTCGGAAATCACACTCGCGTCCAACTGGACATCGTCAAGCGCATCGACATCAATTGGAAGGTTCTGGGTAGGTACAGCACGGGGTACAGAGTCTATGCGCACGTCCTGCATCTCGGTATCCGGGTCGGCGGCAAGGAGAGGTGACGGCGAGGCTGAGACACTCGGCGGCGTGTCAAGGTGCATGGGCGGGTGGAGTTTGGCGGTAGGTGCAGCGGCCGTCTTGTTGACCCACAAGCTGAGGAGATTCTGTAGAAGAGATCAGTGGGGTCAAAGAATCAGCAACCGGGCCACGCACCGTGCTCTGCTTACTGCGAGCCTTCTTGGTGAGGCCGTTTGCGTCGCGCCAGAGCGATGTCCGTGAGCGTCCCTTGACTGGCGGCTCTGCGGGACAAAGAATGTCCGCGTCCTCACGTCGCCGCTTGCGCGCATCGAGCTGCCACAGCACAACTTTAGATTGTGGACACCATATGCATGCGCAGAGTACACACCTGGGCGTCCGTAAGCGGCTTGCGCTTCGACCCCCCACCCACACCTTCATCTTTTTCCACCTGATCAGCGCCGGTTTCATCCACGAAGTCCGGGTCCTCGGTTTGGGCACTGGCTTCAGCTGCCTTTGAGCGTGCTGTCTGGGTTGATTTCTTCGTCTGGGCCGCTCGCAGTGCACCTTAGTCTCGTAAACCAGACTTTATACCGGGCGATGAGAAGACAGTCGTTCTCAAGGACCCATATAAAGTCTGGGATTTGATGGGGGGTAGGTCAGTGAAGCGTCCGTGAGAGTGATGGGAGTGATACGGCTGCTGATGGCCGTCGCTTGCCTCCCCTTCTCTTTTCGGTCGCTCTCCAGAGTGACGTGCTCCTCGTCCTTTGCTTGCACTTCACGTATGATAACCCATGCTATAATCCACTACACTGATATATGGATGAAATCAACGTGTCTACCACGCTCTCAGACCCGTCTTCAGTCGTCAATTCGCGTCAATGGTTACTAGATGCTCTCCTCCGGCGCCGATGCAAAGTACGCGTGGTTATAGGTTCCTGTAAGTATCCGGGAGTCCTGTCAGGGGTGTCCGAGCTTCCGACATTGCCAGTGAGCGAATGGTTGACGAGAGAGTCGAAGAGAGATCACACTGCCGTTTGGCGGATCAGCTCAGCATCACTCCCACGGACGCTTCACTGACCTACCCCCCATCAAATCCTAGACTAAGTGCACCTTTGCGTTGTTTCGTGGGGGCAGGCATGAGAAGAGAAGAGCAAGATGACAGATCCGAAGGGAACGGGTGCAATTTCTCGGTTAGCTGAGCCCGAAAAAGTGAAACACCGTGGGAATATTTGGTCTGAAGGCATAAATCGTTGTATTTTGAGGCGCTGAGTTCGCCGAAAATGGTCAAAAAAATCACAAATTTTTTCCCGGCCGTACCGGCCGGTGTAAGACAAGTGCCTAGTTGCACTGTAGCACCTGTGTTCACCAGAAGTGTGGTGCTATGCTTGGAGCCTTACAGGCCGAGGGAGGAACGAGGTACGCGGAACCGGTGGCGGGGGAGTGAAACCGGCGGCGCGAGCGGAGGACGCTGTCGAACGCCCCCAGAATGACAGAGCAGGGAGGGGCAAGGTATCGGGAAATGCTGATACACGGTGATGGGGCACAACCGGCGGGAGGGCCGAGGGAAACAGCAGGTGCGCTGGGCGGGTGATCGACGGTGACGGATGCTACAGTAACATTGGCGGCCTGACGCTTCACACGTAGGTTGGGTGGCCTTAAAAGAGCTCGCTGTCAAAAGAGCAAACCGATCGGGACCGCCGTTATGCAACGAGCAAGAGGACAAGCGTACAATCAGGGCCCTGAAGATCGCCCTCCCGAGACCTCCATCTCAGCCGCATAGACCAGAAACAAGCCGATTCAGACAGACCAGCCCACAAAGACGCGCCCAAGCACAGAAGGTATACAGATAGTGGATGTAGCGAAGCGGGAGCGACGACGAAGAGAGAGAGTGTAAGTGTGATTGAATGACAACACAACCAAACAACCCGCCCACATGCCGAAAGCCGAAGCCGTACCCGCCGACGAGCCCGCGGACGCCAGCGCCGCCCAAAATACGCAAATTCCCTCAGGATGTAATTATTATGTGATGCTGGACGCTGTTGCTAAAGGCTTCATGGGGGGTTTTAGGCACCCGAAGAACCCTGCCTTCATCCCCGATTTGTCATCAAAACCGCGGGACCTGTGCTGGTCCTGCAACATATGCGTTTCCCTCCGCGGTTTTGCAAGTTGGTCAAGAATTTGTATACGAACGCTGAAACTGTAGTAATAGTCAACGGGATGCTCAGTGATCCATAAGGGGAGCTCAATTCTTAGCTCGTCGGCTCGTCTCGTCCCAGAAATTATTTAATTGCATGATGAGCTGATGAGCTGCTGATCCCACTCCGCATTTCTCTCCACTTCCCATCAAATTTTGATCCCCTCATCAAAAAATCGATATTTTACGGACGAGACGAGCTGACGAGCTAAGAATTGAGCGCCCCTATACCTCTGTCGGAAAAATTGAAAAAGCCTGGTAAGGCCTTGGAGCACCTAACGGCCTCATAAGGCCTAATAAGGTTCGAGGGGTGACCTTATAAGGCGTGATAAGGTCTGGTTAGGTCTTCCCAGGCTGACTTCCCGGAGGTTACAAAACTGAGTTGGGGTTGTTAGAGACATGGTAGGTGTGGTTTTATTGCATCTTTTTCGGTGGAAAATTCAGAGTTGTATTGTTTTTGATAATTTGTGCTGTGATTGTATGTATGCCAAGATGGCTGATTTGAATTTCAAAAAGTATGTAGGGGACCATATACTCATGTGTAGTAAATCAACAGTCAATGTACGAGCAATATCTTGAGTTGTTGTGTTATGGGGAAATTGTACATCCGAGAGCTACGCCATATATGGAACAAAATTTCTCTATCCGTAAAGCTCTCTTAGCATAGCAGTATTGTACATTGCCATTGTTTTATTCGCACTGCAGAGGTCGACCGTTCGATTCTCGCAAGCAACCAGTAATTAATTGTTAGAGTCAGTATTGTAGTACAATAGAAATAGAAATAGATAGTCTAGTATTAGAAAGTCAAGACAACGTGCAAGCAGACACCTTACAAAGAAGGTAAAGTGGTAATACTTTTGCTTAACCCCGCCGAACATGCCTTGTAGGGCCTTACAAGCCTCATTAGGCCCTATAAGGTCCATTATGTGTTATAAGGCCCTATATGTAGTATTTGGTACGTATTTAAACCTTGTAACCCTCCTTTTCCCCAACGGCCTTAGAGTATTAGACCTTATAAGGCCTGCCCAGGCCCAACAACCCTTTTTTGATTTTTCCGACATCGTTATTCGTGGCGGTCCGCCAGGGCGACCCACTTTCTTGTTTACTTTTCAATCTCGCCATAGAACCACTAGCGTGTCTCATTCGAGATTCTGACTTACAGTTGCGGCAAAATCAATTTACTTACTAAATAAGGAGATTCTCGTCAATTCGCTCCTTTCGCTCGTTTTTTTCGAGCGGTAAGTTGATAAGAATACTAAGAACTGCTAGTCTGTATTCCTGATGTAAAAAAACTGGCGTCTTTGAATTGGTTTCGCCGGGATAACCAGCAACTTTGTCTCATAAAGTGCAGCCAAAAACAGTGAGAAACATGACGAATCCGGTTGTTTTTTTGGGCGTAGACCGGCTCAAATCCGGGAGTACAGGCGCTTGGTGCTATTTCAACGTGCTTGTGGTGGGTTTGTTGTGTGGTAGAGCGGATTTGATGAAAATTTCCTTATTTGGTAAGTAAATTGATTTTGCCGCAACTGTAGAGGGCATCAACATTCCTGGACACAACTCTGACCAAAGGTTCGTTGTCTCGCTCTTCGCAGACGATACAACGATTTATTTAACCTCCTCCGACTCACTCGATGATCTGTGGAAAATATTGGATCTGTGGTGCGCGGCTTCAACCGCAAAGTTCAACGAACACAAGACTGTGATTCTGCCGTTCGGAAGTCTAGAATATCGAGCGGCAGCTCTACGTGATAGAAGAACGAATGTAAGTTCAAAAGTTGGGAGTATCGCAACTCAAATCCGAATTGTACCCGATGGCGAAACATGCCGCATGCTGGGCGCATGGATAGGAAACAAAGTGACTTCCATGACTCCATGGCCATCGGTTGTTGAGAAAATTAAATGCGACCTTCGTCGCTGGAGTGCCATGAAGCCTGGATTGGAAGGAAAACGACATATAATCAACATGGTAATCGGTGGAAGAACCCAATATCTAACCCGTGTTCAAGGCATGCCAAAGGAAATTGAACTCAGTCTGATTAAATTAGAACACGAATTTATGTGGGATGGTAAACGGGCCCGAGTCGGCCACGAAACGATGATTCTAGACCTTTTGGATGGTGGAAAGCAAATTTTCATCAGGAAAAAACTGAATTCGCGCCAGAGTCCCCCATAGACAGCCAGAGTGCCCCAGAGAGGCCAAAGTCGTCAAAGTGGAAGGCCTACTTTGAAAGAAACGTACAGGGGTGGTCGCAAATCCATAGTACCCCATAGTCGGTCAAAGTAGATCAAAGTAGATGAAAGTGGTTGTGATACATGAATGTACACGAACAATCCGGGGCTGCGGTGA
Organism: Favolaschia claudopus; assembly: GCA_037176885.1. Classification (NCBI taxonomy): domain Eukaryota; kingdom Fungi; phylum Basidiomycota; class Agaricomycetes; order Agaricales; family Mycenaceae; genus Favolaschia; species Favolaschia claudopus. Next base: position 114,405 of record JAWWNJ010000148.1, on the reverse strand, counting down.
GTAATCACGATCGTCCGAATGGAAGTTGAATCCGTCGCCAGATTTGCCAGGTAGTGAACATGAGCCAGTTGCATTAGTCGGCGGGCGAGAATCTTGACCATCGCGTTGCCGTGACTCATCAGAGAAGAGGTCCAGATATTCAGAGAAAGTTTCTTGACGACCGATAATATTGAACGCGAAGTCGGCACGAGTGAATTGAGCTGCTTGATGTTCCAGAACTCGGACTACCGAGCGCTTGAGGTTAGGCGGAATAAGTTCTTGATGTACTACGGTTCGAATAGCCTTAGCCATGACTTACGAGTAGGTAGGCCAGTTCGAGTTTGAGCATTGGGTTTGAAGGTTCGAGGAAGATAACGGAACGGAACGATGACTTGAGGATCATGTTTGGCAATTGATTGGTCGACTTTGATCACGATTTGAAGACGGACGAACAGTGGTATCGGAGTTGGAGTGAGGTGTCGTGTATACAGTCACGAGATTTAGCGATTGCTTTCCCGGAGAGCGAAGAACGGGGCCGGCGAGGGAAATTGGAGCTATCGTCCGCTGCGTGATTATATTGAACGGTGCGGAGGGTCGGGTTCGTTGAGAATCGTCGAAGGGATGAGAGAAGTGAAAGTCCGATTTATTGATGGCCGGTGTATCGGGAGCGAATGATTAGTGAGCTATCATGAGATACTTATGCGCGAGTTGCAGGGGAGAGGCACAGCGGAGAACATTGGTGGAGGAGTGAAGTGCAAGGAGAGGAGAGGAGATGCTAAAAAGCAGACGACAGACAGTACATGGCACCCAGCAGGAGCACCGACACCACAGACGTGAGACCATCGCGCTCGCGCAATCCGACGTGAATGCCCATTGCCCAAGCTTTGAGTGGCCGTCGTTGAGAGCGACCTGAACCTCTAAGCGCTGTGACTCGAAACCTTCGAAGACGTTGCATGATGGCGCCGGCTTGGAGGATGGCGGGACGTAAGAGCCCATCTGAAATGTACGGAGGCGGAGGCAGACCGTTGAGGCAGAGGCGGAACGTGGTGAAAGGGAAGGAAGAATTTCAAGAAATCGTACGATGTTTGTTGTCGAAACAAACCAAATCCCACGCACACTGGCACGTGCATTCGGACTTAGTCTTCGATTCGGATTTTCGCTCATTCTCCGAGTCTCGATTGACCAAACCATCGACCACTTATATTCCGCTCGCCCACTGCTTTGTGTTCCCGGAAAAGGCTCTCTCGTCTTGCTGTTGGACTCGTTCCAGAGACCCCGGCGCTATGCGCACTTCAATCGGCTTTCGGCGACATCATCGCCGTGTCATGGAGCTGGTTTCGCAAAACCTTGACGCTTTGAAGTTTGGATTCATCCCGGAATGACAATGCTCTGAAGGGTCTGGAGGCTGGTGATATTGTAGGAGTCCCTCAAACTCAAGTTGGCACCCGAAAAGTGTACAAAACCGGAGGTCCAACTCAGTACAGCATGACGGCAATTATGCCGCATACCCTCGAAGTTGAAGGAGGAGACTGCTATCGTCTATTCACAAGCTCAATACTGCCAGAATCAGCGACTAACTCCAATTTATCGACACCGACTTTTTCTTGAAATTATTCGAAACAGAATTCGGACGTTATTCAGCATACCGGAATGCTGGAAATACTACTGGAGTCTAACTGTACTTCCCTCTCTGTGTTCTGCACGGCAAGCAGCAAACCTTCTCAATGTCTCCTGTATAATATTTCTTCACTCAAACGTCGATGAATGACCATGAATATCTATTTGTCCTCAATTTTATGTGCCGATTCCATCTAATATAACTGTCTGTGCCGTCTGAATCTCAAGAACCATAAAGCTCGCCATAGTAGTTGCACTGAACTTCATACTCGGTATTGACAAAAGTAACCGTGAATCGACTCGTATGGTCCGAATATTATAGGTTAAAATGCATCGGAATGTTCTCCTGCATCTTTTGAACGGCATCGGACAAAGGCCTGAACCAATCCATCAACCACAACTGATTTCTCGGCGGATTCTAATTTGCAGCTGTTTTGCACTGTTTGTTGCAATAAATGACTGCATTTCCAATTTTCTTGAAGTTCAAGAACATGCCCGGACGGTAGGCCATACTTGAGGATCCATTTCAGTCCCTCACTGCTCGAAATCTCTGATTGCATCAATTTCTTGTCAACATTGGACTGGTTCAATTTCAACCGTCCCTCCTGCACGGACCCAAATATTGCGTGGCGTTCAAAGATGCTACAGTAAGAGCAAAGAATTTAGCTACAGGCTTGGTTAATTTCTAATCCATCACAGTGCTGAGCCCTATTATCTACACATTCAATATACTTTTATCCCAGAGTAGGCCTCCATGGCTTCCGTAATTCCCCATGTTTGGTCAAGTAAGGGGCCGAAGAGTTTTCAGATTGTGGGCTTGTTTACCACCCTTACTAGCCAAAGCAAGTGTGCAAAAACATCTGAATAGATCACATGTGCAAGCTAGAGGTAGTCGAAAGTGGCCTGGAAGGGCAGTTGCTAAGATAAGGCTCCAACCATTTAGTTTCCGTTTGCGAACTTTGGCAAATCAAACGGAAACGGTTAGGAAACAGTTTATAACAGTTTAAAACTGTTTTAAACGGATGAATTTCTGGAGTGGTCGAATTGGGGGTACCTAGAGGTGAGTCGGCATGTTTTGTTCCCCTCTTCTCGCGTTTATCACCCCAGCAACCCCTAGATGTCCTCACATGGGACCCGAGCCAATATGAGACCCCAAATCCGCGCCCAGAAGTCGTCCAGTTTCCTCATTTGGACAAAGGTTGAGCATCCCAAGCTGCAAGTAATGAGCTATCATCATGATCAGGGAGCAGAGACTCAGTGACCGGCCGAAGGGCAAAGGCCTTGAAAGCTATAGCCCTATAGGTGGGCTATAATGAGGCCTATAGCATTCGTCGAACAAGTCTGAAGGCCTTAAAGAGGGCTATAAAGTCACATGTCTTTGCTCCAGTCAACAGAGGCAGCGAGCGGAGTGAGTGGCACTAGCTAAGGTGCTGAACAGCAGTTCATTTCGTCTGAAGGTTGATTCTGCTGTGTTTTCAAAGGTTTTTCTTCCAAAAATAATTGCGGCTTGAGGCATGGTCCAAGCGCTAACACGTGACATTTATAGGCCTATAAAGCCCTATAGCTATAGGCCTTTGCCCTTTAAAAGGGCTTTAGGGTCCGCCGACCCACTTTTAAGGCCTATAGGACGGTCACTGCAGAGACTGGTCTATGGAACTTTGTGGTGGAAATATCAGTGAATTTTACTACCATTTGCCTGTGTACTGAAAGGCAGTTCATTCAGCCCAACCGTTTGAACCGTTTACAAACTGTTTACAAACTGTTTCCGACCTCGAGCAAATTAAATGGAAACGAAAACGGATATTACCGTTTACAAACGTTTGCAAACGGAAATGGTTGGAGCCTTATGCTAAGATTTCCGTTGAACAATGAGCAGAAGTTGGAAAGACACAGGTGAATTTCAAGCTATTGCCAAAATTGCGCTGGCTCTGAAGAACGTCAGGAACAGAGGTTGCCCACAACAACTTGTGTAGGTTTAAGGAATATCCTGACGTATATTTCAAACTCGAAGTCTTGGAGAAATATCACGTGGTCGCGAAGCAATCGTCGCATTAACCAAGCATTAACGGTTACTTTTGTCAATACCGAGTAGTACATTATAGTGCTTCATAGACATTCATAGCAGCGACCCAAAGTTCAGAGTGCATCATAGTGCGCCAGAGTGACTCATAGCGCCTCATAGTTGGCCGTGTTCTATGAGGGTCTATGGCTCAAAACCAGATTTTCCTGATGCCTTAGACATTCCGTTGAGAAATGGGGCCATTGATCTTCTGAACCTTCAGACATATCTCACTATGGGTGAGAACCGAGCGCGATGGTGCTAGCTGGTTGATTTTTTGATCCAAAACTACGCTGAAAAAAGTTACCTTAACTTCCGCCGAGGACAGGTCATAAATATCTTCCTCCAAGGAATCCACATTCCGATTTCCTCGAAAACCCAGTTACCAGACCAGGTGAAGAGAATGATAACTGCGGCGCAAAAATTCAACCTGCGCTTCTCTGCATTATCGATCTCGCCCGGAATTCAACTTCGAATGCCAATATGGAAGTATCCGGCTGTAAATGCTGTCCTATTCAAAGCAGCTTGTCGAAAAGACGCTGCAACATGCCTACGTTTGAACCACGGAGTCAGATTACTTGACGATCTGATTAAAATTGCGGAGAGAATGATAACGGTACCTCGAAAACCGCACCAGATCAACCCATCGGGTGTTAGCCGCAAAAACTGCGGGTGCCCCCCATGCCGTCGGGACCGAATTGAGCTAGGATGCAAAGATCCAGGTGCTTGTATTGACACGGCACGGCTGTTACTAAACAGCGTGAGTCCGAAATGGGACCCTAGAGTACCCCGCGTTGATCTCTGTACTGAACTTGAACTTTCAGAAACTGAGCGAGACGAAAACGACCAACCATTGGCCTATGATCGAGAATTTACATACGATCCTGATTTCTCCCTCCGTAACGCTAATTCTGGCTTCCGGACTTTCGGCGCTGACGAAGAAAGTTTGAGCACTATCGCAGCTAGAAGAAACCTTGTCCAAAATCCGCATGTTGAGCCTGTCTCTGTTTTCCTCCATTGTCGAGTCCACCATGTTGGTGAATACAAACCAGTTGTTGAAGTCCAGGTTGATGTCCGCAATGATTCAACCTCCGAGTCTGCCCGCGACTCTTTTGCACTTTCTTTCGACAGACGGACATACCACTTTCCTATTCAACTGGTCTACTAGGCGGCCTTCTTTACAAGCTGCAAACATCGGATAAATCAAGCCTATGATATTCTGCTCCATGTCCGATTATCTGCCCCGCGTCTTCGTTAAAGAAAGATCTCATTTCGAAAATAATCTGCTGAACATCGACTTCCCCTGATCAAGGCAGTGTTTGCGGCTCTCAACGAGAGGACTGGCCGTATTAAATTCAAGAAAATCACTAAAGCAACGGCTCCGCCAACCTTCAGCGTGCAACCCAGTGTACAAATCGAACTCAACATTCCTTTACCAAAATCCTTCGCAACTTACGCCCAAAACCGCACCGCAAATCAGCTTTCATTAATTTGGACCGCATCCGATGCGCCGTAGAAGAAGTATCCGACTACGCTCGTGACCTGTGACAGGACGAGAATTTTCGTAAAAAATCGGGCCTGTGACGTGTGACATATGAATTGACCGAAATACTACAGTATTACTTAACCCCGAAAGACATATATATAGTCTTGAATCCGCTGATGCAACGCTGATGTTTACTTGATTCGGGAATAGAATCAAGTTGAAAACATGAGACCAAATTGCGGATTGCACTCGCGGTATCGGTGTCTAATACAGCCGTTTTGGAAACAATATACGGGTTTTGATCGAGTGGTGCTCATTCGTTTGTGCTTACCTTTGTTTTGCTTCCCATCACCAGCTCCACTTCAGCCAAATCTGAGTTTTGCTTCCGCCACCCAGAGAACACCAGGAAAAAACAGGGGGTTAACAGAACTGAGGATCAAGACGCAGTTGCTACTTGCCCAGAGCTTGACAGGGACATGACTTGCGAGCAAGGGCCAAAACAAGGGACCAGCGGCACTTGATGTGGTGGTGCCCCCGGCTTTGCCGATGACAGAATCGTCAACAAACGTAAGCACAAACGAACGAGCACCACTCAATCAAAACCCGTATATTGTTTCCAAAACGGCTGTAATCAATCAATCAATCAATATTCCAATCCTCACTCCGGCTTGCCCGGACCGAGAAGGCTTGTTCCGAACGTATTGATCACGTGCCCGTACGTGTAGGGGGATAAGAAAAAATCGGTCATTTCGAGGGCTTTATTTCGCCGGAAATAGCCTTAGATTGCCGAGGGTTTTACTGGCCGTGGCGATCGGCTTTAATCGGTCTGGCGACCGATTTGCCATCACCCTTGGAATGGCGGGTTTGCCCCCTTTGGGATCAAGAGGTGATTGATCTCTGGATCAGCCACTAATCCCACGACCTACCCCCCCCCAGAAAAGGCAATGATCATCAGTTGCCATCAAACGCCGCCTCAGTAAATCGCTCTTTCTGTCAGGTTATGGTGTCCGCTGAGGCTGCCAGTGGGTAGATTATTTCAGAGTAGTTCTAACACCCTATTAGTCCTGTACTTTTTGTATTCACAACAGGAAATTCAGCACACCCAGGCACTGAATGATTCTATTATTAGGACGACTAGACAAAGAATCAAGAAAAACTGCAAAGAAGATTCCTGAAGGTCAGCAAACGTGACTTCCCTTCAATTGCATTGCACATTGTACCCCAGACACGATTCTCGCCGCAAATACACTGTGAGTTGGAAGAGATCAGTGGGAGATCATTGATCTCGCTTATGCCGACATCAAATTGAAAGATCCAGAGATCAATCACCTCTTGTTTGGGATGGCATAAGAGTCTGGTCACGAGCAAGGGGGAACCGATCCGCGAAATCTGCACTATAGGGGTCGAAGTTTTTTTCTCAGCGAAATGGCAGACCCCCCTTGACGTGATCAATCACTCACACGCTGTCATTGCCGTGTGTCTCTTGGCTCTCGCGTTGCTCCTTCACTCCGCTTTACTTCTCAATGGCTCGTACAGTGGCCGCAGAAAACAATGCAACAAGGGCGTTTCGAGTCACTGACGTGGTCTCTGGGCTCAAACAAAGTCCAGGACATGACATATGAATAGAATGAAAATTTTTGAGCCAACAACCCAAATACCATATATGGTCATCGAAGTGTCATCGAGCCACAGTGAATTTTTTAATGTGTTTTTTTTACACCGCACTTTTCAGCGGTGAACCCTACAGGAAAATAAGCATCGTAGGATGAAATTACTCCTAAAGACGATATCAGCTATATCTTACTTTACCTGATTTGAGCTCGTAATGGACGCTGCTGGCCATTTTGGCCTAAAAATGCCAGATTTATTCAAAAAATGGCCAAAATGACCATCTTCAAGCAGCCATTGCGGGCTCAAAACTGTAGGAATCTAGGTGAAGTAACCTATGACTGAGGTCGTATTTGCGAGTACTTTCGAACTATGTAGGCCGTTTTTCGGTGGGGTGTAGCACTGTCCCGAATCTCAGCAAGACTATAAGTTAGCAATGCATATGTGTTAACTTGAATATGGCCGGTCATTCTCGGCTTATCTGCGCTTTTTCGCATTTCTGCAAGACTCGCACCGTCCCATGCCAGCTTCCGACCATCTGCGTCAACACATTCGGAATGGAACTGGGCAGAAGTGAGTGTTATACAGTGTAAGAAACTGAACGCACACATCAGCCTGCGACCACAACCTGGTGCGAAAAAGTGCGGTGTATGCCTTAATCAACGAGGGTAAATACGATCATTTTAGTGGCGGATATTACATCCCGGACGTTGCCGACACATCAATCACCCCTCTTCTGATGGCATGCATTGGCTGAATATGGACAACATACACTCCTCTGCCTGCAAAATGGGGTCTCCCAGTGGTTTCGAGCCGCAACGAGCTTGCGGAGGGTGCTTGGAGCGAAAAAATCGGAATTTGGAAGGAAAACCTGGTTTTTTGGCGTTTTTGGCTGGTGGGTTCGTAAACCGGTTTATAAACACCCTCTCCCCCGACGAAAATTAAAAAAGTGTTTATAATTGCTCCGGGAATTATAAACAGGACCCTACTCGAGGCTGGTCAGGAGTTTAGCATGCATCACGATGAATAATGTCAGCATAAATTAGTCAAGTAAGTCCGATCAATGCTTGTCAGCTGGATGCTATAAAAGGTGTCCACCCCGTGAATCCACTGACACCACATCCCCCTTACCAGCGATAGTACCAATTGCAGCCCATTTAACTGTGACTGAAACACAATCAGTATGATGTGTTCCACCTCCTCGCCTCTGGTGGCCACAGTCGTCCAGGTGGTTCTACCAGGCATCCGCGATATGTTTCCAGACCTCTTCATCGACAGTCATGGACTTCCGAGGGCGGCACTGTCTCAAGCGGATTCCCAGTCCAACCCAGAGCTTGATATGATGCAAAGAAATCCTCTGGAACAAGAAATTAGCGCACCGGGAGAAGCAACCCAAAGGCGCAAGCAGGTCACAAGGAACTGCGGCAGACAGCACGTCTGTCCGACATGTTCCAAGCGGTTTAATCGCCCAAGCGGCCTCAAGATCCATATCAACATCCACACAGGGGCCAAGCGTGAGTTTGACCTGTTGAGGCTGCCAAGCAATTAAAATTTGGGTCCCAGCGTTTCATTGTCCCGACACCCGATGTGGGCGCGCATTTAACGTCAACTCCAACATGCGTCGACATTCGCGCACCCACGCTGATTCTGAAATCGCGGAAAATTTTTTCTACCCCAGGCAACTGGGGTGGTTGAAACCACAGAGTGCAAATGCAAGTTCAGCTGCCGATCTATCGCGGCGTTCGGGGGAAACAAATGACTGAGGAGTTAGACACTCCCACCGCTACGTATAATCTTATACTTTCTATCTCGAGGGAATCAATCCCCTGGGACGCGACCAAGTGTACAGTATTCAGTAATATACGCGGAGCTTACAACCGGGTGATTCCCACTGTTGATTGCCGGAATCCACTGCGGACCGGCAAGTCGGCAATGGATTCCGTTGTGTTTCGTTGGACTGCAACGGAAACCAGCGGATTTCATTGGAATCCACCGCGAAAGATTTCCGAGAGAATCCAGCGGATTCCACTGTAATCCACTGTAATCCCCTGAGAATTCTCCATGTTTTATACTCTGGTAACATTTTTCAACTCAGTGATGTTTCAATGTCGATCATACGATAATGTTTCGGTTATACAAAGAGTCTACATTCACTCTGACAACGACTCCAGACAATGGAGTCTCTAATTGGGATCGTTGAAAACTATGTTATTCTGATGAGATTCCGGTCAAAGTATCATTTGTGTGTGTCTTGGGTGGCCATCATGCGTCCTCCAAGTGCTCTGGTTCAGTTTGAAGGTTCCTAGTTCAACTCAATTGACGAAATGAGGGTTGATTGTCCGAATTGAGTAGATATTAAACTGTATTAATTTCTAGCAGCTGAGAATCAAAGTGCAATTGGAATTGTCTCTCATTATAAAATAATACATAGAGTATACTTAGGGTAACCAGCCCGCTCTGGTTACCTTGCTGGTGACCCCCGCTTAGCTTAGCCGAGGTAACCACCGGAATACACGATTGTACTCTCTGGTGATCGGAGAACCGAGTCCGAGGACTCCGAGTATCTGCCAGCACACTGCCAGCACGAAGGCGGCAATTGCCGATGTGTGGGAAATTCTTGCTAGGAGAATTCTGTGCAAGCACTGTCAAATAAAGCCATGTTCTGTCTCTTGATTCTAAATAACCATCGAGAGATGATAGACAGGAAATTGTTTTGTGTATAAAAAATTAGAATAACTACCCGTTTGTCAAACTAATTAAATAGTTTTACAATTAAAGCCAAACAAAATCAGATTGTTCAGTAACTACCAAATCTTTCAATCCTTCCGATCGTGAGCACAATCCATTCAATCGTTTGATTACTTCATCAGATTGAGGATATATTTTGCCAAAGTCACCATGATTAGTACATCTGGTAGAATTGGCGGGCAAAGAGGCACGTGACAGGCCACCATCAGTAACCTGCGGTGACCCCCACGCCGTTAGTACATTGAACTCTGGTCAAATGAGAGCCTCTGGCTGTTGAAACATTTTTTTATCGGGCTCGACTTCCGCTATACTCAGTACATTCCAACAGTCCGCCGTAGTCCAGTGGATTCCAACGGATCCCATCGGCAGGACCGCGGAGCAACGGACATCAGCGGCCTTCGACGCCGCTGGTGGGAAGCACTGCCTAACAATGTCCGCCAGCGTCCGCCAGTGTCCAGCGTTGTCCGCCAGCGGACTTTCCAGCGGAGGGCATATTACTCACAGTATTGATCAGCTCCATGTGCAGAGTGCCGAGAGAGATGTTGCGCAGAAGCCGCACAAGCCACGCGGCGGCTTTGCCAACTTGAACCTAAGCGAAAGGTGTGTCAGGGGAATTATTCTGGAGAGAATGCCTCGTGTGTAGGCGCGTTAGGAAGGCAGTTCTAGTCGCTTTCAATCTATGTATATGCATTTGTAGCGCGGATTCCGTTAAATAACTTATTGTTCTCGTGTCTCTTCTCTACTTCCACCGTGATCACAGTTTTGTTCTCTGGTTTTGTTCCTTCTCAGGTGCGCGTAACAATTCTCTGCCGTGCGGTGTATAGCACCAGTGGGATGCGTCCTCAAAAGGAAAGGACGCTAATTTTTCGCCAAATTTCGCTGTGGCGTATTCTATTTTTTTGCTCGTTTGCCACTGGAGTCTGCGTGGCTTATGGTGGGGGACGTGACTTCGTGACAAACTTTTACGGTGAACATTGTGACGCTAATAACTCGTGTGACAGTTACCCAAATTTCTTGATATTGCATAAATGGCTTCCTTTTGAAGAGTAGAAGAGATTGTATGGAGCAGATTTACTCCCCATTGACTTTCGTGATTTTGACCACAAATTTGGCCATCCTAAGGGGGAAATTGATCCGAAATGGCTCTGCCGGGGGCATTTGATGGCCCATCAATACCCAATATGCCCTAAAGAGTAGTATTGGGTCCAAAACAATCTTATAAGAGCTACTGGAAATCTCAAAAGCTCTCCCAAGTTTTACCTCAACGGTACTGTACTATTTCGACCGTAGATTCAAGTCACAGGTCACAGAGGGACCTGAATTGAATCTATCTTATTTTCGTAACGTGTCACAGCGCGCAAGGGGTGTCAGATCGGTGGATCGGACACAGTGATGGATGAACGTAAAAGTCACGTTTTTATGCCGTTTGATTTGACTTCGTCAGCAAAAAATGTCATTCACAGATGTTTTGAGGCCCACTTGTATTCCTATGTGGCCCGCAATGCCAGCTGTATAGCGTGGTATCGATTAATAGGACTCCATGGTCTTTAATGCAGGCTTCTCTAGAGCAAACTTGCTTTCAACGCTGCCAGCTGAAAATTGATGGGACTTCCGGATTTGAGGGGGGAGGGTGCCTTTACGTATGTTGATGACTGTGTCCGATCCACCGATCTGACACCCCTTGACAGCGCGTTTTGGGGCCATTTCCCATCAAATTGATCGGCAAAACACGAAAAATCTCCCTAAAAGGCAATTCGATCACTGATGAATGATGGCAAAAGTGAATTTTCTTGTTTCAGGTAGGCAGACTTCCTTTTTTTAACCGAAACAAGGCATAAGAGTCTCCACCCCGACATATCGACCTCGCCGTCTCGAATTGCGGGGATGTCGGCGAAGGTTTCGCAGACAATCCGAGAGACCTCCGCAGGCGAAGCGTTGGCTGGGAAGTACACGACGTGCACGTACCCATGCCTATGGAGGGCCTGCATCCTAAACATATAACTATGTCATCAATTGAGACAAAATTGATTAAATATCACGACGCACTGTGTTCCCGGAGGCAAAGAAAATTGACCCGCATCAATAGCCTGAGTCTTTGTACCCAGAACAAGTGTGAGCTTTACCAACTCGTCCTCCGGCTCAGCCTTTGAAGCGGCCTTGCGCTTGGAGCTCGGCTCGGCCACTGGCGACGCAGGCGCTTTCCGTTTGCCATTCGGAGGGGGACGGTTTGCAACTTTTGCGAGAAGATCCCGGTGAAGCTGTCAAGTACTGTAGCCTTCTGTATGACTGAAACGTAACGCGTAACGGAGGCCTGTTTCTGCTGACAATCACCCATATATGGCAAGTCACCTTCCTTAAAAGGGTGATTTGTAAGCTGTTTCAGCCGTTTCAGCCTGTAACGGTCCAAAATTGGTTTCAGTCATACAGAGCGCTACAGTATGCCGAGTAGATTAGAGATATCAACAACAATGAGGCGGGATAGGATACCTTCGCAGCAGGGTTGATAATCTATTATTTTCGCATGTTAGTGTCTGGGATGAAAGTCAGGAAAAATTGTGTCGCACCTTCGCATTGGGAATAGGATCCTTATTGATCTGCTCCATGGAATCCCCATTCATCTGCTCCTTCCGAATTCGGGCAGCGCTTCCAACGGACTCAAACGATGCGCCAATCCCAGAGGGAGCCGTCGGTGCCGGACCGCCGGAAGTAAAGTGAAAGCCAGCGAGGAGTGAGTTGACATAATTGAGAATAAGAAATGCCCAGGTGCAGTAGACTCACCGTGTTGGAACGTCCTGCGTTCATAGATGCCGACGACGCCGCCGAGGCTTGGGGAGCGGGGGCGGGCACCGCCTGTATAGATGTTGGTCAGATAGGTATGAAAACATGTATCGATGTGGGGAGACATACCTGGGTACTCGGCTCGTGCTGCATTCCTCGGCAGCTGCAAAAACATTCCGCACGAAGCACGTCCTGCTCTGTGGGATTTTCGAGGGTGTGAACGGGACAGAAGGTGCAGCAGGAGCCATCCATGGGGCATTTGCTGTTGGTACAACGGCCACGGGCAGTGAAGTCGGCCATCTACCAGCAAATCGACATGATTTCACAAAAGTCAGTGTAGTCTCTCGACAATTAAAAAAAAACTCACAATTTTTGTAGTAGGGGAGAGTAAAGAGGGATGAGAGAGTGTTGAGAGATGAAAGGAAGGGGTATGAGCACGATGAGGGATGGATGCGCGAAAGACGAAGTGGATGTAGTGAATGAAGTTATTTGGTGCCGCTTGGAGGCTTTTGATGATGGTGTTTGTTGAAGCTTGTCTCCTACCCAGTTTAATCAGCGAAGAGTAACATAATCATCACGGCATTGACTCCGGCTGGTTCCGAACTCAACCAACAGCACCGTACAAGTTCGAGTTTGAAGCAAAGTGGTTGAAGTACAACTTCCCCCTATTGACGCGTCGCGAACACGGCCACGTGTTGACACGGTGGCCTCAAAAGGTAAGTCCCATCGATTCCGCGGATAGATGCTACCAGTAACGTCTTCGATAACGAGATGAAGCCAATTATAAGGTGCGGCCGTTCCGAGATGCAGCCGGTCAGATGCGCCCATTTCAATGAAGCTGCCGTCTCGAGATGCACCCAGCTATCTGGCATCTTTGCAAGTTGCAACCGCATCGAATTTCTTGAAGATGAAACCATGCTGGTGAGCACCGTAAGTTGTTCCCAGTTGCGATTCACGGAGCCCAAACTTGTATCCAAAAACCTTGCATCCGCTACTTAATTTTTGCACAGTATATGTTGGTATCGCTAATATATTCCGGCATACTTGACAGCTTCACCAGGATCTCCTCGCAAAAGTTGCAAACCGCCCCACGAATGGCAAACGCAAAGCGCCTGCGTCGCCAGCGGCGGAGCCTAGCTCAAAGCGCAAGACCGCTCCAAAGGCTGAGCCGGAGGACGAGTTTTTGAAGCTTACGCTTGTTCTGGGTACAAAGACCGGGGCCATCGATGCGGGCCAATATTCGTTGCCCCCGGGAACGCAGTGCGTCGTGATATCTATTTCATTCCGTCTCAATGAATGACATGATTATATCTTTAGGATGCAAGCCCTCCATAGGCATGGGTACGTGCACGTCGTGTACTTCCCGGCCAACGCTTCGCCTGCGGAGGTCTCTCGGATTGTCTGCGAAACCTTCGCCGACATCCCCCGCAATTCGAGATGGCGAGGTCGACATGTCAGGGTGGAGACTGTTATGTCTTGTTTCCGTTAAAAAAGGGAAGTCGGCCTATCTCAAACCCTATATGGCGAAGAAAGTCACGCTTGATGATCTTCAAATGTGAAGTATTGTATTCATGCCAATAATTCTATCTCATTCATGTTCCAGGGCATCGTCGAGCCACCGCGGTGCCCAAGACTTCAAGAAATGTGTCTACATCGCCGGCCCGGCAGGCGCACCCGACTTTCCGTTCGACGAGGACGAGGTGATGGCTCCCATCAGCGAAGACCCTGTCGAGGAAGCCGAAGACGAAGACTTTCCGGAGTCGCCTATCAAACCTTCATCATCCGTGAGTTCTTTCTCACCACTGTATTGACTTTGACTCATGCGCGACACTGGCAGGCAAAGAAATCGTCAAAATTCGAGCCAACTCAAAGAGCATCGGAGGCTTCATCGTCTGTGAGTACATTTTTCCGATTCCAAACCTTGGTCAATATCGGCTCATGTGCGCGACAATGGCAGGCAAAACCGAAATTCACGCCAGCCCCAAAATTCATCGGAAGCTTCGTCTTCTGTGAGTCAGTTTCTTTTACAATTGAATTCATCTCATATGCATAGAAGAAACCATCCAACTTCCAGTCGGCCGCAAATCAGTCGCAAAATCAGTCAGAGGGTGCGTCCCTAATCAATTTGTCTCTTATCTTTGAACTGAGCTGTCTGTTTTGCAGACTCTGACATGCCAGATGCGCCTTCGGCGGACTACAGTTCGTTCATTTTCCTTCAAATTACAGTAATCTGATTGTCTAACTCATTGAATTTCTTATAGCGTTGTGGTGGAGTCATTCTACTTAAGAGATATGGTTTCTTGCCATTCATGGCGCAGGTTGATACGCCAATCTTGACCACCATCATGCCAATGGCAATTTGGTGCTTGTTTCGACGCAAGAAACATTGTGTCGGCTTTATCGGGGGCTGCATAGCGTTGACAGGTCACGTTTGATCAACCTGCCCAAAGCTGTCACAACAACGCGTCTTGTTGTCTCTCTCCCACCATGGTCTCCCAGTCTGCCCACCAGACAACCCTCCCACCGTTGATCCTCGACTCTGAACTCAACTCAATCCTCAACTCTACACTCCCTCTCTTCCCATTGCTCTGGGTTGACGCTGCTCCAAGCTCCTCAGTGGCACGGGTCTTGAGATTTAGTCTCAAAACTCACAGGCCTTCAAGATACTCGCAACCGCCTCCAAGACTGAAGCTGTAGATGCAATGTGATGCATGGTGTATTGTGTATTGAGATCTTCGCTGAAACTAGGTGAGTGACACAGAACGGAGTGACCGTGTTCCACGGCCATTATTTCATTTCTGCTCCCTCCTTACCCTTTATCAATCTCCCTCTGCCCTGTAATCATCGCGCATTCTCTGCTGGGTCTGACCATAGGCCCTACAGAGGTGCGCGGCGGTTTTCCTCGGCTACATTCCTCTTCTTCTACACCTTTGCCGGCTGTGAACTGAGTAACTTTATCCGTCTCTCTGATGACTGTGTGCACTGAGTATACTTCATTCATATTATCCATTCCCCTTGTTTCCTTTGTTGTGAGCCAAGGACTCGTTCGTCCGTCAGCCTCAGTCTTCTTTTGGATTGGAGTTGCCTGTCAAAAAATCGATGCCATCACACATCGGATAAGATTGCGAATCTTCTAATCATGCTATCGATCCTTTCTCCCTCGTCTCCCTCTCTCAATTTCTGGTGTCGCTCCGAGCTTCCTACACCTCTCACTCTCAGGTTCAAGTAACTATCAGGCTTTCAGAGATTATACATGTTGTTGAATGAGTTGTTCTGTCAATAGGCATGTCCACAGAGAATCAACCCGGAAGCGAAGACACCACGCACGCCTTTCTGTCTCAGGCCGACAAGATAATTCGAGAGTCGCGGTTCATCGTGGAATCCCTCCCCAACGCTGAAATCTCTGCCGTCAAACGGGCAATCCGGCAGCTTAACGCGGTTCATCACGTGTTTGCCAATCTGCAAGATGCCTGGCTGGACGAAGCCGATATAGCTCGCTGCCTTACGTTTGTGCTCGAGGTTCAAATTCCGCTGCAAGAGTTTTTAGATCAACCCCCCGCCACCACGTAATGTCGGTACAACAACTGTCAGAGGATCTGGTGCCGGCCGTCCCCGATATGTGCTGGATTTGGCTCACGCTTGTGAACTTCACGACCTGGGAAATTCTTGGGAGGGAATCGCAGAAGCACTAGGTGTTCAACGCCGCACTTTGTATTACCATCTTTGCAGGGCAGGCCTCTCTTCATCTCGGCGGGCATACACCGAGATCTCTGATGACGCTCTCGATGAATATGTGGCTGAGATATCCTTACACCATCCACTGGCGGGTAGTGCAATCTTGATGGGCCACCTCGAGGCGAAAGGGATCCACGTTTCGTCTGAAAGAGTCCAAGATAGTCTCTGGCGGGTAGATGGCATTGGTGTCATTGTTCGGCAAGTGTTTGCGTTTACTGTTTCTGCCCTCTCAAACTGATTCACTCGAGACAGGTGGAGTGGTGTTATCAAACGACGCGTCTACCGCGTTAGAGGTGCGAATGCTCTCTGGCATCATGACGGCAATGAGAAGTTACGGCCGTGGGGCTTCTACGTTCACGGGTGTGTGGATGGTCATTCCCGACTGATCATATTCCTTTTCTGCTGTAACAACAAGCGCTCGGCAACAGTAGAAGCCTTGTGGATGGAAGCGGTTTCGAAGTATGGATGGCCCAGCCGTGGGAGAGGGGATTTTGGCAAGGAAAACAATGGAGTTGAACGCCGCATGATTGCTCACTGGGGTGTGATGCATAGGGCCTATCTTCGTGGAAGGTGCATGCCATATTCAGTACTCCAATGATTCTATCTCAATTTTCGAGCTCAGGTCCACTCAAAATATTCGAATGGAGCGCAACTGGCGCGACGTTCGAAAGGACACTTTGGAATTCTTTCGACAGATCTTTTTCTACCTAGAGGAATCCGCCCTCCTCGACATGGAGAATCCCATCCATAGGATCTGCCTCTACATTGTATTCCAACCGCGCATTCAACATTCTTTGGACGAAACTCGTTCGTCGTGGAATCTTCACAAAATTCGTACCGCCGGGAACAAGACTCCCACGGCTATCTACGAGCTCAGCAAAACCCGGGCCATTAATCGTGGCTACTGGAACTCGGATCCCGGAGACGACATTCCGACAGCATCGAATCCCACCTACGGCGAAGATCCAGAGGAGCAGCTTCCACCAGCAGACGAGTTGAGCGGTGACCATGTGGCCGCTGACCACACGGAGTTTCCCGACGCTGCGGCTGAACGGGACGGAGGGGTTTTTGTAAATGCAGACGACGAGATAAGAGCGGCTGCGGAACTGCTAAGCGAGTTGAATCTGGCTGAGGATGATGGGAATTGGGGCGTGGACCTTTACTGCCGCGCGGTTGTATTGTTGCGAGCTAAACCCACGCGAGCTTGCGAGCGGCTGGGTTAAGTGGAAGATAAGGGAGATTAGATAGTATATGCGTTACCTGTGATGTGACCTATCTACTTTGGTCTACGGACGCGTTCGTCGCGTCCCCTCCCCGCTCCTCCAACGCGCCTCTCAGCCTCTATTTTCGCCCACCCACCCTCTCCTTCTCTTTCCTCACGCTTGGTTGTTTCGGTCGTCTCCTTTTCCAAGACCCAAGAACCGTGCGTACTGGATTTGGGCCGCTCGCCATCCTCCCGCCCGATTCGCTTACCGCCCGATCCTTTTTGGTGCGTTTGTTTCAGCGAATCGGCCTCCGGCCCAACTCCACCTGCACACCCACCTCACTTATAACCGCCATCAAGAGTCCACTCATATTGTCATTCATAGCGGTCGTAGACCGATAAATATCACTACCTACATACACCTCTATACCTCCTCCCTCTCGACCTCACAGGAGAGCACTTTACTCGCAATCTCCCTTATTGACCAGTCATTTGGACGACGCGGAACTCTAATAATTGATTGTTTTTTTTTTTGAATTTACTGTAATGTGGAGGGAACTCATTCAAAGAGTGTGCTTATAGCAATCATGTTTGAGTTGTTCGGCACTCAAACTGAGTCCTATCATTCAAAATGAGCCTTGCCTTCGTTACTTATAGTCTGCAGCGGAAGAAAGACCACCATAACATGATGAATAAAAAGGAGTAGCTCAGTGCGTAATTTTGCAAATGGGTTAAAAACGTGTTTATAGAGTTAGTTGAAGGTACAATACAACTGTATGGACAGTGCACGGAGATTCAATGTTGAAACAACCTTATGAGGATTCGGCAATTCGGAGTCAAAACATTTAAACAGTTATGCTGTCGCATAATTCCACTAATGAAGCCCCAAACAATGTAGTTACAGGTACCAAGAACTCCTATGTATTGTTTAAAATTATTCCCGGAGCCAGCGTGCTTGCGAGTATCCTGCAGCGACACATTCATTCCGAAGTCGCAATCACGTGACCTGTCGCGGTCACGCGCCCCACGCGAGAACTCCCACAAGCGGAGCTTAGAACAAACAAGCTTAAGCACCCCGCCTTCGGCAGGGCCGGCTCGCTGCGCTCGCGTCCCTCCCTACGGCTGGTGCACAGCTTGTCGGGGCTCCGCCCCAAACCCCGCGCGAATTTTTTGCTGGATTCCGTGCCCGCGGCGCCGCACTGCCGCTCGCTGCACTCGCCGGCGCGCGGCGCCGGGGACCGCGTGTGAGTTTCAACATCTCGACAGCCGGTTGCAGGACTGCCAAAAGTCACGCGACTGATGGCCTGGCCCTGTTTTCAAGTATAGGATGCCATAAATAATCATAAACTGGGCTTGATCCGGAATAACCCAGTTGCACCCAACTAACGAGCAGGTTGCATCCAGGGAAGGGCTGAAATTCAGCTAGTTGCGCCCAAGAACTCTGAGTCTCGGTCTAGTTGCACCCAAGGACTCTGACTTTCGATCAAGTTGCACCCATCGGTAAGCGAGTTGCATCCACTTTCACTCTCAAATCGGACAAAGATGCGTCCATTTCGATTGAAAATCTCACTAGTAGATGCATCCAAATACCTGTATTTGAAGACATGCATCCGCTGTATAATTTTTGCACAGTATATGTGCCATATGTAGTCAAACGTGGCGAGATGGGTGGCATTGGGTATTTGTCGACTTTGGCGAAATGAAGGAGGATCGTGACGATGAGTGTGAGAATACCTAGTTTGTTTCGGCGTGCTTTGGTATTGATGTACTATCGCGTATCAATACACTTGTCGCTTCTTGTCCTCTGCGTCCATCTGTGTCTGAGTCGAGCCAGCATACTGGTCTCACCCCCTCCCTCTCCTCCTACTTTTCACAGGTTCTGGGCCTCCGAGTGCTCTCTGCTCCTCCCAGCTTTCTTCTTCTCTCTCCCACCTTTCTCGCGACTTCCTTTTTCGCCGCGTCACTGCGGAAACATTCTTCCCACGCTCCCGATTTCCCACCATGCCTATTCCTACCGCCGTTCTCCATGGTCTAAACGGCGTTGAGGATTTCACTGTGGGGAAGGATTCTACTCAGGGCGACTTCACTTTCTTACTGTGCTTGTTTCCCTGCTCTGTGACAACCCCACAACGCAATCTGTTCACAAGATCAAAATATGTTCCTGCCCTCGGAACAGAGGCTGATTCCGATATCGGAATCAGCCTCCATAGTGGAATTCACAGAGTTTTCCGGTGAATTTCCGATTGAAACCTTGTGAACCAACTATGGGAAAGTCAGGGGGTTATGCGACCACAGTGCGATGCCGTTGAACGTGCAATAAAGGCGAGTCAAAATGGCGGTTACAAGCTAGTTTCAATCTGCGGGAATCTATTTAGACACAAAGACGACAGGCGCGGTCACCAAGATTTCCATCGGCACTACTTCGAACAAGTCAAATTCGATGTTACGGGCGAGCACGACCCCTACATCGCCACTACCCGTAAACCTGGAGTTAATCACGCCTTTCTTGGTCCCTTCCGCGAGCAAGTCATCGCACACCGTCAGAAATTACACGACAACCCCAGTCTACTGCTTGATCCCACCTCACTCGCGCGCGACGTAACTCTCGA
Organism: Favolaschia claudopus; assembly: GCA_037176885.1. NCBI lineage: Eukaryota > Fungi > Basidiomycota > Agaricomycetes > Agaricales > Mycenaceae > Favolaschia > Favolaschia claudopus. The sequence continues at coordinate 94,582 of JAWWNJ010000148.1, read as the reverse complement.
CGGCTTACCTTACTGCGGTGGACTCTGTGCACTTCATGGCCGAACGTAACGATCTTCCTCACCTTGAGGTCATCTTGAAGGCCTTTCTCAAAGCGACAATTCCTGCATGGCAGCGTTTCTCAGAGGAGTGGAAACCCGGGAGCATTCTGGACTCACTTTCACCCGCCGAGAAACTCTTGATGTTTATTCCTGCCAACAACGATGCGAACGAAGGTCTTTTGGGCGGTTGGCGTGTCTGGTCTTGGCGCTCCGGCATCACCATCGAAAACTACAGCTTCGAAACCGCCTATCATCACGACGACACCGAGGCATTCGCACATGCCATGCTCACCGAGGAGGAGGATCAAATTTATATCATGCGGTTGGCTCGGATCGAGGATGCGAGTGGGGCGGCGAAAAAATTCCGGGAGGAGCTGCTAGCTTTCAAACAGCGGGTTGCAGAGGAGGCGAGGGTGAAGCAGCAGGCAAAGCAGGACAAAGCAGCGGATCGAAATGCGACGCTCAAAGCCGTGACAATCGTCACTGACGCAGAGGCACTTGGTAACCTCAAGCGAGACCTCCTCCGCCAACAACTCGACGTTCGTCGCGAAATTTTGAAGGAGGACGTGATTAGCAAGACCCTCTGAAGGATATGAAATCGAAGCCGGCTATTTTGCAGGCAATTTTGGCCTCAGACGCTCGGTATGTTCATGTATACTGGCTTTCACCAGACACATCTTACACATTTTCAGTCGATTGGCTGTACTAGTCTAGCTTTGAATTTTGTTATATGAGCTTATTAGATAGTTCTCGGTGTATATTGGCTTGAACTTAAGCTAGTTGTCGTCAGGAAGGAAGAGAAATGTATTTGCGATCAATTGTGAGATGACCCATCAAAGGTGTGATCTTGGTTCGTGTCTCATTCAACACTCGCATCTGCGATGGACACAAAATTTGGACCAGCACTATTTGGTTACCAGACGAGTGTATTCTGAATTTATGGGCCTTTTACGGGCATTTCTGGTGGAACTGGGGCGCCGAGAAATATTTATCAAAATGGTTTGATTTACGACACGATAGAACGGCGAGGACAACTCGAAAAAACACAATTTTTTGCAGAGGGTACCCAAAGTGGTGTATCTTCAACTTTTGTCTTCAAAGTTAGCTATGCGTGTACTTGCGGTTGCAGAATACCTCAAATGTTGAAAAAACCACGCGTTTTGGGATTTGATTGGGGAGCAAACAAGTACAAAGAGGCCGCATTCGGCACCACCTCACTGCCGACGAAGTGATTGAGCAGAAGCTTGCGTTGGACCAGGCTAAGGAGACAGAAGAAGCAGAGAAAGTGACGAAGAAGACGAGGAAGGAGGCGAAGAAAGTAGAGAGGGCGGAGATTGAGGAGAAGTGGAAGGAGATGTTGGTGGTGCATGCAGCGGCATGGGAACGGGAGTGTGTACGGCTTCGAGAGGCGGGGACCAGAGCCAAAGATTTGCCCAAGAAGCCCAGGAGGCCTCTTAAGCCAAGACCCAAGCCGACGGAGGATCTGAGTGACGATGAAGACGATGGGAGTGGGAGTGACGAGGAGTAGTGACTCCGTGTCACAGACTGTGTAAACGAGTGAATTGTGTGACAAAACTGATCTGCGCGGTATTCCGCCAGATTACAATGTATAAAATGTCTGTATCGCGTCCAAAACTTGGTTGCTCATTCTCAAGACCCTTCAGAAGGACTCTATCTACTTTATACTACGGAAATTGACTCTGGGCAAAAGTTATTGTGGGTCTAAGTTTAGGTGTGTAAACGAACATCAAAACACTGTACTACTCATTGGATGGTCTTCTTCCAGCTCGAATAGCAGGGCCTCGAGCGAGTCTACCGCAAAGTGTTTCTCTGGCAGGCTGTTGACCATGTCTCGATGCACCTGAATTGATTGCAAACGAAGGATTTCTGGTAGTCAGACAGCTTTGAGCGACATAGGCTTCCTCTATATCATGTTTTCTACGACTTTCATACTATGGGGATGGCATATGATATTTGGTTTTGAGTCAATAGATCAATCTTCCAAATTGTACCAATTTGGCAAGGATTGGCGCTAGTCACTGAGAGAGAGAGATACGTGAGAAAATATGATTTTTTGTCTACTTTTGGGCAGATGACTCGGCTCTCGAGTCCGCAATACCTCTACAGCAAGGGAGGGCCTCGGCAGCTCAAGAACAAAGCTCTGCGCAAGCGACCAGCCAAAGGTTGAACTCACCCGAGCTATACCCAGCCTTTCGGAGGCAGTCGTCGAGCGCAGAGAGGGCAAAGGAGGGTGAGAGGGGTGCGCCCGTGGAGGTGACGAACAGCGGGGCATATGGGGAAACAGCCGGAGGACACTCACGGTACGCTCCGAACCTGGCAACGGGACAGGTCGGGGCACCAACAGCGGCCCCACAAAGGACCTGGGCCCCTCGCCGTCCAGGGTCTGTCTTGCTCGCCTGGATGGTGCAGAGAAGGGAGGAGTCAGTGACATTCGAGATGCAGCCCTCTGTAAGGTTGATGGAGGGATCAAAGGCTGCACCGTCAGCGACTGTGAACTCCCCGCAGCGCATGAATGCTGTCCAGGCAAGGGTGAAAGCAGAGGCGAGCATCCTACCATCATGGTCGTCCGGGAGCTCCGAGATAATGTCAGCGAAGATCTGGCGTGTGATGGGCCGACGAAGGCGGCGGGGCGCAGTACCGTACCGGCGCTCAGCGGCGCTGATGAGGCGCTTGAGAATGGGGTCGTCAAGTGCCTCAACTGACCATCCATGCTCGATGTGGATGGTACGCAAGCTGGAGAGGTAACGGGAGAGCGTAGCAGGCTGGACAACGGGAGCCTTCTCTGCGATCCAGAGCTCGAGACCAGCGGCGGTGGCAGGGAGCACCTTGCCGTCTGGAAGGGTGAGACCACGGCTTCGGGCGAAGGCGAAGTACATGGCAACGACACCATCGTACCCAGCGCCGGTGGGAGACTTGAGACTATACCAGATGAGGTGCGCAACGGCTGGATAGAGGTGCGAGTTGGCCTCGAGCCACTCCGGTGAGGCAGTACCCAGTGCGGACGGAGTCGGTCGAGGTTCACCCACTGAAAACGAGAAAGGGCATCAGCAACACCATTCGCAGCAGTGGGAATCCAGACGGAACGAAATGTAAACCCCGCACGCGCCGCCAACAACGCAAATGACCGGAAGAGCTGCTGGGTTGGAGGATGATCAATAGAACCTGAGTTAAGGCAGCTAGAAAACAGCAGCGTTATCAATATGGAAGACAAGCTGTGTGACCAAACGGAGGGAGTGGAAGCTAGGCCACCCTTCACAGACTGGGACACAATTCCGAGTCGGGCCTGACTTTTACCGACTGCATAGCGTGCTGCTTTTGGGTCTGCAAGACAGGGAGAGATATCTGCGAGGGGAACGGAGACCGGAACAATATCTCCGGTTCTCAACTCGTGCACAGTAGCTCCGGGTCTGCGCTGAACCTGAAGATCGAGCTGATCCTGCTCAAATTTAGATAGTCCCGAACGCGGCGGCCGCTGGTGCGTTGCATGATCGCCATAATGCTCCCAAACCAGTGTCGTTGATGTGCCGTGCTGGATTTTGTAGTGAAATGTGCGAGCATCACAGAGGTCCTCCAACAGCGGGTGCTCAATAGAACATGTTCGGCTTGTGCAGCCTGCTCTGATTTGTTTCTCGCGCCCGGGAGTTTGGGTTAATGGCCGTGTCAATCGACCACAGCTCGCACATCGCAAAACACCGACACATTTACGGAGCTCTGCGTCGTGAATTCCGTGCTTTGCTGGACCTCTTGACCGCCAAACCCACTGGGTCTTGCTCCACTTGTCTCGTGCTTGACCTTGGATGCACTGTCTGCGAGCGTAACCTACCGGATAGGCGAACGTAGACGGATCAAAATTATCTGCATAATGGTAACGAGAGTTCGACAAGGCACGAACGGAGATAAACTTACCTTGCCGCGTCGAAATGAGTTTTCCCACAGTATGTGGACTTAATCTTTTTAAGTTCCTGTGTGTCGAGAAACTTAGCCCTTCGCGCACTTTCAGCCAAGTTAGACCGTTTTGGGAAGTGCTGTCAGCAGAATTACGCACGGGCTGACTCGGAATATTGTGCAGCTACGACCATGGTTAAAGAAAATAATTGTTTGGAAGGCTCAATAGACTTTGAGCAGCTAAATAGCCCTAATATGCACAAATTCTATGTCATTAAGTAAAAGGAAGAAGTGAGCAAAACGAGTGGAAGTAAAGTCCACATACTGTGGGAAAACTCGATCAATTTTGATAGCTCAAGGGTACGGTTCGACAGCCGCTGATTGTTCCAGACTCTTATGACAGGGTTCCCTTTGGGATGGCATAAGAGTTTGGTCACGAGACTAACCGTACGGTAATTTAGACCGCGGGCCCGATCAGGCCCTTTATACTTAAGATCTTAGGTCTCGGGCCGCTGCTCCGGCTATCGATCAATTGATCGCCGAGGAGGCTTGGCTTGGCTTTTATCTTGCTCTCTCCCGCCATGCCCAGTCCAATGCAGGCTCATTTCATTGAGCTAGTTCAGACTACCAACCAAACTGCAGCCAGCCCTTTCCCTACATATTGTAAGGGATGCGTAGAACATGAGAGGAAATTGTTGGTAGAAGCGGGCAGTCGTTTCGTGACGGTAGTGTACCTCGGACTCCTCGGCCGGTAGGGAAGCGTTCACGTTACCTTACCGTTACCGACGGGCCCGATCACTGATCTAAACCCCTGAATTTTCCATTGTAGCCTATTGTAGCCCTGACCTATGGTGCGCTCGGCCTAAACACCACCAAACAAGAACGAAATTTATTCCACCCGATCAAAACCTTCCCACGACTGATCCTCTGGCCAAAACACTCCGATTAGATAGTAGTACAATCCCTCAAGAGGGATTCTTCATCCGCTCAAAACTCACAATAAATACTTTTTCCGCGGGCCCGATTTGAGACATCAGTGATGCAATCAATCAATCAGTCATGCGAGCTTACGGAACATGCCTAATTTAGGTTACCACTGATCGACTCCCTCATTTTATATGCTCTCAGAGGCCTCTGTGACCTCGCTGCTACACCAATTGAGGCTTCCTGGTATGTCTCAACTCTGCCTGGCTCCAATTGTGCAGCAAAAAATACAATTCAAATTTAAATTTTTCCTTCGGTCGATTTGAGACATCAATGATGGGACCTACTTGGTGGTGGTTAGGCCAAGCGCACCATACCATTATATGCTCCAAGAGGCCTCAGATCTCTGGATCTGGCCGCCCATCAACAGCACGTGTTTGACATGTTTGGTGGTTTGGTGATGTGAACCGCGAAAACATTTTTCGTGCGATGGATTTGTGCCAGATTTCACCCTCTTCCTCATCATTGACACTAGGTCGGAGATCCCCCAGCCTTTTTTTTTGAGCTCTATTCGACCAAAATTCAAAGTTTTCGCGTTGAGATCAGACACCAACCAAACATAAATATTTGGCCCCCTTTTGATGCACGTGCTGTTCATGGGCGGCCAGATCCAGAGATCTGAGGCCTCTTGATATACAGTGGCGGCAAAATCTGATGTCACCCCAAACAAAGAAATTCTCATCAATTCAACCCGTTTTCTTTTCTGTGCCCTGTTTTCTGTGGTCGAACCTTTCACAGTGCATTCAATAGATTTGAAACACATGCACCCCTTTTCCGTCTTAGGATGTGATAAGATAGAGAGCGTGGGATCCCCGCACCTTACTTAAGCACGTTGTGTAACACTTATTATGCGTTCCCACGGCCAAATCCCCAGTGACCGCCTATTACTGCATTTGGTAAGTATTTCCCTATTTGGGAATGTCAGACTGGGGGAGGCGTGGGTCTCTCAAATACGTACTCCTGCTGTATCTACCTTACCTCTACCTTTCCTCAATACATATGCGTTCAGCCACCTCGTAAATCGACAGAGAGCTCGCCAGCACCCCTCGGAACGTCTCGATAGCGCGAAATCCTTCGAATATACTCTGCTTTGCATAACGTCGTCCACTCCCGCCGCAAATGGTGGAGCACAGGTGGAAGCAACAATCAACGCAAACCCGGGGAGCACAGCGACGCGTGTCTACGTCGACCAAGAGGTTCAAGTCGGCGAGTCTTGGGCTGAAGTTTTAGTCAAAAAGCCGTACACTTCTGTGCCAACGACTGACCGGAGATTCGACCACATTCTTATGGAAATCAAGCGCGGGGGGTGGTCTATCGGTCGATTTCTGGAAGAAAAGCTGGTTGCCTATCCATCTCGGGGGGGAGCTCAGCAGGTCTCCTCGGCATTCTGGGGCGGTATCATCGTTCTTAGGCGGCACTGGGGGTCCCGGAAATATGAGACTGTTAAGCCAGACACCATCGTGGAGCTCATTTATTCCGCGCGCCGAAGGTCACGCGTAAAAGAGCTGAGCATGGGAATGAAGCGGTAGCCTCCAAAAGATCCCGCCAAGATCCTACGCGCATGGCGCTTCCTTTTGACTGAATGGGCTGTCCAAAAAGTCGAGTGGTACGTCAGTAGTGCATCGGCGCATACTTCCGGCAATGAGGGCGGCTTTCATCTTTCAAAAGAGCAGACTACGTGGGAATTCATCCACGGATTCTTCCCCGCAAAGCTCATTGAGCCAATTGAGCTGCGAAATGCAGTTCTGTTACGGATACTCGCCGCTGCCGCACTCCCTGCTTCGAGGGAGAAATTTCGGCCATCCCCGGACAATCCTAGCCCATACTACTCAACGCACCTCTTGCGGAAGATTGTCCCAGGCTCGGGTGGAAATCGGAAGGACCCTATAGTCGTGAGTTTTCGTTCAAAAATCGCTCATGTACATCTTAACATTCAACTACCCAGATTATTACAATCGCTTTCCTTATGCTCATGTACGCCCGGAACCTGCATTTTTCGGTCTTCCGGAAAATTTCAGGGATCTGGCTTTTCTCGAATAATGCATCTGCAGCTATCTTCAGTGTCCTGAGCCGCATTGGGCTCTCATCATCGTACAGCACTGTGCTCAAAATGCTCAGAGCTCTTTCCACCTCGGCACAGTCAACCATCCGAGCCAAAGCATGTCTCCGTGCTTTCCTTCTTATCTACGACAACATCAATCGCATGCATCGCAAATGGGAGCCCGATCTCGGGCAGCATGATGCTATGGACAGCGGCACAGCTGGTACTCTTGTAGAGCTCGTGAACTGCGATGTCAAGAAGGCTTTTGACCCGGAGCCTTTGAAAGAAGCGCGCAATGCACGGTTACGATCTCAACTTACTACACAAGTTCTCATGGACCGTATCAACGACGAAGAACTCGCCTCTGTCATGGCGTTACACAATGTGACCTTCCTCATAGCTGCTGCGCCGTTTTTAACCCCTCACCAAGCTTGGATCAACCTGCGCTTGCGAACAACTTATGCGAGGCACCGGATGCCAGATGGACATGTTACTCAGATACATCCGCTAGCTACCTCCAGCCACGATGAAGGAGCAGCCCACCGAAATCGGGACGTTTTGGATGACCTGATTCTGAGACAGCTTGGACTACCAAAGAATGAGGTCGACAAATTGTTGATCATCGTCGGAGGAGATCAATCTACGGTGGAAAAAATCCGGACTTTACAAGAATTTCTGGATGACTGTCCTCACGGTTATGCACGGTATGGCTGGGTGCTACCATTGATTCAGCTTTGGCATATGGGTTGGGCCGACTTGGAACGAATTCTCTCCACTCACTGGGGCCGAACAAACTCAAATGCAGAAACAGGCGACATGTCCAGCTACTATTTCATTAACACCATACTAAAGCGCAAAATCAAGGATGTAAAGCGTCCAGATTATTATCCGACACAGAACTTCGTCTTTGACAGACTGCGAGCCAAGGTTATTGATTGCTGGAAGTGGGTTTTGCCCCCTATCTTGTCGTTCTCAAATTCACGTATTTTAGAGTCATGCTGGGGACAGAGGACCTCGAGGCGTACTTTAAGACAAATCCCATCCCGATAGAAGATATCTTTGAGTTGGGTAAGAAAATGGTCAACACTTACATGACTGTCACTGCGTCGGAAAGAGCAAGACATGGTGATGCGAGTGATTTTTATCAGATTTCTTTTCATGCACACATGCACTGAAGCGCCGGAATCTTGAGGTGTGGACCTTTAAATTCCCTGGATGTGGGAAGAACAAGTATGCAAATGAGCTGCTTGAGGTTGCGTGCAACTTCGAATACGGATATTCCCCAGATCTGCAAGACGCCACCCTGAACAATTGACTTTGTACATTTACAGAGGAGCGCGGGGGATGTTACCCCATGGACCAGATGCAGGAGCACAATATCAAGCTATTAAAAAAAGCTTCACAACGCAGGGATGCTTCCTTTGGAGACTCTTTCTATCAAGAAATTGTGTCTTGCAATGTTCGGGCTTTTGTCAAAGCCAACGAGACCATGAAAACAGCAGTTGGTATTGGGAAGACGGGCGGGCGACATAAACGGCAAAAGAAGGCGGCCACTATGAAGGAACTGGCAATGGCGATGAGAGAGCGGCAGCCGCACAAATTTCGAGCTGGTCGCGACTATGGTCATTCAGCTAGCGATGATTTTACGGCGGGATACCTCAAGCTTTCAGGGGGTAAAGTCAACGAGTTCATTAAGCGCACCCTTGCTGATGCAGGAAATATCCATAGTGAGGACGAGACTATCGAGAAGTCTGCATCTCCCGACAGGCTCCCGCTTCCTAATATAGTAGTTAATGGTGTGTCGGCGACGACGAGTCAGATGAAAGCTCGGATTCCGAAGAAGAGTAGCAGCGTACCAAATTGTACTGATTTATAATTTTTTGTTTGGTGTCAGTTCCATGTTCTCCTTGTCCTGTAAAAATTGTATGAGCAAACAGCGACTTGAAATCGAAAACAGCTTGAATGTGTACCAATTTTTTGGGTCTTTTCGAGGACCCTTGAGGCTGCGACTGCTCTTGAGCTTTGCGCTTTCCACCCTTTGTTGCATTCTTGGACAAATCGGCATCAAATTTGGTAGGCGGAATTTTCGAGGCAAGATTGATTGGGTCGGAGGCGAGACTCGAAGGGGTGACTTGACTCGCTTGTTCTGCGCGGCTCGAGGGTTGCGTAGACCCAAGAGAAGGCGAAGGGCTGAGCTTCAGTGAAACCCGTTTGATATGTCCTAATCCGGTAGATACGATCCACTGTGCGTTGCGCTGCTTTTCGAGATTCTCGTTAGTCGTTCCTTCAACTCTGTTCGCAAATCGTCAACGAGAACTTTGACTACATCCCAGAGGGCTCCGGCAAACTCGTCCTTGTATCTCCAATCCCGAACTCGGCTCAAGAAAATTTCCTCGGACTCAACAAGCAAGAAGTCGGTGATGATGGACAGAACGATGTCGGGAGGTAGGAATATTCGAGCGCTGATGAACAGAGCGTTCGAGGGGGAAGTTTGGCTCTGTCGCAAGGTGTATGCTGCGCGCTCGAGTTTTGTGGATACTGTCTTGATATCTTTGATCTGTGGCTTCAGGTAGGCTGGCACCTTACTGACTTCCGGCGCGACTTCTTGGGGAAGTTCGACGGAGGGAGATGCCTCGATTGCGCGTGGTCCAGGGACTGTATCTCCCACGCACGAGCTACATCTCCCGCAGTCCTGATGCACCCCGGGACTGTGGTAAATCATATTTATTTGACGAACAACACACCGGTTGCGAGCGTGGGCAGCAAAGACGAGAAGTAATGAGGAACAGGTTTTGTGTCCCGGCTTTCCTTGTGTCACCGCTGCCGCCGGTAATTTGGCCTTCTTTCATTGTCCTGCGGAGGTTGTCGATGGACCCGTGCTTGCTCTTGTTGCTGTTCCAGCAGATGAGGTCGCATTTGGCATGTTTTCGGCATGACTTGACAGCACCAGCCCGTCCGCGGAATCTTCAGCACTTGTGGGATTTGTGGCCATGTCTTCTAGAGGTGCGACAGTCTAGGGAACATACGAACCCGGATCTTTGGCTTCCAATATTCTCTTGTCGCCCTTCCCTGCCTCTGAATTGATATAAGCCATTGCTTCTGCCATGTTAGCTTTCGAAACATAGACGTAGGCAAAGCCGTTTGTCCCTCGCTCCCTGACTGGTCGTCCCGCTCGTTGCAACAAAGCAGAGGTACTGGCAATGTTGTCGTAAACCACAACACCTGCGAGGCCGGGGATGTCGACACCGACAGTGAGAACATCCCTGGAAACGTGAACGAGGCAATCCCGGTCCTCCCCGCACTTGTAAAGAGACTCCATCCCTTCCGCTTTGCATTCAGGGCAGGCCATTGAATGGTGGTGGCGGATGAGCTTCCGCCATCCTGCTGGAGGTGGGCTGGCAGCAAACTGCGAAGGTAATTGACAACACGATGGCCCTGCTCTATGCTTTGTACAAGGACCAAGTATTTCGGCGCGTCTGACGCTTTCATTATCCCAGGTGGAACAAGAAAGTCGAGGAAGACAAGGCCGGAAGAAGTGTATTTGATGACCCGCACAATCAGCGCAACATTACGCCGTTCGCAGTCTTGCTTCTCAAGATGAAAGCCTGGTCTGAATCCCATGAGCTTGACGCACGCCGCATACTGACGGCCTGGCTCAATGCTTGCCGAAAGGCCAACAAAGGTAGTATGGTCCGGGAGTCTCGCCCGCATTGTCGAAATATCTTGAAAATCTTTTCGAAAATCTGCTCCCCATTCATCGGCGACATGCAGCTCATCGACGGTGAACTGCGCAAGACGCGAACGGACATTTTGGTTGGTAATGAAGGCCTGATACTCCGCGCTCTTCATCATCTCCGGACCGATGAAGATAAGTCGATGGGCACCAGTCTTTGCTTCCGCCCAAAGATCTCTTTTCGAAGACACCAGCGACGCAGCAGTAAGTGTGTCTGAATTAATTGCCAAGGCTGCGATATTTTTCTTCTGCATACTGGCCACCTGTATGAAGGTAAGTGGAAGCACGACACAGAAAGAAATTGTACTTTCTTACCATGTCGCGCTGAAGAAAATTTGTCGGGGATATTACAAGGGAAATTGTCCCATCGCGAACCATGAGAGGTAGGTAAATTAGGGCTGTCTTGCCCGTTCCCGTGGCACTAATGTACAGAACATCTTGTCCGTCCAGTATTCTTGCAGCGCAGTCGACCTGGAACGCGTCCAACTGGAAACCAATCACTGGTGCGACTGTTTCGCGGATTTTCTGTGAACCGTTGTCACCAAAGCACGTATAATCGCCGCGCTTGGACCAGTCAAATGGCGGGACAATAGCTGGTGGCGAGGTCGCCGGCGCCGCCATGTCGAGACGCGTCGTCGAGGAGGTGTATGTATATTTGTGATGCGAGTCGGTAATTATGGCTTCTTGGGAGCCTGGGGACGAGTATTGAGGAGATAGCAGTCGGCGGATGACCCGCGCCCGCCGCTTGTGAGTACGAATGGCCGTTGGAACCCATCGGCCATAGGGATTGTGTGACCCTCAGTCGGGCTCCTATAACCCAGGAGGAGCGGGGAGCAGTTATACGCATGCTCAGGCATGCAGGGGGTCTAACCGGGTCGGTGGTTTGCCGTTGAGGATCCCTCTTAACCGTAGGACATGGGAGTTCAGGTTAAGCAAGATATATTATGTAATATTGACAAGCGGAATGTAAAGGTACCAGCCGTGTAAGTAATGTAATTATATAGACACATCACAGAGCCCCCCACACGGGTGGTGCCTGCTATGAAGCAAGGACCCAATATGCTCATCCCAAGATAGCATCACGATGGCCCCCCAATATCCTGCATCCCTAGGATGCAAACCTTTCCCAGGGCAGGGAAAAAAAGTTGGCCAGCTATTTTGGAGAATGTGATTACAGCCTTTCCGGAAAGTAATGAGAATGACAGAATTTTTTCCGCGCTTCTCAAAAAGGAAATCCCCTGCTTTTCGAAAGGAGAGCCGAATTTGGACATGACAAGCGTTGAGGGGGGATTTCCTTTCTGGGAAGCGCGGAAAAAAAGTTTTCATTCTCATTACTTTCCGGAGAGGCTGTAATGCCTTCCACATTGACATCTGCGCCATAGGCTTGATGTCTATGTCGGAAAAATCCTAAACCGGTTATCATGGCTCTTAAGCCAACACAAGCCGTTATAATCCCGTCAGCCATAAGGTGCATTATAACGCACAGGTGTGAACCTTCTAAGCCCTTATAATCCGTGGTAAGCCATGCCTTGGATTATCAGCCATTATGCCATTACCAGCCATTACGATTGATTACCGCACATTCAGATCGTCAATAGCATTCGAAACAATATATATTGCCTGAGACTACAACATGAAGACTAAATTTCACTTGCTTCCGGGTCCACCCCGCGCCACAGTCGCAACCGCCTTGAAACCGACGACGCGTAGCGGCTGTATGAAGGAATTCAGAAGATTGCGCAGATGACAGCATGAATGCAACGTACTTTGTAGATGCTACAGGGTTCTAGGTGATGGCCATCCTGAGTGAGAGGGGCAGTGGAGAGGTACGCACGAGCGAAGAAGTCCAGTCCAGTCGTGACAAAGGCGATACTGCAAAAGGAAGTCAGTGATTTCCTCGACCATAGGTATGTACGCAAATGTGACGAACGCACGAATGAGACACTCTGCGCCGCAACGACAACTGGGGGTCGACTTTTGAAGTACTGGGACCGCCTGCTTTGTGGAGTAGTGGTTTGAATCCTAGATTACTGCTGACATCTGCCGAACGGGGTGGGTGGAGCAGCGGGCGACGGCGGGATCCTATGTGCAAGCATTGGGAACGACGATGGTGGTGGTTGGGGCGTAAGAAGCGTGGGAGTCCATCCGCAGCAGCCCTCGGTATTTGTGTGAAGTCGAGTTGTGGAGTCGATGGGAAAATGTTGTAACAGCCTTCGGCAAGTTCGGCATGAAATCGAACCAGCTGGAAGAATGCTGCAGATTGCTCGTGCAGAGAGGAAATTGAATGTTGACTACCTAAAACAAAGCACAGATATCTTATTAAACTTGAATCAACCTTCCCTGAGGCTTCCCATACAAGTTGCTTACTAAACAGATTATCACGGCTGACAAGGGATTACAACGGATTGTAAGCCTCCGGCGAGCGGCTTGTAAGCCGTCTCAAGCCGTGCTAAGGTCGTAAGCCAGTTCAATCCGTTGTAAGCGAATTGACTTTTTTCCGACATATCCATCCCCAGCTGGCGGTCAGGGCGACCAGCAGAGCTACAGAGGAATAGTGATCTTCCGTAGACTCTGAACTGCACCTGCAGTGCGCCCCCAAAGCTCCAATTCCTATCTCTGATAGAGATGCCTGTCGCTAGTCAGACCAGCCTTGATTGCTCTCCCCTGATCTGAAGTGCATCCCAGGCGCTAGACCCCGCTAACGCTCCGCCAACTACGAGTCACAGACTCTGAGGTATGCACACTGGGGGGGACTAGCAGAGCTATGGAGGCGTAGCCTCTAACCATAGACTCTGTACTTCATCCGCAGCATCGCCCTAGTAGTGCTCCAGGTCGTCCTTCAAGGCAGTGGCCTGTAGCTATCCGGACCAGCCTGTATTGCTCCTGTCTGGCCCGCAGGGTATGTTGAGTGCATCCCGGCGCTATAAGAGCTGACGCTCAAGCAGCCTCTGAGTCTACGCTATGCATAGACTCAGGGTATGCACTCCCTATACATCCCCCACAGGGCCCCCTGTTTTTTTTGTTGCAGCGCCTGCGAAGCTGACTGAGCAGGATCTGCACGACAAAAAATAATAAATCCTTGTTCACATGTTTAGGGAGGACAAATTTCGGGAGGGAATTTGGGTGCTGTTGATAGATGGGAGTAGGCGGTGGCCAGAACTTGTCCAATGAGACGAGAGGAAGGAATGGGTGATGAGGAGTTGGGCCAAAGGACGAAGGGACAAGGGAATGGCTTTGAGATGCAGCAGCATGGTAGGAAGGAATTTCACAAGCAAGAGGGAGGGTCGGGAGGGTCGAAGAATGATAAAATGTGAGTGTAGCGGCACGGGCGAAAGGACTGTGTTGAGCAGCGTCGAAATATCGGCATTGTGACCAGAGACCAAGAAGGAACATAGATGTAGAAGGGAATGGGAACGGCATGATTAAAAGCGCAACGGGAAGTGAGTGAAATGAGTGAGGTAGACCAGCAGCGGGTAACCCGCGCTTGGACAACTAGGACTTTGTCTTGCAAGTTGCGATGAGGGTATCTTTGAATATTGACAGCGGCAGTGGAGGAAATGACGACGGGTGGAGTGACGATAGATGGTGTCCGAACGGAGGTAGGTATAGGTAAAGCAAAGAACAAGTAAAGGTACGTAAACGAGCGTATGAGTAAAGTACGAGTTGGAATTAAAAGCATGTATGTAAGAGGTGAGTTATAACCGAAAGGGAAGGCTGAGAGAGGATCGAAGAATAACTTGCGCGTAAACGCGCGGGTGGAGGATACGGGCTCCTTGGGTAAGTGGAGGTTGAGGCTTGAGGCTTGGGATGATATCGCTGAAGCTGAAATCTGAAGAATACCACGCTCCCTTCTTCCGAAGGGAGCAAACGCTGAAAAGACCAGCAGCAGATTAACCGCGCTCGATCCAGAGAAGACGAGTAGAGGCTCCGATCATCAACAATTGTCAACGGTCTGAATATGCATCAAAAGTTAAAGAGGCGAGACGTCGCATGAAAGTGGCATTGTGCACACTGGAACTGAAGAACGAGATCCCAAGTCAAAACGTAAAATCCATTCAAGGATGGCCTGCAGTCAAAGTCTGAGCAAAGCATGAAGATCAGGTTCTGAGTCGTTGGTACTCCCCCAAGTCCTGTCTTGGCGGCGATCGGCAGAGGGAACATCCAAGATAGTTGGCTCGGCAAAAGAGAGAGCCTGAGAGCTGAGAAGGAAGGACGAGTGCTGAGCGTGTGGAGAAGTGAGAGAGAAGGAGAAGACTCGGAGGCTAGATGTTGTGTGAATAGCGTTCGGGACATCGGCGCCGAAGCCCGATGGCTCTTTTCTTCCTTCGACCTCGCTCTCGCGGCTCGACATTCCAACAACTGAGAGCCCACTCCCGGCCGTCGAAAAGCCCCGCGTTGACGACTCCAAATCGCGTTCAAGTGCGGCCAAACGAAAAAGAGGATGATACGAGGAGGATCGCGATGGAGTCTTGAGGGACTTGTGGAAGTACGGTGTGGTCAACGAGGGGTACGTGGATACTAGGTACGTCCAAGGTACGGCGGACAATTCACTGCAATCCTTTGAACTTTTAAGCTCGCCGTCCCCCCAGTACACGCCATGTGGTGCTTGCTCCAAGACTCCAAGTCCCAGAGATACTTCAATCTGCCTGCCAGGATTGACAAACCTGCGCCCCCAATCCATAGCAAGCAAGGTGAATCTCTATCCCTCGCTGCTCACGTTACAACTCATGACGCCGCAAAATCGTATAGGACCGATCTATTCTCAGCAGCGTCGTGACGCGCTCGAGAATAGATCACCACTCAATAGCGAGGTACGCAATTTCGTTTCGCTTGCCTTCTCCTTTGATAACGCGGCATGTACAGAAGTCATTGATTACGAAACGGAGGAAGAGTCCGCTTGACCCCCAGCGGTGGTCGAGCACTAGGAGCTAGCAGAGCTCCGCGATCACGCGGAAGATCCAATCTGAGCACGGAGTGGACGGATATGGCGGAAGACGGTGGAGGAAGGGATGTGCTTGAGGTGACTAGAGAGCTCGAGGTGCGTCTCACAGGTCTGCGTTCCAAGGCGAGCGCGCTACTTAACGACAAGCCATCTCCCCAGTTTCGCCAAACCTTCCACCTTCACTCAACTTCTACCATGCGGCCTCTCAGAACTTGGAAGACCTCGCCCGCAGTCCGTTCTCAGCGGCATCGTAACGCGCTCGGGTCGGGGTCGAGTCCTCGCACCGGACTCGTGGCTTGAGGTAGCGTGGAGCATCGAAGGTACTCCACAGCCCAGCCCGTGGTTTGGGGCTCTCGCTACCCAGCCACGTCTTCTTATCCGACTATCAAACTCATCGTCCTTCAGAGCGCGCTGCCCCCCAGGTACAAGTCCTCTCTCTGGCGAGGATATACAACGGAGCAGTCGTAGGCTGCCCCCCATTCCTCGGTCGCCGTAGACGATTAACGTCACCGCACGCCAGAGCTGCTGCAATGACTTCACGGAGGATATGACGTCCAGACGAGAGTAGCAGCCACTCAGCGTTTGCCCTCGGCATCCTCTGTGTATGCGCGCTCGACGAGGGAGACGGAGGGGGAGCGAATCGAACGTGTAAGCAAACGTCAGGTGCGTCGTGTGCCTCCCCATACGGATCTACAACTTCACGGGCATCGCCAGCAGAACCTGGAGACAAGCAGCATTACATTGAAGATGCTCCTCACTCAACGCAAGAAGCGGAGGAAGACGACGGCCGGACCGAGATGTTGGTACGGAATTATGAGGGAGAGAGCGTGTAGGAGAACGAGGGAGTTTGAGGTATGCCCCCCGAATTCACGTATTACCGAGACTCAGCTGACGACTACTCGAAGCGCAGTCGACCCATCGTATTTGAGTAGGACATGTACACAGCGCTCTTTATGACCATTTGTAGCCCTACTTGTCAATCCTTTTTTGTGATTCCTCAGATGCGTAGATTCGAAACGGCCGAGGCATGCAGCCAGACGCGGCGCGTCAGCGCTTCCTCGTCCAACGACGACCTCGAACCTCGCGGCTTTGAATCTCCAGATCCCTTTGGCATTCCAAGGACCTCCAATCTCAGCAGTGCTGAAAGCAGTGCGTCGTCGATTGTGGAGATCACTTTCTCTTCAGAGACGGCCGCGTCCTACACTGTACAGCGCTCAGACTAGAGCCTCAAGCTTTAACCCAACGACGGGAGCTCAAAGTCAGTCCGTGCTGCCAGAGGGACTATACATGCCGCTGACGAGAAGATCTCCCCTCGAAACGGTTCGGACAAAATTTTTGGCCCGTTGGGGATCTAGCCTCCATAAGGATAAGCAGGTAAATATGTGCAGAGAATAAAAAAATTTGAAACCAGCTTGTAGGGATGCTGGATAGCTATCCTCCAAAGCTCGGTGTGGGAACTTCTCAATTCCGAGGGTGATGGCAAAACGGTCGAGATTCCCACGGTGAGTCATTGTTTTTTTCCCTTCTCCAATGGGAAATCCCTTAAAACGCGTTTTCGGCACCCAGAAAAGCCCGATTTTTCGTGGACCTGCTTACCGACTGGGCCGGTCCGTTGACATTTTCGCTGATGGCCGTCTCCCCGCCATTTAAGAGGTGCGAACTTAGAAAAGGACGCTCGAAATGTTGTAAAAAGGTGTCGGAACTTCCTATACTTATGAAAGATGAAATTCTCTATCACTTCACAAAATTTTCAATTTCGGGCCACCTACATAGTTTAAATGCTTGAAACGCGAGATTTACACTGTTAACATATTCCAGCTTTGGCCCTTGAACACATATTTGTGGATATATTTTGTAGCTTTGATAGAAATGCAGCATTCAATGTTCATATGGCATCTAAACTCGAGAATTGCTCTAGGGTGAGGATATGAGCCAACACTTACCATTATTAGCAGCCAAGGAAATTACCTGGGAGAATGAGGAACAATCCATTGATTATCAATTTTCTTTCCTTTGTCAGTGAAGAAGTGGCGCCCATTATCAGGACGTGCATATAAAGTGTAGCCATCTTGAGAAAGTTCAGTTTGAGCTCTGAATGGTTTAGGATATCCTTTTGAGCATCTTCTATTTTTCATGCATGGTGCATTGGGATTTTCCGTACCGCAGGGATTGTGAACTATGAGCTTTTTAACCAATTCATAAAGAATTGGAAACTTCTTTGGGTCAGGCAGCTGTGCTGAGATAACTCTATCTATATCCTCAGCATTTTTCAACCGAGCATAAGCTCTGAGAAATATCGGTGGGGAAGCCCGCGTTTTTGAAACTCAATTGTATACACAATGCCAATAATGTCCCCAAAAGCTCCATTTTTGACATAGTCTAGCAGAATACGAACTTTTTGGCGGAACACACGGGTCACCAAATCAGGGCGATCAGCAGGTGTTTGTCCTGGCAGAAGGGCATCTTTGATCTCAGGCCAGTTTGGGTCAGCTGTCATTGTCAGAAACCAATCAGGCTTCCCTGCAAATCTTGCTATTGCAACTGAGTCCTGATACAACTGGAACATGAAGCGAGATCCCCCAATATAGGATGAAGGCAAAATATAGCGCTGTCCCTGATCCCCTAAGACAGCCTGTGCATCGTTCGCAATTGCATCTGCTAAACCTTTATACAGATCAACACGGAGTTTGCTTTGGTTTTCTTTTTTCAGCCAATTTAACCGGCCTTGATCAGTTCAAATCAGGAAAACTTGTTTTTGCTACCAAGCGCTATGGTTGTCTATGAATGTCTATAAAACTGAGAACACCCCACCCAGGTTTCTCTGGGGGTCTATATAGCACCCATAGACAATCATAGACAGTCATAGACAACTTTGCTATGAGTGTCTATGATTGTCTTTGACCGTCTATGACGGCTATGGCGCACTCTGGGGACCGCCATAGAAACCTGGGAGGGGTGTCCCTTGCGCCATAGCAAAACAGTTTTTCCTGATCGCGGCGGCGAGTCGCTCCCCATGCATCCACAATCCATTTGCTGAAAAAGATTGCCAGCCTGAAAAATCTGCAAAGACTCTGTTGATCGTTGATGGAGACGATAAGCATAGTATTCCAAGATGGACATATTCTGACGCCTGTTATTTCGAACTGGCTCCTCTTCGCCCATTCGCCGATTCTCTATTTCTTCATCAACCTCAACTTGAACATCATCAGTGAGATTGAGTGGGATTCGAGGGTGCCATACATTTTCACCGTAGGGAAACAACAAAACATATGCCATAGGCTGGTAGGAGGCATTGGTCTCATAAACTCTTCTCAGTGCTTGTGGTCCATCTCTGTAACGCACTATAAGATCACGGCGATCTGTTTGAACTGAGCCATCTCCAGGCAAGATAACAGCAACTTCATTAGCAGTTGGCACATTACTTATAACGACAGGGATCCATTCCCTTCTCACAACGTAGCACTGTAAAAATTTCTGAAGGCTGCTCAGGGCTTCTTTGTTCTTGCTCTCGAAGTCTTTCATAGGCTTTCTTAAAGACCTTGACATATGCATGGTTGTTTTGTAGTACATTATCTAGAATTCCCATAATTTGCATATCGAGCCCACTTCTGGTGTTTCTGCGCAGGCGGGCTTGATTTGCTTCTACAGATGAATAAAAGTAGAGCTGGGCATAGACTGGATCACTGCCTTCCTCAGGCAGAAGAGACCCAAGACGATGTGATAAAACACCTTGTATCTTGAATACATATGGTCCATGGCCATCAAGCACAGATCGGTCAACTTGAACTCCCAGGAGAATTGCGGTATTATATGCACGAATATTTTTCTTGAAATCAGTAGAGTAGACACTTGTTCCATCAAACAGTTCACGGAGATCTTTAGGAGGTTTTTGAACAGGAGGAAGCTTGATCTTTCCACCTGCCAAAATGAATATGCGCCCGAGTAGACTTAAAAAGCTTTTCCGAATCCCAGTGCTTTGCACCACACTCGGCACAAAGCACATTCATCTGCCCCAGATTAATTGGCTGTACAGTTCTGTCATTGATTAGAGGCTTGAATACTTCGGAAGCGCTCTATTTGGGTTTCGTGCAAAGTCTGGAATTTCTCCATCAGGCTGGTGGCCCATGACATCAGGTTCAATTGGGGGGCGCTCAGCAGGTGCAGGTATGATCAGAGCCTATCAGAAGAAAGTGGCTATATATTGAGCAAGATGTGCTTGAATTGCAAATCTTCAATGCCCTAGCGGTTAACCCCATGATCCTGCCGATGGTGGTCTGCGCTAAGGTCACTCGTTCAATTCCCGACGCGGCCCATCCTTGAAACGTCAGGGTGGGGTCGTGGCGTGGTGGACAATGGTGTTTTCATTTTTGGTGGGACCGGTACTCAGGGCCTCGCTTGACTGACAATCAGTTGGCTAGTTTAGCGATTACAGTCGCCTCTGTCATAACGCATTGATGTCGGTGGACCACCCACCCTATTGGTTTTTACAGAGTATGGGTTGTCGCAACCGCGAGAAAGCTTAATCATCGCCCAAAATTGAAAATTGATGCCATCACCCTGCGGCCGGCCAAAGCTGAGCAACATTCGAGCCGTACATAATAAAGTACTTAAGATTTGGTGTCAAAGCACGTCAGACTGACTTTGATTTAAACATCTAGTCACATCCCTTACAAACTCAGTGTTCTCCTTAAGGGTTAAGGCTTAAAATGAATTAAGCCTTAATTTCAAGTTAATGCTAAGGCTTAACATGAAGCTGGATCCATCTTATTATTAACCCTCAATTAAGCCTTAGGTTAGATTACGTCAAGTCCTCGGCTAGCCTCTACAAGCCCGGCAGCCGTGGGATGCCTGGCAGCGTTATCACAAATTGAAAAGTTGGGGCTCATTAATCATGTCCGTGGAGGATTATGTCCGAAAAAGGCATACTCGTGTGATCCGATGAGTTCCGGGTCACATGAGCGGTGCTGTCAATCAAATTCTTGTCTCTTACCTCGTCGCGTCGCGCTTTACACAACCCGTCCCTACCGCACATGAACGGAGGAGCTAGAAGTAACCCTGGAAGAAGAAGACCCCCCAGAAACATCGCTAATTCTCATCGGATTCCCTTCCCCGGCCCCGCAATCCATCGCACCCCAAGTACCTGCTTTCGACCTTACAACAACAGTGCACCTCCATCCCTTCGTGCCCGGAATGCGGCGGAGCAAGAGTTTATTGTCTTAAACTTTCTGGAAGGCAATACCTCTGATTTAGAATCTTCATTTGGGTGTCCAGGGGAGAATTGAGATTGCTTGAGCAATGAGGAAGGCGCAAGTCCGAATATCGGTGTGTGTTTTTCACTGACGTCCAGACGGTTCTCCCTGACCTAATCTTCAGATGCTCTTATTATGTTTGCCGCACGGCCCGCACCTGTGCATTAGGCCAAATACTTAGTTGTCTAGATTTTGAGATCAACAGAGCTCACATGTAGTTCAAACTACTACCTCGGATTCATCACGTAGGATTGGGTTGAACGGTGAGCTCAAAGAGCATGATTGAGACTAGCAAGACCTGTACGCGTTGAATTGAGAAATAAATTCTGTTGAGATCAAGTCGAAATTCGAGGTTCAGGTCCGTAACAGTCTGGTTGTCAGAAAAAAATGGGGAACATGTGAAGGTCCTACTTGGTCTCATCCGGGATAGAATGTGCAGAACACTAAATTTATGTGATAATCTGAGACGGACGAGGAAGGGGACTCGTGCGCGAGAGATTCGCGGAAGATGTGTAGAACTTTCAGATTTGCATGGTTTTGAGTGTTTAGCCCAAGTAGTCAAATAAGTTGTGCTTGATTAAGTGCTATAAGTACTGTCTCTAACACAAATAAGGCCTCAGAGTATTGTTGGGAAGCATCTGAAGGCAATTGTACGTGAATTCAGCGTCCAGAATAACAGAATCTGAAAATGCGCGGAAGGCGCAATAACCTCAGTCTCCCGCAATGTGGGATGAAAGACTGTATATTAAATACCTGAAAATGCGCGGAAGGCGCAATAACTACACAATGAGTAAGTAAATACAAGTAGGTAGATAGATAGAGAACTCACCCTCAGTCTCCCGCAATGTGGGATGAAAGACTGAGGGTGGTGGACAGACGAGCGCGGTTTATATGTAAGAACAAGGCTGTATGATAAGTATCAGATATCTATCAAGGGCCGGAGCGGCGGGGCGGCTACCCGGAATAATTCATATTCTGACACCCCCACTCGACCCAGGCCGTAGTCCCATAGATAGACAGAATTTGGAGTGCTTGTCATGAGATAAAGGTTTTGTGAAAATATCGGCCACCATTTCATCTGTAGGATACCACAAGACAATACATTCTCCGGTGCGAACCAAGTCATCACGGACAAAATGATATTTTCTTTGTATATGCTGAGTCCTAGCGCGGTATTGTGGATCCTGGGACAGAATAATGGCAGCTTGATTATCACATCTCAACTCAGTGGGATTTCTCTGATGTTGACCTAGTTCGTCAAAAAAGGATCTTAACCATGCTAGATGTTGTCCTGCATTTGCAAGTCCAATGTATTCACTCTCAGTAGAAGATAGAGCGACCATGGATTGCCGACGGCTAGACCATCCGATTGCTCCAGAGTTGACAATGAACACATAACCAGAAGTAGAACGAGATGTATCTCTGTCTCCATTCCAATTGGCATCACTGTATCCCAGAAATTGCATGTCCATGCTGATGTCAGCCCCGTTGTATACAAGTTCCCAATGACGGGTGCCTTTGAGGTATCGAAAAAGTCGTTTTGCTGCTGCCCAATGAATTCTCTTTGGCTTTGCACTAAATCGACCAAGTACTCCTACACTGTATGCAAGATCTGGTCGAGTACCTAGCATGGCATACATAGCAGACCCGATTACACTTTGATATGGAACAATAGATCCACCTTCAACAATAGCCATATGGGTAATGATACTGTCGTCATCAGGGTCATTCTCTGTGAGCGGGGTTCCAGTAGACATAGGCGTGAATACAGGTTTGCAGTCTGTCATGCCATAGCGAGAAAGGACTTTGTCAATATACTGACGCTGGTTCAATGCAATGGTGCGCTTCTTACGGTTTCGAACGATCTCGATCCCAAGGAGGTATTTGGCTGGACCTAGGTCTCGCATCTTAAAAGTAGATGAAAGCATTCTTTTGACTTTGGAAGAGAATTCTTTAGAAGTTGCAGCAACAAGAAGATCATCAACATAGACCACAACAAAACAAGTCTGTTTGCCTTCTTTACATAAAGGCAGGTCTCTGAATTCAAGCGATGAAATCCGAGTTTTAGAATCTCTGTGTCAAAAGTCCTGTTCCAAGTTCTCCCAGCTTGTTTAAGACCATACAATGAACGCTTGAGTCGCCAGCAGTGACCTTCTGGAATTTCAACACCATCTGGAGGCATCATGTAGATTTCTTCCTCCAGTTTACCATTGAGGTAGGCTTGTGAAACATCCAGCTGATCCAGTTCTAAGTCATATTTGGCAGCAAGAGCACAAATGATGCGAACAGACTCAAGATTGGCAGTGGGCGCAAAAACTTCTTTGTAGTCAACACCTTCTTTCTGAGTATCTCCTCTGGCAACGATTCGGACTGTGTAACGAGCAATTTTGCCTGTTTCATCCACTTTGACTTTGGGAACCACTTTGGATTTAATAGGCTTGACACCGTCTGGTATGGGAACAACATCATAGACATCATTTGCTCGGAAACCAGCAAGTTCCTCTTCAAGTCCAGCTTTCCAATGTTCAGCATTAGGACCCTGCAATGCTTCTTGCCAACTAGAAGGGTCAAGAGGGTTCTGAGCTAAAAAGGCTTCTTCAATAGCATCATCTAGAGAAGCAAGCAAGACTGCCTCTGGAGCATCAGGGACTTCAATGTCTGGTTCGACAGAAGCTTCATTTTCTTTCGCCTGTTTACGTGCTGCATTCTCTGCATCACGCTGAGCTTTTGACTGATGCTGTGGTCCTTCAGCTATTCTGTCGTACTCAGCAGTGGGATGTTGTGCCCTTGCATGTGGACGTGTTGACCGCCTAGTAGGTTCCTGTCGTACGCCTGCGACCTTGCGCAATGGTGGAGCTCCCCTATTTGATGGATGGACAATAGACGGCGGATCAGCCTGACTTAGATTATCCCCCACTGAACCTGGTATCGGGTGAGGCAAAGTGAACTGGCACCATCATCGTCATCATCACCATAATATGGGGTAGACCTCTTCCGCAGTGTCTGAGCAAAATCCTCATATTCTTTCCTAGATGTAGCAGGTGCCTCAAGCTTTGGTTCTATAGGTGAATCAAGTTCCTGGTCATCAAACCGAACATGCCTAGATGTGATGGTTTCACCATAAGAACCATCTTTGTTGATTACTAGCAAGTCATACGCTTTACTGTTTTCATGGTAGCCAACAAAGATGCAATGCTTTGCTTTATCGCCAAATTTCTGCTTGTGACGCTTTTCTTTAGGAATCAGAGCATAAGCTCTACAGCCAAAGGGATGCAGGTGTCGTATGTTTATTGGACGGTCAAAAAGTTTCTCATGAGGGATCTCAAATTCCTGTGCTGAAGTAGGTGTTCTATTCACAGTATAACCAGCTGCTCGCATTGCTAAGACCCAAAATTTACGAGGAAGGCGTGAGGCAATCAACATAGTTGTAGCTCTGGAAACAAGTGTTTGATTCATTCGCTCTGCTACTCAGTACTGGCCGGGGCCATCGGCTTTAATCGGTCTGGCGACCGATCTGCCATCACCCTTGGAATGGCGGGGTTGCCTCTGTACGTACAAGCTTAAGCACCCCGCCTTAGTGCACAGCTTGTCGGGGCTCCGCCCCAAGCCCCGCGCGGTTTTTTTGCTGGATTCCGTGCCCGCGGCGCCGCACTGCCGCTCGCTGCACTCGCCGGCGCGCGGCGCCGGGGAAAGCGTGTGAGAAGTCACCTGCTTTTCTGTCAAAAGTCACGCGACTGATGGCCTGGCCCTGTTCCTATACATGAAAACACAAGGATCAGCTCACGTGAAAAGTAACGTGACTTTGACACGAAACCACGGGACCATGTCGAGATGTCGCTGCCGGATGTCGAGATGTTGCTCCCGGTTCCCACGAACCTTCCCGACGGCGCCGCGCACCGCGAGTGCAGCGAGCGGTAGTGCGGCGCCGAGGGCACGCAATCCAGCAAGAAAAAAACCCGCGGGGTTTGGGGCGGAGCCCCGACAAGCTGTGCACCAGCCGTAGGTAGGGACGCGAGCGCAGCGAGCCGGCCCTGCCGAAGGCGGGGTGCTTAAGCTTGTTTCAAGTATAGGATGTGCGTGTAGGTCACGTGCTACATTACCCGATGTCCCAGACCACAGATTCGCCTATGACTCTGAGCCGCGCGGTATCAAACTTTCTGCGCGGCGCGAGTGCCTTGGTAGGCTTCAGTGGTGCCTCTTTTCGCACCCCTCGTTCCTTATTGAGTTTAGCAATCGCTCGTTGCGCAATGGTCACCTCAAGACAAACATAGAGAACTTTTTGAAAAGTGTCAAGCCTTGGCTGCTGTAGTGCGTACTACACTTTCCAACCTGTGGCACTAATTGAAAAACTGGCCCAGCTGTCACACCCGGCCACAGAATCTGTTGTCCCCGCTCCGATGGACTCTTACCCTGCCGTGGCGTCGGGGGCGCAGATTCTCTCTCCGTGGCCATTGACTGACAACCCAACACCTTTGGCCACGAGCATCTCGCCCCCAGACGAAATGGAAGACATCGTCCGGCCAGCAGCTGCTCCCTCGCCCGAGCCGCCCTCTCACTCCTCACCCCAGCCTGCTCGGCGAACAGAGGCTGAGGTGCTAAACCTAGACCATGATGTGGCATGTATCGATGCATCCGGCAGCGTCATATTCTCAGATTCCAAAGGCAAAGTTGGGCCAATAACGTGGACTGTCGGTGACCAAAGTGCGCGTTTACTCTGGGTTCGCTTGCATCCGGATTAACCTTGCTAACAGACAAATTCAAAACTGCTTCCTCAGGCATGAATTTACCTGACGCTGGATTTGGGTTTCCCCTCGACGAAGGTGTCAAAAAGAAGTTTGGTCAAATCTCAATGAAATTAAGCCAGGTGAGAATAGCAAAATTGGCGGCCAATACCAGCTACTTTGCCCCATTTACCATCTTGCAGTCTAGGCGACAAATATGGGAATTCTACTACTGGCTGAAAAACCCGCACCGTTTCATGACCCCTCAGTCGTTGGGTGGCGGCTCTACGCTCCACCGTGGCGCGTAGAGTGGGTGCTGTGATAGCGGCCACGTCCTTCCCAATTGATCGCAGGCGGAAAAAAACAATTTCACTCTAGGCTACAACGACCAGGGACATTGGGGCGAATCCCTTCAACCAGATTTTGTTATAACAGCCGTTTGCATAATTCTCTGAACACGGATCATTTAATTATTTCAATTCGATTTTTTATTTATTTTTTGTGACGTAGTCTACAACTGACTTCCCACACCCACTCGCTGATTTTCGCCGCATCAGTGGCACCCCGACATGGCAATTCGATGGCGGCTGAATTGACGGCGATCAATTGTTTCCTCTTCACTCAGATTCAGAGGCAACTACAGTGCCAGCCGCCACCTTTTCGGCACACGTGCCGTGAGTGATCGGCCGGGAATCAGAGCTCGAAACCAAATTTTCTGGAAGGAAACCGATGAAAAGAATGCGATTCACGTTAAGACCTCATTTTCTTACGTAATCGGTCATTTTTTTCGGCCGTTGAACAAAAATTTCCTACATTTTTTGCCCTTTTCTCGGCTCCTGGCAGTGAACTACTTGCGGCGAAAGCACAAGAAACAGACATTCTGCCTCGGTCCGAGGTTCTATGCACGGGTAATCAGTGTGTGGCTGTGCAATCGGTCATTTTTTTTTTTTGGGTCCGAAAACTGAAATTTGATGCTACAGCTTAGCCGTTTACAAGCCTGATAGCTGCAATCAAACTGAGTCGTTTGCCACGGTTTCCAAGAAAATCAGGCTTTTTTTGCGGCCCGAGAAACGATTACAGATTTTACTTTCCCACACCCTTATATGGTAGTCGAGAGGTGATGAGTGGCACTTGAGTGGCACTGTAGCAGTGAGCCCATGCTTCGCCATGGGATTCCGCTCTTCTGCCCTACAAAAACCAGGTGCCAGTGCCGATCGTCGCCGACCTTCGGTCGACTCCTCGTGGCCCCGTGTGCGAGCTCACTCCATCTCAAATGGCTTGGTTTCCTACATACATATAGTGAATACAATGCAAACATCTCATCTTAAGCCGTTTACAATGTTGAAATGCCTGGGGAAATTTGTTGCCATACCAAGCATCATCTCCCGTCGTTGTTCCTCAGCATAAACACCTGGCCGAACCTCATCCTCATACCAATACAGCTCCAATTGGGTGGACGCGTACCGCATTCAGGAGATAACTTTAACCTTTGTTCCCCTTGTTCAACTTTCCGCCGTAGCGTTTGCGCTCGAGACCTATGACAACCTTTATATCCCTCGATGTCCAATAGATCCTCAATTTCACCAGCGAGCTCTCGTTGCCGACGTGCTCGTTGAGCCAATGATCGTGGCAAGTTTACAGGCCTTACAATGCCTGACTATGCCCCTCAGATCAGTGTGAAGTCCTCAGATCGCAAGTCTCGCGTACCAAACGACCATCGTTCTCTTTTTCCTTTGCTTCTCTCTTCCTTCGTCTCTTTTGGCCCGCCGAACGCCGTTCAGACTCGGACTAAGGAAAAATTACTTTTGAACGGGTCCGGCACGACATTTTGTTGAATTGCTGACCTGATTCCGACTCTTCCTTGAAACAGGATTCGCTCTGATCTCTACAGGTGCACCACTGACTGCACTCAGCTCGCCGAGATTCCCCTCGCGCTCCATTGTTCTGCTAAGCAAAAAGGGCTCCGGCTGAGTCATAGAGGGCATCTTGGGCAGCAGTGGGCGAAGACGGCTCGTTGTGGCGGGCAAGGTTGAGCATCGAGTGAATCGACATCGTGCAGAGAGACGGGTGGAGCACGCGGGCACGAACTCAACATCTCGACAAAATGACGCACCAGTGGGGCGGTTCACGGCATTTTGTTAGCGGTCAGCCAATACGAATGTCCCTTTCGTTTGTCTTGTCTTGTCCCACCCAGACACGAAGTCTTTGGTTCTTACACTAGTGGAGCAAAATGGCTGGAAATAGCCCAATCTGAGGTCAGAGTGGAGCCATACGGTGACTCAGAGGCATACAGGTGTAAACAAGAAACGAAATGCCCCACTCGATCAAAAACCGGACAAAAACCGTAAAACAGCTGTAACAACAAATGGCCTGGTGCGCTCGGCCTAAACACCACCAAATAGGTCCCATCATTGATGGGATCATTGATGTCTCAAATCGACCGAAGGAAAAAATTTAAATTTAAATTGTATTTTTTGCTGCACAATTGGGGCCAGCCCGGCCAGGCAGAGTTAAAACATACCAGGAAACGAGGTCACAGAGGTCTCTGAGAGCATATAAAATGAGGGAGTAGATCAGTGGTGACCTAAATTAGGCATGTTCCGTAAGCTCACATGACTGATTGATTGATTGCATCACTGATGTCTCAAATAGGCCCCTGCGGAAAAAGTATTTATTGTGAGTTTTGAGCGGATGAAGAATCCCTCTTGAGGGATTGTACTACTATCTAATCGGAGTGTTTTGGCCAGAGGATCAGTCGTGGGAAGGTTTTGATCAAATTTCGGTCTTGTTTGGTGGTGTTTAGGCCGAGCGCACCATAGAGATTTGAAGTTGTAATTGTGTCTTTTTTTTTTTTTTTTTTTCGGCCGGTCGCCGGTTCAATTCTTGTGGGCAATACTCTTTTTTGTACCAGTTAGAAAATTGATTTCAGATTCAAGTCCACCTACCACCCCCGTGAAATGAACGACGCGGAGTGTACCACGCCCAGACGGGGGTGCAATAATTCGTTGGCGTGGAATTCAGGAAGACATACCCTGGGAACTTTACTCCACCTTACTATCCACCTGGGCGGTATATTGCCCATATCATCCCTATCAGCATTCATCTTAGTCTCATACGCCCCGTAGCTTCGTCGTGAAGCAAGTACGTGGTTGTGCTATTTTGTCTAAGTCCGGTGCCGACAAGCCGACATCAATATTGCCGAACATCGCCGACGTCAAATTCCCATGTTGGGTGTCACTGATGCGGCGGAAGTTTGGCAAGTCATCCGTCCACTCGGTCCAGGGGTCAAGCTTGGGTCAAGCCCAGTGAAAACTCGGGCGCGGCTGGAATCGCCGGGTATCGTGGAACCTCGTCGGCCTGGGGCAGTATCGTCGTGGCTCGTACCTAAATACCATGACGTCATTAGGAGATGGCTGTTTTCACTTGACTAAGAGGTGAGCGATCGTGGCCGATCAGACACAGGGCTCTTTGACAACCCCCCCAAATTAGGCAATCCGATAAAGCCGACCACCTTTTCCTGGTCTGACCGTTCGACTTCTTATTGTGCCTCACAACTTGGACCGATAACGCTGAAATTTCGGCTACCCCCCCATTTTTATACTCGAAGTATAGTTCTGTGGTCTCGGATTAGGCTCGTTTCACCCTCTCTAGTATGGGGGACGTGAAATCTGAAGATAGTCGTTCAGATCACTCAATACTAGAGAGTCTCGGATTATCTTACACTCCAACGTTCAAGACGTATTTGCATATTTGATTGACCATAATGATGTTCGGCAGCCGTCGGCGAAAAGTGGGCAG
This sequence comes from Favolaschia claudopus, assembly GCA_037176885.1. Taxonomy (NCBI): domain Eukaryota; kingdom Fungi; phylum Basidiomycota; class Agaricomycetes; order Agaricales; family Mycenaceae; genus Favolaschia; species Favolaschia claudopus. The sequence goes on along the minus strand of JAWWNJ010000148.1, from coordinate 65,169 downwards.
GGCGGGTGAAATCGGCGACGCAGGTCTTATCTTTTCTTATCTCTCTTGATCTTCCCAAGATCTTCCCCCAACTGTTTATTTGGGGCGGATCAATGACGTACACCCCCCCTCCCCCCCGCTCGCTCGACTTTTGGAGGTTAGTGTCATGGACTTTATGATCGCTCACCTCTTGACTTCACCAAAATCCAGTCAAATATTCCTAAGTCTTCTTGCGATCACTACAGCGGGCAGTGCTGCCACGTCGACAGCGTTCCTTCCCTCCTACCACCATCTCCCGAGTCCCCGCCCGCGACGCCCACTCGTCGTCCTTCCTCGCTTCTGTCCTTCATCCCGCCTTTTCGCATCCTGCTACTCCCATCGCGATAGTAGTATCTCTCTCCAGCTTCCAGTGCGATCTCTGAGTCGATACCAAGACCCGAATTCTTGACTGAGATAAAGGACGATTCGCACAGTACTCGTGGTCTCGGAAAGTGATGGCGCCACGGTTTTCCAAGCTTTTCTCAACGTTGGGTACATATTTCTGCGTGATACAAAGTCCTACATAGTTGCAAATATCTATGCGGATGTAGCTACCATGATGATGGGATCTAAATGTTGTGGTTTGTCCCTACTCGTACAACTGGATTCCCTGGTCGCAGAAGGTAAAGAATCAGCTCGGGATGGCGTCGGGCGCCTGGCGTTTTCTCGACATGGTCGTACGCAGTTTCTTGTCCGAGGTGTGTGCTACGACGGAGCGTCCCTACTTTGAGAACTGCAAAACCGCTGCGCAGATTTGGGTACGCTACTCACGAGGCACACATGTCGTGGGCCGATGGGGCAGATCGAGGCTTTGCGTAGTTTTCTGAGTGTGGAGCTCTCGGCCGACCCGAAGTCTTGGGCGGCTCCCTTAACCACCCTCCGTGACTTGAACAGCGCCATCTGAGCCTCAGGTACCCCCGACCCAGACAGTTTTCGCCTCACTGGCCTCCTCATTGCGCTATCCCGTAACAACAGTAGTCTCTCGTAGACAGACGCTACAACAAAAATTGTCCTCGTACCTGCGGTTGTTGTAGTCTGTTGAGAAGGTGCATCGGCTGATGCGTCGCCCGCCTTATTACATAATCAGAAATTTCTTGGGCTCCTTTTCATAGCTTTAAGCGCGTTTTAAGCAAAAATTTGGCCGCACTGACCTTTCTTAATTGCAAATGAACAGCCTTGTCAGTCAAATCTAGACAAAATATTCACGCAACGACAAGATTGAGAACCGGCTGACAAAGCCTGTCAAACTCATGGGTCGTTCAATTAAGCTCATTGGATGAAGAAAATCGTAAATCTTACTACATAGACCTGTTGCAATAGATAGTAGAAGGCACCTTCCCAGCGAAAGTTTGCTGCTGGATGGTGCACAACGTTGAAAGAAAGGGAGGAAGCCGTGGGAATATATTCAAACTCCGACGATTGGTAATAACACGGGCGACCGTGCAAGCGATCGCGCTCAATAACAGACTATAACAACAGCGAATTCGTTCACAGCCTCATTGCCCAGCCCGACCTAACCCTCTCCTCCGCACTTCGCAGTGTTGCCGCACTCATGGCGCAGCCTGTTCCATCGGGCACGGGTGGTTTCGCGTTCGCTGCTAGCTCCGCCAGCGCGGGACCTCGTCCTCCCAAAAAGTAGGCGGGGAAGAGGGAAATCTGCTCTACCCCAAGCTGCGCTAGACCAGACACACACACCTGGCCATACTACACCGCACCAGGGGGTGGTATGGATCGGTCTCGGAGGCACAGGCAAAGGCTCGGGATGATAAGGCGGCTAACGCGGCTCGCCATATCAAGCATAACGCAGCCGGGGCGGCGTACACCACTCTCACACACGCGACCTCTACTCGTTGTTACAAAAAGTGACCGACAATGGGCCGAATCGTGTAGTATTTTGTTGGTTCAAGCACATAGGAATGTTCATTGGGATGTTCTGTACCCATTTGCATGGCAGTTTGTGAGAAACGACGCCGCGAATCTCTCGCACCAGTCGGTTGAATCTGACAGCTAACATTTTGCCTTATTTAGAAGAAACCATTTGGCTCTCGCTTTGTTAGCACAGGAAACACAGTTTCAAGTATTCTATGTTGTATTTTATACACGATTCTATTGTCTGACCAAATTTGGTCTGTCTGAACCATGTCATTGGGGCTTTTTTGAGCGTCTGAATTCCACCACTCAAATTTGATTCAGTTTCAATTGCAAGCTGGGTATCAGCTCGTTTTGCTACAAAAAGATGGAACTAATGGGGAAAATTCCAGCAGCTCTCTTGCTCTCTGTGTCAATCAAGTAACCAAGAGCTATTCAGCGACATATATTATCATCATCTACCCTCCTCATTAACCGGGATCAACAACACGGACAAATTTGAGGTGAAATATGCGCGACCTCTTTTCACACTATTTTGACGCCGTTTTCACAAGTATTTTGTATGACTGGATGGAATAGTGTCGTCTTTATCAAATGCAGGTTGGAAATCCGGTACGTTGATCAGAAATTGTGGATATCTTTCGAGTTTTTGTGTGGTTTGTGCCGGCTGCATGCAAAAATAGTATGACGTTCAGTTTGTTGACAAGCCTCAGGAGCCTCAGACAAGGAATGTCACGGATCTTTTCATGTATGCTGTAGAGAATTGTCAGGGGTATATTTGAAGCGCGACACTTCAAAAAAATACCACGTGGCCGTGAAGGAGTGACCAAATAAATTATCGGTTACTTTTTGTAACACCGAGTACTGCGGGTGTAGTGGCATCCATCGTCTCCGGGGAGAGTCGTGTGAGTTTTGCTCACGACGGCGAGGGCCCTCGTTGGTTCGATTCCCTGCCCCGCACCCGGGAGAAAACACTTTAGACACTCTCGGCTTCTGCCCTCCGACTTTTCAAACTCCGTTCCCTCCGCTTCGGCATGATCGTGACTTCAGGTCACGGGTTCCGAGGAGTAGCGCACTTGCGGTTCAAGCCCCGGTCGGCCGGCGGCTGGCCATCACAAATCATCCATCACACTTGCAAACCCTCTATTTATCGGCATTTTCCCTCGCTTTCCCCCTCCATCCATCGCCGAGTAAACAAAGAAAAACAGTAGATTTATATTGACTGCGAGGGTTCCCATCACTCAAATTCAAACTCCGCCCCCGCCGAAACGAGGGGCCCGAATTATATGTCCGCCCCACACCCCAATTACAAAAGGGCGGATTTCTCGTACAGTGGCGGCGGGATCTGATGCCACCCCTAAAAATAGAACAGCCTGTTTCTGGAACTTTTGATGCAAATGGAGTCGATTGGGGTCACCTAGTATTGGCGCCGACAGTGGCGGCGCCATCTGATGCCACCCCCAAAAAGTTGATGTGACCCCAATCGACTCCATTTGCATCAAAAGTTCCAGAAACAGGCTGTTCTATTTTTAGGGGTGGCATCAGATGGCGCCGCCACTGTAGGCTGGTCACGAGCCTAAAAGCGCAGGAAAACAAAACAGAAAAAACAGGCAGAGGTTAGTGGAATCCATTTTAGCTTATTCCTCCGATTGACTTACCTACCTGGTCATTAATCCGCAGAATACAGCAACAATTTCTGCTGATACGCAAAACTCGGAGTCCGGCATGTCTTCCCTGCCTTCCCCGTCCAATGGAACCGCCTCTATGCCTTCCAAAGACCCGAATGCTCCATCCCCATCCCCACCCCCTCGCGCGTCTACCTCTCCCGCTTCACGCGACTCTATTGGTCCAGACGCTACTGCACCAAAGATAGTTCTCGACGATCTCAAGCTCCCCCAGGCTTACATCGATCTGCTGAAGACTGCATCCCTAGACGACGAGAATCTCGATACAGATCTAGTGTCCTTCTCTCGAATGCACTCAAATGCATTCGACCTAATCAGACTTCCCAAGCTTTTAATTGCTTACCACCTTTTGTCGAGGATTATTTTCACGACGACGTAGACGACGAGAACGAATAGCTAGATCACTTGAATACCATTTTGTTTTGGAAGAGTACATGATTTTATCGAAGCGTCCGTGTATTTAATCCTTCTCCACCAACTTTTTCAAGAGGTCGATGGTCTCTTGCTCCTGCTTCGCCGAATCACTCACAAAGTTCTCCAGAGATTTTTGAATCACAGTGTCGTGTGCCGCGGCACGGGCCTCACTCTTCTCCATGAGCGCGAGCATGCCCGCCTGATGAGCAGCGGGATCAGCGCGGCGGGGACGCTTCGGCTTCCTGGTCCTTCCCTCGTCATCCGAGCCAATGATCACGACGCTGGAAGAAGCGGCTGCGCGTGAGGTGCGGGACGATGCGGAGACGGGCTCGGCAGGCTCGGTGTCGGTAGCAGCGTCGTCGTCGCTCTTTGCGCTCGGACTCGGAGATCGGGCTCGCTTCTTGGATTTCTTGCTGAAGGCGATCCGAGAGGCCGTGCGGATAGCCTCCCCACCCACACGATCCTCGTCGGCTTTCTGTAGGAAGTTCAGCGCGATAAAGTCGAAAGGAAATTAATGACGCACCTTCTTAATCTTTTCCTTCTGTGCATCCGATTTATCCTTCGCCTGGTCGTACTGATCTTCGAGACCCTCCAAGAGCGCGGCAATGGTGATTCCTGCAGAGGTTTCTTTTTGCTGGGGTCCTAAACGAATAGCTTGAGTACAGGACATGAAAATGAGGGGAAGCGCACCTTCTTGAAGGCAACTAGAGCCTCGGCTTTCCTCTGCACAGTTACGGCGTTGATTTTGGTGCGACGGAGCAACTTGTCCTTCTTGAGGGTGTCAGTGATCGCCTGCCAGGCAACACCCTTCTTCTTGTGCGGGGCGAGGAAGGCCGTGAGGTCGACGGCGGCACTTGCGAGCTTGATGAGCGCTTCCCCGGTGCCGAAGCTGGTCTTCGTTGAAGCTACTCCGTTCTCGTCTGCTTCATCCTCATCCATCTCGTCCTCCGAGCCGGACTCGACTGAGATTGCGCGACGCGCCTCCGCCCTTAACTTCACGCCTCCTCGAACGACATTGCCGGCGGCGGGAGCAGAAGCCTTGTGGAGGGAGGGGGCTGGGCGGCGAGGGAGATTGGCAGCAGTCTGCGTGAAAGGGCCAGCTCGGGCAAGCTCGGGTGTGCGGCTATGAATGGCAGCCAGCGCGGTGTCGGCTCGCTGTGCGGTGTCCTCGAAGTTGGAATTGATAGCCTGGAACTGCGAAGCGTCCCAGTTGAAATTTGCGAAAGTTCGGATGTTCACTGGGAGCCGATGGAAACCTAGAACACGTTGGACGGGCTGTCAAATTCCAGACGAGTCGAAGAAAGATTCATTACTCTCGATGGAGCATGCTGTCCGCGGCGCACTTATGGCGCCGGTATCCGGCGCCTCAAACAAACCATGACGCAGTGAAGAAAGCAGTCGAGGCGTCTCACCGGTGTCATCCCTATAACCCACGACATGTGCCCGAACTCATGCATTGCCTACACCGCTCATTGGGCTGAGTTGGAGGCGTGTGTGTAATGTGGAGCTTCCCGCTACGATCCCCCAACGATCCCCATATTCTCAAGAGCAGCGGCGGAGAAGTCAAGGTAGCCGCGGGGCAATTTGACACGATTCCCGTTGGTCCCGTACCACAAGCATTGTGGCGTACACCAGAAGGCGCAAAACGCATGCGACATCGTCGGGACCGTACAGCGAAAATCCGGGCAAATCGCGACGCTGCTGGCAGGATTCAAATTAACGAGTCTGATGACTTGTATCGATATGGCACGGCATATCTGAATGCTGTGCAAGGCGGTCGCATTCGCGACGACGATTCCGTCCTCCTCCTATCCATCGGCGGCGCGCAGTTGTATGCCATGAAGCAGTCGGATTGGTGGATCTACATTTGGGTGCTCTGTGATCTCGACAGCCACTTGCGTTACAGAAAGAGATATGTCATCCCAGCCTGGCCCGAACAAAATCAAAGTCGTGGAATCTTTACTCTTCCCCGGGGTATATCACCTTGCCGCACTCATGAATCAAGATTCGAAGATTTGGGACGCCGAGGAAGATCGCGTGTTTACAGACACTACCCGTTCCATATCCTCGCCACTGCGGATGGTCCTGGGATTGCGATGATGGACGGATTGGTCGGCCACACAGGCGCCTACGGCTGCCGCCTGTTCTGCCCGATAAAAAACCGTCATAAGCCTCGTGCACCCACTTACTTCCCTGTCCTTCATCGACCTGACAACTATACCGTGGAGGATTGTAATCACGGAGACGTCTCCGCACGTAACCTGCCGCTGCAAAACGCAGCATGCGAGGCGGAGGCTGCAAACCGGCATAGCAAAGCCCACAATCTTCAGCGGGCTGCCTCGAATACTACCACCCCCCACCTGCTCTATGTTTTAAATGTATTGTGAAAGGTTCGACCACAGAAAACAGGGCACAGAAAAGAAAACGAGTTGAATTGATGAGAATTTCCTTTTTTGGGGGTGACATCAGATTTTGCCGCCACTGTACTTCAAGATTGAAGTCGTCGGGCGAAGGTCAGTTAAAGTGGTCCGTGAACAATATATGTATGTATAACTAATACTCTATACGCGGGAAAAGGTGCTCTAGGGCCGTGTTTTAGCTTTGAGGAAGGGTATGATGGTCGTGCGGCCTATTTTTGGGAGATGTGGACTCTCTTTTAGGTGAAGGCGAAGTGACATTCGAGGAAGACAAGCTAAGCAGCGGAGTCAGGCTCCTTAATCTGAGCACACCGTCAGCAAAAATCCATTGCGAAACGATTGATAATTCAAACGCTCACTATAGCTCCCATCCCCATCCGCATACCTCTCAGTCCTCCGATCAATCCTCACCGCAAGCGGCTCATCCCCCGCGCCCGCCGTCGAAACAACATCAATCTCAATATCGCCAGGTCTCACGAAGACGTCGCGCGACAGACGCCGCGTTGCTGCGACACTTGCACTGCCGTTGCGCGAGGGCTTTACGTTGATGTGGTGGAGGGGGTTGCTGTCGACGCCGGTGATGCGGCCGCGGATGATGGTGCGGGGGCGTTGAGGCTCGCGAGAAGGGCGTTGGAGTACACTTTGGTTAGGAAGCATGTTGGTTGAGGTTCAGGGGAGGAGGGAGAGAGATGCTTAGGCTTACTTCGGCCGATGCAAAAGTAGAATGACGCGTAAATGAGCGTTCTGGGCGAGAGAATGAGCTGTGGAGTGAATTCAGGATTGTGTTGACGTATGCAACGAACTGACGTACCGAAATAAGTGATGCGACTGCGCATATGCTGGAAAAAACAACGGATGATCATCGGTTCAGTCAAGCTTTCGTGCGCACAGTACAATTACGTTCAAATCGACATGGAGGGTGACGCGTGACGCGCCTGAACCAATTCGACATTTCGACAGTGGTCCTGGCGTGGTGTGACAGGGCGCAAATTTTCGACAACCCCCAGTCTCGCGAGGAGGAGCCTGAAAACATTTAGTAAGTGAGTCTGGATTTCTTCCGCGAGGATTGGGAATGCGGTGGAGAAATACTATACCTTGAGCAAAAAAACCGCATTTCAGACGGTACCGAGAATTCAGTTGAAAATCACTTCAAGTGGAAACCTAGAAGAAATTGAACATAAGAAGTCAAGAAAACACACCAGAGGGCCCACATTACTAGCAAAGTGATTTTTTGAGCAAAATCCCATTTTGAAGGATTTTTTTCGACAATGGCCCGTGTGAGGCGTGAGTCAGTGACACAGGGCAAAAATTCGGTTCGGGAGAGGTGGGTGTGACGCGTGATTAACGATTTGAACGTAATTGTACAGTATTCACCTTCAAAACTCTGCTCCTGATGAATCTGGTTGCAGTGACTCAGCGGCCCTGTTTTTTCTGGATTATTAATTTTGACAGCTAAAGCTTATACTCACTGGATAGTGGTAAGTATATCCAAGACACTGGTAGTAGCACAAAGTCGGGTAATTTTTTTGAAGTTGCTCAAAGCATTCCCTGAGCCCCGGCACTGGTGACAAAGTGCTTCAAGTGCTTGTAACTTGAGGAGATTCAGTGTTACAAAACCGGATGCTTACTGAATTCTTTCTTGATGAGCAAGCAACCATTGAATATATCCTCAATCTGATGAAGTAATCGAAATTGTGCTCACGATCGGAAGGATTGAAAGATTTGGTAGTTACTGTACAATCTGATAGCTGAAGTTTTGTTTGGCTTTAATTGTAAAACTATTTACAGCTGTTCCGGAATACCTTGGCATGTTCACATTTTTTTGCACGCAACTCGCACATTTGATGGACTGATATGATGCACCTTTAAAGGAAAGGATCACCTCGGCTAACAACGCCTGGCAGCGGCAGCTCAGCGGCTACTCACCGGCTATGGAACGGGGAGAAGTCCTCGGAAAATGAGCAGGGATGCCACAAAAACGTCGGGAACAGCGGCATTCGGCCCAAATCTCCATAGATGGTGCATCATATCACCTCGATCAAAAGTGCAAAGTGCGCAAAAAAAATGTGAACATGCCAAGGTATTCCGGAACAGCTGTAATTAGTTTGACAAATGGGTAGTTAAGTATTCTAATTTTTTATACACAAAACAATTTCCTGTCTATCATCTCTCGATGGTTATTTGGAATTCAAGAGACAGAACATGGCTTTATTTGACAGTGCTTGCACAGAATTCTCTAGCAAGAATTTCCCACACATCGGCAATTGCCGCCTTCGTGCTGGCGGATAGTCGGAGTCCTCGGACTCGGTTCTCCGATCACCAGAGAGTACAATCGTGTACTCTGGTGGTTACCTCGGCAGAATATACGATTGTACACTCTGGTGATCGGTTTGCCGGCTGCGAGGCCGACAGAGCCCGTCAGAACTCAAGCCGGCAATTGCCGATCGGGTGTGAAACACAAGTCCAACCTTTGTTTAATCTATAACTTAAGATTTCGACGCTCTGGGGGTTTGAGAAACTCAATGAGGAACGAAAAGCCATAAAATAACTGTGCTATATTGTCTGAAGTGGCTCATAATTTTATTCCGAACCCCCATTAGCTTTACTTCCCGAGAAACTGTGAATGCTGAAAGCACAGTTTTTCCCTGCATTGCGTGCGTTCCTGACCTTGGGCTATCGCTAAAATGCTTTGTAGACTATTGTAGTTGACAGTAAGTAGGCAACAGCGTTGAATTCATAGAATTACAAGCTTGGGTGATAAATATAGAAATAAATTGCTTATGCACTTGTAACGTGCTTTTCGGAGAGACAGCATAAGAGAAAAGGAAGGAATGCGGTTGATTTAGACCTATACGCAAAAATTAATCAAAATACTCGATTCACTTCAATCAAGATGTCCACACCTAAATTTCTCAATCATTTTGGATTTTGCCGGAGAATACACTGTGTGTTGCCGATACTATGAGTTTCTGCTGGTAAGTAAATCAATGTATTGGGTGTGGTACAGTGCCAAGCACCACTTCTCCAACACTGCTTTTTCGGCCGAACATAATTTTTTGTGATTTATTTCTGATTTTCTAAGGAAGGAAACCGACCAAAAGAATGCGTTTGGCGTCGAGAACTCACTTTTTCCCACGGTGTTTCACTTTTTTCGCGTCTGGAAAAAATAAAATCATGCTTTTGGCTCTAATTTTGGATGGATTGAGGCCAGATGTAGTCATGCAGAAACCCAGAAAAATTGGTAGCCGAGTGTAGCCGAGTCTGCTCTGTCTGACCTACCTGGGTGATCCGCCGAACGTTGGGGCGGCAAAGTCCGGGACGCACGTGACCTTAACCCTAACCGATATGGGAATTTGATGATGGCATCAGCTATCATTAGGGTTTGTTTCACTTTTTCGGAGGTGAAAATACAAAAACTTGTTCAATAAGCACAAGATGAGTTGCTAGAGACGTTTTACACTGTTTTTAAGTTGAATGGTGTTGACGGCATAATGTAGTTTCGAGTTCAACATTTGATGCCGTTCCCTGCCAAAAAAGGAACCGTGATGTGATGCTTGGCACTGTACGCTCATGGGTAACATTCTTATTCAAATTTATGGCAGGGGGAAGAATATAGAGGCCCGTCAATCTTCTACTTTTTCGAGCATAATTTCCACAGGAAAAGATGTTCAGACACCTTTCTCGTCCCCAATATAGGAGCTCCGCGTGACTACGGCTTCACTCTAGACGGTAGATACTGGGCAACAGCTTACACAAACCCTAGTTTTGTTTTGTTTTGCAGTAATCCAATTTGGATGGATTGAATGGATTGCAAGGCTCGATCGGAAGGAACGTAACTTTTGATTCTCCAGAATGCACAGAGTTCACATTGTGATAACCCATAGTTTACGATCGAAAGGATTGAACAGTGACGTTTGAACATTGCCGAAGTGCCCGATCGGTTCGATCGGCAGGTCACGAACGGAGGGAACGATAGTTTTTGTTTGCTTCAAAATTTTGTCGAAAGAAAAACCGTGTATTGTGCCACGGCGCCTTCAGAACACTACGATAAGCGGCTCGCAGGCATGGCACAACCCCCAGCAGTCAGCGCGGCCCAAGCGCGGCCCGCGCACGGACCGGAGATGAAAAAAACTCGCTATCTTCCGATTGTACACATTGTAGATTTACCGGAACGTGCGAACGAAGGTTCGAACCTTCCGAACGATACAGTTGCGGCAAAATCAATTTACTTACCAAATAAGGAAATTCTCATCAGATCCGCTCTACCGCACAGCAAAACCACCACAAGCACGTTGAAATGGCACAAAGGGTGTACTCCTGGAGTTGAGCCGGTCTACGCACAAAAAACAACCGGATTCGTCATGTTTCTCACTGCTTTTGGCTGCACTTTATGAGACAAAGTTGCTGGTTATCCCGGCGAAACCAATACAGAGACGCCAGTTTCCCTACATCAGGACAGGCCAGCAGTTTTTGGTATTCTTATCAATTTACCGCTCGAAAAAAACGAGCGAAAGGAGCGAATTGACGAGAATTTCCTTATTTAGTAAGTAAATTGATTTTGCCGCAACTGTATGTAGATCAAAGTGTCGATCCTGAATATATTTTGCCCAGGTCACCACGATTCGTACATCCGGTAAATTAAGCGCGCGCATCAGCACGTGACCGGTCACCATCACGTCGCGCCCCACGCCGTTAGTACATTACGTTTCGACGGCCGCGGGAACTTCTCCATTCCGAGGGTGATGGCAAAACGGTCGAGACTCCCACGGTGGGTCATTGTTTTCCCTTCTCCAAGGGGAAATCCCTCGGCCGGGAAAACGCGTTTTCGGCACCCAGAAAAGCCTCGGGATGACCGATTTTTCGATTTCCCATCACGGACTGCAAAAGTTCACGAGCAAACGTGTTGGAGTCACGTGGCAAAAAACTGTTTTACCAACAACACTCAGCACTGTTGTCAGTGTTTCGGGAAAGTGCTACTTCTCGCGACTGACTTACTTTATCAGTGCCATGGCCAACCTCATTCGGTCTTCGAAGTCGGGGAGTGATTGGAGCGTCAATGAGTTGCTCGCATATAACATTCAAGTCGAGGCGATTTCGCCCCAGGCGTTTTTTGGCGAGGCAAATCCATCGTTAGCCTATTTGGATCCCAACATTCTCAGTGCTCCTGCGGGCTCTGAAGATGCGAATCTAAGCGATTCCACTTCCCGATATCTCGGTTACCTCGACCTCGCCGCCAACGCCACGCAGGAGAGTCTCATTGACGACTTTGCCAGAGAAACCCTCAATCTCCTTGGTTTCTCAGAGCGCAATCTGATACTTTCCACCCGGTACATCATCCCTCTCACGATCTGCGGCGAGATACAAAGAACTGCGCAAACGGACGTATGCCTGCTGCATCGTCGAAGTCTGATTCTTCTTGTCTTGGTGGAGGACAAAACCTTGTCCAACCCCACCGACGCCCAGTCGCAGGTCATTGCGGAGGCTATTGCCGCTTTCCAATTCAACAACAGCAAACGCGAAAGCTTGGGGTGCGACCCTCTGGCATCCATGACAATTCCATGCATCACAATGTCTGGCACGCGTCCAACATTCTACCTGGTGCCCGTAACACAGGAACTCAGCACCGCTGTGGCAACGGGTCAATATCCTACAACCAAGACCGTTATTTCCAAGTGTGTCACTGTTCAGGCACACACCCGGCGGGCGAGCGATGGGATGCAGGATATTCAGTACCGTCACCTTGCCCTCCAACGTTTCTTGGCCTTCAAAACACTAGCCAAACGTCACTGGCAAGCTATTCTAGAGAATCTCTAGGTGATGTACTGTCCCCTTGTTGCAACACCTCTCACCACCTTCTAATGTCGACCAGATGCCCAGTCACTTCGTCCGACCTGGTCAGCAAGCTTGTCAGTTTCTCATGTAGGAAAAAGCATTACGAAAATTGGCTGGAATCAAGAGTTTTGGCAGGACAGAGCTTGAGGTGACATATCAACGGTGTAGGCAAGCCCAGTGCAGACAGCGAAATGTCTAACATAGGAATTGAAACACGTTGTATGTAGAAGTGCAGAATGAATTACATCCGCCTCTGTCTTAACCCATACCGAAGACCAAGGGGCGACCACTAAAAATAATCGTGGAATCACCGCTGGTACTATTGTCCCTTGTTTGCGGCAGCATTGGGTTCACTGATCGGCCATCAATCGGCCGTTCAAATCTCAACAATGTGTTTCCTGCGCGGAACGCGTTCTATGAATGCTTGCATCCTTCGCAAACGGCTGTGAGCCGGTCAAGGGTGGATTAAAAGAATTCGTGTATTGAATAGTACTGTAGATTGAATAAACGGGCGAAAAGATCTGACGGATCCTTTCCGACTCGAAGAAAAATGTAGCCTGTGGGGAATTCGGTGAGCAAGATACCCAATGACTAGGAGTCTTGCGACGCATCCTGCGAAGCTGGATTCCCCAGGGCTAGGAGGGAGACTCACTTATATTAGCGCCGTACTTGGGGCATGACAATGCGAAGGAGATTCTCGTGTATTTGCGGGTTTTCCTGCAGGTAAGGCGCCAGAATTTGGGCGTGCTTCCGGAGGTATTGGGTAAAAGCCTCGCTTGCCCAGCGACCCTTCACCTTCACAACCTCCATAGGTATGCCGCGGAGTAGATACTCGAGTGTAGACCCGATGCGGATACCGTGCGCCTGCAAAGGCTCTAGCTTAGCTGCTTTGAATGCCTTGCCAAGGCGATCCAGAAAGGCGGTGCGGGTGAGGGGACGGAAGGAGTTTCGATGTTTGTAAGCGAATAAAGCGGCGGTGATGTCGGTGGTGTTGACAATGAGGTGGTTCTGCAGGGCGGCTTCTGGGTCAAGCGGGCCGGCTTGCTTGGCCCAGTGGATATGTTCCCCGTGCAATGCTGTCTTTGTTCGCGGGAGAAAGACGTCGCGTTGTTTCAGGCCGTGGCGGTCAACGGCTTCGGAAATGTCCGACCTCTTTACGTGTATTTGAGGATCGAAAGACTTTAAAGTCTTGACAGTGAGTTCGCCGGTACGGGCAGTCAACGGGCAGTTCCCCAGAAAAGTGCCATCAGACAACTCCAAACGGCGGCGTCGAGGTGTAAGGATAGAGTAAAGTGGGGGTGCAAAGTTGAGAGAAGATCAATAGTGTATGGCTTCCTTGGAGCCCGCTTTGAGGTTGGAGGAGTGAGGGAATTGGATGCTTTGAGTACAATGAGTAGAGCGTCAAGCTCAAGGTCATTCATCCTCCAGGGAACACCGTGGAGGATGTGCCATGCGCGCACACCGAAGACGTAATTGGATATGGTTTTGCCGCTGAGGAAACCGGCGAGCTTTGACACGAAAGCGGCGATGAGGGTGGGAGTAGCGGGAGCGCGATCAAGTTCAAGGATTTGTTTTGAATCGCAGTAGACGTGGTAAGCAAGCAGACCCGAGCCATAAGTTTGAGGCGTGCCTTCGGACCAGGCGCAGCTAATGACGTCGAAAATTCGCGCCAATTCTGCTTCCGTGATCGGCAGCGTGTGACCATCAACGGAGGCAGATCGCACTTTTGCTGGCACCCACTTCTTCAAACGCTCGACCGCTTTGCAATGAGGACGATGCGCGGACGCCAGCGGCCGCATACCAGGTTTGTAGGGATGAGGTCGCCCATTAGTCCCACCAGCTGATGCGATTGTCGTAGAAATCGTACGTGAAGGCATCGAATTTTCCGTTGGCTCGATTCCGATACTCGGTGTCTGGAGAGTGGTGAGGTTTAGGAAGGGGTGCAGTTCGGCCGCGCTGGGTTTCGGTGGGGGTAAGGGGGGCGTCGAAATCGATGAGATACTTGGTAAGTTCGGGGGGGATGGGTACGGGGGGAAGGAGCAAATGAATTGGTGGGTATTGTCCCCGGGACGGTTTGTCGGCGGGGTTTGAGGAAGATGAGACGTATCTAGAGCATTGGGAATGGGGTGCTGAATTGCTTGGTGGGTTTGAAAAAGATACCTGGTGTGTACTGTGCACGTTGATTCAGCCAGCAGCTTGTGAATGCGTCTGAAGATGATATTGGTTTCGGGATTTTTGCTTCGATCGACGACGCCTCGGTTGTCACCAAAGACTTTGATATGGTCTGGAAGAGGGCTGGAGTATGGCTCTGATGAGGAGCTCGAAACCGACGGCTTCTGCCCAGCCGATGTCTCGCTCATCAGACGCCCAACCCGGGAGGAGCCTCCAAGCTCGCCATCTGTCACGAAGAACGATGGCGATACCGACGCCGGAGCTTGCGTCTGAGAAGGCGAGGACATCGATGACTTTGCAAGGGCCAGGAATCGGTCGCTGGAGGATGGCGCGGGAGAGGACAAATTCCCACCACTGGAGGTCGCTGCAAATGGACTTGGGAGGGGTACGAGGCATGAAAGGACTGTCGTGAAAGACCCCCAGCATGCGCTCCAGGTTTGTAAGGTAAGCTCGTCCCTCGGGAATAATCCTGCAAGTGTGAAGGAGTTTTCCGTAGAGACTTTCGACCTCGTTAAGAACATTTTTTTTTTTTTTTTTAATTAGAATCCCGTTTATTCTCCGGTGTGCCTACGGCATATGATAGAGATACAAACTGTCAACTATTTTTACTAACGCATATTCCATAATTCTGTCTCGTGATGTAAGCAGACTCTAACACAATGACTGAGTGATTGCAACCCAGTCCTGTGGCAATGCCACAATGAAGTAGTGGGTAAGATTCCCAGGTCCTGTAAATCATTCCATCTTGATGGATGCGTAATCTGGCTTCCTGCCGGCCGACAGCACCACAGCAAACATCCCTTGTTCCCCATCACCCGATCTGAACCCAGACTGATAGAATTCCCTTTTTCGGCACAGTGCAGTGATGTGTCGGTTCTTTTTGGTGGCCCCCATTGAAACTCCCAGGCAACCTCCACTGGGATAAACCGCGGCCCGGGTGGGCGAAGTCCGAGCAGGTTTGAGTATGACCGCAAATAGGGGAGCTCAATTCTTAGCTCGTCGGCTCGTCTCGTCCCAGAAATTATTTAATTGCATGATGAGCTGATGAGCTGCTGATCCCACTCCGCATTTCTCTCCACTTCCCATCAAATTTTGATCCCCTCATCAAAAAATCGATATTTTACGGACGAGACGAGCTGACGAGCTAAGAATTGAGCGCCCCTAATACTGTGATACTGGAATGTGCTGGCCGCCGGGTGATTGCCTGCTGCGATCCGAGGCTTGGATGATGGTGGGAAGTGAAACTGTGATGGAAGTGGACTGGCAGTGACAAAGTCGGATCAATGATCACCAATGCCGGAAAATCGGTGGTGGGGAAGCCGGCGAGTGTCAAAAGTGTTTTCTCGCCGGGGGGTGGGGGGTTCGAACTGCTGCCCAAAAACTCCGCCAGCAGCTGACGTGTTGAAACGCCGCATGATAGACCACTCCTCCATCATGCCCCTTCGTTCAGAACATGCTCCCGCTTCGAGCGCCAAGCTGCGATGGCCGCCAAATATTTCGTCTTCTTCTCATCTGGGAGAGCGACCGTGCGGTTGGTGAGATTCCACAGGAAACCCGTGAACGGGAACTCGGGGGAGAACGGTACGTCCTTCTCGACATTCCAGGTGATTCCCAAATGTTCTGAGAAGCGATTGATGTCGTCGATATTGTAGGTGAAGCGGGCATCGTGAATGGAGCGGGGAGATTGGTTGGATAGGTCGATGATGAGGAACACCATGTCCTCGTCAAATTCGGAGATGCGATTGTCAGGTAGGACCTCTCCCCCGTACCAGAGACGGCCCCCGGTATGATGGACACCTCCCCTTGCAGCAATCCGTTCCGCACATTCAGCGCGCACGGTGTTGAACTGTTGCAAGTGTTCGCGCAGGAAGCGGAGGAAGGCATGGTCATCGACCCATTTTGATAACGGGCCAATTCCTTTCCAGCGAAATAAATCGGCTTGGGCGTCGCCAATGATACCGTAGACACCACAAGCTGAAGACGCTCCGAACGCGACGGAAAAATCAAGAGCGAAGTCGTCGTTGTCGGTGAGACGGATGACGGCAGCAGGCCATTGGGAAGGAGCCAACGGTGCACGCCGGTAAGCCTCCGATATATCCCTGCAGGCTCCTTCTGATCCAGGGGGTAGACGGTGGCAGGTGAAAGAAAATGCGTTGAATGTTCCCCAGTAGCAAGGGAAAGTGTCGGAGTCAATGGTGGAATTAATAGAGACGTGGGTATCGGTTGGTGTACGAGGATAAGAAAAATTCTGGACGAGTCGTTGTTTACAAGGATTGTGAGGTTTCGGAACCAGGGATAAGGGAGAGGACTGGAAAGGGCCAACGAGGGATTCGACGGCAGCTTGTGTGAGTGGGCCCATGTAGCGATTGGATTCGAGCTCGTGTTTGACAATGCGGGTAAATTCTGCAACGTGAATACGCATAGTCGGGCTATTAAGTGGAACTTGCGTGTGGAGAATAAGGGGAAAACCAGCGTCGAAACCGTGTTGTAAAGATGAAGGAAGGCGCGGGTATCGTTTGATGAGACCAGACTGCGTGAGCGCGTCGCGCCAGGCGCCGTGCTTGAGGGGAGTGACAGCGCTTTTAGCTCTCTGCGCGAGCGCATTCCTGAGCGCTGTGATGTCTGCCACAGCCGTAACACTCGTGGACGTGTGAGTGCTGTCGGTTGCAGCCCCGAGGTCGATTGAAAGCGAGGCAGACGAATTCTCCCGCCGGGTTGACGAGTCTGGAGTCGCCATCGCGTTGGACACGCGCCGGCGTTTTCTTGTCCCAGAGAACGGTGCTCTTGCAAGCTCCAACGTTGTGTTTGTGGCGCCCGAGGCAGACGGCGCAGGCCGGAAGCGCTTCCCGTCCCGCGCCTCCGCGAAAAGACTCGCGTCTGGGGGACGCGGAACGCCCGCGATCGCGGCGTTAGCGCCTTTCGGGTGATGCGGATCTGCCTCTGACTGCAGTTCGGTGGGACCGTGCATTGGAATCAGCCTAGGGTTTTGACATGAATTTTTACGCGTGAATGGTTCGCCATTCGGGTGATTGCATGTTTGGTTGCATTTACGCGTGGATGGTTCGCGTTTTGGATGATCACATGTTCGAGTTTGGATGTATTGCGCGTGAATGGTTCGCGATTGGAAGAATGAAATTGTGTTTGAATTAATGACGCGTGAATGGTTCGCGTTGGGGAGGATTACACGTGTATGGTTCGTGTTTAGATGTATTACGCGTGAATGATTCGCGTTTTGAATGGTTTATTTTGGAGAAGAAGTCGGAATGAGAATGAGATTGAACGATAAATAGAGAAAAATCAGAGATAGCTCGGCGAATAAAGATAAGATCACAAAGACGCACCGTATCAAACCTATCCAGTTGCATTCTATCCAACAACTCGTGCCGGACGGTCCGAAGCAGGTCCTCGTTGATGTTGGCAATGTTGAAGAATGTACCCAGCTTGATCTGGTCGTGCCATTCGCGTCGAACCCGAGCTTGGAAAAGGAGGAGGGTTTTTTTTTTCTCCGTGAGGTTCATGGCGCATACCGTGATTGTCAAGGTTGTAGAAGAATTGAGCCAGCGCCATCACGTACTCCTTGGGCCATTTAGCAGCTTCCATTTCCTTGACGAGCAGAGTTTTGGCGGCAGACATCTCGGACCAGGTGAGATTCTCGTCAAGAATGACTTTGTCGGAGGGCTTCGAGACGGAAACAGGAGCGAGAGCGAGGACGTCGTCGGAGCGGGTGATGCCGAAGGTGTCGTCAGATGCTACACCGCGATTGGACTTCGCTGCGTCCATGCATCCAGCGTAAGTGAAATACCAAAGCTCGATGTATTCGTATGCGGAAACTTTCCTCTTGGCGAAAGGGGAAGGGCGGGGTGAAAGGATGCTCGGAGCACGAGCGGCAGCGTCAAAAACAGGTAGCTTGGGTTTCTTCTTCTCGGCTTCCTTTTTCTCTGCCTCGTCCTCCTTTTCCTTCTCCAGCCTAAGCCGCTCTTGTTCCTCGCGGGCGTGCCGGTCGGCTTCCTCTCTAGTCTGCTGTTCTTCAAGTAATTGATTAGCCCAAATATCCTTTCTAGCTTGGTGGTCCAGGTTCCAAGAGTCAGCCATTTTCTGTGCGGCCTCATCCTCCGAGATACTCAACCCCTGAGCGAGTTGGGAGCGGAGATTTCGGTGTGAGTCGAGGGTGAAATCTGGGCAGATTTCCAAGTTAGGACCCAGAGTAAGGGCAGGCATGATGCAAAAATTCTGCGCAGATGAAGAGAGATTTTGCGGCAGTCGACGGAGCGGAGCGAGAAAGAGAAAGAGATGAATTAGGGGCTCCGGCGACTAGCCGCAATCATATGGGGGTCGGCAACAACGGTACCATTGATGGCCCATCACATCATCGCACAGCCACCTCACAATCCGTCGAATCTCTCACCTCGACGTCTTCCAATATCTCGCGCCTCTCTGGGTTCAGCTAAACGATTCAATATACTCGGGAACTACTATATAACACTATTTAACAACCTATAGACAATCTCTATACTACAAGAATTAATTTGAATTATTCCTCCATCTCGTGCTCCTCCTCAGCACTCCAATCCTCTTGGATAACAACCTCGGGCTCAATCGAAGGAATCGCAGGGGTGGGAAGACCTTCAGTGCCTCCTCCAATGCTACCTGCTTGTCGGCCTTGACTTTGAGCTGACTGTTGGGCTTGATCCCTGGAACTCCGCGAAGCCGTAAGATCTTAAGCTGTTCATCGAGTTTCTTGACTGTCGTTTTCGATGCGCGGACCTCTGCAAGTGAGGTAAAGACCCGAATCTGGAGAAGCTCGCCCAGTTCTTTGGCCTGCTGTCTTCTTTTCACCAATTCCTTCTCTTTCTTCATCTTTGCCAACCGCATTCGAAACTCTGCAAGATCTTTCTTGCGTTTCTTTTCCAGCCCACTAGCGTCAAGAATTCTCGCCCTGAGCCTAAGGTCACGATGATCTTCTTCGACCAGCACCGCGTCCATGAAGTCCTGTGTGTTGTTTCGACGATACATCGCCATTGCATTGTACTGGTGCAGGGTTAAGCGCGGATATGTCCGCATCATCACCCTATATCCACCAAGGGAACCCTCGTTCGCATCGTTTGTCGACGGCATCCACACCAATTGGAGCTCGGTTGCCGATGCTTCATCGATCAAACCTCCCGGCGCAAACTCGTCCGAGAAACGAACCCAAGTATTCAAGGCACCTCGGAAGAACGAAAGAGTAATCGCCTGAAGATTCGGTAGCTTCGGCATCAGCGCGAGAACTGCTGTAATCGCATCTGGATCCTCCCATTTCTTCCCATCAAGACTCGCGCTGGCATGGGAAATGTCGTCCGATGAAAAGAGGAGGCTCGGGTCATCCAGGATGGATTGGATGTGGTCCCGAACGTCCCTGTGGAGTGGTCCGAGGTCCAGCAGGTTCGTCTCCTCCGTTCCTGGGCCACGGACAACACGCATATACGGGTGGGTGATGCATTGCTGATAGAGAATCATCGCGCACAGTTCCTCTAGTGTCGGAATATCCTCCAATGCGCGCCGCACGTTCAACTCGATGTTAGTGAGTGCAGGGGTTGCCTTTGACCATTCGATGACCTGAAGAAACTCCAGATACAGCTCGCGGTATTTGATCAACTCTGCGGCAGCGAGTCCGTGGCTGCCGAAGCGCGTCTGGTTTGTCGGTGGGAATCGTGGGTGAGGTTTGCCAGTTTTTGCCGTAAAAAAGTCGACGTGGCGGTCGCCTTGACCAATCTTCCCATCTTTATTGTGGAATATAGCACCCGCAATTGCGCAAGTCTTCACCCCGCCGCGTGTCGATGATTCAAAAGCAGTCTGTTCCAATTCTGTAAGCGTGTCCGGAACCGCTGTACCTGGCTCCAGAACCCGTTTCAAGAGCGCTGCGTTGGCCTTGTTGGCAAGTACAATGGGTGGGGTGAGTCCAAGTCGCTCGTGTTCCTTCATCATCTCCGTATTGCCGCCTTTGAAACTATTTTGATCCTTGTGCATGCAGCACCCGCCCCAGAAGAATAAGATGATTGAGCGGCGCTCCTCGTCCGAGAGAGAGTCGAATTCCGCCTCTCCGAGCTCCTTGACAAGTCGATGAACAAGGTCTCGATCGCGGGAGGTCTGCTCCGACGGCGACAATTTATTCCATGCTTCAAGGCCTCCAGCTTCGACGATTTTGCGAGTGTTCCAAGCGGCGATGTAGAGTATTGCCTCATCGAACTCTTTCCGAGCCAGCGCAGCCTCACCGAGGTCTTGTATAACAGCCTCCTTCTTCACTTCATTTAGCCCTCGTGCCGTCGCCTTTTCCACCGCAGCATGATCCCCGTTTGCCCCGTGCAGAATCCGCAGGAACTGGCGGTATGTATACTTCTTGTTCAGCCGAGCAGCGAGCGGACTGGCATTGAATGCATCCATGCTTCCCCCGATTCGGGTCTCCCATCCTGCCACAGCCTCTTCAACGCCGTGGTCAAGGGTGGAGTGTACCCCGACGCTTCGGACTTTGAAGCTGGCCATTGCGATAATCCGGAACTCGCATTGCAATATGACTGGCCTCAAAGTTTACGCCTCGATTAGACGTGCTGTCGGCGCTGACGGTAAGACCTGAAAATTTTAAATTAAACTGAGTAACGAGTGACATAGAGCTGAAACGAAGACTTACTTTGATTGAGACCAATCTCATATGGAAGTTGAAGCGTCGAGGCAGCAATACCACCTTCCAGAACGGCTCTACTAACCGTCCTCGCGCTCATTGAGCGGTCAATTTTGACGCCAAAGGTGAGTGCGACATCAGATATGACTTTTCCAATATTTTTGCGGGGACAGCCGCTCGAGACCATGATACGAGCAAGACGGCGCGCCTGAACGGTGTAAACACCCTTCTGTGTCAGTCGCCACAGGTTCGGCCTCGTTTTAGCCTTTGCAATTGTCCGAGACATGACTGCAGCTGCTCGTGCGAGCCGTTTTTGAAGCGCCCGATTTTGATTCTTGAGGCCGTTTCTCTCTGCGTGGGCCTTCAGCGCAGCCTGCCTGGCCTTCTCCCTCTGAGACGACATATGGGCTGCGATTGCGATCGCCTTTGCATTCAAAACTCGACCTGCAAGCTTCGCATTTTCAAAATCACGGCGCAGAGCTTGATTTGCTGTTTTCAGGTCCTTGTTTTCCTCCCTGAAGCGTTTTTGTTGTTTCAACAGATCCCGAAGACGCCTCTGGGACTTTTGAAAGCTGTGCTTCCAGTCTCGAGGTGGTTTCGCATCGGCCGCGGGTGGTGGAGGTTGGAAGGGTACAATCTCTTGATTTTCTTTGCCGCGTTTGAGATTCTTGAAAGCAGTGGCTTTCTGAGCAGAACTCCGTCCCTTGGACTTTCGAGAGGGTGCATTTTTGCCTCCAGTACCCATTCCTCAACCTCAAATATGGTCAGCCTTTGGCACAGACGCAAAAAAACGCGTCGTCGGCGTACCTCCCCCCAAACTATATTTCCGTATTCTGTGACACCTAGCTCGGCTGGAAATGGCTGGATTGCTGATATGGTCAGCATATAACCTAGATGTAGATGTTTCCCAAGTTTACTGACTTGCGGATGCTTGGAATATAAATATCGGGCGCGTCGTGCGCGCATCCGCGACTTTGACGCGAAATGTCACGGAGTGTCACACCGCGATTAGACGTCTGATGTCACAATTGCGGACTTCAAATCTGCAAGCCGTTGTCCCGGGCTGAGCACCTCCGGCCGGCAACACGGCGAGCATATAATAAAATATCTCGGATTTGTTTGGAACACATTTTTACTATCAGGCTTGGTGGTGCTGACCGGCCACCCGGTTCTCGATGAGGGGAGAAGAGAAAAAATTTGCTCCGAAGAATCTCTAGCTACAGTCATTAAACTACCTGAAGTATACAGGTTTTCCCTCCAATGTCCCGGGAGAAACCTCCAGACTTGAAGGCGATTGATCATGTCGATTTGGGTGGTGGGAAGGTGAAGTCACACTTTGTGACATCTTGTCACCGACCCGACCATTGCCGACCCCCAATTGAATACTTGGGTTCGTTTCTCGGATGAATTTGCGCCGGGAGGTTTGATCGATGAAGCATCGGCAACCGAGCCCCAATTGGTGTGGATGCCGTCGACTAACGATGCCAACGAGGGCTCCCTTGGTGGATATAGGGTGATGATGAGGACATACCCGCGCTTGACCTTGCACCAGTACAATGCGATGGCGATGTATCGGCGAAACAATACCCAGGACTTCATGGACGCGATGCTTATTGAAGAGGATCATCGGGATCTCAGGGTGAGGGCGAGAATTCTTGATGCTAGTGGGTTGGAGAAGAAACGTACAAAAGAGCTGGCAGAGTTTCGTATGCGGTTGGCGCAGATGAAGAAGGAGAAGGAATTGGCCAAAAGGAGACAACAGGCCAAAGAGCTGGGTGAGCTCCTCCAAATCCGGGTCTTTACCTCACTCGCAGAGGTCCGCGCATCGAAGACAACAGTCAAGAAACTCGATGAACAGCTCAAGATCTTACGGCTTCGCGGAGTTCCAGGGATCAAGCCAAACAGCCAGCTCAAGGTCAAGGCCGACAAGCAGGTAGCACTCGAGGAGGCGCTGAAAGTCTTCCTGCTGACTCCAGATACATACCCGGCCCCTTTGGTACCTTCGATTGAGCCCGAGGTTGTTGTCCAAGAGGATTGGAGTGCTGAAGACGAGCGCGAGATGGAGGAATAATTCAAAATTAATTCTTGTAGTATAGCAAGTGTCTATAGATTGTCAAATATTGTGAAATAGTAGTTCTCGAGTATATTGCATGGTCTAGTTGAGTGCAGGGAGGTGCGAGGTGCTGGAAGACGGCGAGAGGAAGGTTTCGACGGATTGCGGGGTGGCTGTGATCTGATCTGATGGGCCATCAACCGCACTGTCATTGCCGACCCCCAAAATTTCAATGCACCTCGGAAGAAGGAAAGGGTAATGGCCTGAAGATTTGGGAGCTTGGGCATTAGCGCGAGGACTGCTGTAATTGCGTCTGGGTCCTCCCATTCCTTCCCGTCAAGACTGCCGCTGACATGGGAAATGTCGGATGAAAAGAGAAGGCTCGGGTCATCCAAGATGGACTGAATATGGTCGCGAACATCCCTGTGGAGTGGCCCAAGATCTAGCAGGTTCGTCTCCTCCGTTCCCGGGCCACGGACGACGCGCATGTACGGGTGTGTGATGCATTGTTGATGTTGATAAAGAATCATCGCGCAGAGCTCCTCTAAGGTGGGGACATCCTCTAGAGCACGCCGTAAATTCAGCTCGATGTTGGTAAGCGCTGGTGTTGCCTTTGACCATTCAATAACCTGAAGGAACTCCAGATATAGCTCGCGGTATTTGATCAACTCGGCGGCAGCAAGACCGTGGCTACCGAAGCGCGTCTGGTTTGTCGGTGGGAATCGCGGGTGAGGCTTCCCAGTTTTAGCCGTAAAGAAGTCGACGTGGCGGTCACCTTGACCAATCTTCCCGTCTTTGTTGTGGAATATAGCACCGGCAATGGCGCAAGTCTTTACTCCGCCACGCGTCGACGCCTCGAAGGCAGCTTGTTCTAGATCTGTAAGCTCGTCGGGAACCGTTGAGGCGGGCTCTAGAACGCGTTTCAAGAGCGCTGCGTTGGCCTTGTTGGCGAGTATGATGGGTGGGGTGAGTCCAAGTCGTGCGTGCTCCTGCATCATCTCCGTGTTGCCGCCCTTGAAACTGTTTTGATCTTTATGCATGCAGCACCCACCCCAGAAGAACAAGGTGATCGAGCGGCGCTCCTCGTCCGAGAGAGCGTCGAATTCCGCTTCTCCGAGCTCCTTCACAAGTCGATGAACAAGGTCTCGGTCGCGAGCCGTCTGCTCTGATGGCGCCAATTGATTCCAAGCTTCAAGACCTCCGGCTTCGATGATTTTGCGAGTGTTCCACGCCGCGAGGTACAGTATTGCCTCGTCGAATTCCTTCCGAGCGAGCGCTGCCTCACCGAGGTCTTGTATAACAGCCTCTTTCTTCGCCTCCTTCAGTCCCCTCGCCGTGCCTTTTTCCACTGCAGCATGATCCCCGTTTGCGCCGTTCAAGATCCGCAAGAATTCGCGGTACGTATATTTTTTGTTCAGGCGAGCGGCGAGTGGACTGGCATTGAACGTGTCCATACTCCCCCCAATTCGGGTCTCCCATCCAGCCACTGCCTCGGCAATGCCGTGGTCCAGCGTGGAGTGTACGCCAACACTTCGGACTTTGGGGGTCGAGGCAGGATCAATTTCGAGCTGGCCATTGCGATAATCTGGGACTCGCATCGCAATATGGCTTGCTTCGAAATTCACGCCTCGATTAGACGTGCTGTCGGCGCTGACGGTGAGGCCTGAAGAGGTTTAACGAATTTAAGTAAGCGGTGATACTTATAAAGACAAAACGAAGACTTACTTTGATTTAGACCGATTTCATAGGGAAGCTGAAGCGTTGAGGCAGCAATACCGCCTTCTAAAACGGCTCTGCTGACCGTTCTCGCGCTCATTGAGCGGTCTATTTTGATACCAAAGGTAAGCGCAACCTCGGACATGATCTTCCCGACATTTTTACGTGGACAGCCGCTCGAGACAATGATACGAGCTAGTCGGCGCGCCTGAACGGTGTAGATGCCTTTCTGGGTCAGCCTCCACATGTTGGGCTTCGTCTTGACCCGTGCGATAGCCCGAGACATCACTGTCGCCGCTCGGGCGACCCGTTTCTGAAGTGCCCGGTTTTGATTCTTCAATTCTTTTTTCTCCGCATGTGCCTTCAGCGCAGCCTGTCTAGCCTTCTCCCGTTGAGACGACATATGCGCAGCAATTGCAATCGCTTTTGCATTCAGCACCTGGCCCGCAAGCTTCGCATTTTCGAAATCCCGGCGCAGAGATTGATTCGCTGTTTTTAGGTCCTGGTTTTCCTGTCTGATGCGTTTTTGCTGCTTCAGCAGGTCCCGAAGACGCCGCTGAGACTTCTGAAAGGCATGCTTCCAGTCCCGGGGCGGTTTTGCGTCATCTTTTGGCGGTGGTGGCTGATAAGGTACAATTTCTTGGTTTTCTTTCCCGCGTTTGAGATTCTTGAAAGCAGCAGACTTCTGAGCAGTACTGCGTCCCTTTGGCTTTCTAGAGGCTGCGGTTTTGCCCCCCACACCCATTCCTCAATCTACAATATATTCAGCTGTGAGTCCCGACGCGATAAGACGCGTTGCCGTCGCACCTCCCCCCGATTTGCAGTTTGGTGCACTGTGACACCTAACTCCGCTGTAAATCGCTGTACTGCTGATATAATCAGTATATAGAACATATGATTGTATATTGAGGGCTTACTTACCTCTGGATAGCCCACGAAATAAATAATGGACGCGCCTCGCGCGCGTCCGCGACTTTGACGCGAAAGGTCACGGAGTGTCACACCGTGATTCCGCGTCTGATGTCACGGTTACGGACTTCAAATCTGCAAGCCGCAGTGCCGACCTGAGCAGCTCCGGCCGGCAACATGGCAAGTCAACATAGAAATATCTCGGATTTGTTCGGAACACAATTTTAATATTGAGGTTGCTGGTGCAGACCGGCCATCCGGTTATTGGAGAGAAAAGAAGGGAGAAAATTTGCTCCGAAGAATCTCTAGATACATTCATTCAACTACTTTGAGCACAGAGATTCTGGCCACAATGTGCCGGGGAAACCCTCCAGACCTGAAGGCGATTGATCAGGTCGGATTGGGCGGTGGGAAGGTGAGAGTCACACTATGTGACATTCTGTCACCCAACCGACCATTGCCGACCCCCAGTACAGCAGCGTGAGA
The DNA here is from genome assembly GCA_037176885.1 of Favolaschia claudopus. Taxonomy (NCBI): domain Eukaryota; kingdom Fungi; phylum Basidiomycota; class Agaricomycetes; order Agaricales; family Mycenaceae; genus Favolaschia; species Favolaschia claudopus. The sequence goes on along the minus strand of JAWWNJ010000148.1, from coordinate 38,943 downwards.
ACCAGTAGATGCTGTAGAGATAAGAGTGTCGAGGCTGCAGTGTAAGGGAGGCTCGAGAGGAAGACCTAGGAAGAACAGCAAAGAGTCGAGGTGGATGCGAGGATGGCGTAGATCAGGATGAGCAGTGGAAGTAACGAGTGGATGGTAAGATTCCGGAGGCACGCTGGAGCAAGCCGCTCTCGCATCAAGCTCAGGCGCTAGGGCGCGGGGCCCATAACCTATCAGAATATAAACCGAGGTGGCTGGAAGCCAGAGCTCGATCGGAACAGGAGCTGCTGGAGTGCAGGTGCAGGAGCACACGGAGGGGCACAAGAGAGAAAGACTCAGAGGTCAAGATGGGGGTTAAGAGTAAGAGTGATTGATTGTAGACCATACTCAACTACGAGAAGTATATAAATGTAGATAGGTATCAATGGATAAGAAATGTCCGAAGTCGGAATGATGCGAACCAACAAATTCATATCCTGACAAATTTTGACGTTCGCGTTCAAATGCGAGGTTCTGCGTTGCGAGGGCGCCTTGAAGCGAAGCAACTAGATGCTGAGGAAGGTTTTGAAAGGCAAGTAGAGCTGCTTCCTCGGCGGCATCAATTAATGCAGCCGAGGGTACCAGCAAACTCGCGGAAAGACGGGGAATTGAACGGTGCGAATTTGAAGATGAGAGCATGAGGATTTTGGGTAAATATAACAGCAAGATCCTGCACCAAGATGCGTCGAAACCACAGCATGGTATTGAGGAACTGCCGCAGGGCAATATCTCTCGCAAGACGATTAGAGTGTTCGCGGCTGATCAGCGCAGCGATTTCGTCTTCAATCCAGGGAAATATCTTCTCAGAGACGTCTTTCGGAGGCTCTAATCAAGTCTACCTTAGATTTTACAATATCTGCGAGGAAAAGGAACGTACCGAGAATATCCCGCGCGACTCGATACAGCTCGGGCTTCAAACTATTGAAGAATGCAGCACCCAGCAGAGCGCCAACCGGTAGCGCACGATCATAACAATTCTTGAATGAACCGCTCTCGTTCCATCCGCCTAAAGCTTTCGTATCACTGACACTTGCCCCAAATGATCGGCACGTCTGCGCCGCAAAAGGTCGGGCGCCGTGCGTTACTTTAGTGATTGAAATATCATTCGCGTCGTGCATCTGGATGACGCGGTCATGATGCGCTTCAAAAATAGGTTACTATGTACAATTTCCAGCGAAAATGAAAACTTTTCCGTCCGTCCAATCCCGGTTGAGAAGACGTGGTAGGTACAGTTGCGGCGAAATCAATTTACTTACCAAATATGGAAATTTCAATCAATCCCCGTCTTTTGCTGGGATATGAATGATTTTCTCGAGCGGCAAGTTGACTAAAATGTTGAGAGCCTCAAGCCGGTATGTTGGGTGTAGAAAAATCTCTGTTTTTGCATGGATTTTGCCGAGCTGGCGGGCGGGCTCGTCCAGGAAAATCCAGCCAAAACCTGTGAGAAACATGACAGATGCGGCTTGTTTTTGTGGGTAGACCTATTCTACACAAGGAATACATCCCGTCTATCCTATTTCCGCCGACCAGTGAGTCGTTTTTCTGTGCAGTAGGGCGGCTTTGATGGAAATTTCCATATTTGGTAAGTAAATTGATTTCGCCGCAACTACGTCGCCCATGCTCGCCAAAGGATGTATCTGAGAAATCCGGCGAAAAATCCGGCACGGCGTAGCCCATGATGTGAAAATACCCGAACATCATCATTGCAACTGCACCGATGCCGCAGAGCTCAACGTGTTTATGACGGAGAACTCCGTGCTCATCAATGCGACCAGTCTGATTGTGTTTGGCATTATCTCCCAACACGCCGAGGACCTAGACATTGAATTTTAGGTCAAGGCGGGAGAAATTGAACCGTGATAAAATACCAGTGCTTTGGAATCATCTCCCAAGGGAATTGACGTCTTGAACAGGTCAGACCAAAGCAAGATCCGAGTGCTATCACCACGAAACGCAGTCCCAGCTCCGAGCAACAGCATGGCGCGATCACGTAAGCCAAGATAAATACGACTCGGGCCGGAAAAATTCGTCAAGCACCAGCTCGCGCATTTACAAACAGCTCATCAACTGTATAGGTATCTGAAAACAATAATTCAGTCAGTGCCCAACAGAAGGAAATCCACCACCGAACGTACCTAGTGAGCTACCAGCTGCCTTTGCAATCTGAGCCTTCTCAGCGCGCTTTGGTTCATCGTGCTTTGCAGCTGATTCAAATTGCCGAATGCGCGAATCATTCCGCAAGGGGTGCGCTTCAGCGCACTCCTTGTAGAGGTGCTGAGCATTAAAGCGAAAAGACTCCAGAGCGGTGATCACTCCAGAAATCTGAGAACGGCCGACACTCGAACCGGCCACGGTCCCGCCCCCGCGCTTCTTCTATTCAATCAATTAGCAACGTAGATATGATTTTTTCACGGAAGAACGGATCAAGAATGATGGCATACCTTTTCGCGCGTACTCTCGTACTCAAGAAACATTGCAACTTTAGCTGCGGTCATCGGTATAGCGGGAAGTGCTGTGAGTCGGCTATTTTCAGCTGCCTTTGCAGCCTCCGAAGAATCCCACCAAGCCTGGTAGGAGTGGAAGTGTCGGGCATAGGTCTGTGGAGTAGCTTTATCTTCCTGCTCTTTTGCGTGGATTTTTAACCGAATAGCGTGTGATTCGGCCTCGAGAGCATCAAGGGAGTATTTAACGCGCCCAGGGGATGGACCAGATCCATTTGCTGAGTGTGAATTGGGGACAGAGGCAGTCCCGTAGGAAATAGGAACCAAGTCTTGGGAGTCGGGTGGAAAGGAGATCATACTCCGGTCGTGAACAGGACTATCAGCCGCTATATCGAATTGGAGAGGCCTGGGAGGGGTATGAGAAGCAAAACGAGCAGCTTTCCGCATTAATGGTGTCTGAGGAGCATTAGGTGGTGTGTATGGACCCGGAGTGCGAGGAGGCATTGAGCAGTACTTCTGTGCGATGTACGACGTCGAGGTAGAGGGAAAAAAAGCTAAAGAAGTGACACGGGACCGTGATATGCCGTAGTTCTTCCCCGAGAGGCGGCGTAGAAGCGAGGCACTGATATGCGAGACGGGTAACAGCTTGATTTGTAGCGCGGAGGCAGGGAAAGAGCGGATGATGAGAGCAATGCTGTAGATTGCTAGACCGTGTGGGCGAGAGCCAGCGACGAGCTCTTGGCTTTAGAAGTACCGTCGCGTACGCGTACTGAGACAAGAGAAGTCGAATGCAGAAGAAGTCAAGAAGAAGTCAGGAGATTGTCGTTCGCATGTCAAGGATATCGAGAGTGATGTGGATGCAGGTGATGAACTCCCCGCTGGCTTGGCTGCACGCACCCAGCAGAAGCAGCGTCGTGCGCCACGTCCTGCTCACCAATCTCGTTCTACTGGATTGGGTGGGAGGAACAGCAAGCTTCGTTGGTGTTCCCCTTCTGCCAATGATCAGTGCCGTCGCTGCGGTACAACTGGCCACATCTCTGATCGCTGCATCCACGACATGCCAGAGAACATCAAGCAATGGGTTCTTGACGGTCCTCCACGTCCTGCGAGCCATCTGCTCATAGTACGGAGGGTGCTCTTGCTGCAGATGATGATGGGGAAGGTTACTTCAGCGAGCACATTGACTTTGACAGCGCTGAAGGTAGCTCTGAAGACGATGAAGCTTTCAACGCTCGGCTTGCGCGCACTCAACAGCACTATCGTCGTATGGAGGCTTAGGAACATTGGATTGGGTGGGAGATATCAGATTCAGTGGGAGTTCATTATGCCTTTTGATTTTCCGTTTCTCTTCATCGGTCCTCGCAAAGGTGGGAGTGTCAGAACCTGTATATATTCGCGTCGGTCCGAGAGTTCCGGTAGTAGTATCATACTTCTCACATCCTGTCGCGCGTAGATCGATATCGAATTATCTTGTCTTTTACCCCCACGTCCCTCGTCGTCTGCGTCCCCGCACCCGTCCTCCAGCTCGTCGTCCTCTGTGAGCTCTCCCGGCTTTCAGCCGCCTCGGTATATATTCTGATAGACTCCTCTTTCCTGGTAGAAGTCAAAACAATCCACTAACCTGGTCAATATACTCTGAGCCATCTCCAGCAAGGTAACCAGAGCGAGCTGGTTACCCTACATATACTCTATGTATGGACTGAAATCCCATGTCCTTCAAAATCTTCATTAGTCTAAGAGTAATAATCCGTGTTGCGCCGCGCCACTGCAGTGCGGCGGTCCGGGGTTCGACTCCGGCTGCCGGTAGCCCAATTTACTGGCTTCCTTTTCATGATGTTTTGCCCTGAATTTATTAATGAAACATCATGAAAAAATATCATGAACAGCCCCATAATCATCATGAAAACACGACTCCCAGTCATGATGTTTTGTTACAGTGTAGTACGGCTCGATGGTGATCAACTTTGATGTTTTCGATCTATGCTCCGCATTTGTATCGCAAAAATCCTGGAACTCGTGTGGGCACTACTAAAGCATATAACAAGTAGGTACTGAGTATAATTATGGGTACTTTTCGTATGAGAGGAAGTGCGATGAACGACACAAACCAGATGTCACGTTTCGGGCTCCTTGGAGGACCGGTGAAAGTCCCAATTGAGGTTGAATACCGAGTCCGGACAAGATTTGTATCAAATCAAATATATCCACAGTTTCTGAGGAAGCGAAAACGAGTCTTTTCTCGATAAGCAATTTTCACTTTTTCTTGGTCCGGATTTTGGGCAAATTTTGTCCGGGCTGCCGTATTCAACCTCAATATTGAGGCCTCAATTGGGACTCTCACCGGTCCTCTCCTTGGTGAACGGATGTCACACGTCACCTTCCTCATTCAGCTCATCCTCCTCCTCCGAATCCTCATCCTCCACGACCGGTAGCTTCGGTTTCTTGCCCAATTTCGGCTTTAGGGGCAGGTCCTTCTTCCTCACGCCGGTTTCTCTTTTACAGTCGCCGACTGAGATTAGTTTCCCGTGCCGGAGGACCTTATGGATCAGGTAAGCCCCAAATATTCGTACTTCAATTTCTCATGGTCTCAGGACGACGACGAACCTATCCCTTCGACGTTTAGAACTGACCGCGGCGGTGAACTTCCCGCTTCACGTTCGACTCCTGTATGTCCTGAAACTACTGAGTTATGGTCTTGAGTTTTGCTCACCTCTTTTTGTAGATTGTCACTCGTGCTGTTCATCGTCAACAGTGGCAAGAGGTCTGCTATACTTCTATATCCAAATTCAATCCCTTATAATCTCTGTTCTCCCAGAATGCGTCGACTCTAACCGTCCCGGTGTCTACAATTCAACCATTTTTGGCTGGGCCACTCTTGATGTCGAGCATGGAACTCACTCCAGCCAACACCAAGGTAAGAGCTTATCTACTCTCTTGTTTTGTTTTTGGCTGTCGTTCAATTTTCTTTTCTTTGCAAGTCCCGCTCATTTCTAGGCGACTCCGGGGCCCTCGATCTCACACTTCCGCATATGCCCGGCTCTGGACCGCATGCACTCAAAGCATGGTAGTCTTATATCACGTTGGCTTTTGCCATGGACGACCATGTTCACATCCGAGCTCACACTGTGGATGATGCCGCACGCTCGTTGATCGCCGCGGCTCTTTGGGTTTTTGGTGGACGACCGACTTAAATTCAAGGAGATCATACATGAGCAATTCCGTGCCCCTCGTCCAACTATCACGGGGACGATGGGAGAGGGAAGTGCATTTCTCGGACTTCAGGTCTCAATGTGAGTCATGATTTTTGTGCTTATCTTTGAATCTTAACAACTATTAGCATTATCGGCGACGAGCCGATGAACGCAGCTGTTGGAAAAGGCCCCCGCAATGAAACAGTGGTACGTGCCGTGCAGATTCTTCTTTCTGACGGCATGTATTGGATGGAACGTGAACTCCATCTCACTCTTCATCTCCATCCCTCCCTTACTGCACGTTCTTGCATGTTGCGTGCGACGGGGTTCATCTTTGTCCTCCATTTTCTTTTCATTGGGGCGCCTATCCGCGCCTCTCCTTTCCTTTTCTCTACCATCAACTTTGACCTCGACTTCTTGACGCCGTTTATGACCACCAGCTCCCTTGCAATAGTTAGAGCTCTCCACTCAGTTCCATTGAATCAGCCGATGTACGCATCTCAGTCGGCGAAGTGTGTTGAATTCCAGTTCTTACTGAATATATCTGAAATGGATGTAAGTTGATTCATTGATTTGAACTCACCGGTCATTCAGCCTACAATGATCGCTGCAAAGCGATCTCAGCATGAACAAGACGGAGTTCTTGGCCCCGTAATTAGCTCTCTCACTCTCGGAACTGCGGACATCACTCATCACACGGATTATCTCAACGTCGAGTATGGCTTCAATTTGTCCATCGACGCCTTCGGTGGACAAGACCGAGCGCATCACATCCTTGAGGTTTGTCTTTTCCGTCTTCCTTGAGATATCTCAACGTTGAGAGTCGTTATTAGTGGTTTGCTACGCCGTGCAAGGAGCTGATTGTCGCTGCATTCAACTCTCAAATCAAAGACATAGCGGAATTACTGTCGCATATAGAGTTTAGCCAAGTCAACCCAACTGATGATCCGTGGGGCGATAACGCTGAAACCGTCGTACTCCTCAAACAATTTATTACTCATTATCTCACAGAGCCCGGCCATCCCGCCTTGCCGGGCAACATTTACGACGCGTTGATTGATGATGAGTATAAAAGCAGCGCGAATGACCCCTTGCTTCGTGCCAAACTCTTCCTCTCCGTCCTCACTGGTTACGCCGCAATTCCCATCGATCCTACTTGGAAACTCAAAGTATTCAACCCATATTTTCTCAAGTCTGGCTCTGATGACTTCTTTCTCTCGCCTGGCACATCGGCCTTGTAGATGGCGTCGGTGCACCGCCATTTTAAACTCACTGGGAAGCTTGCTGGCCCATATCCACAGGTTCCATGTTAGCTGCGAAGGAAAACATCTATGTGAATGGGATGCCTGTAGTGCTGTCCATATTACGATAATAATACGGTTTTTGCCATATCATATTATATCCTTATCGTATCGCGAGTTCCAGAGGTGTATCGTAACTGTACTTAACAATATCGTATTATAACAAGTTGTATCACGATATAATTTTGTTATAATTTAATACGACCTGCCTCTTCAATGTAGGATTTTTTTTTGGCTATATTAGCGCAGAATTGTACTCCTCTCGATGTATGGAGCACATGTGCATGTTGCACACTCGATGAGCCATGATTTTGGTGCAAATTCAAGCTATGGTTTAACTTTTTTTGCTGCCTATGCACATGCCATGCACCAAACCTGCCATCAAAATGATCATCCATCACTGATTGACCTCATTTGGGAGAAAATCCGATCGGACTTCGGCGCCTGACAGGTGATCCTCGGCACTTCCTCGGCAGAAGATCCAACTTGTCAGTTGCAAGGCCAGCTTCAACTGCAGAGTCGCCCCAGATAATACGAAAATAATACGGATAATACGGTCCCAGCATAACGTATTATACTCATATTATAATATTATTATAACATTGAATAATAATAATCTGGGACACAGGCCTGGCCCGTATCGTATCCGTATTATCGTCGATATAATATTGTTATAATATTTCGTATTTTAATTTTGGACTGCACTAGTAGTGCTGTCCATATTACGATAATAATACGGTTTTTGCCATATCATATTATATCCTTATCGTATCGCGAGTTCCAGAGGTGTATCGTATCTGTACTTAACAATATCGTATTATAACAAGTTGTATCACGATATAATTTTGTTATAATTTAATACGACCCAAGGGGGTGCGAAAAACTCAATCAATGACATGTACCCAAAATCTGACGTAGTTTTGGTCCCTGATCACGAAAAACTGGTCCAAAAGTCGAGGCGGTCCTTCGTCGCTGAGATATGGGGACTTTGGTGAAAAAAATAATAAATATTTTTTTGAATTTTTTTCTGGACAGATCTCATCGAGCTGAACATTTTACAAAAATTCATCCCGGACTTTGGGCACCCTACCTCGTAAGCATTACGGCATCAATCTAACCTTGTATGGCAGGTGGGTTACCTATTAAGGGAAGTGTTCTCAGGGCAAAAAATCACCCATATCTTTTCAACCGCTGATCGTACTGACTTCTAGACCAGTTTTTCGTGTTCAGCAGCCCAAAATACATCCGATTTTGGGTACATGTCATTGATTGAGTTTTTCGCACCCCCTTGATACGACCTGCCTCTTCAATGTAGGATTTTTTTTTGGCTATATTAGCGCAGAATTGTACTCCTCTCGATGTATGGAGCACATGTGCATGTTGCACACTCGATGAGCCATGATTTTGGTGCAAATTCAAGCTATGGTTTAACTTTTTTTGCTGCCTATGCACATGCCATGCACCAAACCTGCCATCAAAATGATCATCCATCACTGATTGACCTCATTTGGGAGAAAATCCGATCGGACTTCGGCGCCTGACAGGTGATCCTCGGCACTTCCTCGGCAGAAGATTCAACTTGTCAGTTCCAAGGCCAGCTTCAACTGCAGACTCGCCCCAGATAATACAAAAATAATACGGATAATACGGTCCCAGCATATCGTATTATACTCATATTATAATATTATTATAACATTGAATAATAATAATGGCTGACTTCCCATAGTAGTATTTATTTCCTATTGTTTCTGAAGGGTGCCAATGATGGCGACCAACAAGCTTTGATGGTGTCGAAATAATATTCGTTCGTTTCCAGCATGCTTTTTTGTAGTAGACATGGAATATTTTATCCAGAACTCTCTCACAGGCTGACAACTCTCACCGACAACACAACGTGACCTAAATGAAGTATGAGTGTGGTCACAGAATGCCGTCTATGATAATGTACAGACCTCTCACGGAATCGCATGTCAAGTGTCCGTGCACATGACCTGCTCATCCCGATGACTCTCCGAAAGTTCTTTCCCACACACTGTGCTCAGTTCTCCCACACTGTGTGCCGCTTCGACCTCTCTCTGGATCCTCACTGGGTAAAGGAATTGTTTCCTTCCATGATCCATCCATCATCCCCAGCATTCTCACCCTCGAGGAGGTTATTATTTACCTCAATTGTCCTGCTGTTCCGCGGATTCCAACGGTGCTCCTCTGGTGTACAGCCATTGCCGGTTCACTTCCCCTTGCACGACAATTCCTACCAACATCAGCTTCCATATTCATTCTGTCGACCTCTTCCTTTCCATCACAGGATCACAACCCTTACCGTTCGGCAGAACACACCACGAACTTCCAATTATAACCACTGCACTGCAAGCTGCGGTCTCTTGGGATAGGTGGGAGCCAACATTGCTGCTCCACCTGCTGTGCTGTACTTGCGCACACAGCATACCACATCCAGATTTTATTGTTCACTTGGATACTGGAGCCAATTTTCGCTGGTATTTCTTCTAGGTATCTAATGGCCAATGCGCTGCTATGCACGCAGGATCTGGTCATCACCAGGTGAAAGCGCATGGGCTTTCACATGGATCGCACATTTGGGCGACCAATTATAGCAGGGTTGCGGAGACTAAACTTGTTCTCGCCGACTTCTCCATTGTAGCGCAACTGTCTTTTCGACCGTTCGGTGACGGGGACTGTAGCCATTGTCTCGATTGCAGTTTGCGCTGCCCTGGGCGTTGTTTTTGGTATGACTGCTATAGTTCTTTCTGTCTTCTGAATGTGCTATTCGGTGGGAGCTCTCGCACATTCGTTATTGTTGCTTTTATTCTTTGTAGGCTATATCTCGTTCTTTGCGAAGGTGGGAGTGTCAGGATATGAATTTGTTGGTTCGCATCATTCCGACTTCGGACATTTCTTATCCATTGATACCTATCTACATTTATATACTTCTCGTAGTTGAGTATGGTCTATACCCCGGTCTTCCCTCTTCCTTCTTCGACTCCCCAGTCATCGACTCTCACTCCTGGATCTCCAGAAGAGCGTCAGCAATTTTATTTCCATCGCTACGGTGCGGATCGCTTCCGCAAACATTCACCGGAATGGGTTGACGGCAATTGGTTGCCGCGCTATAGATATTCCTCCGCCGATGGGATTTGGGATTACTGGGTCGAGTGGAAGGAAGGTGTCGATGGTTTCATTTCTGTTGAGGAGTTGACGACAGTTTGGGGTGCCAAATGGCGCCGAAACATTGCCGGGCTCAAGAATGAGAATACTCGCCGAATGGGGGTCGTGAATCTCATTCTCGAGCTAAGCCGGAAGCCGCGCTGGGACGTTTCGCTCGTCCAGCGTTTCATCACCGAAAGATATGCGCGTCAGTATCGGGCCCGCGCTTTCACGGACTATTTGAAGAACAATCGAGATGCAGTAATTACCGCCGCATCTAATTATCCCTAGCCAATTTGTGCCATACTAGTAGTTCCTTATAATCGATTTACCTTCTTCTTAGCCAATTTGAATTCACTGTAGTGTTGGATGCCTGTAATGAGGCTCAAAATATTATTTTCACCGTGTAGTCGATGAGATTGAGTCCGTGTGAAAGGATAACCATTTACTTTGCAATGGTTCTCTAAGATTGACTGACATTGTGATGCGAGATGGCTTAGAGTATATTGACCAGGTTAGTGGATTGTTTTGACTTCTACCAGGAAAGAGGAGTCTATCAGAATATATACCGAGGCGGCTGAAAGCCGGGAGAGCTCACAGAGGACGACGAGCTGGAGGACGGGTGCGGGGACGCAGACGACGAGGGACGTGGGGGTAAAAGACAAGATAATTCGATATCGATCTACGCGCGATAGGATGTGAGAAGTATGATACTACTACCGGGACTCTCGGACCGACGCGAATATATACAGGTTCTGACAGAGTCAAGAACGGCTTGTCGAAACTTGGAAGTTGAAAGTCGATGATGCAATCACTGCACATTCCCGCGGTTCAACTTGGTCGCCCCAGGTGAACGGGATGAGCAGCACTGTTCAGATTTTAGAATTAAAGAGGTTAATGAATTTGAATGAGATCTATGTGCAGAAAGTAGGACCTTAGTATACGAAATCCAGGTGATTTCAATGCATTTGTGTTTCTCAGACGCATTATGAAATGAAAAATCAGAATTGTACATTCTGAGAGCGTAGAAGTATTTACGCTCTGCTCTGAGCCTCGAAACCTTTCTTCCAGTTTGTTAGAAAGTTGTACAACACAGTTGAGCCTGCCGGAGAGTCGGCATCTCTTGCCAACTCTGTTGCAACTTCTGCGACCGATCCGTGTTGGCCGATAATCACAACGGCAGTGTGGGCATTCGATAGCCAGGTGGTGCCAACTCCCAGGGCGTCTTTAATTGCCGCAGATGTCACTTTCTTTTTCAATGTGTCAGAACAGGAATGAGAAGACTAAATCAATGTGCTTACAACCGGTGTCTTAATTGTCTTGTAAGCTTTGGAAAACTCGACGGCGAATCTCCAGTCGGCAACAATCACAGGGCTCGACATGATATGCCCCCGATTAGCCACGAATGATGTGTACCCTGGGCGGGAAATCAGCTTCTCGCGTAGAAATTTAACAACAGGATCCGAAGATTGCTCGTCCGGTGCCTGCGCAATGTTTGCCAGTCCAGAAGGGACTGTTGAGGAGGAACTGGACGGCATTGGGGGATGTATGGCACTCGAAGTTGAAGATAAAGATACCTGTAAATCGCGTTAGTGTGTATACTCCCTCCATCGTAGAAAATTCAGCTCACGTTCTCAACATACAGCTTGAATCGGTCCTTAGAAATTTCGATTGTTTCAGGATCACAAATTGCGACCGAGTTTCGTAAATGAGGGATGCGAATAAATGGAACCTTCCATTGTTCGTCTTCTGGATCAGGAAACGAGAGTCGAACAACACCGGAACCTGGATAATACAAGTAAGTATTCAAGAAAATCAAGATGTGATTAGGTACGCACCGTCGGGTGGAATTTCTATTGCACTGTTGCTCCTCTGCAGCGCATTCAGGAAGTCTTTACTAAGGACATGCACTGAATTGCTTTCGCGAGTGGAGATAGGAAGTGAAAGGAGGGCCACAGTCTTCTGCGAAGGAACGGCCCGTGTATCCTCAATATAGACTCGCACCGTTACGCGCTGTGAGTCGTGAATAAACAATGCACGATATAAATTTTCAAACTTACCTCAGTTGATTCCTCGTCGAATTCGGATGAAGGAGGGAGAATGGGGTTCGAATCTGTAATAACGGTTGAATCAGCTGATCATAGTGAAGGGGGAAAGATGCGACTCGACCTTGAGGCCCTTGATCAGTATTTGGAAGAGCTTGAGACGGGCCACTTGTAGCTCCTCCTTGCTTCGAGGGATGTGGGGATGTAACAGGTGGTTTGTTGGTCGAGAACCCATTCCGAGGATCCAGCAGAGCAGCTTTCATTGCATCGCTCTTAGTTTTGGATGCCGAGAATTTGCCTTGATCTTTCGGCCACTTGGAGATTTGGCGTTGAATGAATTTGGTAAGACTCTTTTGTTTGTCTGCCTGTTTAGGCGCAGTGAGCAAAATCCTTGATTTCAAAACAGAAAGAACCTACACATCATCCTCGGTGTAGGGACGCTCAGATGACATGAGAGCAGATGGAAGAGAAAGAGACTCACCCTGTTTTACTTGAAGTCTCGCTTCCATATTGGGGCTGAATGTGTTGCAGTGTAGTGGATCGAAATGAGACACTACCGATCGAAAAGAATGTAAGGGCTTACATTCCTTTCGACTGGATGAGGTTCGAATGCAAGGAATGAAAACTTACAGAGTGTACATTGTTGACATTCTGTGATTCTTGAGAATGCAAGGAATAGAACATTACAGAGTTTACATTGTTAACATTCTATAATTCTCGATTGCAAATTTTGCAAAGGTTGCAATGTTGTTCGGACTCACCGATCGGAAGGATTGGTTCTTTACCCTTCGAGATTGCCGGAATGTCCGATCGAAGTGATTGGCTACAGTGTGAGCTTTCGATTGTCAGGAATGGCAATGTTTGTTTGGTTCAAAATAAATTGATGCCAAGTTCGCGTTGCGCCGCCGGTCTCAAACACGAAATTCAATGCCAAACATTTAACACAGTAACGGCGTAGGGAAAGGCCGCGCTTTCAGGCGCGACACTCCGAGATTAAATAAATTTAGATGTGAAGAGAGTGTATAGACCGGAAGGTCCCCGGAGCTTTCGATGGAGCTTGTCGAACCTTCCGATTGAGTGCGATCGTGAATATATTCGGGCCAGGTCACCACGATAAGTACATCCGGCAGAAAAGGCCCGCGCATCAGCAAGTGACCGGTCACCATCACGTCTCCGCGGTGACCCCCACGCCGTTAGTACATGTCGCTAGCGTATCTGTTCTCAAGTTGTTGGGTATTAACAGGAACTGATGACAAGGTGGTCGGTTCGCTACGTACGATAGCTACGAAGTAATATACATGTTGAAGTATTTATTTCTTTTACCTTACATTCTCCAACTCGCAATCCGTTCCGTTACGCGTCACACATTCCTTATGTAGCTTTGTGTCACCGTCACATTCCTCAGTCGTTTCCTCCACGACTGAGGTATGTGCACTCGTATCTACTGTCCTTACAGCTTACTGATTCTCCTGGTAGTTTATACTTACTGTATTCTATCAGGTATATATAATACACGAGTCGTTTCCTCCACGACTGAGTTTATACTTACTGTATTCTATCAGGTTATGGGCCACCGCGCCTCTGCTTAATCTCAGCCAGTACCGGACCGCTACTTGTCGAAAACTCGACGACTCTCGAGCTCTTTATTATCTCATTCCCCACATCTACCCTGCTTCCCGCCACATTTTACACCAAACTTGTCGACTTCTCGCTGACACGTCATGCCCGATCCGGACACCAAAACTTCGACGGCTTCTTCCTGGGATTTACCCCACGGCGCTGGGACTTTCTTTCCGCGCGGGGAGGACCGCCTCAAGGACGAAACCGGGTACTTCCCGTGGTCCAAACGGATGAAGTCACCGTACGAGACAATCGAAATCTGGGATATTGTTTCCACGGTATCTAAGCCGGGGGACAAGGCGTCTGCGGAGGAGCACAGGATTTGGAAGAAGAAGGACAGGTCCGCACTCTCATATTTGCTGTCTTCTGTCGACAGCGAGCTCGTCGTCAAAGTCTCAGACTATGACACCGTCCACCAAGCTTGGACCGCTCTCGAGACCGAGTTTGGGCAGACTGGGACTGGGGGTATTATGCTCTGGTTCCCTCAGCTCACTCGTCCCCTCCTTGACGATGACACGCTCGCACTCGATCAGCATGTGAAGGACTTCCAGAAAGCGCAGACTCATCTTACGAAGGCCGGATTCAGTATCCCCGGTCCTATTGTTAGCGCCATCTTCCTCTCCACTTTTCCCTACACCTCCAACGAGGAGAAGTCGGCCACGGAGGCCATTAAGCATTTCTCGAAGCGTACATTATTGGATTTTTCGTCTCCCCCTCCATCCGTATTGTGGGCCTTCTCCTTGCCCTTACCCCTCTTCCCCTTCTTTTTATGCTGCTGCTGCTTCGGGCCCTGACTGGCCTTACCGCCACCCGGTTGCCAGCAGTTGTCCGCGATATGACCTTCATGCTTGCAGTTACGACAGAATTTCGTACCGCGAGCGATGGCAGCGTGCTCCAACGCTGCGAGGGCAGACTCCTGCGACTGACCCTCGGTCTTCGGGGACTTTCTGCGGCGACGGGAATCGAGAGTATATGTCAAGTTCGTATGATAGTAGGATTGGGATTGAGGTGCCAAGCTCGTAGGATTTGATGGGAAATCTGTGAAAGTTCGTAGGATAGACTAATTTGGAATATAAAGCACATTGTTCACTGGGAAATTGAGCTCCTCGGCAAGATTCGGCACTGTTGGTACCCTTCGCCGTAGTTTGCGCGAAGGGGACCGACCATTCCCGTCCCCTCCCCTCCCTCGCTGCGCTCGGGGGGTCCCCCGAACCGGGGCCGCTCAGGTCGGCACACTAAAGCCACGTTCGCGCGGATCACTCTGTCTTCACCCTAACTCTAACCCCGTCGGGGTGGGGTTCTTTTGCTGAATTGCCGGAGTTAGGGCGCGCTCCGCTTGCCCTAACTCCTCGGCATGAGGTTATTTTGGCCTTCGGCATTCACTGTTCCGTGTCGGCACTGTCCTCTACCTCCTGATGGTGTTTTCCTTCGGCCTCCGGCAACTCTGCAAATTGAGGCTGACCTTTGTATTTGGTTCATGTGGTATTAGTGCTCAATATGGCAAACGATGCTGTAATACAAGGTAATCCTACGAAACTGGCAGTTCTCCCATCAAATCCTACGAACTTGGCACGTCGATCTCAATCCTACGATCATACGAACCTGCCTGGGGCTCGGGAATCGAGGACACCCTGGATCGTAGAGACCAGAGTAGTCGTGTCGTCAATCTTGGCGCTCTGGACAAGGGAATAGTAGGATTTGGGGTCGTCTGGATCGGAGGGAAGAGTGGAGAGGAAGATGGCGCTAACGATAGGGCCGGGGATACTGAATCCGGCCTTCGTAAGATGAGTCTGCGCTTTCTGGAAGTCCTTCACATGCTGATCGAGTGCGAGCGTGTCATCGTCAAGGAGGGGACGAGTGAGCTGAGGGAACCAGAGCATAATACCCCCAGTCCCAGTCTGCCCAAACTCGGTCTCGAGAGCGGTCCAAGCTTGGTGGACGGTGTCATAGTCTGAGACTTTGACGACGAGCTCGCTGTCGACAGAAGACAGCAAATATGAGAGTGCGGACCTGTCCTTCTTCTTCCAAATCCTGTGCTCCTCCGCAGACGCCTTGTCCCCCGGCTTAGATACCGTGGAAACAATATCCCAGATTTCGATTGTCTCGTACGGTGACTTCATCCGTTTGGACCACGGGAAGTACCCGGTTTCGTCCTTGAGGCGGTCCTCCCCGCGCGGAAAGAAAGTCCCAGCGCCGTGGGGTAAATCCCAGGAAGAAGCCGTCGAAGTTTTGGTGTCCGGATCGGGCATGACGTGTCAGCGAGAAGTCGACAAGTTTGGTGTAAAATGTGGCGGGAAGCAGGGTAGATGTGGGGAATGAGATAATAAAGAGAGTCGTCGAGTTTTCGACAAGTAGCGGTCCGGTACTGGCTGAGATTAAGCAGAGGCGCGGTGGCCCATAACCTGATAGAATACAGTAAGTATAAACTTAGTCGTGGAGGATCCGGAAACGACTCATGTATTATATACCTGATAGAATACAGTAAGTATAAACTACCAGGAGAATCAGTAAGCTGTAAGGACAGTAGATACGAGTGCACATACCTCAGTCGTGGAGGAAACGACTGAGGAATGTGACGGTGACACAAAGCTACATAAGGAATGTGTGACGCGTAACGGAACGGATTGCGAGTTGGAGAATGTAAGGTATGTACGGTAAATGGAAGAGAAATAAATACTTCAACATGGTAGTACAGGGTATAGAATGTATGCATTGTTGTGTTTTGTTTCAAAAATCCGCCGTGTACACAACCAAATCCGGCCGTATATTAGGACCTCATCAAAAAAGTGGGGCACCGACTCTAAGCGAAAATAGTTTAAAACAGCTGACGTGATGAGGCGATCAATGTTGCTCAGTTCAGTAGGCTCGGCGGTAGCGCTGTGTTGGAATCAAATTTTGCCCTGCGAGAAATGTGAGATTGAAACAGCCCCCCGCGTTAAGTAACAAGGGTATGTTAATAACAACGATTATAACATGACGTAACCTTCCATATATGGTAATTTCTCTTGCTCTTTTCGGAACGCTGTGCCAAAATCGCCCGAAAACAGCCCAGACCGCTGGATATTGTTATACCAGACAGATTACCGCCCTGCAGCAGCCTCAATTGGTCTGATACTACAGCAAGTAGATGCCCTAAAGCTGCAGATTTGGGCCCATTTATCACACATAAATAACAGGTATTTCTGGGCCTCGATTGTGAGAAATGTTATTTACATGTTAATAACAGTGTTATAAAGTACCTGTTATTTAACACGTCGATTCCAACACAGCGCTACTCGGCGGCCAAGGGCTTAGACCTCTCAGATTGGACGTTGTTTTTATGGATGTTACAAGGCGGTGGATCGGGCACAGCGATCAACATACGTAAAGGGACCCTTGCTCCCACCGTGACAGACCGTGCCCAAGTCCCAACTTCCAAGCCTTTCCGATCATGACTGATGCCCGCACCCACTCCATCAGAAGCAATAATTTACATTTATATTGAACGAAGGGAATTACTTACGACACTTCGCTTACAGTGTCGATACATAAGTAGCTGGGACAGACAAAAAGCACCGTCCTCCCCCAAGAGCGGAAAATGAAAGTCAAGAAATCAAGGAACGGGGTGAAGAGACTCAAGAGTGCGAGGAGCCCTAATGAAGTGTTCTCCGTGGGAAATGTGGTTCTTGCGAAGGTTAGAGGTTTCCGAAAATGGCCCGCAATGGTTCGTAGTACATGCGAAGTTTTCGTTATCACTGTCAGTGTCATCGTCGTACTCATCCTGCTTTTCGTACTTAGGTTGTAGACCAAAAGAGCTTGCCTGAAACGGTGCTCAACGTGCCCCGCGCCAAGTAAACAATTTCATTTCTATGCTTAGCTGCAAGCTCACTGAGAATTCTCTTACAGGTACTGTGTTCAATTCTTCCCTCATTCAAACTAGTGCGTAGAGTCCTGACTCCCAGCCTCCACCTTTGCCCAAGTTCTCGCAGCGCCTGGTGCTCACCCGAGAACCTCGAAAGTTTCAGTGTGATCAAAATCAGCAAAATCTTCAATAGTGGTCGCAAAATACAGAAAGATTTCAAGGAAGGGCTTGAAATCGTGAGTCTTACCCATTATAATGGATCTTCGAAGCTAGTGTGATTCATGCGTACTGATCTATTTATCTATACATAGGCCGCCCAACTTTTGATGGGAACGGGAAAAAGTCTAGAGACTCTTGGAAGTAAGCGTTTGACTTTTGAGTTACGTCAAGGCGTTCATGAAACCTAGGGGGTGCAAACATGGGAGAGGACCGGAAGCCCAAGACGGACGGGGCGGAGAGTCTGAAAATGAAAGTAGAGGTGAATGAAGATTTTGTGGACGGTGCGTGCTTGAACCTCATTGGCTGTCGTTTTTCTCTTTTCCTTCCTTCTCTGGCGGCAGCTTGGTGTAAAGTTCGAAGGTGTGAGCTGAGCCAAGTTGCGAAGCCAAATGGATTGTTTGATACCGTATCAGACCGCTTACATTAAGTACAGGTATAGAAGAAATAGGACGGCGGTGGCGCCGTGACCTGCAAAAAACTTTCTTTCCTGCTGACAAGTCCCAGATAAAGTCAGAGGTACATATTTATCGCCCACCTTGTGCTCAGTCTTGATTTGTATTTACCGATAGATGATGCCCGCAATGGACGAGCTTTTTGGCACCATAGAGGACCGCATAGATATCAGCTTCAAGATGCTTTGCGTGAGTCTGACCTACCCCTTGCCACATTTGAGGTTTCTTAACTGTTGGCAGTCGTGCAAAATTGGCAAGATTATGCGTTATATTCACGCCCTTCCCGTCGGTGAGATTCCATGCCACAGCGACTTTAGATTCCGAGAGCGGGCTGTGGAATTGGTGGAGAAGTGGAAGCTCGTTGTCTTGGCGCAGGTCCAGATTGAAAGCGCCGGACAATTGGTACTCGACAGTCTTCTACGGCAGGCACACTTGCTTGGTAGTACTCGGCCTGACCAAAAGTAACCGGATTTGTAGAATTTATATACGAATTTCAATGGTCAACCAGCTTTGAGGGGTCCAGCTCTTACCTACAGTTGCGGCAAAATCAATTTACTTACCAAATATGGAAATTCCCATCAATCCCCTTCTTTTTACCAGAGATGAATGGGTCTCTCAAGCAGCGAGTTAATAGAAATGCTTAGAGACTCAAGCCTTTATGTCTGGTGTAGAAAAATCTGCATCTTTGTATTGATTTTGCCGGGCTAGCCGCCGAGTTTGTCTAAAACAGTTCAACCAAAACCAGTGAGAACAATGACAGATTGGATTTGTTTTTGTGTGTAGAACTATTCGGCACAAGGAATAGAGGCGCTCAATTTCAGTTTCACCTCCCAATGCATTGTTTTTTTGTGTTGTAGAGCGGTTCTGATGGGAATTTCCATATTTGGTAAGTAAATTGATTTTGCCGCAACTGTATAGCATGTTTTCTCTGACATGCATGACATAAACACCGATTGGAACATCGGACAGCCAGAGAAATATTCGAAATTCAGAAATGTTCCAATTTGGCAATATCTGCGTTTTTGAAATAGCAATTGGACAGATATGGGGTCAATGAGTACTTGAAAAATGGGATTTAGGGCTTATGATAATGTACATGAAATGCCAGAATTTAGCATCCTAGTCTCCACCTTTTGTGAGACGTTAAAAACTGGGCATAATGTTCAACCATCATAACATAAATAATTGCAATTCAAATAGACGCACAACAACAGCATATACCTCCACCATGATTACTGTACCAATCCTCTCAGCCCGCCTTCGGCAGGGCCGGCTCGCTGCGCTCGCGTCCCTCCCTACGGCTGGTTCATATACACACCATATTGCGACTTGTAGCTCTATTCACACTCAAATATATAAGGGGTTTTGAATTTTTTTTACACAGCGAACAGCATGCTGTCGCGGCGGGTGTTGAGCTCAGCCCTCGGGCTTCTCCCCAGCCCATTTCGGACCCGGTTCCCAATCTTTGGCCGGCCTTGGCAAGGACCCCGGTTTATCCACCCAAATGCCAGATCTCGCTTCGGACAAAATTTGGTGGGGAGGGGCCGCGAAGCCTAGATGCCGTTCAGACAGAATTTTGGGGGGACGGAGCCCAGGTAGCTAGATCCGGTTCGGACAAAAATTCAGCTGTCGCAGACAGTTGAGTTCGCCGAGGACAAGCCGAAGGTCGAGGAAAAAGCGAATTTGGCAATCGTCGAGAAAATGGCTAGATTTGATTGAAAGAGCGCAAAAAACAGCTCGGGAAGAAAAATTCAGCATTTCTGATCGTGAATACCTTTGAAGGCCAGATCCCCAATCGACCAAAAACGCACAATTTTTGTCCGAACCAGTGTTGGGCGGATTGGTCAGTTTTTGTCCGAACCGGAGGTACAGTAGACTGTGGTGCCGTAAGCTGTCAAAAGCGGGTGATTTTCTGCTGGATAAACCGGGGTCCTGCATGGCAGCGGCAATGCATCGTGTGAACCACCCATTCTTCCTCATCGGCATCATCCGCCACTTTCTCGTGAAAGCAGCTTCGCCCGGCTTACAGAAAAGGGGGAGCTTGCGCTAATTCCGTCCAGCCTGAACAGAAAAGATCTTGTGAGAAGCAAAGCAAAGGCAAAGTTTCGTTAAATCAGCCTTACATACACAACTCAAGCCATACTTCTTGTAGCTGAATTGAGGAATTTGTGCAATTTTGACTGCTGCCCAGGCTAATGGTTCTGATTTTTTTTGGGGGGAAATGGAATTGATGGACTCGGAACCGTGTGAACTGAAGTTGATGGTATTCCTGCCTTTGTGGTTTCTTCGAAAGTCGGGAGTAATTTCCTATTGATGCCAGCCCCTGGCTGAGAGTGTTTCTTTATTGCACTTTCCCCTGATTGCGCCGCTGTACAGTAGGCCGCTTGTCTCTAAGGCTCTGTTTAACATCACGTATTGATGGCCTACCCGTGGGAGAGTAGGCACATTGCACAGCCATCCACTTTTCGGGGAGGGGGGGGGGATATATTATACTCGCGTGGTCCAAATACCTGAACAACGAGTTTACGGAAGACAAATAGGTAGCTACTGTAGAGGTGTTTATCTCTACATATCGCTAAAAACTGTCAACCGAGCACACACACATTCCAGGGGTTAGATCATGCAAGACGCTGGCAATCAGTGAGAACCTCAGACAAAAGGGGGGAGCAAGCTCCCCCAATCATCAAGCATACTGTATTATTTCAATCAATTCGCCTGTCACGGGTCACAGGGACCCGAATTGACGAAATTTTTTGTGCATGTCACAGGTCACCGCGCCGATTGACGAATGTGACAAAAAAAGTCGCGAAATCCCGAAAAAATGGCTGAAAAAGTGTATTTTTCTTCCTGCGCGCTCAACCGCGCGCAAATTGGGGCCGATTCTTTCGCCTGACCGCCGTTGACACGGAAGGACGGAAAATGACGGCTTTTGATATCGATGCCGAATCAAGTCAACGAGGATAACCATCACTGTCACGCTTTCGACGGCAATCCTGCATAAAATATGATTTGTATGCCAGTTTCTGGCCTACAGTAGGGCGACCTTGCGCAAATACATAACAGACGCGGATACTTTTGAGGCCGAACTGTATCAGAGAACTACAAAACGTTTGTAAAATTCTCGGTATCGTTACTTATGATTTCGGCAAAGTATACCTCCCTGCTGACATCAGGAAAATCCAATTTTGAGCCATAGACCTCCATAGAGAGCGGCCTACTATGGGAGGCTTTGAGTCACTCTGGCGCACTATGTCGGAAAAATCAAAAAAGGGTTGTTGGGCCTGGGCAGGCCTTGTAAGGTCCAATAAGGCCGTTGGGGAAAAGGAGGGTTACAAGGTTTAAATACGTACCAAATACTACATATAGGGCCTTATAACACATAATGAACCTTATAGGACCTAATGAGGCTTGTAAGGCCTTACAAGGCATGTTCGGCGGCATTACAGCTGTTCCGGAATACCTTGGCATGCGTGGATTTTTTTCGCGCGCTGCCCACTTTTGATGTAGTGATATGATGCACCTTATATGGAAGTTTCGGCCGAAATGTCATAGTTTGTATCCGAATCAGATAATCGTGGCCCTCTTGTGCTGCTTCCTCTCTCCTTCACTATGCCATTCAGGCATATCAGTGAAGACTTCAAAGTGAGGGCCCTGTGGCTGTTAGACAATGGCTATGTGACCGAGGAGGTCAGCGATCTACTCGGAGTTTCTACACGAAGTATTGCTCGCTGGCGTCACAATGTTGCCAACTACGGCAGTGTCATCCCTCCTCGAGATCCTATGCAGGGACGGCCTCGGATCCTCAACGCTCTCCAAACGGATTCTGTTCTTGAGCTCGTAGAGCAGTTTTCCGAGCTATATCTGGACGAGATAATGGACTGGATCGCAATCACTCACGACATTGGAATTTCGCGAAGTGCTGTACAAGAACTAATCTCGGATATTGGCATTACCTACAAGGTTCTTCGTCGCTACAGCTGGAGGAGCTATTGGTGATGCTCGCTTGATGGCTTTATCTGCTTTGAACAAGTTTGACCCCAACGGTGGGAGGTCAAGGGTACACGACCCCGTTTTCTATAAAATTGAGCGGGCACAGAACGAGTTTGAAGTGGCCTCACCTTGGCAGCTGCCCAAACAAGCAATTTCGGGCGATCAAGCTCGTAGTGATTGCCAGTACGGCGGTGGTGGTAGCAAGGGAGGTTGGGGTGGTCAGCGCATAGGCCAGGAGGGTATTTGTTCTGGATTTCTTCGACCACCTCTTCGAGTCCTTCATCAAACGGCACCTGAAAACTTATATCAGCTGCAAAGTAACGAATGGATCGCAAACAAACCTTTTTCTTCGAGACACCTTCATCATCAGAGAGTTCGGGCTCGTCCGCTCCTTCAGCCGCGCCAGTATAGCGACTTGATGCAGCGGTGGGCTGTGTCGCCCATGGCTAAACTCGCAGGTCAATCACCGGTGTTTACCAAAAAAGGAAATAACACTACCGTGGCTTGCGTCGCGGGAGGCTTCACCGGATTCTTCATACGCACGATAATATAGGTCGCCGAAACGCCTTTGGCAGGCTTTAGAATTTTTTTGATGAGCGACTTGTATCCATCGAGGTCGCGTAGCGGGAGCCAAACAGAGTTGGCTGGTTTTACATATCTCCACTCCATGCTCGAAAGGACGAGGAAATTGGGGGTAGCCGAGAGCTTCTCCGCAAGAGCCTCCAGGAAGTCATCATAGTCCATGTCCGTGTGAGCTGTGATAGGCCCGAAAGACGGTTGTTCAGGTTTGGGAGCCTTTTTTGCTTTGCGCGCTCCGGCAGACTTTTCAGGCGGCGCAGGAAGCCAGACCATCACCTCGAACTCTATTGCGTCCGGGATAGTGTCGTCTGGTGGTTGGGAAGCGGGCCCCGGCAGGTGAGTCCGGTGTAGCGCTGTGTTGGAATCGACGTGTTAAATAACAGGTACTTTATAACACTGTTATTAACATGTAAATAACATTTCTCACAATCGAGGCCCAGAAATACCTGTTATTTATGTGTGATAAATGGGCCCAAATCTGCAGCTTTAGGGCATCTACTTGCTGTAGTATCAGACCAATTGAGGCTGCTGCAGGGCGGTAATCTGTCTGGTATAACAATATCCAGCGGTCTGGGCTGTTTTCGGGCGATTTTGGCACAGCGTTCCGAAAAGAGCAAGAGAAATTACCATATATGGAAGGTTACGTCATGTTATAATCGTTGTTATTAACATACCCTTGTTACTTAACGCGGGGGGCTGTTTCAATCTCACATTTCTCGCAGGGCAAAATTTGATTCCAACACAGCGCTAGTCCGGTGAGTCGGGATCATCATCCGGGATGAACGAGTCGGAGGCAGTGACAGGAAGCTCGGGCGCCGGAGACCACAGAGAATTATTGACAGAGAGAAGGGAATCGTGAGGTAAATGCTGTATAAGGAGTGACGGCGAAGAAGGAGAGTGTTGGCGAAGATGTGAAGGAGCGATCCGGTGCCCTATATCATATTGATGAGACATTTATATGATCATGAGCTGCAAGCTGCAAATTCTGACCACGTAGGGCTTGCGGGCTGCATAGCCGGAATTGAAGGGCTACTGCTGCTAGCGGGCAGAGGATCATGCGAAGGGAATATATACTGAGGTTGCTGTTGAGTGGGGGTATAGCGCGGCAGCGGCACGGTGTATTGCTGGTCCATGCGCAGGAAGACCACTCAGGTGAGAGAGAGAGAAGAAAATTGTGGGGATGACGCGTCACGTCGGCCGAAACTTCCATATAAGGTGCATCATATCACTACATCAAAAGTCGGCAGCGCGCGAAAAAAATCCGTGCATGCCAAGGTATTCCGGAACAGCTGTAAGCAAAAGTATTACCACTTTACCTTCTTTGTAAGGTGTCTGCTTGCACCTTGTCTTGACTTTCTATTACCAGACTATCTATTTCTATTGTACTACAATACTGACAATTAATTACTGGTGCTTGCGCGAATCGAACGCTCGACCTCTGCAGTGCGAATAAAACAGTGGGCAATGTACGATACTGCTATGCTAAGAGAGCTTTACAGGTAGAGGAATTTTGTTCCATATATTTACTACACATGAGTATATGCTCCCCTACATACTTTTTGAAATTCAAATCAAAAGATGCAATAAAACCACACCTACCATGTCTCTAACAACCCCAACTCAGTTTTGTAACCTCCGGGAAGTCAGCCTGGGAAGACCTAACCAGACCTTATCACGCCTTATAAGGTCACCCCTCGAACCTTATTAGGCCTTAAAAGGCCGTTAGGTGCTCCAAGGCCTTACCAGGCTTTTTCAATTTTTCCGACATATGGTGCACTTTAGATTGCGCCCCTCCACTATGAGTGTCTATGAAGTGCTATAGGTCCAGTGCGGCTTTCCAAAGGAGGCTCAAAATGGCGTCTTTAGATGATATTTTTTGCTAAGGACCGGTGACTTACAACAGAAGGGAAGCTGGGCCAAGAGGTGTTCACCGGCAAAAGCCGAGACACAGCCTTAGGAGGGAGGGTGGGTTCCGGACCTCTTATTTCACTTTTTGGACAAAGTTGCGGAATGCTTCAAAAACACGTTTGGGGAGGGTCAAGAAAAAAAGAGCGAGAAAATGTGATAGATTACATAATACTAACCATCTGCCGAGTTCCCCGACCCGAGCCAGATGGAGGAAATTTTCTGCCAGAAAGGCGCAAAAAACCAAGGGATCATTTTACGACGGCCAGATCGTGAGAAAACTGTACATAAATTACCGTATTAGGCAAGCTTACATCAGCATTACGTAGCCAGGGAGGGGCAAGAGGCTCTTAAGTCACTTTTCCGACGTTGTATGGAAAATTTTAAGAATGAACACCTCTTGAGCTGGGCAGAAATTGAAACTCAAGTCGGACTGTCAGAGGTCGAGAAAAACTTTCAAAAAGATAAGTCCGAATGGTCACGTGAGGCCCCGGGAAGCTCCACCAAATGGCAAATGCCAATGGCCTCAAAAACCAAGAGGCGCTTGATCTCCTTATCGCGAACCCTGTTCTCACGACCCCCCCAAATAAGGAGATTGTTTGGTACGTGTAAACAAAGCCCATCCTCGAGCCTTAAACGCCATGGCGCGCCATTCTTGTACTCCAAAGACAGTCTCTCATCATCGTTATGTAGGTGGAAATACTTCGAGGAGCATTTTTTCCAGGCTGAGCTAGTACTTGGGCTGAAAAAAAAAAATTAAGGCATCGGACCTTTCGGACTTGTTCGGATAACGCGGTCCAGGCTGCAAACCACGTGCAAAGTTTGAGTCCGTAATCCAGAGATCAAGCGCCCCTTGTCAAAAACCACTTTAAGTTTTCTTGGGCTCTGGAAAACCACTTTTCGGACAAGGGTTGTCACATGTCACACAGGTGACTCCGGCCCAAAAAATGTCACGAAAATCAAAATTTTCTACCAAAATAGGCTCAAAACGCACCTTTTCGTTGCGAAATCCGGGCAAAGTGTTCGAGCTTGGTAAGCGGTGGACACGCGCGGGAAAATAGGCTCTAAGATCCCTTGACGCCCTCGAAAACCACTTTTCGGACAAGGGTTGCCAGATTTTGGCCTCAAAAACCACTTTTTCGGACAAGGAGATCGTCAAATTTTGGCCTCAAAAACCACTTTTTTCGGACAACCCTTTGGTGGAGCTTCCCGGGGCCTGGTCACGTGGGCGTGGGCGTGGGATCTGGTTCGTTTTGATCAAACATCGTACGACTTTTCTTTGTCTGTCACCACTTCTTGCACCCCGCCGCCATTTGCACCTCACCCAGCTTACCTGCTATTACGATTCTACAACCTCTTCAAATCTCTTCAGCGCATCCCTCTCAGAGTCATCCGTCAACCAGCCTCGAACAGTCAACGGCGTCGCGCACCTCGAAACCTCTCGAAACGGAACCTACTAGTAGTAATTTGGGGTCCATACACCTCCGGTGTGTGTTTACCCTCTAGTCAACGCTACACTGGCTAATTCGACGGGTGTTCGGCGTCCTTTTACACCCTTATCTCCTCCGCCGTTTTCAGCACTTGGCATCGGCTCTTCCATGACCTCAAACTGTTCCCCGCCACAATCCACCTCGAGTCCTTGCCTCAAGTATTTAAATACCTCCTGCCTCCAAGATCCCCCGCTCGTTGTACCGCCGTCCTCGTCCCTCCTGTCCATGGCTCTTCCATCGTCTGCAGCAACATTTTACGCATCTCCGGCACACGCATTGTTTTCCGCCGGCGTCCTGCACCCTACTGCGTAGTCGTACGACGGATGCTCTAAGGGCGGCAACGTGCCCACGCCGCCGCCGCGACTTGCTCATCGCCCTGGCGACAGGCATGGTCCATCACATCCGGAAAACACTTCACCGTTCACGGGCTGCCGTATGCTCGTCTTCCCTGCTCACTTTCCGAGTATGCACTTCAGCTTGGCTTGCCTCAGCATCCGTCGACGCGGACACTCAACTCTACCTCAGCGACTGCCAGAACTCTTGGCCGGCCTTCGACGAATGCTATGAATTTTACAAGTCCTCTTTCAAAGCTTCAAGTCCTTCTTCAATCTCGGCGTTCATCGTGTATTGGCTCGCGATTACGATCAAGCTCTCCTTGTTTGAATCAACGTTCCATCAGCGCCGTTTTTTAATAGTGCACATTCAATAGTCTCGTAACAAGACTTTATATACTCCTGCGTGTATCCATTCAACTTCTTTGCGGAACCGTTGATTCAACATGGCCACCTCAGATCTCTGAGTCTAAGTTCAACGTTCAACGATGATCATCATCTCTTGGGTTTTGCCAATCAATTTCGCCTCCCTCTGCGCCAAGAAGTAACGCGGGCAGCAGTAAATCGGCAATCCGAATCTATTCAGAGAGTGGCCTTTTGGTCGAGGTAAGCTATCTCGTTTCTGCTCACCCATATACATAGCTCAACAACTTCACCAGAAAAATGATAATGAGGTTGCTGTCATTGCACCTCTCGACGAAATGTATGCCCTCTCTGACTAGCATATGTTATGCTGCTTTCTATCTTGCTCATGTCCGAGTTCCAGGTTCACGTGTCTATCACTGTGCACACGAGCAATGCTCGCCGTATGCAATCCCTCTATTCATATGTCTATCCTCAGCTCTGACATCCACCGACAGACCCGGTCGCACCTTCACTCGGTTGTTGCTGTCCCTCGCTTTCGACACCACTCGGCACGCTCGTAACTCCGTTGTCCCGTCTCCGTTACGCGAGGTCATCCATTGTCGATCTTGCTCTTTTCCGACACCATCACCGGCCTCGACGCAGGCACCGCACCCGTACCCAGCTTGGGCTTCGGCATCCCGACCATCGTCATCGTCTCGTGCTCTTCGGGGAACCTAGCGGCGTCTGTCAGCGCACGGGATGCAATACGAGAACATTGGGGCCAAGAAGAAGGGAGGATGGCGATACAACAGATGGATGGTGCAGAATGAGATTATGAATGGTTTGTGGCAGCAGTGCGCTTTGATTTATATACGCTCAGCACACGCTCAGCCTATCTTCAGATTTTAAGAAGTCAACCGATCTAGGCTTTCATTCATCTGACTCGGAACACGAGAACTGTCCATCATGAAGACAGTTCTGCCCCAACACGCCTCCAGACGGTCGAGACTACACCAATCAAGGTTCAATGTCGACGGAGCGATGACGAAGACAGAGAAGAGGAGCAAATCAAAGGTCCCACCGTTTGATGTGGAGCAGAATGAGGATCTGGGCGGAAGACAGCAACTTCTGGCGGGATTCGAGAATGGCGACGATCGTGACACAGGCGTGGTTTCTGCAGGGGGACGAGTCGTTTGAAGCGCTGGTGAAGTTCGTCTACGGTGTCAGAGGATGCATAGTGGCTGATGCCTGTCGCCACAAAAATTTTGGGCTTCTGAATCTCTTGGCCGAAAATACCACCCTGG
The DNA here is from genome assembly GCA_037176885.1 of Favolaschia claudopus. Lineage (NCBI taxonomy): Eukaryota > Fungi > Basidiomycota > Agaricomycetes > Agaricales > Mycenaceae > Favolaschia > Favolaschia claudopus. Next base: position 10,699 of record JAWWNJ010000148.1, on the reverse strand, counting down.
TCCACTTCGAGATCTATTTACATTGTAAAGGGAAAAAATGCCACATTTTCCGTACGATCAGTGTGCAGTATATGATGAATCAGTGCCTTCCCCAAGCAAGGTGTCTTCCGACGCAGTCGGAGCTTCCTAGTGTGAAAAGGAGCCGCAAAAAGGAATGTGTGAACGCTCCGCTCAGAGCGTCCTTTTTGAGCCCTTTTGATCTCATTTTATTCTTCCTTTTTCATACTTCCTCTCATTAACCTCAGTCCTTGCGTAATATATGTTGACTTTTCTATTGAGAGGTATAAAAAGGTGCAGTTGAGAAAAACAACCAAGTTCTAACAAGCTTTTTTGGTAGAACTGTAAAATCAGTGAAAAAGGAGGGGAAAAAGGGAAGCAAAAAGGGAGGTGTGAATGACCCTATTGCCAATTTCGGGTTCCTCAAAGCAAAAAGGGCTGAGGGACCAGAGTAGTTGCATATAGTATCCATGAAGGCTGGGTCAACATTCGTCTGGAGGGGCCAGAAAGGTACACACAATTTCGTTCAGACCGCCCAAAAATTTGGCCAAACCCTTTTTGTCGTGGGAAAATTCAGAAAAAATTGTTTTTAGACGTATTCTGGGATGCTGAATCCGTTTCTGGACTCAAGTCCAGAAGATACCGGTTCGACCGAAAATAAAATTGTTGACTTTGATTGTCCGGAGCTGTACTGTGAGGCAATCAAGAGGCAATTGGGAGTGGAATAATCCGTCTATCCTGCAAAACTAAGAGGGGGATGTCTGATGTTAAACTACGTGCATTGTTCCCCAAGATGTTCCCTCCTTTGGCAGTACTCTTGTTTCCGTGCAACAAATGGCAAAAAAGGGATACACCTGCACATTTGAAGCAAGTGACTGCACTCTGTGGATCACGCGATTTTGGAGGCTGTCAAGGCAAGCACCGCACCAGATGCCCAGTTGACACGGTCGGAGAGTGACGCTTCTGAGCTCAACCCCGTCAACTGTACTTTCTGTGGTGAGATTTCAAACGGCGACGACACGTATGCAAATAATTTCGTCTACACTCTATTTCTTTTGACCTGTGGTTTAGATTTCGGTCCAAGGAGGTTATCCTTCTGCCAGACCCACGAGCTGAAGGAAATTGGGGAGATGAAAGCGTGTTATGGTATCCAGCTCAATTTACGAAGCACCGACCTTCCGCGCAGAGACCAAGTCGAGAATTTGAATTCCGATACCTCCATTGCATTGGGAGGCCACTCGGTGAAGGAGAATTCGGACCTCCTTCTCGGATAATACACCGGCATCGCGGTTTTGTGGACGCAATTTTGAAAGTCAAGCTTGCACCTGGACAGGTAAGATTCAACTTCACGATGAGTGCAGTCTGCTGAGGTATCACTTCACAGCTCGGGAAAATCCGTATCCCTGCTTTCAACTCGGACAGTATTCCCGATGACCACGCTCTCATCAAAATCTTCGACGCAGCTCTTCCTACTTTGGTCCATATCTTGGTCACCTTCCCTTCCGATCATCCTGTCATTGATTCGTACAATCAATACTTCATGGATAGGCCAGAAAATCATCGAGACGACCAGGAGATAATTAGTCTATGGCTTCCCGGCGGGCCGCATGAGCCTTGCAATGAACTGTTGGCCTTGATGATACGGCCAACGGAACAGTTGCAGACACGTCGCCCTGCCACTGTCTCAAGTGATGAGTTGAACCGTCGGGTTTTAGGTGTCGGAAGAACATTGCTGCAGCTGTTAGCAATTCAGTATGAGCTGGGAGAGCCTCTGGATCTGAACGGTGACCTGTTCCTTGATCTGGTCCAGGAAAATGTTAACCAACTGCCCTCTGAATTCGTCCGTGCGCAACGCGCTATGATTCTGGCTATGCATGGGGCTGGGCATCCGCGGTCGGATATCTGGATTGTGAGTACTTGTTTGTTTTGTGATGGCACATGGTTTCACTATTTGCCCGTCCTCGCACCTCCAGGACCGAGCAGGACTGAGCCGCAAAAATTAAAGTATACACATGGACATGTATATAATGGATATACATATCTTACATTCAATCGGAGGATTCTGGCAAAAAATCACTATTGAAAAAATGCCGTTGAAATCCGTCCAAGAGTTGACAAGTTTGAAGCCAAATTTGAAGATAAAGCTAATTCCTCCGATTAAATGAAAGGTTTACTAGCAGCTAGGACACGATAGGCCGGAGACATATTAGCAATTAGGCCGTGAATTCCGCCTGGACCCACAGCAAACTCGCGATCGAAGCTAGCTTCGCATTCGGGTGTGCCTGTGAACTGACACTGAGAAAACAAATGAGAATGCAGGGCTTTGAGACGCGCACCAAGGCTATCGGTCTTTCCCCGAAGACGATCAGAAAGGGCAACCAATTTTGCAAAAGGACGACACAAGTTTGCTTGTATGAAAGACGGAATATGTTCTGGCGCAAGGGGCGACTGCGCCGGAGACTCAAGATAACTTACAAGTTGCAAACACTGGCGCAAATCTGGCTCGCCGTATTGCCTTGAGCAAACGCTCCAACCGGACTAGCTGCCCACTAAACAGAATATTTAAGGGACGGAAGGAGCATGAAGCGGAAATACAACTCACCCAGTTTGTCGGCTTCCGAGTCATGTTTAGAAATCACCTTCCAATAATTGTGTTACATCCCACTTGGTCCCCAACTTCTTTACCTGCGTCTAACATTCAGGATTTCTGATGTGCTTTATTGCCCTTGGGTTATTTATTATTTTTCTACCCATGTGCGATTATGCGTGGTCATTCGAGGTGCTCGACATGTCTCTTTTCATTTCATTTTGTTTATACATACATACCTTGATCTTGTTTCAACCTGAATGCATGGAGTTGAGCTACCAAATTAATTCTCCCGCTTCGGGAAGGGATTGTTCATTGCACCTCGTTGAACATGCAACATATTTTCAACTGGACCTTCCTAGTCCCCCCGCATTGTATCTGTCAGTTCAGAACAACTACATAATGCTTTGACCATTCGTGTTTTATTGCCTCCTGCTGTTGTCTGAACCTAGTCTCGTAAACAAGACTTTATAAACTTTTTTGAAGACAGTCGTTCAAACGTATATAAAGTCTGAACCCGTGATTTTCTTGCTAATCGGCACACGGATTCCGCTGTTTAGATTAAGTTACTTACAAGTATTCTGTTCCGTCAACCTCTGGCAATTCTCGATGCAGTAGAGTTTGGGCCATATTGATTATCTGTACGAAGGTCTAACCCTACATGGGCAACTGACTGGCCGTGTGCTTTGTTTATGGTCATAGCAAAGGCCAAGCGGACAGGAAATTGGCGGCGTTTCATGTGAATCGCAACTTGTTCAACAGGGGGAGAAATGGTAATGCGAGGGATCAAGGCAGTTTCGCCGCTGTGGTCACCTCCCAGGAGTCTTATTTCAAGAACTCGAGCAGACATTCTGGTAAGAATTCCTCGAGAGCCATTGCATAGACCTCGAGCTGCATCTAAGTTTCGGAGTATCATGATAGGACATCCAACTTTAAGCCGCAGTTTTGCTAAAGGTAATCCTGAGGCCCGAATAGAATTGAGATATTCAATTGGATATTGGATGTCATTGGCATCAACACCCTCCTCTGTGATTACTGAGTCTGCACTGTTGTAAAGAGATTCCACTCCAGTGAATTTTTCAAGTAGCAGAAGGTTCAGCTCATCCACATCATCATTGCGTGCAGAAACTATTGTGCCCTCCAAGAAATATCTGTCCTGTTGGTGATTGCCAGGTATTGTTTCAACTTGTGGGTAGTCAAGCATTTGAGGGTATTGCTTGTCAGTTTCATAACCTCAGGAAGCGTGATATTGTGAGCAGGATCTGTGCGGCGGCCATGTCCAACATCCAAAAGCCACTGTGTAAAGTCTTTATCTTCTTGCCGTGCATTAGGGCCTCCAAGACGCATATTCTGAGTCAGGACTCAGATGAAGCTGATGGACCTTGGACCACAGACGCGAGCGCTGGATGCAGGCACCCACTATCTGCTCTCTTCCACCTTTGACGACTACAGGCAATGTCTGCTGGAAGTCACCTCCATATACAACAGTTGTGCCTCCATATGGGCGGGGATCATTTCGAATATCCTGCATAGTAAGATCCACAGCCTCTGGTGCACGTCGATCTTGCGCAGGTAATTCATCGCAGATGATGAGCTTCACCCGTTTTAGGAGATCTGCAAGCAGTGTCCCCTTTGAGATAGGACAGGTCTTCCCATCAAAGAGCTGGATTGGAATTTATGAGCTGTTCTGCCTCCAATGAGTAGCAAAGCAGCAATACCTGAAGATGCAACACAGAGAACAATCATGCCTTCCCCACGCAAGGCGTAACACAGAGTGTTATAGACATGTGTTTTTCCAGTCCCCCCCAAGGGGATACCGATCCGCGAAATCCGTACCGGGGGTCGAAGTTTTTTTTTCAGCGACTTCGGGCGACCCCCCCTCCCGTCCTGCTGCCGTAATATGCCTTATATGGTAAATTCACGTGATCTTCCCACCGCCCAGTATCAAATTTATGTGTTTTCGGACTCAACATCAGCATTTGAAGCGAACAATCTGTTATTTTGCACAGTTCCACGTACCTGCACTGTGCAAAATTGATATTTCTCAATGTCAGCAACCAGTCTTCTGGACCAAACAACAGCATACACACTGACAGCCGAGCTGCCGAGAGGCCTGAGCGGCGGTCAAACCCATCTGACGGTGACAATGGTGGCCAGAGTTGGATCTGAAGTACTGAATTGCTAAAATAAGGCTGCAGAACAACGTTGGAACAACGTACCTAGCATATATCTGCTGCATACAACCCTCAGAACCGAGTTACAAAAAATGATATGAAAGTTTTTTCTCGAGGCCCTTGGGACCCCCCCTCCCCCCTTCTATATAAGGAAATTTCTTATCTCCGAAGGCCCTTGGTCCTAGTGCTGCCGCAAGGTGGAGGCCCTCGGAGGCGAGGTGACCTCACCTTGGCTCCATTACTTTGTATGGTAGTCGAGGTGATGGCGCCTCGATACTGTTTTCGGACACATCACTTTGATGTTACGCAAACACGCGTGACAGTCTGTGACACTCGCGTCGCGGTTTACTTTCGACTGCTAATTTAACCCTCTCTCGCATTCAGTGTGTTGGAATTCCGGTAAATACTGTGTACCTACTCTTAAGAAAGACAGATTTACGCGTTATAATGTATTTCTTACGCTCAATGGATATATATTTGTTGATTTTGACTTGCATGTAAAATTGAGGTTCAGAAGACTTTTCAAATGTTCTGGGCTCAGCATTAGTCTCGCAAAAGCGTGTTACATACTGTTGAATTGATAAATGTGCTTTAACCGCCCATTTTATGCAGCTGGTTCCCGTAAACTCATCTGTGGGTAATTGAACACTGTAAAGCCCATTTGCTCACAAACCTACCGAAAATGAGGAAGAGTTGGTCAGTCTTTGTCTCTACATGAAACTTCAGCAACTGTGGTAGCTCTATGTGACATTTTAAGCCATGGTAGCCGTGATTCATTCAATCTATACTACTCTTTTCCTATGAAACACATTAATCATATGTAGCTCTATCATGAGCCCCAAAAAACTTCTTGCTTCACAAAAGCAGTACATATTGTCTTGTGTAACATATTAGACACTTTTCTCCCACTCTACAGGGCGTCAATGAACACAACAATGTAGAAAGAGTGAAGTTCAAGGCCGTGGGACGGTGGATTTCCAAATATGGATGACCGAGGCCGCCACCTTGAGGCAAGGTGATGTCACCTCAAGGTGCACCAAGGTTGATGGCCCATCACCTTGAGGTACCTCGACCTCACCTTGCGGCAGCACTACTTGGTCCCCCCAGGTCCATTTAAAAAGAATAATTTTGGGTCATCTTGAGTCACTGACTCCATGATAGCATCAAAGGCAACCCGTTGCTCTAAATTGAGCCCAGCAATCCGAGGTTGAGCAAGGTTCTGTTGTTCCTCCCGATCATAATTTAGCTGCTCAGCAATGAGACGATTCTCCTCAAGCTGACCCCAGTCTTCAACTGGTATGGGCATAGGTTTGAAATCATTCAATGACTTTCCTGAACCATGCAGAATAGAATCTAACAGGTATAGGCCATAATCATAGACTTGCTCCTCAGTTGGATTTGGAATGCTCTTATGAATCAGTTTATGGCGGAGATCATCACACATGCTGACTTTAAAGCGATCCCATAAAGCAACTATCAGAATATAAACCGAGGTGGCTGGAAGCCGATAGAGCTCGATCGGAACAAGAGCTGCTGGAGTGCAGGTGCAGGAGCACACGGAGGGGCACAAGAGAGAAAGACTCAGAGGTCAAGATGGGGGTTAAGAGTAAGAGTGATTGATTGTAGACCATACTCAACTACGGGGAGTATATAGATGTAGATAGATATCAAGAGATAAGGAACATCCCAACTTGGAATGATGCGAACGAACAAATTCATGTCCTGACAGCAACTGGGTCATGGAGTGGCCAATTTTCCTTGATAATAGTTGCAAATAGTTGACGCAGTTGATGTCCAGTCTGCATTACAGCTGCTTCCTCAAAACATTGCTCCCATTCGTTATCATCTTCACGCAATCCACGCGTACGGGCAAGACATGAAGCATAAAATGTAGGGTGGACAACACCGTCTACAGTCCTGAGATCTTCAAAAGATGTTGCACCTCGTACAACTGTGAGAAGTGTACGAAGATAGAATCGTTCTCCAGCTGAAGGTCCAAACATTCGCCCTATGGCAAATCCTCTCTCTCGAATTTTCCATTTTGTCTCTTTTTTCAGCCAAACAAAAGTCTGAGGGAATTGCTGATATAGAACTCGCCGAGCTGCAGAGAGAGCTGCATTAGCCTTGAAATATGCTGTAAGAGTAGTGTCTTTGGCAGCTGCATGTTCAACAATTTCTTGGGGATCATCATCTTCATCATAGATAATACTTTGCTGATCAGGAAGGTGTACTTGGAGGCGAACAACTGTTGGCAACTCTTCATGCATCTCAAATCTGAGAAGCCGCCAAGTTGCCTCACAGGCAGAGATATAGCGGCTATCAAGATGAAGCTTGATTTCATCGTTCTGTTGCTCTATTGTCAAAGTGCCCCGATCATGACCCTTGAATACATATTTGTGAATATATTTGGTTGCTTTGATAGAAATGCAGCACTCGATGTTCATGTGGCATTTGAATTCAAGAATTGCTCTATAACATATGAGTCAGCAAATTCACACACAAAAACAGCTTATCATTACCTTGGAGAGGGGGGAACAATCCAGCGGTTGTCAACTGACCTTGGGTCTTGTTTATTGATCAAGTTTGTAAACATGTTTATAAACACCGGTTTATAAACCGGTTTTCAAATGGTTCTGCCCAGAATCGTTGGTTTTTAATTCATTGTGGCTGTGTTGAATGCGCCTTGGAAGGCCCAGCCTGCTCACAAGTTTGTCAAGATCAGTGCCGGCCAGACAGCCATACAACATTCATTTCTAATTTGTGCACATTCTGCTATGAAATCACAGCTTCGGAGTGTGCCGATACATCAATCACGCAAGTCTGATGGCCAGAAATTGGCTCAAAAAGGAAAGATCCAGCAAATTTGGGCAGATTTTTTGCTGTTGTCTGCCTCAAATCGTGCCAATCACCTCCCTCAAGCTCACGGAGGCGAAAAATCGAGTAAACGACGGGAAAAATCCGATTTTGGGCCAATCTTGCCGACGTGTTTGTAAACCGGTTTATAAACACCCTGTTCACAAACAAAAATTAGAAAACCGTTTATAATTGGGCTGGCAATTATGTAAAAACACGACCCTAGTCTGACCCTTTTCATTGATAAACTGGCACCCATTGTCAGGGCGTGCATATAAAGTGTAACCATCATGAGAAAGTTCAGTTTTAGCTCTGAATGGTTTAGGGTATCCTTTTGAACATTTCCCGTCTTTCATACATGGGGCGGCGGGGTTTTCTGCACCACAGGGATTGTGAACCATAAGTTTCTTCACCAATTGATATAAGACTGGATGTTCATTCTCATCAGGCAGCTGTGCAGAGATGACACGATCTATATCTTCAGCATTTTTCAAGCGAGCATAAGCCCTCAAGAAGATCAACAGATGGAGATGTGGTAGGCCACGCTTCTGGAACTCAATCGTATACACAATGCCTATAATGTCACCAAACGCACCATTCTTGACGTAATTTAGCAAAATGCGGACTTTTTGACGGAAAACCCGGGTGACCAAATCTGGGCCATCAGAATATGTCTGTCCGGGAAGAAGTGCATCCTTCATTAGAGACTTTGCGGTAGCCACTGGTGGCTATTGGTGGCTAATTTTTATCGGGACCGGATGACAGCCTCTGGGTAGATTAGCCACCATTTGTACTACCTATTCACGGGATGCTATGGTGGCTAACTCTAGCGGGAGGCTCAAAGAACTATTGCACACGAAGAGCCACAAATAGCTACCGGTGGCTTCCGCAAAGTCTCTATTGTTAAGAACCAATCTGGCTTTCCTGCAAATTTTGCAATGGCAAGCGAGTCCTGGTAAAGCTGAAATATAAAGCGAGATCCTCCGATGTACTCTAGGATGAAGGCAGGATATAACGCTGCCCGCGATCACCTAAGACAGTTTGTGCATCATTTGCAATAGCATCGTTGAGGTCGAGTAGCGGCCCCAGAGAGAAAGAGACAATATAAGCTCACCACTTCCTGCGCCGCATCCTGCGCATCCCCAAACGGCCCCTCTTGCACCTTCCGACTTTCGTCCGTGAAGTGCGGCTGCTGCTGTTGCTGAGCTTGCTGCTGCCCATTGCTCTGCCCCTCCTCCACACCCCCACCCCCTGAATTCGGGGACGAAGCATGATAGCCCCCATTCCTATGCGGCTGCTCATTCCCCGCCCCATTCGCACCCGCATACCCCCCATTCACATTCGCAGGCGTCGTCGCCGGCCCATACCCATTATATCCATTCCCATTCACAACACCAGCCGGAGGCCCAGAAAAGGCCGCAAATCCCTGCATCTGAAACTTCTGCAAAAGCGCCACAGCCTGCTCGTGCGTCATCCCGTCCGGCATCGCTGGCGTAATGCCATTCGCAACCCCATTTGCTCCTGCTGCACTTGACGCTACTGCAGCAGCAGGCGGAATGGGAGGGACGATCTGCTGCGGGAAAACGGGCATCTGCTGCGTGGACGGCGGCGGAGGCTGGACGACGAGTATATGCGAATGGGAATGCGCCCGGACATGATGACCTTGCTGCGCGAGTGCAGCCTGAGCCGCCTGAGCAGCTGCTTGCGCGGCTTTATCTATGATGAGTCCACGATATCAGCATTTCCCTCGAATTGAGAACGGTAAAAACTCACACTGACTCCTCCCCCAACTCAACCGAATTCTACTCCCGCCCACCGGAACCCCTGCATCTTTCCAATCGCCCTCTCCGCATCCGCCTTCCTCACAAACTGCACAAACCCACAATGCTTCCCCACCGGAACCTTCACATAATGAATCTCCCCGAACGGCGCAAAAAAACGTCCGCAACGTGTCCTCGCCCACAAGCAGACTCAGCCCACCAACGAATACTGTGGTGTTGTATGGGTCGGTGCTGGTAAGCTGCTCGCCGTTGAGTCCGATGAGGTTCCCGAGAATTGCACGCCCTTGGGCGGTGTGGCGCCATTCGTCTGCTTGAGGCTTGCAGTTGCCGCCGCCGCCGCCACCACCACCGTCTGGAGTAAGAGGTCCGTTGGGGCTGGGTCCTAAAGCGAAGTATTCGGGACCACTCGCGCTTTTAGTGAATCCACCTTTACGGGTACTCACTCACCTGGAGGCTCGCCATTGGGATAATGCTCAGCGATAGGCGCAGAGACACTAGGCGGCGGAGGCTGGTACGGAGACAGCTGGTGTGGGTGTTGGTCGCCAGAGACCGAAGTGGGAAGCCAGACGCCTGGATAACCTCCTGGCGCCGATACCGACACAGGCAACTCAGACGGTGGCTGAGGCTTGAATTTGGCTGTCGCAAGAGAGACACGCACTATTCAAGTAGTTAGCATTATCTCGATGTAATAGAGGGAATAAAAACACGCACTCGGCCGCGAAAGACAATACAGCCCATGCATCTCAATCAACGCACGCTGCTGGTCCGCCTCGTCCGTGAATCTACGACGAATCATCAGCATCTCTGCGCAATATCTTAAATAGTCAAACTCACCTAACAAACCCATACCCGCGACTGACCCCCGTCACCGGATCCAGCATAATCTTTGCGCTCTTGCAGCTCGCGAACGGCCTGATAAACTTCGGCGCACGGTCGTTCCTCAACCCGAGCACCGGATTGCGGAAGACCTGCATGCGTTTTGTCAGTGTCGGATCGAGATTACAAAAGGACGGTAACATGCACAGCAACCAAATCACTATTCGACGTCTCCGGGGCCAAATCCCCCACGAAGATGCTGTACTCCTTCGGATACTCACCACCACCACTACCAACAGATCCTAAACCAGCAGCATCCATCGCGATACTCGTGGCGCTGGGCACATGTCTGGAGTAGCCAGGGGAGATAGGTGCGGGGGAGATGCCGCCGTTGGCGCTAGCTTTATCCGAGCCATTTAAGAAGTTGGGGGTGCAGGAGAAGTGGCATGCGGCAGTGGTGGTGGAGCGGGAGTTGAGGTCAAGGTCGAGGG